>OZ024813.1:13526132-14726132 GCA_964017055.1 Chloromyia formosa | reverse complement strand
TTTATTAGGATGTTAATGGCAAGCGTAGCTAATACTTTGTCGGATCTTAGCGGGGAGAGCCACAGCCACTACAACGAATGGCCTCATCAATATTTTTGTTATTTGATGTATTTTTGGGTTTTCTCGGTCATTAAATTGGCAATTTCCAAGTGTTTCGCAAGCAATTTACGGACGTGTGTATCGACCGACCATTTCTAATTAGCATTGGGTGTGCTATGCGAGTAGGCAGTCAACACTTTGACTCAAAGCTGAATACACTTCGACCATCTAAGAGCCATTGTGTTGTCAGTGAGTGTGTTAAGCTTCCATTAAAATTAAGTTTGGTTGTCAAAAACAATTTTGGGGTTAGGACGTCGTAAATGAAAGATTTTCGTTTCAAAGAATTCAAATCGATATTTCGCAGTAGAAATATGTATTAACCCCGTGGGTAGCATTTGAATTGATACCCAGCACATTATATACGAGTACATTCTCTGTAGTCCCTGAACTGATATTATCAGTGAAAAAAATCGTCTTCTGAAGAACGCCCATACCGTCGACCTATCAGCAATTTCCAGAACTCAAACTCAAAACTCATCAATCCTCAGAGACCACCAAAAATATTTCCCCAACACATCCTGGATACTGGAGCTGAATGAGTAATTAATCATTCGCCGCCAGAGAATTTAAGTTTATTTTCCTCCACACAGCTATTGGATCGTCAGACTTAATAGCAGCTAAACTAGTAGAAAACTCATCAAATTGTCGAAATAAATGCCTTTTACTGCGGCACATCCTTTTCCCAGCGGAAAACGAATATACCCAGAACGTAAATAGTCCTTCACTGAAGAACCATAGTACGAGAGGGTCGCAGCAACACGAGATAACCTCCTCCTTCGCAACAAAGTTTTCCATAAATATAAGAACCTAGTATGAGTTAGAGAGCTGTTGTAGCAGAGCTCGGTAGTTTCTGGTTGCTGACGCTCTTGTTCTCCATTTTAGTCCTGCGAAATTCAAACGTTCGTTGTCGTTAGACTGTTCAGCTCAGCGTAGTGTTCCATGTCTGGGCAGATTGTGAATTAGGTCGTGCAGCCTTGGTCTTTGCTTTGAGGTCAATTACAATGATTTTCTTTTTTTCTCTTTCTCTCATGGATGGCGCCATAAATAAACTGGCAAGTGTGAGATACTTCCACTGTTTACTCTTTTTTTTTTCAATTTCCTGACTGCAGTTAACTCCATCCTCGTTTTGTTTTTGTTGGGTTGTGGACAGAGTTGGCTTTTTTCCTCGGCATATAGCTAAGCCATTTGCTTGGCGTTTAAATTACGAAGAAACATAGAATTCACGTTAACTCTTTATCGGGCGTGAAATAATTACTGTAAAGATGCCAGTTTGGTAATTTTATATGAGTTGAAAATTTCCCAGCCATCGTAGGATTACTGGAAGTGGTCGACCAAAGAAGGTTTTTCCAACATTACTTTCTGACTTTTTCACGAAGATACATAAATAAATGTTAATGGCTTTTAGGAGCGTGTCATATTTTTGCTTGTATCTTTAGATGAGATTCGTGTTCGGTGCCTATCATAAGATGGACCCGAGAATGTCCATTAAAAGAAGGAAAGTAGGTATTAAAATGCGGTAATGCTGCCGAATAAACCGAAATCATTATGGTCAAGATAATTATCTGCATAATTTGTTTTACTGCGGTCTGTCTGTGTTTGCCACAGTTTAAAGATTTATCTGATGCAGGATGGAGATAATTTTTCAACAGTTTCAAGGGCAGGAAGGTTAATGCGGTACCCTTTATCTATTAATGCATTGCAATGTTTTTGAATCATTTTCAATTCTTTGGCTCAAAAATTTGGTTTCGAATCAAATGAGCGCCCAATGTGAGATTGATAATCTAATTGAGTCTGAATTTGGCAATTTGTTGATCAGAATTTTGCCACTCTTTTTCAAAAGTGCGCCCAATGTGGGGTCGACAGTCTACATTATATATGTATTACAATATTACTGTCTTCCTTAGCCGTTAGTGGATCGTGGCACCACGCGGCTTAATTAACGTTAGCATATAACTGATTTCAAATAGCGCATGTTACTAGCAAACACCTCCTGCCCATTTAGTTTCATTGTAATGTGCAAGATGTTGACCAGCGGATGGTGCTCTTGGGCAAGGAGTCAGAAGTTTTCCAAAATAACCTTGAAGGTCCGATGGCGCAGCCCTAGAAACTGACACTCCACAACAAGCTGAGCGGCGGCAGATGTTTCTTGTAACTCAGTTTCGGGAGATGTAGGCGGGGTTTCGTCGTTTGTCATATACAACCAAATCATGGGGCCTCCTGTCGCTATCACAGCGGATAGCAGATACAACCAAAATGACCTCTAGCCCCGGCAACCACGGGCTGATGCTTCTCACCGATAGAATGATACTTCACTCCGTCCATCGGCTCCTGACAAATTTCAAAATACTAAATTCACACTTTAGCGCGTCATCGACGACAAAGTAATCGGAACGGATCAAAAGCGGGTGTTCTGCTAGCGGGTGACGAGCAGTTCCACCAAAAGTCGTCAAAACCAACCAATGATACAGATGATAGTGGACTCTGACTGCTGCTCAGTTCAGATTTCGTCGGCTGCTTAATACGCGGGATGACTTATATAAATTTCTAGCGACAAACTCCTTGCACCGATGAACCCGTTTGGCTGATGAATTTTCGATACGACGAATGATCAAAAAAAATTCTTGTCATTTCTTCGCACGTCAGTTGACGGTTGTCAACGTGTTTCACGAAATCCATCAAAGGGGATCATTACACATTTTTTGCGAAAAGTCGGGAATAGCTGTGGCTATTTCTAACGCTACCACCAATGGATGAAGACAACACCCATCCATAGATACGGAGGGATTCGAGCCCACGAAAAACCGACATGATGAGACATCAGACTGACGCCTCAATGCACTGAGCTAGCGGCATCCCCCATTTGTATTTGGTATTGAACCTATAATTTTGGGTATGTTTGGACTTAAATTATCATCATTGTGGCACTACAGAACGCCGTGACGTCGCGCCTTAGCCATCTGAATGGACTGAGATAATAAAATAACTAGCGCGACCATCCAATTTTGGATCAAGGCCTTGAGATGAGTTAGCATCATCTCATTTACTAGATCATGATGTTGTGTTTTGTGCAGAGGCATGTGATCAACAACACGCTCATGCGAGTTATTTACCCCAAATGGGTATTTAATTAACAGCTGAGTGGGTTCATACTCCGACACATAAATCACCTTTTTATCGAAGACTACGGCATCCAGTAGGAATCGAACCGGGTCCCAGTGCGTAGAAGGTGAACGTGCTAACCGTTGCGCCATTCGGACTAAAAGGGCTAAGATAACCAGAAAAATATTTTCAGCTAGTACAAGTGTCCAGGTAGTTCGCGCGTGAGCCTTTGTCAACGGGAGTTCTTCTTCAAAACCTAAAAAGATTTTCGTTTTATCCATAAAATAAGGGGCAGCTACAAGTTGGATACAAAGGTCATAATCCTGGAAACCAGATTTCTTAAACCGAAGCTCTTTTCAGAATGTAGCCTCATAAAGCAAAATCGACTTACATATATTCAATAAGTTCAAAGGACAAGTTATTTTACACACTCTGTTTCCAAAACTTTATGGGAAAACCAGGCTCCATCCCACTCTTCAAATCAGAAAACAAGTATGTACACCATCAATTTCAATAAAGACTAAAGTGCGCATTTACGATTAATCAAACAGCTGAAAAGCGCGACATGACTCGATTTCATTTGACACCAAATTGATGGTAATTTGGCACGTTCGTGAAAGAGAAAATGAAATTCTTTGAAATGTCATTCGCCAGTCAATATCAGCTGAGATGCCGACAATACAACACGCAACGAAATATCCTGCTGGAGCAGATTTGCTACACGGAAGCTAATCGATTTGACGGCAACATCATTTCGTTGATTTCACAATTGTAAGGATTCAAGGAAGAGAATTGATAACCCTATTGTATTGTATTGAATTGTGGAGAAAAGTACTGTCGAATTGAATGCTTTTTATGACTTTCGTTCCAAATTTCAAACGGCTTTTGTGTTTCTGGATGACATTTGAATTGTCTCCTTGATATGTTTGATGATGTATTCTTATGAACAGTAATCGAGATCTGTCCGATGGCGAAGCACCACGTACTACTATTTGCCCTAACCCCTAGTGGGATATAGCGCGCCGACTATTCTCATGTGGCTTAGTTGACGTTTCGTTAGCATAAAGTGGTTTCGGAGGATGCATGTTGTTAGCATGTACCTCCTACCCATTTAGCCATTTAGCTGCGAGGAGCCGGGAAATGTTGACCGGTGGCATGAGACATCAGACTGACGAATCAAGGCACTGGGCTACCGGCCGCCACAACCACCACTAGATAGCACATTGGGATAACATAAAGACACCCAAAGAATTCATCCCCTTTAATTCTTTAATCTCAGTGCCCAACCGGTCATTGACAAGACTACTAATTAATCTTGATTGAAGCGAGCTCGACTTTTTTACCATACCCATCCTGAAAAGCAGCACCGACCTTAACTTATTTTATCACTCTGTTCATTTGAAATAAAATGGCCCAGTATTGTCCTTGAAAATGCATATTGCAGGGAGCTTCAAAATGTTTATCCTTCATAAAGTTGACCCTGACTCAGTATCCTCTTTGTTTGTGGGAAAGC
This sequence comes from Chloromyia formosa, assembly GCA_964017055.1. Classification (NCBI taxonomy): domain Eukaryota; kingdom Metazoa; phylum Arthropoda; class Insecta; order Diptera; family Stratiomyidae; genus Chloromyia; species Chloromyia formosa. Next base: position 14,721,421 of record OZ024813.1, on the reverse strand, counting down.
ACCACTAAACAGATGAGTATATCAACATATTACAGGTACAAATCGCTTCCGCCAAACAATTTACCCCACATTGTCCAATTAATGAAACCGAAACCTTTTTAGAATTTCAACAAGGCAATCTTACGCTACCTTAAGGACACCTTAAAGCTTTTTTGTGTCTTTCGTCAGTAAAACAGTCAAAAACTAGCCGAAAAATTGTCAAAAAGCCCCAAAAATATTCGGCGCTCAGTGTGGGGTCAGTGAGATTTTATCTCTTCGACGAAACTGAAATGGGCGATCGAACACCGTTAGTCACAAGACGCATAAACCGAAACCTTTTTAGACCTTGCTTTAAGGTTACTTTAAGGCTTTCTTTTGATCCCACATCAATGAGAATAGAAAATAGTTCAAAAACGGAAGAAAAAGATATTTGGCGTCTAATGTGGGGTCAGTGGAAATTTAGCCAGTTAATGATACGGAAATGGGCATTTGCATTGGCTCCAATAAGCTACGACTCTCAATTTGGAATCATCATCATCATCGTGGCCCGACAGCCGGACGTCGGGCCTTGGCCGCCTGGACCCGAGGCTTTTGTTCCAGGTTTCTTGACGTGGAGTGGTTTTTAAAATGACGAGCTGTATGCACATCGTTTAACCCCATTCGGGGAATGGCCTCGGAAGATAGCTGCTTCAGATGGTTTAATAAGCATGCTGGAGTTTACACAACTACGTTGCAGGTCCAACTACACAAATCATTCCATTCTACTAGACTTGAGACGCTTAGTTGTTGGTCAGCCATTTAGGCTAAAGCTATCTGCCTTTTTCCAAACTGTCTTATCGCTAGGACTGACGGCCGTCAGCGGTTTGACACACTACCGTTACCAGAGGACGCCCACGTGGAGGACTGTGGTAAGGGTCGTTTGCACCCCCCCCCCCCCCCCCCCCCCAAATTTGGAATCAGTGTGATTTTATCTCACGAAACCGAAATGGACAGCCGAATACCCTTTGTGACCAGACGCAAAAACCGGAAACTTTTTAAACCAGGCTTTTTTTTCATGAAATGTGAACGAAGTAAAACCTTCGCTAGTGAATTCACTAACGACTCGCTAGGTCGCAGCATACAACGTAGCGAAGGTTCACCAACAAACGAATGATAGCGAACCTTTATAATTCACTTAAAATGAAGAAAAGCGAACCAACATTGGGTTTTTATTTTAGCGAGTGTATGCGACTCGCTAAAGAGCTACTAAAGCGAATGTTAGCGAAGGTTTTTATTATAATATTGTTTTGTATTCTTTTGAAATGAATTTTCTTCGCTAAACTCTTGCTAAGAGAGTAGATACGCGAGAAGAACCTTGGCTAAAACTTTTACCAATGACTCGTCAGTGATCTGAAAAATAAGCCTCGTCGTGAATATAAATTTGGAACGACAGAGTTATTACTGGCAAGTCGTTAGTGAATTCACTTGCGAAGGTTTTGTTTGCCAAAGTGACTCGTTGGTGACTCTTTTGTGGTTCGATTGGTATGCTGGGTACCTTACAAAAAATGTTTAACTGTGGTCGTCGGGCCTTCCTTCTTTCGCGGGCGGTGTATCTGTGGGCTCGTTTCCCAGTTACTGTACCCGTGTGAGCTACTAATTAGTATTGCGATGACTTATCCTCCTTTCGTTTTTCAGACGCAGGGTGCGTATTATTTCGTCGCTTTTTTTGTCTTGAAAAAAATGAAAAGAGCCGATTTATAACCACGTCTGAAGCAAATTTTTCATCCTCAAGGTACCCGGACGCCGCCATTTACCCGAAATAACATGTTAAAAGCCCGACGCAAATGACAGGGACAATGGGACGAATTTGATCGTCATAGGAAGCTGCACCACACAGTGAAGACTTGCTGAATTTTTAAATCCGGAAGCCACACTGAACGACAGTCACATTTATGAACTTTCATTCCGTGAGTGCGTTCAATGAACGTTTTCACTAGGTGCGTTCAGAAGGTGCAGGCTGTTGCGGAACGGTGACGCAACTGCTCCACAACGCATTTCTGAACCTAGACGTCGACCGGGACATTCGTAGTCGGTTCAAATTACGAAAAGTGGTGTTTTGACCAGATTGTTCAGATTCTGAACAATTTGATCAGATAAAATTCTTCGCAATCGGAAGGTGCAGGTTGTTGCGGAACGGTGACGCAACTGCTCCACAACGCATTTCTGAGCCTAGACGTCGACCGGGACATTCGTAGTCGGTTCAAATTACGAAAAGTGGTGTTTTGACTAGATTGTTCAGATTCTGAACAATTTTATCAGATAAAATTCTTCGCAATCGGATCGACTGCCAATGCCTCAGCCGTCCGTTACCGGTTAGAATGCTCTCGTTACAGTTGCTGGTTAGGTCGTGGCGACAGATGCGTCCCATTGCCCAGAACCGAGTACGATGACGCGCATGACGAGTTATGCCCCACTAGGTAACCCCAAATTAGTACAATATAATCCGCATTTTGGAATGTGTAACGATTTAGACTTTGGAAGGTCCCGAAGAAAATATGTATATTAGAAAAATCCCCGTGTCCGTTGAAAAAGCTGACGTCAAACCTCTACTATTTACGATTGGGCTACGAAACCAAACCAAACCACTTATTCCGCCTGCATTCATTTCTCTGGTTATTAATATCAAATGCTTTTATCTTCCCCTCTTACAGCTTATCCGACATATCTATGAAACACGGACCAGTAAAGTAGCTCGTGGGGATACTGTGATGAATGTCCTTCTCTCGTATCCATAGGCATATATACACATTTCTACACCTTAAGACAAACGACACAGGACACAAATCCAATGACCAGTGTAGATAAGTGCTAGAGTACTATCGAAATCCCAATCTCTTGTCGTCATCAGCATTTTCCTGAACGTAGAATCAGGATAATCAATACAAAGTGCTGATATGAAAGCCCCCTGCTACTTGTGGTATATTTGTCTTTGCAGATAAATAGTGGTTAATTTATTGTGGATAGTCCAGAGATAGAGATACACACAAACCAACGCTCAACGCATTGTCAGTCAGTTATAGGCAAATGACATATGTAGGATATGGGCGAAAAAGCCCGGTAATACATAATATGTATTCTCACATAAGGATATCTGGGAAGTGGCGAAGTGCATGTGTAGGAGTGGAACTAATGTTGATGGTGATTGCTTGTGGGAGAGAAATTTTCAGGAAGTCTGTAGATGCAGTGTGTTTAGGGTACTTACGTATTTAATACTCGTACAACTGATATCATTGCTTAGTTCCTCTGAATGTTTTACATTTTCCTTGATTAAAAGCATTGAACTGGCTGATGAACTGGCCAGGATGGCTTCGGACATGCCCTGTTGTGATCCTGAGCCCTTTTGCGGGATTCTGCTAAGTTTCGTCAGTAAATGCATCAGAGACTGGAGATGTACTGAGACCACCGTCTAATGGGACCATATCGTAGGCCTGAAGCAAGCCAAGATGTTCACATCTGGCCACTCGCACAGCAGGACATGGGTATAATATCGGACGCTAGCTGTAGTCTCTACAAAGGCGATGACGAAACGTCACTGCATGTTCTTTGCGAATCTTAGGCATTGGCCCAACGTCCTCAAGTACACCTAGGCATCGCCTTCCCTGAAGCAGATGACATTGCTTCGATCCTGCTTACCCTTTTAAGTAAACTTATTAGGGCGATGAAGCGTGATCGACAGGCCTAGGCCTGTTGCCAGACTCGGTGCTACAGCACAATAGACCGTTTGGCCGAGCAGACACTAGGGAGTTCGTAATAGAGCCTAAGAAAATTAGAATATCTGTCGCGGCATGTCAAATGGCAATAATGGCTGATGCGGTTAGCAGGGTTAACACAAGATGGAGTACCAGCAGCACCTGCCAAATAACCAAACTGGTATGGCCTAGGATCGGCCCTGCCCGCTCTTCCAAACTTCAATCAATGGAAAGAAAGCACTTTAGCGTGTAAGTGAGAGTTATCACTGGAAATTGTCTAATCAGTGAACACGCCAGGAACTCCAACTTCATTACAGGGATTTTTGTAAGGGTTGCGATGACGTGGATAAGGAGGGAAGTACTTTTTATTTGACTTTTGTGTGCCTGTCCCGTCTTCGATGAAAGGGGGGAATGAGATTCTTGGATCCTTCTTTTCCACAGACTTCGCTGACTGAAAGACATGGGTGTCAACAAGTTCCTTCGTTTCATTGTCAGTTGCGACTGGTTGAATGATTAAACTTTGTTTATGCAGGTTGGGATATGTGTATCGGGGGTATCACAACGGACTCAAATGTGGTTTGCTGTGACATTCGTCCAATGATTTCATCTAATTTAAATATTTTTGTAGAGTTTCATAAAACCGAAATGATAGTTTCTTCTTTTATACAGAAATGGTTTATTTTGATTTAAAAAATCGTGAATCTAGATACGGAAAACCGTTAATTTGATTCCGAAAATGGTTAGTTTCATTCGGCTGGTCGTTAGTTTAATAAAAATGCTATATACGCGTCAAAATTATCTACCCGGTCAACCATTTTTTGAGCGAATCTAACATTTAACAAAAAGCGATAATTAATTTGTTGCTATCTAACATCCTTTCTTGTTTTCTCTTATATTTTTCAGCTTAGCGAGGATATCGGCTATGTGTTATATTCCGCCTTAGGATCTTTTTATATTCCTAGTTGTATAATGGTCTTCGTTTATATTCGAATATATTTTGCGGCGAAAGCGCGAGCGAGACGTGGTATCAAGAAGCAGCCTAGAAAGTCGCAAAACCAACAGGTAAGAGCACCTCGATATCTCAAAATCCAATGTCATACTTTCAGATTCCGACTCCCAAACGAAAGTGAAATCGTATTAGAGTCCTATTTAAACTTCCTAACACTCAGCTGGGCAAACAATAGACCAACCTTCTTCAATTCTATGATGATATTCTCTGTAAAAGTTGTTTGGAGTGCCCACTTGAACTTCGAGCCGATGCGGAAAATTACCAATCCTCCAACATCGAAGTCCACCATTTTCTTACACCAAACTCATCGGAATTTTCCAAGCTGTTACAGGACAAACTTAATCGATTTTAATTTTCTTCGGTGGCACCATCAGAGCGCCCGGGGAGGTAGCGCCCCGGTACTCCACCCTACGGACGCACCCGGAGTACAGTCCGTGCAATTCAATTCAATCAATTGGCGGGAAACTTATAATCTCGAAGTTTTTTTTTTCTTTTGCTTTAAACTCAATTATAGCCACTTAAGCTACTTACGGGGTTGACATCGAATTTCGTTATAAGCGTTGTCGTTGTCTAATTGAAATTTGAAATTTAAACTTTAATTCGCCCCTACCACTCCGGTTTCTGTGCAGGGAACGAAGCATAAGAATGGGCTATCCAAAAACGCAGTATACCTATACATTGAGTGAGAGTTCACAGTTTGTTGGTTTAATGTAATTGAAAAGTTTATCTAGCATATTGTTGTTCGGTAAAGAGGTTGTGTAGTATGCCCACCGAAAAATGAAGCTCACCAGCGCAAGATGATGCTACTTTCAATCCGAATTTATAATGAGGAGGAATCAAATTGTTGGAAAATTAAGTGGAATCGAAAGGAAGCAGCAAGCTGTGTATATTTTTGAACAACAAAAGGAAGATTGCTTGATTAATGAAGCGGACAAAGTATTTTGCAAAGTTTCGGTTTTGTTTATTTGTTCCGAATGATTTAAAAACTAGTCCGAAGGGTATATACCCTAGACCTGTGCAGACTTACAGGTGACACCAAAACTTCAAATATTCAACAGCCATATGCATTGAAACTGTGTTTCCTTTATGGATGGTTTGAGCAGAAGTTAGCTGATGAAGGAGCATTTGTAGGGAAGGTAGGTGCCATAGATAGGATCTTGCCTATTCCCAAAATCAACTAACTAACCCACACCACAAAAGTTTGACTCAAATTTCAAGTCGATTGGTTTATTCTGTCGAAACTTATCGCCTATTCGAAATATCATTTGTAAAGGAGGTAGGAGCTCCTTTTGTGGGATCTTACCTATTTTTTGGGGCGACCAGTAGCGCAGTGTGTTGAGGCATCAGTTTTCAGGGTTCGAATCCCGTCCACGACGACGTTCGTGGCCATGGATGTGCAGGAAGTGGATGCTGGCAACTGCGTTCTCCGAAACCAGTTTATGCCGTCGAAACGTCAACTGGGTCACATGGAACAGTTGACGCGCTATGCCCCACAAGGGGTTAGGCGTTAAGGCAATTGAGAGAGAGAGAGAGAGAGAGAGATCAGCATACTGAAGGTTGGATGGTTTATCCAGCTTAATGAGGATTGGCAGATGATCCGAGGACAGCGTCAGGACTAGTTCCCGTTGTACATCGTTGATGAGTCTGGCGCTAGCAATCGAGATATCTGGCGAGCTGAAACTGGGTCCGGCAATACGAGTCGGCGTGTCGTCATTGAGTGGACAAAAGTCTGATGCATCAAGTTGTTCAGCTATAGTAACCCCTCTGGCATCGCTGTCAAGGTTAGAGTGCCACAATTCGGGATGAGCATTGAAATCGCCAAGTAGCAGACGATATTGGCCAGTGAGCAGTGGGCTGTTATTGACATTGTATCCCGAGGGACAGCTGGATACAGGTGGTATGTACATATATGTTGTTGATTTCAATATCAGTATTGACCGACTGAATGATTATGGCCTGCATCTTGTAACGGACGGACGGTTTGGTGGGCATCCGAGGATGCCCGTGGGGACGAAGCCTTATATAGCATAATGATCGTGAAGGTCGGGCCGTGCCATCTGGCGAAGAAAAAGGCCCCTCAACAAGCTATGCAGTGGCCTATGCTTGCTGTAGCTCAGTTCGGGAGATGTGGGCAGGGTTTTCGCCGCTCGTTGCCCCTGTCCTTTACGTATTAACAAAAATTCATAGGACTGGGGAAGACAAGACAAACAAGGGAGATAAAAATGGGGAATGAAAAAAAGTAGTCGATAAGGATGGAATGCTTGGCGGACGGATTAGACGCCCACGCGGTCAAATTTGTGTCCGGGTGTAATGGGACTCTCGGCCTCTGGTTTCTTACTACTAACAGATCACTACTCATCAGGTGCTGCTTCAATCTGCCGGCGAGAGCACCACCACACCATAATATATTAATCTCCATGATGTTGTCGGCCATTGTGACGTCAATTTCACGAGCAGGTTGATTAAAAAATCAATTCCACCACCAGCATTGGACATTCTATCCTTCCTCATGATGCTGTAGTTGCCATAGGAGTTGAGGGACGAGTTGGTGTTGAGTTTCGTCTCCTGAATGGCTCCGATCATGATGCAATGTCTGTCCATAAATGCCGATAGTTCTGCGATTTTTCACTGCAACCCACTGCAGTTAAGTTGTACAAATGAGGTATTGAGATTGGCGACGGGTGGTGCAGGTGTAAGGTTGTGTTGCAATGGGATCCTGTTGGAGATGCTGTTTACTGGAGTCATGGGGGACAGCTGGGAACTCGTTTGTGTACTAGTTGATGGTGGTAAGCTACTCATTTGTGTTGTCCTCTGTTTCTGCATAGACTCGCAGTAAGGGAGAAATTCCATTGCCTGTGATGATTCAGCCAAGAGAAGTTTCTCAGACGGCACCATTCGTCGCAGCATGTACAATTCACTGTGGTGGCATTAGGGTGCAGCGGTTTATTGCAGACGCAGCAGATCCAGGTTCTAGAACCTGGGTTGAGCTCAATACCGGCGCGTTGGAGCAGTATTGAGAATAGTTGCTCCCAATTCCCAGGAAAAACGATGGGTAGTCAGAGTATGTGACACACACACACATATCTTCCTTCTTGCGTCGAAGGGAGTTGTGTCCGCTCTTGGCCGTTGTAAAACGAGCCGCTCCTGTGCGTAGAACCGATTGCCGCAGGAACAAACGTTTTGAAGTCGCTGCTTGTGCTGTGCTATCTTTAATTTTGGGTAATCACTGCCTGTTGTCTCTCAGTGCAATTTGCTTTTAGTTTGACATCTTTTCTACGTATTTTAATTTTCTCATTAATTTTTCTTTTTAGTAATGTCGGCAATTTCTTTAAAGTTTTTCTTCTTGTCCTTTGAAACTTGTTTCCGTTTATTAATCAGGGTTTTTGCCTCGAGACCTATTTTATCCGTTTTCGTAGGAGCTTTCGATATCTGGATTATTACATAATTTTTTCTCTAAAATACAGTATTTTTTTTACGTCGAATCTCTTTCCTCAGTTGCTTTCAGTGTTTGTTTTAGTATTAGTATAAAACCAATGCAATGTTTTGCTACATGAAACGCAAGTCACTTATGAAAAAACATTATACTGGTAAAACATAACAAATTAAAAAAAAAATGCATCCATTCTCCTGCCAATGACTCGACAGTCGTTTAGGATAATTGCCGGCCATTCATTAACCTAAAATAAAATGGAGCCACTTTTCTTCATATATTCAACTGTCTATCATAATAGTTTAAATTGCTATTTCCAAAAACAATGAAAGTATTAAATTTGACTAGATCCATTAGTCGAAAACGTGGTACAGAAAATTCAATTATAATTTCATGTTGAACATGAAGCTCAGAGCAGAGTCCACCACTAGTCCCAAAATTCGGTACCTGTACATTGTCCTGTACTCAATCCCATGGCGTTCGTTGCACTCAACCGACTTTTGCTCAAATATTTATTAAATTTTGCCACATGTTGCTTCTGGGCAAGGTATAATGAACTTCCTTCATAATGACAACAATGCCATTCTGTTTGAAAATACGGAGCACATGAGGGTGCAAATACGTCGGCAATCAGGGTCAGGTGGTCTACCTATTTGCTATGTTTTCGGCGACGTGACATCCGCTCTCTAAAAAAAGCCGTGCTTTGCAGATCCTTGACGGTCTATCCAAAAATGTCGGACTTGATGTGGAGATGTACTATACAAGTATAACAGAATCGTACATGTATAGTTCTAGTACGCCGAGCGAGATTGCAAGCCTCTGACTGATGGTGAATTTTTTACGTTTATTTTTTTCCGCAAATGTTTGAGGAGCACAATGATTGATGTACACAACGTGAATGATGCCCCGGGCATATTTATAGTAGAACGATTTCCATTGTATTTGTTCTAGACATTTTCCACGTACAAATACTCTGGTACAGACGTGAACGCACCGCGCTCGTCAGAAAGGACGACGGGCTCGGTGGAAAGTTGGTTGGAATGTCGGCTTTCTCTCGGAGTGCTGGTGAAGTTTTTGACTGTTTTATGTATGTAATATGTAAAATACATGGCCGTATACAATTTATTCCACACATATGCGTCTCTTTGGTGTATCATATGCTCAACAATGGAAAATAAAATTTGGTGGTTAGTCGAAACCCAATTTGTTTTGATATACCATCAACATAAGATACATTTGCAAGAGGGGTGGTGGATGCCCTCAAGAGGACTTTATTATAGCGTCATATTTAAATTGACTGGGAGAAAGTGACAGTGACGGGTCGCGGAGGTGGAGTAAATCGATTAGACATTTGACTTATGGATTGGCTGAGTCATTGAACATAATTGAATTGAAATGGAATTTTTTTTTGTTCTTTTGTCGGACAAATGATATATCGATCGTTAATAAATGGAACCTCATTTTATACTGGTGGAACTAAACGTGCACGCTTCCAGTGAAGTGAAAGGTGTATTTTTGCAATCGTTCGGAGACTTTATTCGACACACTTCATCAAATTATGTCAAAATACTGCTGATAGATTTTAATGTGATAGTTGAAAATGAGCCTAGGCATTGTGGAACCACAACCCGGTACTCGAAAATCGACTCCTGGGCCAAAACAAAACTACCGAAAAAAACGCGTAAAAACGATACTCGAAAACCTATTCTTTGATTAAAAAAGGCGATTTAGAGCTCGCGCAGACGGCATACTATTTAATTCGCAGAAAAACTAAATAGTTTAGTCAGAAAAATAGAACACACGGCGGTTTGTAAAACCGCGCACACGGCGGTTTGTAAAACCGCGCACACAGCAAACTAAACTATTTAGCAATCGCTGTGTGCGCGGTCTCGTGAAACACAGTGTGTTATATTTTTCTGAGTAAAATATTTAGTTTTTCTACGAACTAAAAAGTTTTATGTGTGCTCGGGCTCTTAAGCGCATCAAAGCTCCCAATAGTCCATAAAATATCTTCTCTCCCTCTTTCTCTCTCTGATTCCTGTTAACCATTTATGGGGCTTAACCATGCCGACTTCCCACCTCGTCCTGTTCATCGCCATCGCTTTCAGCTCAATCTACGACTTGCCTATTGAGCCACCCTCTCTCTTAACTGATCTTCTCCAGGTGTTACTAGGTCGTCCAACACGGCGACTTGAGTTGGTTCCCTGCGGGTTCCAATCGAGGGCCTGTTGAGCAATGTTGTTCCGCCCTTCTCGGAGAGTGTGACCTATCGATTGCCCTTTCGACTTTTGATGGAAGTGTCTATCCTGTCCTGACCAGTAATAGTACGGAGGTCATCGTTAGAAATGACCTCCGGCCACCGTATGTGTAGGACCGTAGACACTGGTTGACAAAAGTTTGCAATCTAGTTTATAGCTTGTTGGTCACCTTCCAAGTTGAACAGCCATGTAGAAGCACCGATTTTACGTTGGTTTCGAAGATCCGGAGTTTGTTGCGTCTAGAAATGTTGTTGTTTTGACAGACAGAAGTCAAACTGGAAAAAGCTGCCCGAGCCTTATTGTTGCGGGACTGTACATCAGCATCTTCTTCACCATCTACAGTAGCTACGCTTCCGAGGTAGCAGAAACTATCCACATTTTCGCCCGCCTTCCCCGATACACAGCTTTCACTCTGTCTTCCTGGGTCAAAGCTCAAGTACTTAGTTTTGGCAGCATTGATTTTTAGCCCCGCATTGCAACTTACGCTGTGCAGATCATCAGTCATTTAAGCTTCCATCTTACACCTTTGTTCTGGTGTTCCTGAAGCGCGCCGCTTAGTACATTATTAATGGCAATTAAAAACAGTATAGGCGACAAAATGCAGCCTTGTCTCACTATTCACCTTGAAGAAGTTCTCGGAATGTGCGGATCAAATGGAACAGTTCAACTGCCCCCAAATATGGAGTCACTTGAAGCATTTTCAAAAGATTTTGGGCGAGGTCCCCTATCAAAACAAATGACATCGTTCGGAGCAAAGAGAGTTGTGAACGAGGATAGATTCATGCTGTTGAATTGTTAATTGCCTTGACCCCTCCAGAGGCATGGGCGCGTCAACATCTTTTGCATAACTATGCCTCGTTGACGCTTCGATAGCATATTGTTCGGACTGTGCAGTTACTAGCTTGCACCTCCTATCCGAGCCGCCTTTTACTGACAAGCTCGTAACGCTGTTGGAGCTATAGTAGTACCCACAGGTAGTTTTTATTGACGCGCCGAGGATTGAACCTATGTTTCTTTAGATGTAGAATCGTAGAGTGTGCGACCGAAAAGTTGAGGCTACAGAGCGCGTGGTTTCAAGTACAGTTCTTCCACCCCCCAACCAAGACTTCAAGTTTTAGCAAATTTATTTCATGAGTAATGATGAGCACGGTAAGTAGATCAGCGTTTGCAAAACATTCCTGGAGCAAATTATGAACTGTGACTGATCTCCAAAACATTTACAAGCGGGAAATGCATTGGTCTACGCCTATTCCGAACCGCATTGGATCGAGTGGGAACGGAGGATATGATATTTCCGCAACCAGCGGAAGTAATTGGCGAGGCATAGAACTCTGACTGGCTGACACAGAAAAGAAAGTTTCGTCATGCTTTGAAGAGATTCATCCTAGTAAGGTGCGTACAAATATTTAAATTGTGTGGCAAAAAAAAAAACGGACCATACGATACTGAAAATATTTTTTACACAACTCCAAGATATTTTTATATTTTCATAGGGGGACAAGGCAGCAAGATTATGTCCCATTCATATAGCCCGACTAATAAAGAAGTGTATCCAAGCACAAAATGTGGATGTTTGTGAGTCGACAACCGTACTTTCTTGACTTTAACATTATTAAAAATGTTTGGGGATAACTTACTCAAAAAGTGAACAAGAGGTTGGAAGGTTGGCTACTTGAGGCCATCCAAGACACTTGGGAGGAACTTAAGTCCTTACACGTATGAATCCAAGTCGCAAAAATGTTATAAAGTTTTCAATAAAGGAAGAAGTAAAAATAATTTGAAACTATTTGTGTCCTTTTTATTGAGCAAAACAAAGGGTATTGGCGGATAAGTCGATGTGATATCATTGGAAAAAGTTGTACCGGATAAGATGAATTTGTGTTGTGTGTGTTGCATCCTACACAAGTTGGAATTTTGTGCATAGAGTGTGCAACAGACAACACACACCCTTCGCCGGCCCTGATTACAGGTACTGAAAAAACTGGTACCAAACTTGGATAACAGTTCTGGGAACAATCCTAGAATACACTACTAGAGAAAACTATTGAATACAATTATGTTGTACTGAGTCAATTATGAAAATTTTATTTCACTAAAATATCATATGATTAGCCACCGCCGATTTCCATCATTAAACTACCTTAACGGATCACTAATCATATTGAAAACACTCGTAGCCGTTTTGTTTTCCCCGATTTTCATCATTATGCAAAATCTACCTAAACATCGCAATTCGTTTTATTTATACGTAATGCACGTACGCTTTACATAGAAAATTAGGAGTTTGTTTGTGTTATGAATTATCGGGAGCATATTAAATTATGTGTTTGACAGATTTCAAACAAAGAATGATTTGTTTCGCACTGTCTGAATACCAAAATGTTCTATATGTCGGGGCTGCATTTGTTGGGCTTTCTCCAACTCCATACATATATTAAATATTTGTGCTCGTAGCATTGACAGACCCTTGGAGGAGTTGGGTTTTTAGCCTCCTCCATATCCGTAAATAAAAGGCGAAAGATTTATTTACGGATATGGAAATACAGCACCTACTTTGGCGCGCACGGTAGCAGTGAGCTCTCGGTCGGCACTCTAAAATGCTTGAATTTTGAGTTCAGGGGTTCCTTTCCCCGGCGCATTAGAAAGTTCTTAGGGCGTGCGAAATCGATCTGCGAAATCAGGTCGGCTAATTTTCGCGTAAGTCTATTTTTTCGAAACTCGTGCCATCGGATCCTGAGCATTGTGGGGCGGAAAAAGGGCGATACGAAGCCAAATTATTACATTCATTTTTTAACTTTCTTCTATGGGTTTATCCAAATTGACGATTGACTAGTGCCTATAGGAATATTATGCAATAGTCTGCCTCACTTCGTTCTTGATGTCATTTTCGGGGAAATTAAAAACTAAAAATCCCCTTTCGAAAATCCAAGATCCACCACTGACACATAGACGAATCAATGAAATTGAAACTGCAACACATTGACCGCAAACAACCATTAATTCAACCGTAAATTGACGATGCAACATGTTTATTATTCATCATTTGTCCGGGCCAATTGTTCATGAAAATTCAATTAACGCCCGGAGCTTGCAACAATGTTTGATGATTGTTAATTTCATGGCGATGCAATGTCGACGCGACAGTCCTACAGGATACGTGCTTAGTATTTGGCGGTGACTTTTCTGGCCGTGAATCGAATTGGCAGGATCTAATCAAGCAAATAGTTGGCCTGCAGCAATTTGAACGGACGGCATAGCTTCAAATGTGAAAATGTGTCCTTAATGGACATAAAATGTACGGATCTTGTGCTTAAATATCTGAACAACAATTTATGAAAAATCTATTTTAACGCAAATATTGTTTTTCGATCAACTACAAATCCAAGGTCAATCCTATAATACTCCCGTTCAATATGCCTTTCGAGTGGGTATTCCAAAAATAAACCTCTTAAGTATTCGTGTCAGAGAAAATATTTGTGGAAATATTTATTCTGTTTATTTACAATGATGCTATGTCGGTACAACGAACATCAAACCCATCCATTCATCTGCTTAGTATGGGTTACTTAGATTTGAAATTTATTGTTTTAGATTTTGTTTATAAACTAACAATTTGATCGCTTTGATTTGGCTCCGATAGAAGTCCTCATGCCGCCGATCTGCTGTAAAATAATAGCCTGCAGACTAGAAACATGCGTGCATGCTCATAGTCCCATGGCGTGTCTATAAATTTCACTCATCTGTAAGGTGTTCTGAGCGAAATATTAAATCATTATGCTTCGTTTAGACGTGATCTTTTCTCTGAACTAGAACGTGAATGTGTTGTGTGTTAATTGCCTTGACTCCTCTAGGGGCATGCGCGAGTCTCTAGCTTTCTATGTGTTGACATTTCGATAGCATATCTACGAGTACTCTTCGGAAGTGCAGTTGCTAGCATGCACCCCCTATCCGCACTGTCTTTTTACTGACAAGCTCGGAGCACTGTGATAGTTCTATTAGTACCCACAGGCAGTTTTTGATCGCGCCGAGATTTGAACTCGGAGCTCTACATTAGTATCGTTGAGCGGTGACCAAACGACCACGGCCACTGAGCGCGACGTGATCGTGAATACAATAACAACAACATGTGCCGATCCATCCATTATACATTTAGAGGTGTAAACTGGCAATGTGCTTCGCCTGAAACTGGTTTATGCCAACGAAACGTCAGCTAAGCCACATGGAATAGTTGAAGCGCTATGTCCCAATAGCGGTTAGGTTAGGGTAAATGAGTAGACTCGTTCCCATGACGAACAGAAACAGGCGAGAAAGCTCGCCACATAAAATGGATATGAATTTTTTCATATGGATGTATCTTTTGAAAAAAGATCCTTTGCTGCGAGTTGAGTTTTTTATTTTATGACACCATGAGAAAATATGTCTTTTCTGCAGCCCTTCGTTTAGATTTACCGAAACCACTCGCAAAACAGATGCGCGAGGCAAAATTGTGCGTAATGTGAACGTGTTCCTCACCCGAAACTGTCAGACTGGCCACGGTTGAATTTCAGATGAGTTTCGTCCCGCAACGTATTCCGGATGGCGCAACGGTTAGCACGTTGGCCTTCAACGCACTGGGACCCGGTTCGATTCCTCCTACTGAATTCGGTAGTTTTCTATAAGAAAGGGGATTTACGTGTCGGACTATGAGCTCACTCAGCTGTTAAATGAGTACCCATTTATGGGGTAAATAACTCGGTTGAGCGTGTAGCTGATCACACACCTCTGCCCAAGACCGTCACGATCTAGAAAATGAGATGATGCTAACTCATCTCGAGGCCATGTTTCAAATTGGACTGTTGCGCCAGTTCTTTATTTATTTTATTTCGTCCCGCAACAGTTTCGCGATTGTTTTCGCTAAATCTAAACGCACCTTTTGAGTTAGTTGGGAGCGAAATTCGCTTCGTAGTTGTTGGTATACTAGCCCAAATACTCAAGAACACATTAGAATGATGCAAATACTCAATGAGTTGCTAAATGTTCACGTGGAAACGAAGCGTTAGATGCGTAATTCAAACTATGTAATTAATTAGGAAAAATTATGCAAGGCCTCTCCAAAGTATTTGCAAGTTTGTTGATTATTCGGGTTGGGAGATGTGCAGAATGTTGTTAATCCATATGAATTTGGCTGAAATGTGCAATTGATAGGATGGCTGTAATATTTGTTGGGAATTCTGAATTTACTCGAGGTATTCATTTGTACGTTTTGGTTTGGAATTGGCACACAACACAAGACACAACTTATAATTGAAGAAGTAAATAAACTCATAAATACGAGCAAACGATGAAGTTGGCGACGGGATGGAGGGTTGGAGAATAATCTGCAAAAATAGCAAATAATGCATTGTTAAATACCCAATACCCCTCCATACCCGGGGCGAACGGTAGCTTAGTGCGTAGAGACGTCAGTCTCATGTATGGCATGGTATGCTTGAATGGGTAAATTGCCACTTTGTGGGCTGCATACCATACCAGGTCGTACTTATACAACCAGGATTTGTCGCCTGTGGCGATTTTATGGAAGGTGATACATTTTCCCTTTTAATTTTTTAAAGAAAATATGTGGTAAGCTTAGTTTTGGGTGTCAGTCAGAACTCGTGGTATCCACCGGGCAAATTTCTTGCTAATCGCCTTGACCCCCCCAGGGTCATGAGCTCGTCAACATTTCTATGCCTTTTTGACGATTCGATAGCATATCTACTTTTCGGAAGTGAAGTTGCTAGCATGCACCTCCTATCCGCGCCGTGTTTTTACTGACAAGCTGGGAGCACTGTGATAGTTCTATTAGTACTCACAGGCAGTTTTTGATGGTACCGAGATTTGAACTCTGACCTCTGCATTAGTATCGTAGAGCGGTGACCAAACGACCACGGCCACCGAGCCGTATACCAATTTGTGATTCATGATGCAGGCATTCATTCAAGCATAAACGTCAACAATCCATTGTTGCGTTAGTCTAGGATCTGCTTAAATTTTTGACTTCACAAGAGCAACATTTTTGTCGTCGGTAGCAGATTTTGGGCAGCCTTCACGAGTCTCGTATTCCACAGAAAAATTTCCAGTTTGGAATTGCTTACACCACTTGTTCACTAGGGTACATTGACTCCATAATAAATTTGGTATTTTATTTGCTTCAAATGCCATCGAAATCCATAGGTCATAGGTACAGCAATTAAAAAAAATCATCCACTGCTTCAGTATTTTATAGGCGGTATTTTTTCGGACAGTCGCGTTACTGGTTTTTTCAATAACCGCCGAATCCCCCCTTGTTTATATCTTTAACAAAACTGTTCATGCTACGCAAATAACAGTAGAAATGCACTGCACAGAATTTCTTCCGTATTGTTGCGGAAGTATTCCTGGTGCCACTCGTTGACCACTGGTCGCGGACAGGCAAACAAGCACCGTCGCCAAATATGCTAGTGGAATAATTTTGGATAGCGCGTGAGGTGTTTCGTGTCTCAATCGACCGATCTTCTGAGATGTTTGAAAAGTAATATTTGATATTAGTACTGTACCGTACTGTATTGTACTGTACTGTCTAATGCAATTCAATTGCAGAATTCAACCACGGAATTACCTAAAATTGATGTAAATCTGTGTTTACTATCGCCGATCCGGTGTGGGATTCCACCACGTCAGGATTTACGATACAAATGAAGACAGTTCCCGTCGTTCATGAGATCGTACGCATCATAAAAATGCCGTATTCAAACGATGTGATCAATTCACGAAATGTCCGGCGCCAACTTCGCCGACCAATTCATAACACTCTCGCCTTGTCGCATTTCTTGGAGAATGTTCTTGAATAAGGAGCCAAGCCTCCGGATGCCCGCCAGGAAGAGCCAAGATGCATGCAAGGCACACTCTTCGTCACCACTAGCGCTCGAAAGAACATATGAAAATCACTTCATGGTCATCGGGCACTTCAGCGTTGAGATGTGCTCCTATTTAAACTAATTTTCCATGCACTGGCTGCGTAACAGATATGAAAGTACCGAAAGAATCTTTTAATACATGACAAAAAGAAGAATTTAACAAGAACAGATGTCAAATGTCAAAATGAAAATGACAGCTTGACAGTGAGTGAATAATCAATTCGATGTTTTTTTTTCACTCTGGAGCGGAGAGTAGTTTTATGCATACAAATGTTTCACTCGACTCACAGAACACAGCAGACTCAGGAATGTCCTCAATAGACTTCACTTTTGATAGATATTCATTTTTATGCATACCCCTCAATGCCAACTGATTTTATTTCCCAGGGAAACAACGTCAATTGTCATTATAACACTTGACGTTATTTTACCCCACCGGGCCCTGTATATCTAGTTTTCTCAAAGTTCTAATGCCAACAAGGATAAGACGAATGGTTTGAAATTGCTTTCCCAAAAATTGAGGGTTCGCGTTTATGTCCTGCTATACCCCAAATCATTCTTCGTCGTTCATCATTCTAATCTAATGAGCAACCTACATTAATAATACATACTATCATTTTTCAAAACCAGTAATAAAATGCAATGACATCAATTACTATTTCATTGCTTTAATCGATCTATTGTTGACCTCTCCTCTTGATCGAAAAGACCGCCTGTCACTTAAATTGTAATCCGCCCACTCTCTAAGTAATAAATGTGAAAATGCTATGAATAAAACAATTACCACATCCATCCTAGAAATTGAGCAACATTGTAATTTTATTGAAAACTCTGACATATCCGTTCGTCGTTGGCAATTTCATCGCCGTCATTCAATTTTGTATTTATTTGCCCAAGATCTCCCAGAAGTGATCCTGTAGACAACACAAGGCGCATTCTTTTGTGCTCGCGTGGGAGCGGTTTAAGCTGCCGCCGTGCTTATATAATAAAAATATTGATTCGAGTTAACAACTCAGGCTAAGTGTCAAAATCAAGAGTGAAGTGGAACTTGAACGTCGTTTTTTTTATCATTTTTGAATGTGTTCATTAGGTTGAAAATTAAGAACATATCCCAAAAAACATCTCCGATATGATCATCATAAAACTGAATATCAAGTGTCAAATTAAATTACGAAATTTCTACTTACTTTCGTCATTTCTGTGGATTTCTTCAGGTTTCTCCAGGCCCAATTTGCTATGATAAACCTAGCCTCCACTAAACTAGAGTACAAAAGAACGAGCGTATAGTTTTGTTGATGATTGAAATCGATTTGGGGGTAAATCAACTTTTCGTCTTTATGACCACGATAAAGGCGTGCTTGTTAATGACAGCGATTTATGATTGTGATGATTGCAGCAAATGTTACAGAAATCCTCTAAAATATGATTTAGAGTAAGAATGTGGTGAAAGTGGCTTGAATTTGACGTTTGAGAAACGATAGTTGTGCCAAGAAGTGAAATAAATCTAAATGTCTAATGTTTGAGAAAATTATTTTCAAGGAAATTTATTTTGAAATGGTGAGAAATGATGATGATTGGGGAAAACAGACGCACATAGAAGGGGTAGAGTGCTTAGGGTTTATGTATGTGGAAAATCTGGTATTACATATTATGAAATAAAAACAAACTAGCTAGGATCGATGTACACTCTACTAGTACTCGTACACTTGTATACAATGCCTATGTGCCAATTTTCGGCAGCAATAGCCTCAATATTCACGAGTCATATTATGGCCACCCCTATCTACTCTAAATTGTAAACATAATTATATTGTAAACCTAATTTAAATTCCAACAAGCTATTTTCGTAGTAGCATTTAAAGTGCCACATCGTACGCTCCGTATGCGTACGTTTCCATTACCGCAGGCTATTTTGCATATGAAAAGTGCAGACATTTGTTTTTACGGATATACTCGTATGCACGGTCGATATCAATTTCAGCAATTTCGAAACGATATGTAACGTCAGCGCCAAGGACCCCCGATAGAATATGCTGGAGTACACTAGAGGGTTCATATTGGAAATTCCAGACGCTTTTTAGAGTCGAGTGCGCTCCCGCACATTTGTAAATATTTTATTTTTAGCAAAAATCCACGGCGAAATGGGAAAATGACTAAATGTTTGTTGAAAATGATAAAGTGGCTTTTCACATTATGTCAAATAAATTGAAATTTGTAATCAAAAATCAGAAAATGGTTGGATCAATGTACAATATTTGGATGAATATTATGGTAGAATGTGAAGATATACGTTGGGTGGGTATAATGGATTGCGCGTCAAGTATTTGGTCGGTGAGGTTGTTCGGTGATATGCGGTCTTTGAATAAAATTTCAAACAATATCACATGAGTGTTATTTTAAATAGGATACTGTGAAAATAATAGCTGGATAAATGGTTGAAATAAAATGCTCCAACTTGATTGGCAAGAGCTTCTGATAACAATTTGTTTGGAATTTGTGTGTTGTTGCAGTTCAGCATTCGGTAGAAATAGGATAATCAAATATTTACCAGGAAATCGGTTGAATAAATGATAGGTTGCCATGGTTATGCAGACTTTAACTGAAAAGCGCATATGTATGATTTACGCAATAATACGCCAAGCGAATGGTAGATTCAGAGTGTATGAGTTATATGAAAGAGGAGATTGAGTGAGTAAAAACACCCGTTCTTGGCGTCAGCAAAATGCCAACTGGTTTCTTTATTTTGAAATTTTATTATATATACATTTCCTTACACTATTTCCTAATACGTATTTCTTAGAACTATATCCTAATTGAAAATCTTCGTAAAACACAATTGACTCGCAATTGGAAATATCTTACCAAGTAAGTTAGAACTACGGTTCTAAGATCTAAGGGTGTTTCTTATTTATTATTATTTTCCATCCTTAGAATTCGTATTTCTTAAAGTCTACAACACCGCAGGATATGCTTGACATTTCCTCTGGCTTATGTTATCCTTACAATAGGCGACCCTCGTGAAATATGGTCGCAGGTTCATCTTTAGTTAAATACGGGTGGACGTTATACATCCTATATAACTCATGCCGGTTACTGTTTGAGTGTTTTTTTTTTAAATCGGTTGATGCTTAGCCAGAAAGCTTAACCCATTATTTAGTGGTATTGATCCACTGAAGCTTTTAACTGATTTTTGAAGAAATAATTAGTTATTCAACCCTCGCTTGAGTTTTGGTCTCAGAGTTAGTTTTCTTTACGTTTACGTTTCATGACCCCAGGTTCGATTGGAGTCATTAGATTTTTTAGTATATTTTATCTAGAGTCGCGGAAGCTTCCCACACGCCAAAGAAAAACGACAAAATAAAAAAAATTGGAAAAGTGACCAAGACTATATTTACGCGACACAACAAGTACGGGCATTCGAACATTCGTTGTGTGACAGTGAAGTGGTTAGTCGAATCGAGTTTTTCTCTGCATATTTCTTTAAAAATATCCTGAAAAAAAAAGGTGTCCTCCAAAAAAATATGGCATCGACTAGTGATAACATGTCGTGTAGTTCCTGTGAGGGAAGCTTTAGCGACCCAAAGGACATAATTATGTGCACTGCTTGCAAGAACTTTTTTCATGCGCGTTGTACAAACCTAAAAATTGTGGAAAATATACGCAAATTGGGTAAAAATCGCGAAACCTGGAAGTGCGAACTGTGTAAGCAATCAAAAGTGCTGGACAAATCTGATACAGAACAAATGGTGCGAAAACTAATAGTTGAAAACTTTCATAGTGAATTCGAACAAAAATATAGTGACCACAACAAAGAACTATGTGAGTTAAAAAAGGCGGTCGAATTCATGTCAGAAAAATTCGATATTTATACTAACAAAATAACCGAATTGATAAACGAAGTATCTGGACTAAAGAAAGAAAACACTACTTTGAAAAACGACATAGAAAAACTCAAAAGGGATAACAATGATCTTGTATATCAGCTGAGATCTTCGAACGTTATACTAAACGGCATTCCCGTAACTAAAAACGAAAATCTACTGGAAATTGTTGAATCTGTAGCAACTGTAACGGGTAATGATCTCAACGTTATGGAATCTATCAGCGATGTGTACAGAGTCGGTAACAAAAAATCTATAGTTGTCAAGTTCACTAAAAAAACTGTCAGAGATGTTTTCATTAACCGATACAAAAACACAGTCAAACGAAATAACACTGGCGTGGGAATCTCATCCATAAAGATTTGGGAGACGGCCGTGTATTTGTGGGCGAACATCTGACTCCATTTATCGCTGCTCTCTTGCGACAGGCGAAAATATCATTAAAGAGCCATAAATATATTTGGACTAGAAATGGTATAGTATATGCGAAGAGAACGGATGACGACCGCCCAACCATCATCAAAAACTTTGATACTCTAGACTCTCTTACCAACGTTTGAAAAAATTTTTCGCTTTTGATATTTTCTTTTGATTTTCTCTTATTTTTTTTCTCTTTCATGGTCGATTTAGTATCTGATTTTAATAACGTTAAAACTATTACATTGTCCAATGTTAGTGATTGTCGTAACTTCATATCTAAAAACAAGCAACCATCGTTTACAATATTCCATATGAACGTAAGAAGTATTTCAAAAAATTTTGACGAGCTAAAAATTACATTAGGGTGCATTAAATGCGATTTTGACGTTTTGGTCCTAACTGAAACATGGCTTTCAGAAAGCAATCTATTTGATTTAAATGGATATAATAAATTTGTTCAACCAAATCGACATACTAAATGTGATGGAGTAATCGCATATGTAAAAAATGAATACTGCGTTGATTTGATTGATTTCAATTTAAGTAATGGAAATATGTTAAATATTTTGATATCTTTATCAAATGAGACACAGATTCTTGTCACTGCCATCTATCGTTCTCCAAGCTTAGAGCCTTATATATTTATAAATTCCCTTGAAAACTTTCTGGAAACGGTAAAACAACAAATAAACCATATAATAATAGGAGATATAAATATAAATACACTGGAAAACAAAACTTCAGCAATTGCAGACGAATATCTAACTTCGATCGGAAATTTCGGTTTTAATAGATATCTATATGGTGTTACAAGACCGAATGGGAGGTCCTGTATTGATCATATATTTTTCAAAGAAGAAAGCGATTTAGGTTTTTCTCCGGCCATTTTGAGTCTTATATAACGGACCATTTTACAACCATTGCAAAACTCTCATTTTCTAATGCTAATAATTCCAACCGCCGTGTAATTTTTGAGAACAAAATTGACTATCCTGCTTTAACTCGAAAACTCCAGGACAAAGACTGGAGCATAGTTAAAATGTGTAGCGACCCTGATGTCTCCGCAAATATCTTTGTAGATACAATCACTGAAATATTACACGAATTTACAACCAGAACAGAATCTATTTGCAAAAGAAAATATTTTGCCTTAAAACCATGGTGCAGCAAAGGGCTTGTTACCTCGATTCGCCGCAAAAATTTTCTTGCAAGTAAGGTCAAAGAACAACCATTTAATACTACCCTGGTTAAAAGATATAAAACGTATAGAAATATCCTTAGCAATGCCATTAAAGTCGCTAAGTCGCTTTACTATCTGAAGGAGACCCAAAAACATCGAAGTGAACCGAGAAAACTCTGGAAAACAATAAACAAGATTATGTCAAAAAACAAAAAATGTGGAACGATAATTTCGGAGATTGACGCTGAAAATGGCAAAACGCTTGAAAAACCTGTTGAAATCGCTAATGAATTCAATGAATTCTTTGCAAAGATTGGAATCAAAATTACAAACCAAGTTCAAAACGTACCTCTGCTTCATATCCCTAAGGTGAGGCCAAGGTCAACATTTGAATTTATGCCTATTACCGAAGAGGAAATACTGCAGCATATTAGTAAGCTTGCCGAAAACAAATCTCCTGGTGAAGATTGCATATCAGCCGAAACAATAAAAAAAATTGCTGAACATATTGTTGATCCTCTTTGTCATATTTATAACTTATGTCTGACGAACGGTCTGTTCCCGAATATATTTAAGAACGCATTAGTCGTGCCTATATACAAAAGCGGGAGCAAAAAAGAGCTGAGCAATTATCGTCCCATTTCATTAATCTCCAATTTCACGAAGATCTTCGAAAAATGTCTTAAATCTAGACTAATGACAGTTCTTAAAAGCAATCAATTCTTATCGCATAATCAATTTGGTTTTCAAGAGAGCAAGAGTACCACTGATGCAATATACAAGGTTACAAGTATAATTAATAAAGCCGTCGACAATAAAAATAAAGTTATTGCCGTGTTTATAGACCTCAAGAAGGCCTTTGATACTATAAGCCATGGTATCCTTAATGCTAAAATGAAGGAAATTGGGCTTAACGGTAACATAGTTGCTTTGTTTAAATCATATTTAAAAGGAAGACATCAAAGAGTCAAAGTTGGCACTGATGTGAGTGAAAGAGCAGAGTTATTTTGCGGGATTCCGCAAGGAACAGTGATCGGTCCAATACTATTCAATATAGTCTAGCCATAAATACTGTTACAAACTTTTTGAAGCACTGTTCAATAAAAGAGGTGTTATATGTTAAGAAATCATTGTTTATTTATTAAATGCATTGTCAACAACGGAAATTGCAACAAGTTATTCGAAGTGATTGCCTTTTGCCTTTACGCAGGTCTTTAATCGAGCTGGCCACTTATCTATGGAAGCACGCACGACTTCAATCGGAAAGTTGGCGACTGCATGTGTAAGAGACTTCTTTAAGGATTCGATGTTAGAATGTCTTTTAGAGCACGTCATTTGCTCTAAGACAGACCATAATTCGTAATCCAGCGGATTCAGGTCTGGGCTAGAGGAAGGCCAATCTTCAGCTTTAATAAAATCTGGAACATTTTCTTCAAGCGATTTTTGTGTTGACTTCGCCCTATGACCTGGTGCAGAATTTTGCTGGAAACTCCAAGGCTGATTTTTGAATAATGACGTGTTGAGAGGTTCACTACACTTTCAAGGACACTTTCTTGATAAATTTTGGCAGACGTTTTGACGCCCTTCTCACAAAAATGCAACTTTGTCACCCCGTTGTAGCTAACACCCCACCAAACCATTACTGAGGCTGGATGATGACCTCTTTGAACCTTTTGGGCAACTTGAGAAGCTTCTCTGGCACTGCGAGCATAAACCCTATCGTTTTGTTTATTAAATGTTTCTTCGACAGTAAACATTTTTTCGTCCGTAAACAAAAGTTTACGGTGTTCTTGGTTTGCGTACCGGCAAAGTAATCGTTTTGATTTTTCCACTCTATTTTTTTTAACGAATCTATTAGTAAATGCCCGGTAGATCTACGATAAGCACCCAACCCCAAGTCACTTTTGATGATACGTGAAATTGTTCTTTGGGGTATTTTCATCTCACGCGATAAAATTTTTTGCTTCCGAAGAGGATTACGGCGAATTCTCTCGCGCACGGCTTTAACCGCTTGAGGTGTTCGAGTAGTTCGCGGACGGCCTCTTCTTTCACGGTCACTTACTCCAGACGTATCATTAAATCTTTCAATAGCCCGATATACAAACATTCGGCTTATACCAAGGGTATGCAGAGTCTTAAAAATATCACTTGGTTGCATTCCTACTTTATGAAGTGCACTCACAGCAATTCTATTTTCTTTGTCACCCCAATCCATGTTCACTACACTAAAAATTAAACTCAAATGATGACAAATGCATCAAGCACAAGCGTACTATAGCGATTAGCTCAATTTTTAAGAAATGCAATATAACGGTTCCTTTCTGCAGGGTTACCAAACCTTGTAACAATATTTATGGCTAGACTAGGTATATTTAAATGAACTGTGTGATATTCATAAGACTGTCAATGACTTCCAAGGTAGTGTAATTGCATATGCTGATGACACAGTTTTATTATTTGAGGATAGTAATTGGACTGATGTTATATCCAAAGCTCAAAAGGGTTGCGACATTGTGTATCATTGGCTTACTTCTCACAAACTAGCATGCAACCTAAATAAAACAAACTTCATGGCTTTTGGAAATAAAAACGATTTAAACATACAGCAACTTAACTTGTTTATGAACAATATTAAATTAAATCTCCTAGAGGAAACTAAATTCCTGGGTGTAACTATTGATGACAATTTAACGTGGAAAAAACATATTTTAAATATTGTTCAAAGTTTACGAAAAACAACATATGCTTTTTCACGATTAAGGCATAACGTAAGTTTGGAGACGATTAGAATGGTCTATTTTGCTATAGCACAGTCCTTAATACAGTACGGTATCATAATATGGGGCGCAACTCTAACAGCTACTATTGCACCTCTGCAAAATCTACAAAACAAAATTATAAAAATTTGTCTGAAGAAATCGAAATTCTATTCAACTTCACAAGCTTTTGAAGATTTTAAAGTCATGAATATCCGGCAACTGTATTTATATGCTTCCTTAAAATATATGTACTTGAATAAGGATAATTTTGATATGCGTAGAATTACTTATAAAACTAGAAGCCAAGTTTTGGCTCCAATTGCAACAACCAGATGTAAAAGAACTGCTTCTATGAGGCACCTTAGTGTCCTAGGACCTAGACTTTTTAATTCCCTTCCCTCAGAAGTCAAAATAGCATTAAATGACACTAACTATAAACTTATACTTAAACGCTTCACTTTTCAGCGAAATAACTATCTTGAATCAATATTACAAGTTGTAACATAATGAAAGCTTAAACCGCTTTTCCACTGGATAATGATTTGAAGTTTCAACATTTACAATTTATTTATCTATATTTTTTTCCTCATATTTCTCTCTAATTTTTCTATCTTTATTAATATAAGTTAAATAATCATTATGTATATACTTCCTGTAACTTTTTTCTATTAATCATAAAATATACATTTGAACTTTTTTGTACATTGTCACCGCGCTCGCGCACAAGTTTACACTTTTGCGAGCCGCGAGCTAATCTAATACTCAGAATTTTATATTGTATGTATTTTAGCTGCAATAAAGAATAAATAAAATAAATAAATAAAATCTGTAGCTCCGGCTCTGAGTGATTTTGGGGGCTCCAATTTAGTGTGGTTATTGTCTCCGTTTGTCTTACGAAGTGTTGCAAATTTTTTTTTGATACGATCAAAAACAGTCGAGATATGACAGTTTGAAAATCGCTATTTTTCAATTTTTTCTTGTTCTGGTTGTTCTCGTTGTCATCGTTGTACTTTGACAAGGCTACAGCCTCGTAAGGAGCTTATCAAGATCTGCTTTCTTTTCTTAAGGATTGACTGAGTCCCAAGGTTATGCATAGGCTATCATTTGCTCTGATCCGTGCAGTAGTTAAAGATTCATCCAAGAATGTAAAATTTTATAGAATTTCTCGTTTAAGTCTTTTTAATGATTTCAAAGAAAAAATCTTTCAGGCATTTCCCCAGGACCGTGGTTCAACTTACCTTGGTACATAGCTCCCTTTGATTATTAAATATATAACGATTATATTTTGGTGCTGTTGGAGATGTGCGTCAGGACAAAAGGACTCTATTATTATGAAATGAAACAAAAACTAAAGCTGGTATGTAAGGGTGTATTCTAAATCGTGGTAATGAGGCCAATGCACTGAAGTTCTGTTAATGGCATTTTGAGTCCTACTATCAGGACTGATGGAATTTCGCATCCCTTGGAGAGGAAAATGGATGTTCTTCGCAAGAAAGCGATGTATAGACAAGATATTACATGACTGGAGGTGATGAGACCAATGCAGTAAACTGTTAAAGGCATTTTGAATCCTTTGAATTAGAAAAGTGATATTCTTAGCAAGAATGCGTTCTACCAACTTTATTATTTATTTAAATTTGTTGGGTCTTTCATTGATAATTTTGTGTATATAGTGTATTTACCCAGGCTTTCAGAGAAACCCGATACTGCATGAAATGCGAAATTTTATCATCAACATGAGACAATTCTGTTGCATGTTTTTCAATTTTATTATTATTGGACCGCAATTCCTTCAAATTGTCTCTTCTTCGCCAAAATCTCAACAGGCCTCATCTAATAATTTTTGGATTCGATTAGTAATGCAACTACTGCTATGTGCTATTGTACGGATCTCTTTTCAAAAACAATTCCTATCCCCGTAGCTATTAATATCAAGCATCACACAACCCCCATTATCTATATAATCGAAGACTCACATGATATAAAATTTGACAAAACCGCCTAGTACCTACCACACACCATCCCTGTACAGCATATTAGTCTGACAGGTAATTTCCTCTTTTTTATCGGAGACTACAGCAATTAGTAGGAATCGAACCGAGCCCAGTTCATAGAAGGCGAACGTGTTTACCGTTGCGCCATCCGGACTACCACTACAACTATGCAAAAAGATATGGTATCTCCCAAAAACAACTCTGTTGTAAGGAATTTCTTGCCAGGAAAAGCTCCTCAGCCGCGAAAACGATTGATATGACCACAATACCAAATAGTATAGATTCCACAAGAGTTACCACTGCATATAAGTTTCTCCTGTGCCAGGAGATTTGTATGTATTGATAAATTGTATAAACATATATTAGTATAAACTACACAGTATAGATACACAAGAGAATCAATACATACAAATCTACCGCCGGAGGCGGAGTCAGCTTTCTTGTAAAGTCTATGCAATTTGTCAATACATACAAATCTCCTGGCAGAGGGGAAGTTATATGGAGTGATAACTCTTGTAGAATTATCAATCCTCTTTGACAATACCGCCAAAGTACTACGCTTCGCGCCTCGCTCTAGGGTATGTACATTGAACCCTGATTGAATTAGTTAATTTCTACTAAAATACTATTACAAAACTTGATCAGACAAATTGGAGTAGATATTTATCAGATGCCCAAAAATTAAATAAAAATATATTTTTCATTTCCGAACGCTTCCGTGCGCAATGATCATCTCTTCTTGATGCGCGCGCGACTCCCGCCTGGAATTGCAACCTTTTTCAAGCCAATGCAACGCTCCACCGCTTGATCATGCTCGTGACAATTAATAAGTCGTCGACTACGGCGACTGGGCCTCCTCAGCCGAGCGATAGGACACTTTTATCAATGTCTCTCGTGATACAATGTGTCTGCATGACAGTCGCATAAGCGGATTTTTCTTGACAGTTTATTTACTACGAATACCTGGTATTCCGCAGCCGATATCCAGCCGACCCGATGCTGCACCCGGTTGCCGGAAGAGGTTATGACTCAGTGGCTGCAGGATGTTAGGCTCCGTGGCCGTTCAATCAATGGTCAGCCCTGCTGTGCAGACCGCCTCGTCGTCAGAGCCTGTTTTTCCGGATTTATCGTGTCTTGTTTTTGTTGTTTTCTTCTTTTGATCCGACCGGCAGACACAGACACGCCTCCCGCCTTAGGGATTATTTTTATCTTTTCTGTCCGCTCTCGTTTTAGCGGACGGCGTTCTTGACGGCCGGCGTTTGCTTCCCTCCTACGATAAACCCATGAGAACCTACCTTTTGTTGCCGAATTCCGTACTTTAAATGTTCCTGCACAGTGCGCGTCTCCTCCATGGAATTCGACTTCCAGTCAATTGACAACTCGATTTTCTAAGTTTCCATTGGAATTTCGAAGGTCGAATTTTCAACCGTCATGGCTGAAATCCAATATGGAGACGCGATTCACACATAGATGGCACTTAGCTATATGTTTGTGGGGACGCGACAGCGACCGTAACGACATCTTGTACTGATACAACTCGTAACATGTCATGTAATCCAGACCACACTTCATGTCATTCTTTTCACTTCGCATCGTGAGAGTCACAAGTCGTGTCGCGTTTCCCACACCTCCACAGTTTCACTTGAAAAATATTTGTTGTAAGTTAAATCCGGCGTCTTTATATTCATGGGAATAAACCAATCCCCATAGTGGTGACCCCGCCGATGAAAATAACCCGGCGACGAAGGCTAAATAGCCATAATAACCCATCGTCAGACACGCAGCAGCAACAAGATCTGACACATCTGACAACATTGTCGTGAAACTTGCACGATCTTGTTTCGAGCAGTCGCCATCTTCGATTTTTGGTTGAAATTCAACTCCAACGTGAGCTGCAAACGATTTTGCCACAGTTCCTGCAATTATCCATTAGCGGAAACTTGCGCGAACGTATATCAACGCAAATCCAGGTAACAATTGTCCATTTACATCGTGATCATGACGACAATCGATACGGCCAAAATAGATGTGCCCCGTGGTGGCGAAGCCCCGACCGAGCAAGAACATACACAGACAACAATTTCGAAAACACCGACTACCCCGGTGCGACCTGCTATTGACAAGCGATCATATCTTCCGTCGAGTTACGTGGAATCGGTGCAAACCAAAATTCCAGAGTTTTGGAAACAACGTCCCAAGCTCTGGTTTCAGCATATTGAGTCGCAATTCGCGAATAGTCGCATAACAGCCGATGCGACTAAATTCAATGCCGTGGTAGCCGCTTTAAATATGTCAGTGCTAGACGAAGTCGCGGATATAATTGAAAACCCACCAAGGGAAAATCGGTACGCGGAGTTGAAGGCTAAATTAATTTCTAGATTCTCTGAATCGCCAGAGGACGGATTATCCAGAGCACTCTCTGATCTGGAGCTCGGTGATTACAAGCCGTCCCAATTGCTGCGACGAATGCAATACTTAGTTGGCGATCAACTTTCACATGACACGCTGAAAATGTTCTGGTTAAAAAAATTACCGGCGCGCGTTCGTGAAATTTTGAGCATCACCGCGAATGTTAACGTTAATGCCCTCACCGAAATGGCGGATAAAATCCTTAAAGAAAAGGAGAATTCTGCTACCGTCTTAACCGTTTCTAGTGCCGACAACACACTCAATCCAAGCAACACAGCCGAGTTAGCCAGGCAAATTGCTAGTCTTCACCAGCGTCTCGACAAATTTGAGGCACGAGCAAAGAAGACAAACACTAAAACGGATAGGCGATATCGCTCCCGCACCCCGCGATCGAATTCCGACAAGGAAAAGAAACAGGCAACATGCTTCTACCATCGTCGTTTTGGGAAGGAAGCACGCAAGTGCACCAAACCTTGTGCTTACCCGAAAAACTAATTGCCCCGCCGCCTGTAAATGCGGTTGGCAGCGACGGGGCAACCACCAACCGACTCCTAATTAGAGACCGACGCGAGGGATATATCTTTCTAGTTGACACCGGTGCCGATGTTTCGGTTATTCCTCCCGGCAAACACAACAAACGTAACGTTCCCTGCGGTCCTAAACTGTTCACAGCCAACGGTTCGACTATCGACGCTTATGGCGAACGCTTATTATCGTTGGACTTTGGACTCCGACGCCCTTTCAAATGGCTGTTTAGGGTGGCAAACGTATTCCGTCCAATCTTTGGAGCGGATTTTTTAAAAAATTTCGGTCTATTAGTGGACTTACGACACAAGAAACTAATAGACAGCAACTCGGGTCTGACAGCTGATGCGCGAAATTTCGGTGGAACCGCCGACTCAATTTCTACTGTAAATATTTTAGAAATGACACGTATCACGCCATCCTTACGGAATTTCCTCAGCTCACTTCAACCACGTTCCATAGCGGAGAAATACGACATAATGTGAGGCATCACATCGAAACCCGAGGTCCTCCAGTTGCTGACCGACCTCGACGTCTTCCTCCTGATAAATACAAGGCGGCAAAACTCGAATTCGAATTCATGCTAGAACATGGGATCTGCAGACCTTCAAAAAGTCCTTGGGCCAGTCCCCTTCTCATGCGCCAAAAGAAGAGTGGATGGCGTCCCTGCGGTGATTACAGGAGGTTAAATGCCGTGACGGTACCAGACAAATATCCCATACCGCATATACACGACATTACCCAACACTTTGACGGGAAAGTAATCTTTTCGAAGCTCGACCTAGCTAGAGCATTTCACCAAATCCCGGTTGTCGAAGATGACATACCGAAGACTGCCGTAATTACGCCTTTCGGACTATACGAGTTTCAAGTAATGACATTTGGTCTAAAAAATGCCGCGCAGACTTTTCAAAGATTACTTGACTCCGTACTACGTGGACTTGATTTTTGCCACAATTACTTGGACGACATCCTCGTTGGATCTTCATCACCCGAGGAGCACAAGGAACATCTGCGCACAATCTTCAAGCATTTGGCAGAGCATGGATTGAAAATCAATGTCGACAAATGCTTATTCGGTGTCCAAGAAGTCGAATACCTTGGCCATTTAGTGTCGAAAGACGGGATCAAGCCACTTCCAACTAAAGTGGAAGCCATACAACAGTTTCCGAAGCCAAAAACGATACGCGAATTACGTCGTCACTTAGGCATCGTCAACTTTTATCGACGATTCCTTAAGGACGCTGCATCGATTTTATCACCCTTGAACATTTACTTGCAAGGAAGCAAGAAAAACGACAAAAATCCTGTCGCATGGACCGAGGAAGCCACCAGCGCTTTCCAAAAAAGCAAGGATTTAATCGCCACTGTTAGCATTTCCAGTTAACGACGCACCTCTTCGATTATCAACCGACGCATCTGATCTAGCAGCAGGCGCAGTTCTCGAGCAACTCACCGACGGAGAATGGCATCCGCTTGGATTCTACTCGAAAAAGTTTACTCCGGCACAGACCCGATACAGTGCATATGATCGGGAATTACTAGCGATATACCTAGCCGTAAAGTTTTTCCGGTTCATGATCGAAGGCCGCCAAGTCCAAATCATGACCGACCACAAGCCGATTACGTACGCTTTTATGCAAAAGCCTGAACGTGCAACACCAATACAAAGCAGATACCTTCAGTACATTTCGCAATTCACGACCGACATCATCCATGTATCCGGTTCTCAGAACATCGTTGCCGACACTTTCTCCCGTAGCAATGTTGAGGCAATCATCATGACAAATGCGATCGATTTTCGTGAATTAGCCAACAACCAGAAGGACGATGCCGAACTTCGCGAAATGTTGTCTGATAATTCACCGTCACTCGTGCTTAAGCAGATAGCGGTGGATGGAAATTCACATCCGGTGTACTGCGACGTGTCACAGAAGCGAATACGTCCGTATATTCCTGCAGCACTTCGAAAAACAGTTTTCGATGTAATCCACAACCCTTCTCACCCAGGAGCAAAATCAACCAGCCGGCAAATTCGTCAAAAATATGTATGGTCCGGAATGGACCGCGATATTAAATCTTGGGCGAAGCATTGCGAGAAATGCCAGCGTGCCAAAATTAACAGGCATGTGCGGAACGAGCCGATGCATTTCACACTTCCCAGCAGCAGATTCAGCGAAGTACACATTGATATAGTGGGACCCTTACCACTATCAAACGGGTCACGCTATATTTTGACTATGATCGACCGCTTTACGAGATGGCCTGAAGCAGTGCCAATTCCGGAAATTACGGCGGAGTGCGTGGCAACAGCTTTCTTCTCAACATGGATTGCCCGGTTCGGCGGACCAAAAACAATTGTGAGCGACCAAGGATCACAATTCGAATCATCACTGTTTCGCAGTTTACTCGAGTTGACGGGATGTAAACGATTCCGTACAACGGCCTACCATCCAGTATCCAATGGACTTGTGGAACGATGGCACAGGTCGTTAAAAGCAGCACTTGTTTGCCACGAAAGCGATCGATGGACAGATACACTACCAATGGTTCTTCTTGGCTTACGGACAGCTTTCAAGGAAGATTTGAAGTGTTCGTCAGCCGAGTTGGTCTACGGGACCACACTTACACTGCCGGGCGAATTTTTTGCCGATTATGGAAACACAACCGAGCCACACATCTGTGCAGAGCAAATTCGACGAGACATGGAGAAGTTACGACCTGTCCCAACTTCCCATCACCGACAGGGAAAAGTTTTCGTACATAAACAACTGAATTCCTGTTCACACATATTTTTGCGGCACGATGCTGCAAAACCACCACTGAGGCCACAATACGCTGGGCCTTACCGAGTAGTCAACAGGATAACCGACCGCATTTTCACCATTCTGGTTGGTAACAAGGAGACGAACGTATCCACTGAACGTCTCAAACCAGCTTTCATCGCCAATGAAGATGTTCAACCCAGCCTGATGTTCGACCCTTCACGCAGTGTTTTCAATCAACCTGGAAATCTAAAAACGTACGGCGGCGGACCAAAATCGAAATCAAAACATGTAACTTTTAAACTCTAGATTTTGATGTATTTTTTTAAATTTGTAAACTTAACGTAGCTTTCACAAATTAACCCTATCATTTGCATATATTAACGTAGCGTACATCATCTACATACAATTGAAAATAATATCAGTTTTTGAAAATTTCTCACAGTAACATTAACATTTTTTTGAATTTAAATCGTTTCTTGATACATTAAATGTCAATCGAAATGTATATGTAACTCGAAGGGGGGTACTGCGGGGACGCGACAGCGACCGAAACGACATCTTGTACTGATACAACTCGTAACATTTCATGTAATCCGGACCACACTTCATGTCATTCTTTTCACTTCGCATCGTGAGAGTCATAAGTCGTGTCGCGTTTCCCACACCTCCACAGTTTCACTTGAAATACATTTGTTGTAAGTTAAATCCGGCGTCTTTATATTCATGGGAATAAACCAATCCCCATATGTTTAATGCGCTGCGCTCATAAAACATCAGCGGTGTGGGAGCACTGAGCGATGCGCTTTATGAACGCCGTCATTGAGCGAGTTGCGCTGATACAGTCAGTTGCAAGTATGCTGGCGAGTATTTTCGCCAGGCACACTTGCACATAGTTATGACATTGTGCAAATTACTCAGTTACTTAGCTATAGCTATAAATAAACAAATAAATAAATAAAGTCCTGATGAGTTTATCAATTACTTTCATGAAATATTTCATCAGCTACGGCTTGATAAATTCTTCAACGATACTTTTATAGCAGGTCGTGAGGGGTCATTTACGAATACATATATATATCTCGCCACAAAGTACTTAAATCTACATTTGGCCCGACAAATTTAAATATCCGAAGTCCGATATTATTAATGTAAAATATATTGCCCTTTTTTTTAATAATCAGGACACACTGAATTTTTGCTCTGCGTAATTATTCAACCTTATTCATAAGTGTATGTAGATGTGTGCTGACCCATTTTAAATTTAATTTCCCCAAACTACGATTATTTCAATAATAGAAAAAATTAAAATAAACTGCATTTCCGGAACGAATCATTTACCCTAATTGGGGTTAAACGTATAAAACCCGGAAAAAAGTGCGGATTAAACTCAATCACTTATGAATTGCAATTTCAATGTTCAGCGAGTGATACACTTCTGCTTCATAAATATTCAGTTGTTCAGAGATACGCACATTTATTCCGATTTTTCACTGATGCGATGAGCCAAATTGTGTCTCGAGGTAAAATTTGAAAAAAAAAAAAAAATCCTTTATACGAATTAAATGGATGATTTCATAAATTACATTTCAGTTGCGAAATTGGATTATGTTTACGTGTTTTGTATTACTAAAGTTGATAAACATTGGGTTATATAGGTAGAGTTTTAAACTGAATATCGACATGTTTTTATTTGATCTGGTTCTACGAAGAGCTACAAAAGGGATTAAGTACACTGAGAAACTGGATGGGATTAATTTAATTAAAATTTCTTGGGTTTGTAACTTTTTTAATTGGAATTAACTGATGGAGATATTTAATAATTCCATTTGAGTTATATGGGCGCCTCACATGTAGGAATTGTTTAATTTTGTTTTCAACACAACGGAATCACGTGACGATTTAATTATGATTCCAGCCTCTCATTTTCAGTCCCACTGACATTTCTTTCGAATACTAAGTCTGGTGCGTAGGTTAGACCGGGACTCTGTAAAAGAAACCTTCAGCTCAGAAATGACCAAATTAATTGAATTGAGGCCAAAGTCTTCCATTATTCAGTGTATGCTTCTTTGTTGGAAAACCCTCTAAGCAGACTTCATAAACTCTATTCTTTCTTTATTTCCAGGTGACTAGTTTTACAACATCATCCCAAAAGGGTGGGACCCATCCAATGCCAAGCGTGCCTAGTACATCAGCACAACAGAAACAGCTCCAGCAACAGTTGTCACAACACCACAATCAACTTCATCAACAACAAATAGCAACCATCGAGACACCACCAACCGGTTCAGCCAATATGCCTATTCCAATAGTTACTTGTGATTTTGCCTCGGACATTTCAACAAGCGAAGCGGCCGAATGTGAAAGTCAACAGGCCATCTCTCAATCTCATCCATCCTTGCAGATACATCCCCAACAGAATGCCAAAGAAACCCTTAAAGTGGGTCTCGTTATGCCTCAAAACAATTCCACCGTCGCCGGTCGAGCATCAATCGCCACGAACGGCACGTCGCCCAACGAACTTCAGGTCAGTCCGGTCCAGGGTCGATGTAGAGCCTTATCCGTTGGAATTGATACGGACATGGTAAGCGAATTTGATCCCTCGAGCTCTGACTCGGGGGTGGTAAGTCGTTGTGCTGTTGTTAAGCCGCTTAAATTTCGCCTTTGTCAGCCGATATTCGGACGTAAGAATCAACGTCGCAACGAATCCAAGACGCTGAAGAATAGCACGAAACCCTCCGAACCAGCTTCATCTGAACTGGAGCCGGCTATACCGAAGGTACAAAAACCCCGCGATCCCGAGAAGGAGAAGCGACGAATAGCTAGGAAAAAAGAAAAACGTGCCACACTAATTTTAGGTTTAATAATGGGCAGCTTCATTGCATGTTGGCTGCCATTCTTCTTCCTGTATATTTTAACGCCGGCGTGTACGAAATGTAAGATACCCGATTCGGCATTTGCCGTGGCATTTTGGCTAGGCTATATGAATTCGGCATTGAATCCTGCCATCTATACAATATTCAACAAAGACTTCCGTAGGGCATTCCGTAGGATACTATTTAAGTGATGTTTGGCATACGTGTGCTGCTATCGGTGCGTTCATGCCAGTATCGAAAAGGCAACTGAACGTGCTATGGGCAGTACACCTATGGGCTATGGTGCTTATTGGAGACGTTAAGTTTCTGTCGTTTTGTTATAAACAAATTGTAATAATAATATGAACTATTTATTAGTGAAATAAATTTATTGTTAAGTATGTAGATGAAATGTACGAGTACTTTAATACGATCTTTTTATAAACAAAACAAAAAACTAACAAATTATTAATTTCGAATAGTGTACGATATCTTTAAAGTAACTAAATTTTATTCATTAAAGTAACGTCATGTTTATTATCATTTTATGAAGTCATGAGTTTGTATTTCAAAGAATGCCACTTGATCATGTTTTATGGGATTCTCGTGCTGAGTTGACACTATTAGGCGTCTCATTTCTTCTGTCAATCAATTAGTTTATGCAGCTTGGCTTTTATTTCGGCAAGCTTTTTGTTTACGTAACCAAAAAAAAAATTTAGAGCACTTAAAATATTTTTTTTTTTCATCTGCCAATATCTGCGGTCATTTCAGACCACTCGGATATTTTCAATATGGCAACTTCCTGACAAAGCCGTAGATGGACTTTCCCATAGGTATGCAGGCTTGGAATGTTGACCCAAAAAGCCTGAACCGGTTACTTCCACTATCTTTGAACCATCAACGAACCACTTGATGCCAACTGTGAAGGATTGCTCCATTTTTCAACTCTTTATACTCCAGATTATTGATCTGAATCAATGATTGGAAGATTGTTCTTTCACCAAGTAGCCCAAGGGCAAGTTAACTCATTGAGTTAGCTGCTAATTATTGTTAATTGCCTTAACCCTTCCAAGGGCATCGGCGTGTCAACATCTCTGGCATTTCTATGACTTGTTGACGTTTCGATAGCATATCTACTTTTCTGCCGCGCCGTCTTTATACTGACAAGTAAGGAGCACTGTTAGGCTGCATGCACGTTGGCACACGGTCGCGTGTCGCGTTCACGTGTGTTATGTCAGACGGTTAGAGTCTATGGTCTGTAACCAAAGATGCGAATCTGTCAATTTGACAAGTGCTCGGCTGTTGTCGTATCACCAAAACTGGGTTCATTATTGTGTGTAAACGCCAATAATTTAGTATGAAATTCAAATTCAATTCTTAACTAATTTTCTGTTTTAAAGCTCAGTAATGAACGCAATTTGTTGATACAACAGCCGAGTATTCGTCATATTGACAGATTCGCGTCTTTGGTTGCAAATCATAGACTCAAACCGTTTGAATAATACACGTAAACGCGACCCGCGAACGTGAGGCAACGTGCGCTCAGCCTAAGAGTTCTGTATGTACCCACAGGCAGTTTTTGATCGCGCCGAGATTTGAGCTCCAAGCTCTAGATTAGTATCGTAGAACGGTGGCCGAACGATCACAGCCACCGGGCGCGACATTATGGGCTCCAGTATATGTTATGGCATGAAGCCACTCACGTACTTATTACCAAGGGGTTTTGCCCCGTGTGCAATAATACACCGTCAGAACGGCCACAAATAAGGGGACGACCAAGCAATGCGGTCAAATGAACTGCGTTGTCGTTCAAGAAATTGTCTAATTCAGTATCAAAATTTTAATGTGAAAATATTTAATATACCGCCAGAGAAGTTGATCAACAAAATTTGAAGCGACTGGAAGCCGGCCAGAAAAGCAACAGTTCGAATATGCTCGGAGCATAGAAACCAAATCTAACAGCACTCGCTTGACAGATTGACTGTCTACCCAACGATCTACCTTGTATCAGCGGGAAATCTGTCCATCCCACTTTTTTCTTAGAGAATGTGGCCATTGAATTGCTAATTTGATTGTATTACTTTATTTCTCTCGATGTTAGCAATTAGCATTCCAATAGCCTTTGTTACTACTATTTAAGGAAACATTTGGACCATAGTATATACTCAATAATCCAATCATTCCCTGACTATCGCAATCACAAAACTCCCACCAAATCACCCTACCTAAATCCCCTCGCGTCAAACAACAAGCAAATTAGACATCGGTGAAGATAAACCCAGCAGGCAGGTGAAAAGGACTACGTGACAGGAATATTGATTTTGTTTATTTTTTCTTTTTACCAGATGTCCAAAAGCGGAAGATATTCGCTAGTCGGTAGCTACATGAAAAGAAAAGAGGAAAAAACAGAAATACAGTCGATCAAGTCACGCCAAAATCTTGCATTGACTTCGTCATCACCATCATCATCACAACTGACGGATGCAAAAGCAACACAAAAAAAACTGTCAGCAGTTGCCAATTTATGTCCTTTTCAATCCGCTTTCAGTAACGCTGTCTTGTTAGATTGTTTATTGCCTTGCACACGGAGTAGAGAGACTCAAGTGCTTTTGATTTATTGAACCTTTAGACTTTGATTGACTGACATCAACGAATTTAGTCTCTTGCCGTTCACGTAGTCCTTTTTATATCCAGCTGAGACTGTAAAATTCAAATTCGATTGGAATTAGGATAAGACGCATTCAGGGAATTGTCCTGACAAGGACAAAATTGTATCCACGTGACGGTGGATTAAGGTAGATGCATGATAATAGGCATTTTCAAGCTGCAGGAAAACGTGTCAATTAAGATACATCATCTTGTCACCAGTCCGAAATGCATCCGGAATTCGTTTCGGTCATCAGTTGCGCAACGTCTTTTTTACTTTTCCTTTTTAATAAAATATAGAAACACATCGACAGATTAGTTGTACATTTATTTATTTTTTTACTTAAATCAATCTTTCGAAAATTTTGCATTCAGTAGTTACAGATTCGTCAAATAGGGTAACGATTTGACATTTCCATTTTCGTATCTAAATCGTTTGTTCTGCAGACTCAATTTGTGTTTTTTTTTTCAGTGACCTGTTTCTACATAAAAATATATTTTTTTTAATCCCGAACTGATGTGCCTCATTCTAACTCATTCGTTCTTTTTAGAAAAGAAAATATAATTAAAAAGATTTTCATTGCTTCCCACGTCCTTCTATTCATGTGAAACTGGCCGTAAAGCTCCACCACATTGCGACAGATGTCAAGGTCTCCTCCCGACTTTTACGACTCCCGATAAAATGTTTTTAAAAATGCATAAAAAGCCTACCCTTAAGCTTTCACAAACATAAAAAGGCCTTCATATTTTACTTCAGGTAATTTTTGATAAAAATAGATATTTATAATCTATAAAATTATGGGAACATGTTAATCCCGGGTCTGATAACATGGCAATTAATGAGTTAAGTGAGACATTTGGTGCTTTATGTCTGGAATATATCAACTAAGTGCTATTCCGAGGGGGACTTGTATTTCTTGATGAATACAATACACGAAATCTTTAAAAGTTGTTGGGGGTCGACTTATGAATAAACATTTATAATGTTAGAACAATATCAAGAAATGCAATAAATGTCGGATTTTTATGCTAATTGTGCGAAAGCACGCGAAATTTATGAAAATAATGAATAATGCATAGGGCCGACGCGACGTGCCTGTAGTTGGGGTTAATGGATACGTTTATTGACGAATTGATTCTTGGGATTTTGCTATTGAGTCAAAATTATTACACTAAAGGTAGGTCAGTGGATACAGCTCTGCACTCTATTGTGGGTTACATCGCAAAATCTCTTTGCTATAGGGAGTACACCACGATTACCTTTCAGGAAATTGAAATTGCCTTCAACAATGTCAAGCTAGAGGCGACCATCGGCGCTCTCATGGGAATAAAAGTGGATTACTCTATGATAGGACTTATCAATCTGACATTAACGTCAAGAGTCATATCATTGAAACTAGAGCTTCATCGACACGTAGAAAAGTATGCAGGGGCACTCCATAAGGCGGAGTAGTCTCAACCCTCCTGAGCATCGTCGCAGTTAACAGATCCATTGCGAGTGCGAAAGTCTTGATCAACGACGCACCGAATGCTACGGCGTAACTTTCACTTTGGCCGAGAACATTTCTTCTGCAGAACCTGGCCAGATCAGTCAATTATCGAGAAGGACTGGATCATATGAACTAGTTCAGCTTCTTCGTATAAAGGGCTTTAATACAATAGACCCTAGGTCGCAGTTCTTGTGGTTTCAGCACGATCCACGTAATCTGATTACAGGCCACGCAACGATCCTGAACAATAATGATATCCCATCTTCGACGGATTACACCTGATCCCAGAACGAAGTTTATAGGAATCGGTAGGTCCTGCTAGACCTAACTCTTTGAAGATATATTAGTATGGTTCAGAGAGTGCTAGTGTTGTGAGAGGTGGAGTCCACTACGAGAAGCTTGATATCAGTTTTATGATCCCAGACGATTTCAGCTTTTTTTCAGGCATCTCTACCAGGGGTAGGTTTTCACTACAGATCACTTCTGTTCTTGTAACAAACGGTTTGGGGGGCATCCTTAAATTCATAGGCCTGGGCAAGACAACACAAACAAGGAAGGCAAAAAAGGGAATGATAAAAAAAATAGGGCGATGAGGATGGAATGGTTGGCGGACGGCGCAAATTCCCTCGCGCTCGCATCTTGGTCCAGGCGTTATGGGGACCTCGGCCTATGGCTTCGTACCACCGACAGATCCTTACTCACACAACCAGACCACAATATGGTTAATTACATTCCTTCAAAACATGTGTATCTATTTACCCAGGCCTACTCTCGCTTGGACACTTATCTTCACCTATTAAACCAAATCTACACGTTAAACGAAAAAGCTTGCGTGCTGCATGTAAACAGGGTTGCCATTTAAGGATGGTGATCACCTTTTTTTTACCTCAGATTCAGAAACAGCTACTCTCAAATGTCCTTTACTTCGACCCAGCCAAATCTAACGTTTCCTATGAAAACAAGGTACACCTTTCCGGTATGAGCAAATGCATTCAAAATTTCTTCATCGCATAGCCACAAATTGCAGACGCCGTGTTCGTCCTCGCGCGAAAACACTCATAGCTTGCGATCGCGCTAAGCCGTCGCCAGCCGCAGCACGTAGCCCACATTGTCGTTCGATACATACTCAAAAATTTCTCATTTGGCGTTTCGTATTGACACTGAACGACTGAACAATATCAGTCACTATTGTTGTCGGGTATATACTCAAAAAGCGCTCATTTTTCATTCCGTATCGACACTGAGCGATATGGTATGGACGATATGGCACACTCCGGTACGAAATGTCGAAATGGCACACTGGTACGATATGGTATAATTCAGAATTCGATTTCGTATCGTCTATCTAAAGTTGAGCTAGAAATGATGCATAAGAGGTGGGAGGGGGTTACAGCGAATGCAACGTTTCCGACAGAGTGCGTGAATCCCCCTCTTATTTTATAGAATGCTGCTTGTTTCTCTGAGTTGTTTTATGTATTTAGAAAGTCCTGAGTGTGCTTTATAATTCGTCTAGAGTCATCATGAGTTTTTGTGTATACGAGTACAATAGGTCCGTTTTTTTGTACAGAGCAGAGTAGAGCAAGTCAGGCGGCAAAAAACGCTATGGAGCAGATTAGAGTAGCGAAAACGAAAACTTAGCATATCTCTGCTGGGAGTGTGTCTTGGCTTAGTT
Source organism: Chloromyia formosa (assembly GCA_964017055.1). Taxonomy (NCBI): domain Eukaryota; kingdom Metazoa; phylum Arthropoda; class Insecta; order Diptera; family Stratiomyidae; genus Chloromyia; species Chloromyia formosa. Next base: position 14,679,507 of record OZ024813.1, on the reverse strand, counting down.
TAGAATTTAAACCACAACTCAAATTTCGAGAGCAAACCTAAATCCTTAGTACAGATACAATGGGACATTTTTTTTTTTTGGCAGCAAAATCATTTTGTATGTTTACTATTCCATATAATTACACAAAACGAACAAATTGAAATGAAAATGAATTTTATGTGCTTCCGAAACTGTAAACTGCCCGAAAACTTCAACACATTTAATGCCTGTATTGTAAAACATGGAACCTTCTATTCGGAGCAGCTCAGATCAAATTATTAGTGTTGTTGTGTTGTGTTATGTTAACCTGCTCTCCTCTGCATGGCTGTTAAAAAAACGCGCCTATTATTTTGTGTATAATACGCAAGTAATGAGATGATTGGTTATGAATAGGTTTAATTAGGATTGGGTGATTTTGCGTTGTGATTGGATGTCAATGCTGAATGAGTGATGATACTGGATGCGTTGCGTAGTATTCATGCAGTTACGGAGCATATACAAATATACGATGTTTGTGTCGGAGGACAGGTTTGGGTATTCCTTTCACAATGCTCGATTCCCGAATTGAACGAGACGATAGCTATGTCTTTTGTGCCGACTCATTCGCTCCTATTGTTGAGTCGTTCATATGTGCTCCATATCACCACTGCGTACAACACCCGCATCTATGAACTTTAACCCCAACATACTCCATGAATAGCACTTTAATTCGACTTTAAGTCAAAAAATCTTAAGTGCCTAAATCTTTGAAACCTGTCGGATGAAAAAATATCTGCCGCCCAACATGAGAAAGAATAACCACAGTAGGGGCGTTCGATCTACCCGCATTTAGACCATGAGTGCATGACACGCCATGGGTATGAAATGTCAAACATGAATAATTGGAACTGGAGAGTAATATGAATACCATAGTAAGCATTCAGCGGACATTAACATGTACTTAAGTTCTCCTTCTCTCCTTAAAAAACGTCACAACAAAGAAACAGATAAAGTATGAACGACTATAATCATTTCTCATTTAAGTGGTGGGTTTTGTTATTCTACCACAATCCAATCAATACCCATCACAAATTTCCAATTATTTTCGTTGTCACCAAATATATTGAAAATAAAACCGCATAATGGACGAATGTCGTAATTCAATATATTTGCATATCCGCCATTTAGCATATCCTGCAATAAATATCGAAATATAAATTAACCGCCAATAACTGCATTAATCCAAATTTATTAATATTCGTACTTAATTTTTGTAATTTTTGCTCCCTAGCGGAATGTTTTTGTGGACAGGGAGTAGGGTGCGTTTAAACATAAAATAATAAGGCAAATTGCCAAACTGTTATGAATGTGTGTCTGTATTTGAGTGCCGATTTTTTCGGAAGTATGCATGTAGTAGTTTGCATATATTTATGAGTACGTCGCCATTATTGCACAATATGAAAAATGCATTTAAAAGTGACGAATCAGTCGTTCAATATACGTCTACATGCTCAAACCAGAAAAACAGAAGGGGCTTCCCTCCCAGTACGATGTATCCATTTGGATACTATTATAAATAAATTCGTTTTGGTTATTTTGTTTTATCCATAAATAACTTATCGAATAATAAATATTGGCCATTTATTTTGTATATTTGAGTGCGGGCATTCCAACCAATCGGGCGAAAGACTACTTCGAAACGAATGGATGAAATTAATAGGGATCCATTTCCATATCGATGAGCTGTTTATTTTGGTTCTTTGATCCAATAGGGAAAAATGGAATTGATGAATACTATTGAAATTAAATCAAATAAATTAAATTAAAAATCGATAGAGGACATTCGGATACTTCCTTTTTTAAGATTTTGTTGGGAAAACTGAACCCTTATGAAATCGGTCAAATATCTGTCCGTATGTACAGAGAATATCTCATGAACGGTTGAAGTTCTCTGGGTTTGGTTCCTGTTAACTCCCTGTGGCACTTAGGACATTAACCACGCCGTCTCTCCACCTCGTCCTGTTTGCCGCCATCGCTTTCAGCTCACTCCACGACTTGCCTATTGAGGCACCCTCTCCCTTAACTGATCTTCTCCAGGTATTACTAGGTCGTCCAACACGGCGACTTGCGTTGGTTCCCTGCGTGCTCCAATCGAGGGCCTGGTGAGCAATGTTGTTCAGTCCTTTTCGTAGAGTGTGATCTATTTATTGTCACTTTTGCCTTTCAATGGAAGTGCCTATCCTGTCCTGACAAGTGATAGTACAGAGGTCGTCGTTAGAAATGACTTGTTGGTCACCTTCCAAGTTGAACAGCCATATTGAAGCACGGGTTTTACGTTGGTTTCGAAGGTCCTGAGCTTTTTGCGTCTAGAAATGTTGTTGCTTTTCCAGAAAGCAGTGAAAATGAAAAAAGTTGCTCGAGCCTTATTGATTCGGGACTGTACATCAGCATCTGCTCGACCATCTGCTGTAACTACGCTTCCGAGGTAGCACAGACTGTCCACTTTTTCGCTCGCCTTCCCCGATACACAGATTTTGCTCTGTCTTCCTGGGCCCAACCTCAAGTACTTAGTTTTGCCAGCATGGATTTTTAGCCCCGCGTTACGACTAACGCTGTGAAGAGCATCAGTTGAAGCTACATAATTGAAATTTGGTACGAATCTGAAGAATTGCTATAATTCGTGGCTCAAAACTTTCGTTGAATTAGACTAAATTTAAAGGGGGATCTCCATAGATTGAAAAAAAGGCATTTTTTCTTTTCATCGGGTATAGGCATGTCAGGCGTCATATCAAAGGTTCCAATTAGCAGAATCCATACTAAATAACCACCAAACAGGGGATTATGCTTTAATCCCTTATTTGTCGGTTCGAAATTGGTTCCCTTCAATCGCGAGACCAAGATACCAATTTGACAAAGACTACACTAGTCTCATTCTGTCGAGGAGTCTATGGATGGGAGACGCGGGCTCCACCACCGCACCCATCGCTATCTATACAGATGACTCTAAGACTGACGACGGGGTCGGGATAGGCATGTACTCGGAGGGACTGAAGATTAACCTATCACTCCGTCCCCCCGACTTTTGCAGTATTTTACAGGCGGAGGTTTCGGCTATTTCGGAAGCACTGTCCTGGCTAGGCAGTCACGTCATTACTGTGAGGGACATTACATTACATTAGTGTAGGGTAGAGTTACAAACACGCATTACACAAACAACAAGCGACTTGTTGTTTTTGTATTTTAATGCGTGTTCGTTACTCTACCCTACACTCGATAGACGCAAGAACGCGTCTATAATAGTCCCTCGTCTCAATGCGTATGAGTTCATTGAACCCACAACCAATCCCTCAATCTGTATTTGCTGTAAGTTGCTAAATCTGCCAGAAAGAAAGATTAAACCTACATAAAAAGAGCAAATCGACTTAAAATTTGGAAAATTATAGCGTTTGCTTGCCTTAATTTTCCACCCGTTCCCAACAATCAATTTCATTGCCATTTTAATTGAATTCGCTACCATAGTTGAGCATACCCTTTTTCAGATTTTATGGAAAACGCCAATGTACTCCCGACAAAATGGCATCATACTTTCCAAAAGATGAACTTTCGTTCATCGTAGCACTTTGTACTATTCTCTTAATATCCATAAAATTTTATCGTACGATTCTACGATAAACAAATTTCGTTATCCCCAAAACAATAATACGAACCTTTCAATATACGCACGAATAAAAATATAGGATAGGATAGGATGTGAGTGTACAGTCCCGTCGGGAGAATTTCGTATTCAACGATTTCGACAATATCAAAAATCGTGGATGAACACGACATGTTCACAATTTGCTTTCTTTGTTGTTTTTGTAAAGGATAGTGGCCAGGGAATCGTAGGATTTGTCCGATTTGTATGAATAATTGAATGTGACGCAAGGAAGTACTTTAGACGTTCAAAATAGAGAGCAAACGAAGTAGAAAGGAGAACATGTGTAGATATATAACAAATATCCTTATTCCAAATTAAATTCACACATGTACCATATCTTCTTTGAGTCATCTAAAGAGTTGTAAAGGTTAAATATTTTGTGAAAAAACGTAACATTGACAGCTTTTTTTAAACCCTAGATAACCGCTAGGGGTACATTTGCACCCTAAGTCGTTGATTGTTCGTAAAATTTTAGTTTTAGTTTTGTTTTTACCTAGTTCACCATTTTTCTGTTGTTTTGTGGAGTTTTATCGACCGTGAGATTTTTCTGGAATTTTGTTGACAGCCGTCAATTCCTCGGGCCCCGGGTCATGAGAACCCGTGTGATATTAGCCCGAACCATAATGATTATATGAGGTATTTAAGCTCGTCGTTCAATTTGGTTATGATTCCTCAAGATGCTGTCAATACTTAATGGATAATTTGGGCTAATTATGACGATCTTAAGACGTGGACGGTAAAAATATTTTAATTCAATTAGGGCCTAATTCATTATTTTCTGTTATCAAACAAAAAAAAAAGCATTATGGTTCCTGGTGGACCTGGATCTTAATACTTAATTCTAAAAAACAAGCAACAGAGGTAATTTACGTACTACGTTGACGATTTGTACCGTCGAGACCATACAACTCGAGACTTGAAGAATTAATCTGTTTCAAAATGGATACATCCATTCCTGAGACCATTTTTATTCACTGTATGATACTATACATTCGGATCGATTTCGAATATTTGCCCGCTTTAGGACGTCGAATTTTTCAAGCTAGGACTATTGGGCTGCTCTATTCGTGGACCCATCATCAGTAATTTTTTGTTTTTTAAGTGCAACAGATACATTAATTGTTATTTCAAGAATAGATCAGTTTACTGTGAGGAAACCATAAAAAAAAATTCACAAATCATGGCAATCCGACAGTCAACTCACACCAGTTGAAAAGTTTTTGTTAACATTGCCCTAACAGTATTGTTCAATTGAATACAAAAGACTTGAATTGACTGATGACGTTATTATTGACCAGAAAGTGTATAGGTATATACGAGTACAATTAAAGTGCTGATTTTGCCTTGTGGACTATATGTTGACTTATTGTAACAAGTGCTTATGGAACAATATACCACGTTAAACTCAGAAATACGTATATTACATAAGGTGTGGATCAATGGACTGAGTTAAGCTGAATACTCCGCCCAATATGCTAGTCGTACCTTACCTTACCTACCTTAAGTTATTCTACAAATATGGTAACAGTGCATCTACAGTCGATTAACAGTGCATTAACATGATCTTAACAGTGCGTTAACATGATGTTAACAGTACATTAACGGTGTAGTAACAGTATGTCATCAGTGAATTAACACTATTTTAACAGTACATTAACAGTGCTTTAGCAGCATGTCAAAAATACATTAACAATACATTAACGGTATAGTAACAGAACATTAACGGCGTATTATCTGCATGTCAACAGTGCATTAACAGTATGTAAACAGTATATTAACAGTGCTTTAACATCATGTCAACAGTACATTAACATTGCATTAATAGAACATTAACAGTATGTTAACAGTAGATTAACCGTGCATTAACAGTATGTTAACAATAAGCTAACAGTGTATTTATAGTATGTTAACTGTCCGTTAACAGTACATTAACAGTACGTTAATAGTACATTAACATTATGGTAACAGTACATTAACGATGCATTAACATTATGTTAAGAGTACATTAACAATGCATTAACAGTTTGTCAACAATGCATTAAGAATTTGTTAAGAGTGCATTACCAGTATGTTAATACTGCATTATCAGTACATTATCTGTTCATCATCAACATGTTAACAGTGCATTAACAGCATGCCAGGAGTCCAGTAACAGAATGTTAACAGTGCATTAACAACAGTCCATTAACAGTTAGTTCACAGTACGTTGACGTTTAGAGTGCGTTAGCAATAAGTCTACAATTCATTGGCAGTGTATATAATACAGAAGCAGTGCATTAATCATGCATTTTTTTTATGTCTGTACCAAAGCTTAGGTGGTAACCCTTTGATGCGAGAGCACAGCGTTGGCGGTAAGGGATTAAGGTAGTGGGGAGATGGTTTGAGCTTGGATAAGGTGACGGTGTACATTCCGTTTAAATTTTTGTAGGTCATGGTTGCGGGGGAAAACAAAAGATGGTAGATCATTCCACATTCGTGTTGTCCTAGATACAAACGAGTCATAGAATTTGGCGGTGCGACTATTGCTGAGTTCTAGAAGATGAGGATGGGCACGACTGGCTAGTCGGGTGTTACGTAAAGGAAAGGTATTAGCATTACCAATGTATCTATATCTGATTAACAGTGAATTTACAACGCATCGTGCCAAGCGGCATGTGATGTGCCGCTTTCACCACCCCGAGCCGGCAGATACACATTAGTTTTGATTAATTCCTTAAACATTTCTTCAATATTTTAAGCTGCGCTTGAAAGTTCTTAAATTACCATAATGAGCTCCGGAAGTTTGAACATGAAAATATTTATTTAAATGTGTTGTACAATAATGTATGACATAAAATTTGAGCATAATAATAAAAAAATTGCTTGTCAATATGGCAATTAAAACAAATTGTGGGTAAGAATTATGTACACACATAGCGTGAATTAGTGCGCGGTAATCTGGGGTTCAAATAACAGCAAATTACTTAACAAGGAAACCTACGACGTCCTTGACCTCGAAATTGGTATATTCCACGACCCCTCCTAACCACTTTTATATCAGGACATCAAAGGCACACGTTTTTCATTTACAGTCACATGCCGAGCAGTTTCCCCCCGAATATTTTCTGTTTTATTGCCACAAGACAACATTATTGGGCACTAAAACTTTTAAAGACCCCCTATCCGCAGATAAGTCTGTGTAGCAGAGTCATTTCGAACCCACGGTAAAGTGCCTATTATACCTTTCTTTTATGTCTGCTTTAAACGATATTGGCCACATCATGCATGCTAACATATTCTTATGCGCTTCATACAGAAAACTACAAAAAACTCACATTATTTTCCCAAGTGATTGCGGCGAGCTCTCCGTGCTCGAGGCACATACTCGTAAACGAGCAAGTAGCTTTGCCCAGGATAATTTTGGGCAAAAAGTTGCAATCCGTTCAAACTAAGTTTCAGTTTCTTACGCTACCCTGCTCGACTATAGCAGGAAGCAGCCATACAAAATTCATTCTTGCAAACTTAACTTTTCGAAATGTGTTCAGTTGTCCTGGTTTTTTGTGCACACGGCGAAATTACGTGAACTTTGAGGGCTCTGAAAACCCAGAAGGATCAGATTGGAAATGTATTTTCCCATACTTTTTCGATACGTGACTATGAAAACTGAACATTTTCAACAATGTAATATGGAAATAAAAGCGTTTCTGCCCTTTATTTGCCATTTTTATATGGCGCTTTAAGAGAATGGCACAATAAAAGTACACGGAAGTTTCACGCTAACAAAATTCATGCTAGCTGTATGCTGTTGCAGAATAAAAAACCACGAATTGAACAGTTTGGGATTTCTTGTCTCAAAACGAGTGGATACTTTTAAGCAAAAGGATATCGCTTCATGATGATGTCCTTTTGAGGGACAAATAAAAGCGTAAAACTTCAAATAACGATCCGGTACAAACGGATTGGTTTTCTCTGGGAATATGTTGTAAGAAATTCGCAGTTTCTTACTCATAAAGAGTAGTTTTTTTTCCCAGTTGTGTAGAATATATTAGCCGCGTTTCTTTTTGTTTCGGTCAAAGTTCTGGGTCGAGTGTACGTGTTACACTAACAACATTGTTCCGGTTTCTGCCGGATGAACAGCTGGTACACAAAATTAATTCTTAAGGCAAATTCCGAATATTTCAACCAGATTTGGCTCGCTGCGAGAAAATCGGTTCACTTACAGAGTTTAACCTTCATAAGCTCGAATAGGGTGCAGGTACACTCCAGACTTATGTTTCTTAGGACGTCTTCTGAAAAAAAAAATCCCTGTCAAATTTCTTCCTCTCTTAATTTCGGTTTTATCTCTAGATGATTTAAAAAAAAAGATAAAATTGAAAATGTTTGACTAATATACTTGTTGTCCTTTATACAGGGTGTCCCGTTCTTGATCGTAAATATTTCAATGGTAGATATAGATGGTATGGCTCATTTGGGGAAAATTAATGTACGACATGAACTCTCCATCTTTAACCGGTGCAGAATATAGCATTTTTTTTTAAACTGTCAAAACCCTTGACTTGCCGAACAAATTCTAAATTTGCCAGGCCCCCAATTATTCGATCCGAGATTTGATTTCACTTTTTGAAACTACATGAAATTTCATATAAACGAATTTTTTACTTGTTGAGAATAAAAGTGGAGTGGGTCATTGCGAGTCTAAGTCAAAAATGACTCAAACTCGCTCTCCACTACCAGACAAAAATAATCGGCTTAAAGTCAATTCTTCCCCGGTCACTTGGTTTCGTCCACACCATGGATCACTCTTCAGAAGCTGCCTTAAATCCATGGGGGAAGCAGCTTGACCAAGTCAGGAACTCGCAATGACCCACTCCACTTTTATTCACAACAATTAAGATATGCGCTTATGCGTAATAGACACAGTGACATTTCATTGGATAAAGATTCACACTCGTGTCGTGTAACGCACACTATATAAGGTGTTAGCATTTCACTCAGGGACGTATTCCGATTTAGGTCGGAATACAACCCCCTGACTTGGTCAAGCTGCTTCCCCCATGGATTTAAGACAACTTTTGAAGAGTGATCCATGGTGTGGACGAAGCCATGTGACCGGGGAAGAATTGACTTTAAGCCGATTATTTTTATGTGGTAGTAGAGAGCGAGTTTGAGTCATTTTTGACTTTTATTCTCAACAAGTATGATATGCGCTTATGCGTAATAGACACAGTAACATTTCATCGGATGAACTTTTTACTGGTTATAAAAATCACCGTTATTTCAAAGATACTACCGTTCGAACTTTTAAAAAATTTTAAAATCAATTTTTCATCAAAAATCTAAATGATTATTTCGTAACGGTACTTTCAACTGACAAATATGCAAAGTTGACAAAAGACGCCCCATTATGTTATGTTTCAATCGGCATATAAATACTCGTATTAAGAACATAGATTTGAAAATTTGCGAATGTGACGTTTTAAAAGTACAAAAGCGTGATTTTCAACAAACATTTCCAATGTGAAGTTTTTGCTACATTAATTTGCACTGTTAGTACATAATTATCTTGATCATATCATGTGATTTCTCTCCCTCTCTCTCAATTGCCCTAACCCCTTGTGGGGCATAGCGCGTCAACTGTTCCACGTGGCCCAATTGACGTTTCGACGTCATAAATTGGTTTCGGAGAATGCAGTTGCCAGCATGCACGTCGTCGTGGACGGGATTCGAACCTGAAACGCCGGTAGTCAAACATGAGACCGATGCCTCAACACACTGCGCTACCGGTCGCCCGGTTAGGCACAAAGTGCAGACATGCGTTGCCTCGTCATCGTCGTCGCCAACACCAGTACAGCCACAATGGGCCCATTTTTTGCAGCTCTGACACATTATCCATCCTTCAATCGATTGAAGGTAACGACCATGGCAGTACAAACACGGCGGGTTTACAGTTTCATCTTCACTGTCTGAAGGGCTAACTTCTAAAGTCATTTGTATCCGTTTTTTCATTTTTATAGCTTTAATCTTTTCATTTTCTAATCTTTTCAATTTTCCTGATTTGTTTCTCTTGCTCAGTTTCCCTTTTCTTCTTAATAGCATTCTCAAGCTCTTCTTTGTAAGGCGATGATGTAATAATTGTAGTTTCGCCACGATTGCTGGGTATTCACTTCTTTTGTTGAGTTACAGGAGCTGGAAAGAGTTGCTTTGGGCTGACTAATTTAAATGATGTATAGTATCCTCAGCCGATTCTAGCGATGTTCTTTGCTGTGACAACTCAACCCACGAAGAGCACCCAGGCTGGGGATTTGTTAGAGAATTAGTTGCTTCATTATGTATTGTGCCTACTGTTGCTGAAATATCTGATGTAACTGGAATATCTGTTGTGACTGAGGGAGCGAAGTCTGGGTCTGTAAACACAGTTGTGTCATATGGCCAAATTCCACACTTTTTAAACGCATTAATGGCTGTCGACATTGCGGCTGCTTGAATAAACGCTTTTCCGAATAATTCGGCCACCTGACCAGTGCTGACGACAAGGACTGGATTACTGCGGAGCCAGGAGGTGACTACTTGGTCGTAATATGTGCTAAGAGGTTTCATGAAAGCAACGTGTGGCTGAAGTCAATGTGTTTGTGGCGGAAATGATAATATTTCAACGCCATTTGCTCTCACTTCATCAATCACCTCCACACTTTTTATACGATATGTCTGGAATGGCCATCTAGAAGCAACAACACAGGCTTGTCCTTTGTGACTCCAGTGATGGGTATACATTGTTTCATGCTACACACAGCCCAAACACCTTCAGGAGCATGAGCCATGAGCTGCTGCTTCATGCGCTTTCTGGGAATCATAGGGGGTATGTAATGCCCTGTAGCGCTTACGCACAATTCAACAGTTATTGTCGCTGCTCTTTCCGTAGATTAAAATGCGGCTAGTTATTTCCTTTCCTTTATGGTCAATATTTAACATCTGCTTTTGGGCACAACCAATATTCCAGTTTTATCGCAGTTGTATATGCTGAATCCTGGAAATTTACGCAGATCTAAAAGTTTTCCGAGCAGGTTGTAAAAATCTGCAACAATTACATACTTATTGAACTCAGCTGCTCTAGTAGCAGAAGTGCTTTCAGGTTTTCTAACTGATGGATTTGGGTGCCGATTTAAAAAACCTGACAACCAGTCTCTTCCCGCATTGCTATTTTCACCTTTGAATGGATATGGTTTACCATTTCGAGTTGCCAGCTGATAGGCCAAACTTTCGCGTCTCTCGTAGACAGACCAAATAATCAAGTTTCCATCTCTACCATATACTGTGCAAGCTCATTATCTTCTTGAATGGAAAACTCTAGGCGTATTTTTTGCGTAACCGTGTAGGGTCCCTGCCCTGGTTGCGCAAAAAAACGCTCTAGGGTGGCATCCAGGTTAAATTCCGAATCGTGAAGTTGTCTACACTGACGTCAAGTGGTGCACCTCATATGTTGTGAAAGTAAATTAAAAATTCGGATGAAATTTTAGTTTGATTGTCGGATCGTTTATTTATTGCGACGGCGAACATTTATAAACTTGGCGTACCGCTCTAACTTAACAAACATCATTCAAACGAGGTATTTATCAGTAACAGCTACAAGTGCAAGTGCATTTGGATAGACCAAATGGGTCGCGTGTTCGATCCCCAGCAAATTCTTTTCTTTTTCCTTTTTTTTTTGTTCCATTGATATTTTTAGTAATCCTATTGAAAATGTATTGTGTAATAATAGGTATGGGTCCATCAGAGCAAGACGTAATATTAGTTTACCAATGAATTTGGCTGGAGTGACAGAAACACAAGCGTGTCAACATCGACATATTACGTTCTACACGACACCAGAGCCATCTGTGTGTCATGCATGTGGAATTTGTTGAGGGGTTATAGCGTGTAGGGCAGCCACCCAAATAAGCTATCGCGGTTAATGTTGTTGGTGTAACGAGTGTAAGTAACCTAAATTTACTTTTTTGACGACTGCGCGCCGTTGAGACTACACTAACGTATTTTATTTAAAAGAAAACGTGGGTAGCCCGTCTTGCTCCACCTTGCCCAAAAACTCACTTTAACTCGTTGCAGTACATGACCCGTACCATGGCCATAATAGAAGTATTTTTTCGAAACAAATTTCAGAGAAGTTTTTATTTAGAAAATATTTTATCTAGTGTTTGCCTGGGGTACAGCTACACAGCCCACCCGCGGGCTTATAAAGGTTAGGAGGGTTCACCCTGTTTCTTGGATGAAATCGAGGGAATCTTCATTCGTTCATGTAGTCCGGATGGCGCAACGGTTAGCACATTAGCCCCCGTTCGATTCCTACTGAATGCAGTAGTTTTCGATAAAAAGGGGATTTACGCGTCGGACTATGAGCCAAATCAGGTGTTAAATGAGTACCTTTTAATGGGGTAAATAACTCGGTTGAGCGAGCCGCTGATCACACACCTCTGCACTAGACAAACCGTCACGATCTAGAAAATTAGATAATGCTAACTCATCTCGAGGCCATGGTTCAAATTAGACTGTTGCGCCAGTTATTTATTTATTTTTGCATTCCCGTCAGCCAGTGTATATAAAAATACATAATTGGTTTAATTTTAAAATAGGTAATATGTAATTAAAAATTTCAGATTAACAGGGGCAATAAATGTTAACCAACCCCTGAATGACAATATACCATGTAATCCTTGTCAAAAAAAGAAAATCCCATTCCTCTAGCCATCATTTCTCCGAAGCGAACAAAGAGTACGCAAAGAAAATCAAATTACACTAGAAAATTCCCTTAACTCGAAAATCCAATTTAACCCCAAATGCTTGTTGATAAATTTAATTCACATTATTGTCTGACATCTGCCGACCCCATTGACAGTAGAACCCAGCCATCGGGAGCGGCAGCCATTTCACTAAGTCAACAATTCCAACATCTTTGGCAATTTCAAATTCGACGTGTGTCTGTTTCCTGATTTTTTTTTATCGTATCGTCTATGCGATTAAACTATTCCGATATCCTTACCGTGTACATTACTCAACATTCGAGGAATTGTTCCCGCTCCGTGAGTGCATAGAATATTCGATGAGACTGTCTTCCCCTAAAACGGTTATGTCAAAATGGCGTTACCAAATGCCTAACCGAAGAAGAAGTTCCGTGGAAATCGGTTGTTTCCACTCAATCTGTCGCATTCGGTAATGTACTGGACTATTAGGAGGCGTCTCCTATTTCGGAATCCTTACAAGTCTCACTTCATATGGAATAAATCTAACAAAACGGTAACCAGACGAAATTGAATTTTCTGTTTGTCGGCAAATGATTCGTCGTGTAAACGAGGACGAGTGACGATGGTACGAGGATCTCGTATTATCCTTGCATGCGGAACGAAGGATATGTGTGGGAAATTCCGAATGAGGTTTTTTTTTTCGCTATTTTCCCTATTTCGGATCAATCGTCTAGAGAGAGGGAAATCGTCAAATTGGACGAGTTGATTTCCCACTAAAGATGTCATTATCGAATTGTATGTTTGGCTGCGAAGGATAATGAAAGTGATACGAGGCTGGTGACATCCTGAACGCATTATTGGAACGGGAACGGTCTTATTGAATAGGAGTCTTCTTTTCAGTCAGTTCGTGACCTGGTTAACGAAGCAGAACGATTTGTCAAACCATTTGCCGGAGCGATGTTAAGAGTGTAATGAAATTGATCCGTGCGGGTGAAAGTCAAGGGTGACAGTAATTTTTTATAGGCGGTAAAGTGATATACAATCGAGGAGTGTATTTGAAACGGATTCGTTAGAAGCGCCCATTCCCCTTTTAATATTTAAATCAAAAGTCAATCCGATTAGGTAATTTAGTAACCAAACCCCGCACAGCTTGCAACTGTCGTTAGATCAAGTCGGATATCCTGCAGATGCTCATGCTCTCAAGTACGAGTACATGCACTCCGCCCATATCGAATTCAATCAGTTCATTCTAGTAGTAACCAACCATACTGCAAACTCGGAAACTTTTCAATTGCAGGTTAGCATAAATGGAAAATGCATTTCTTCTGGAGATTTTCGCAAAACTTTTGTTCTATGCAAACCCCAAACATGCCATAAAAGAATGGAGAGATACTTACCAACTGCTGTTGGTGTGCCGGGTCGGTCAAAATGCTGGGTCGTGGTGGAATCGTACAAAAATTATTGTCTAATGGCTTGGACGATGTTCGATTTCAATTTTCAAAAAGTTCTTGCTCAAAAACAAAGAGTGGAAATTCCCTTGAACACAAGTGCCAGCAAAAAGAATTGTTGGCAATTTGAGTGTCATCCGCCTTCCGTAGAAACAACAAAAACGACGACACTGGATAGTGTTCTTCAAAATTGCAATAATGCACACTCCACACTCACACTCCAATCTATCTCTCTCTATGTATGTGCAACGAGTTGTGAGCTCGTCCTTCTTGGGACACATCCTGTCTTATGTATATTGAACTTTGGGAATTGATTGTGAAATTTTACGAAATGGGATGTACTTACCATCGTCATCAATGTTGCTAGTACGTAACATCGGGCCAGGACACTATATTGCAGCAATGGACTGCCACTGGGAAAAGTTTTGCATGCAAATTTAAAATCGGGTCGTCAGTTTCTTTATTTGATTCGGTTGACGATATATTGTTTGGACTGGGTGCAGTCGTTGGAGTTGAATAATTCAAGGTATTTGTTTTCTACGGTCATAGTGATATTTCGAGCGTTGTATTGAATAAGAAAAGGATTTCAAGGAATTTTCGTGTTTTGATGTTGTTGGAGAGACTGTTGACGCAGTAGAGGAAAAAATAAATTTGATTCCAGTCAACCTTAAATCGTCATGTAAAGCTCAGAAACGATGCATTTCCATTAAGAAAACTACAGTTCCACTGGTTGGGATAGCTTGGGGCGTCAGTCAGGTATCTCATCGGTATCGCGGGTCCTAGACCCACCGCGCCGTGGCTCCCTTCCCCTGTAGAGTGGAGCGTAACAGTAAGCCATTGCTTTTACCAACTTGTCGTAGCCGGAGTTGCATACTAGCGACATGCTACGTCTGAAACCAGTTTATGGTAAGAAAATGTCATTGAAACCTCTTGGGAATAGTTGACCTGCTTTACCCTAATAGGGGTTAGGACGAATAGTATACTTCTCCGTTGAAAGCGTGCTATAGGTCGTATCGCGATGTGCAGGGATATTCAATTTCAAACAATTTACAATACTTGTCCGGCGCACATAAAAATTCATCACAAGTCGCTACTACAGTCTGGAGATTAACTCACAATGAAATGTCCTATTGGAGCTTTAAGGTTAGCGCAAATACTAACTAGCGTTGCACATCAAGAGTGAAATAACTGGGGGAACGGGTTCAAGTCCCTTCCACAGCGTACGTGGCCATAGATGTTTTTGTTGTGCTCCCCCTGTGGTGCGGGGCGTAATAATGTGCCACAACGTCTCTCGACGTGTTGCAGATAGGCGGTTAAACGCTATGTCCCACCAGGGGTTAGGGCAAATGAGTAGTGTATCCAGTGCACATGATCCAGTCGACATCTCGAATTTTTATTCGCTGTCAGTGGTCACACATGACGACGGTTGAGATATACACGATTCACCTCCGATAAACTATTTCCCCAGCAACGATAGTAGTCCGGATGGGGCAATGGTTAGCACGTTCACCTTCTACGCACTGGGCCCCGGTTCGATTTCTACTAAATGCGGTAGTTTTCGATAAAAAAGGGGATTTACGTGCCGGACTATGAGCCCACTCAGCTGTTAAATGAGCATCCATTTATGGGATAAATAACTCGGTTGAGCGTGTTGCTGATCACACACCTCTGCACAAGACCGTCACAATCTAGAAAATGAGATGATGCTAACTCATCTCGAGGCCATGATTCAAATTGGACTGTTGCGCCCGCATTTATTTTTTTGAAGTTATTTCCGATCCCTCTGACGGTCTTATCGATCCCTTGTGTAGTTTTCTTTAAAGTTTGCTATTGTTAAGCAAGTGATGGATCCTCCGCAAGGCGATAAAAGTAATCTCAAGGTATTTGAAGTGTATAGGGTTGTGCCATTACAAGAGGAAGGCCATGAATTCCGGAAAGAGAGCCTTCGACTTGGAGTGAGATATTCTGTCATGCAGAAAGTTTGGGAAAGGTTCCAGGAGGCAGGATAATTCACAAGACGACGAGGACAGGGATGACGAAGCTCGACACCTTACAGCCAATTTACACCGTTATACCTCAGAAATCATCGAAACAGACACGTCAGAAGAACCGTTTTTTTAGACAAAGCGTGCGAAATCGTTTGAGGGAAAGTGGCTTGCTTTCCAGATATCCGGTAAAAGTGCCACAACACCACATCGGTCTGCAGGAAACACCGAAATTTGAGCATGAGCCATTGGGGGAGAATTTCGTTCTATGATGAATCCAAATTTTGCTTAGTCAAGATAGTCAAGGGTATGTACATAGAAGAGGAAACTAACCTTTCTTATCCCGTGACCTTCAAACCAAATCAACTTTTCCGCGGTGAATCAATTATGCTCTCTAGTTGCAATTTGAAAGCGATACATCAAAGAAGTGCTGGGCATGTATGTTACTGGAAAAGCACGTGCTGGTGGACAGGATTTCATTTTAATGAAAGATGGAGTCCACCCTTATACTGCGGACATAGTGCGTGAATTCCTCACTGCCAATATTATTGAATTTCTTCACTAGCCAGCGTGCAGCTCAGATTTAAATCTCATAAAACATTTATGGGACCAGTTGGGGCAAAGCATCATGACCTGGAACAAATCCTGAAATACGAATGGGCCAAAATTTCTCTGAATGATATCAGGCGGCATGATGTTAGCGCACTTCGGTCGAGGTTGTCGTCTACCTATTTTAAGTCCACAAAAATTTGGTGAACTTCTCTAGTAAACTGTAGTCCGGATGGCGCAACGGTTAGCACGCCTTCTATGCACTGGGGCCCGGTTCGATTCCTATTGAAAGCAGCATTCTTCGATAAAAAAGGGAATTTACGTGTCGGACTGTGAGCCCACTCAGCTGCTATATGAGTACCTATTTGGGGTAAATAACTCAGTTGAACGTGTTGCTGGTCACACACCTCTGCGTAAAACACACCGTCACGATCCAGTAAATGAGCCGATTCTAGCTCATTTCGAGGCCTTGGCCCAGAATTGGACTGTTGCGCCAGTTACTTATTTTTATTATTCCCTATTAAACTCGAGATGTTTTTCCAGAACTTGTTTCACCGTTATGGATCTTCCGGGCCAAAAGTCTCCTGTTGTTCACCGACTATTTCTTCGGCGTATGGCCTAATTCTTTTCTTTAAGTTTGGGAAAATGCCACCAGAAGAATCGAAATAATCTTAAACTGCTACTAGGTTATCGCTATTTTTGTGATTGTCATCAAAAAGCCTGATTTGCCAAACAACATCAAAAATTTGCCACACTCCCAACCATTTAATCGAAGATTTGAAGTTAATTTCTAAAACTACATATAAAACGAACACTTTTTAAATTGACCGTTACTTTAAGGATGTATAGATAATTGTTCCAACAACAAAGAAATTTCAAAATCAATTTTTAGTCAAAAGTTCAAATGAATATTTTACAACGGTACTTTAAACTGAGACATCTTCAGATTTAAAAAAATTTAGCCTAATGTGTTGGCTTTCTAACGGTATATTTTCTGACATATCGCTGTTTTTCATGACAAGAATTTTGTAACTGACAAAACTGTGGTCCCACATTGTGCGCCAAAAAATGCTTGCACATAATTTGATGGCGAACATCATCATTAATCATTTTCTCGTTGAATGTAGGCTAATTTGCATAACGCTTCCTTCAAATTGTCTTAACGTCGGCATATTTTAGCTATGCTATTCGACTACCCATTATTCCTATCTTCAATAAATTAATTACAGTTAATTAAACATTCTCTCGTCTTTCAATACAGCACTGCGCTGTACTTTTCAAACAATTTGCCTTCCCATTTATGCTTGCCAAAATCAAACTTCCTTGTTTTTTGCACTTGTAGCAAAACTCTAATATCCACACCCTCGTCCACCTATTCATCGCTCTCTGATTAATTAATTCAACCCCCAAGAGATAGCCCAATTCAGCAATAAATGAAGAAAATGATCTTACACGAACGGAAATCCTGCGGAAAAGTGAAAGTCGTCATTGCAAGTTTTGCCAATTTCAGTGGCTGTACTTGGCCTAGAAAAAGAAAAATAAATAAAACAGCTTAGCGCTTTTGTGTGTAGCTAAAACAAAAACAGAATCCACCAACGCATTCACCATTTTTGCCACCACACACTACGAACACACGGAAAAGGAAAAAAAACGTACAAAACAAACCCACCATCAACCAAATGTAATTAAGTTCGACTTCTGTTTGGGGGATTTTTGATTTGCTGGCGGCTATGGTGGTGAGAATGGGAAAACTTGGATCGACGAGAACTGGTGAAAGCGGTGTTGTATCGTCTGGTGCGGCATGGCATAGCGGTTTTTAGTGTGATTTACATAATTAGTTAATTATTTCATTTTCCAATTACGTTCAGCTTTTCTGCTGTGACAACCATTTGTTGAAAGACTCGCGGCTATGGTGGCTTCGTCGGTGGTGCAAGGCTGTTCGGGGGGTGGCCATTGTGGCTCAATGGCGGGAAGCGAAAGAAGTTTAATTTAACCACAGACAATGAGCATTCATTCGCTGGGATGATAGAAGATTTGTGGTAATGGAATTAGTCGTAGAATATTGGGAATTTGATGAACGCTCTTATTAAAAGCTTTCACAATTGCTTTTCAATATTAGATACATAGATTTGTTGCAATTATGACAATTATGGACGTGTTTGCCGATTCAATTTTTAGGTTAGGTTAGGCAAGAGGGAGAGAGCCACTAGCGTCCCTCGCGATAGGCCCTCGATTTGGGTCATTTACCACACTCCGTTGGATTATTAGAGCTGTCGGGTGACCATTCTGCTAAAGTGAATCAGTTGGCTCAACGAGACTGAACTGGGCAACTCTGCTAACTCCTGCAAGCGGTAAGCACCTTGGATGCTTAGGCGTTCCCAATTTAGAGCTGGACACTCAAATAAAGTGTTCTCTTTCATCTCACTTCTTCTGCTCAAGTTGCCGGATGTCAATCCCAAAAAAAATCCTAAAATCTGTTTTGTTTGTCCAATCGGATTGTAGTTTAGTCTACATAACCCCATCTATTTCAGTTGCGATGTCCACAAGTTACTCTGGCTTCTTGCCAGCTCATCAGTATTCTCGTTACCTACGACACCAATGTGGCCGGGCACCCACATAATCCTTATAGGGATATGTTCAGCCTTTCGATCGCCTTTATGATCGCGTGGTTCGGTAGTCTATACCACGCCGAGTAAATGCCTGAACCTACGCCAGTGTCGGTCTTCGGCATCGTCGCAGCATCGTACGGGAGTTAAACGGCCGAAAGGCGGCAACTCTGCGTGACGTTGTTTCCTGTCCTCACTTCCCAGTGCACCGTAGTTGTGTCTCCATTTATAAGTTGCGGGATAAAAATTTATTTTATTTCTTCTTTTGGTGACAATGCACGTTCTCACTTTGTTGCTGCTCGTTGGTTGGCACACGCTGATTTTGTTCCCAAATCCACAGATGCGGTTCCTGTATCAGTGCAATTTCAGCGTGTCCCTGACTTAAGTGCCGAGGCAAGTTGGCCGTTGCCGCTCTGCTGTGGTGCAGTTTTGCTTGGACCACCCACATATCAATACGCCTCAGCTACTTTCACTAGCTCAACTTTTATGGAGATCCTCTTCTTTCCGAATTGGATCTGGTTCCACAAATTGATTTTTAGTTCCACTGATTGGAACAATCTCTAGAGCGAGGGTTCTATCTTTTAATAAGAGACATAGTTTAAGACGCGTTGGATTGGAGTGGGGTACCGCTACCTTGGCTGTAAGTAGTATAGATATAGACGACTCTGCCACTACCTCCAAACCGGAAGATTCTCGGCGAACCTCTCAATGGTAGTCTGAAGCCCTACGCAGAGAAGACGTTGCTGCAGGTCACCGCTATGTGACTGCCTTCAAAGCACGGTGATCCCGCCTCCGGTGATACGGCGAACTCTAGCAGCTCTTCGGTGATGCGTTTGTCTTAGACACGTCATCACGGAGCAGGTGATCGCATGATTCTAGAACTCTTTTGAACGGGATTCTTTTTGAGTACTTCCTACCAGAGATATCAGCTGGAAGTTTATGTTCTTTTTTTTTGTCTTGAATTGTATCCATGACTTGACTTTTTTGGAATTCAGGTCTGGGTTTCCCATTCCCGGACCATAGCCAAGGCAATCGCCAACGTTTACCTCCCGCTAGTCCCTAGTCCCATAGGAACTACATAACGCCCCGGCCATCCTTTCCTCTTTTCGTTCAGCAAATCACACACACACACGCTATGCTGCCCCTGCTACCCTTGATGCTGAGCAATCAAATTTTCTCCCCTAGTCTAATAGGTAGCAACCCTGTGGACCACGGTTCATTAGATGTGTTACATCCGGAACCCCGCTTTCGCCTTTCACCTATGCAGAGAGTTTCAGACGCCCCTCTGCCAGATACGGCCGAGGGTACCACTTACACAACCCATACAACAGGTGATTGTACACTCGTGTGGAAGTAACTCTAAGCCGCTCAATTGGTACTGACCGTTAGTGTCCCTGGTCACCTTCCCCCGATGGGCACGGGTCACACAACTCCCCGGAGTTCTAGGACGTAGCTGACACTATGTGCACGCCACATTGCCAAAACTATTGAAGACAGTAGTTGGCCTGGCAGGGAGTGTGGGAAGACGGTTGCTTTCGTACCACAGAACGCCGGTATTCCCGTAAAGTGAGAGAACCGACAACCGACTCCGCCTTCGCAATTTGCGAAGTTTTCAATCGCCACCGCGTTGAGCTGCTATGTAGACTTGTCTGCGTCTTGGCAGTTAATCTGCCTCCTCGCTAGATCAGACCGTCCGATTAAATTGTTGATGTATTAATAGTTTTGAGTTATAAATATGATGGAGGAATTTATTTATTCAGAAACGAGGCGAATGTTGCCTATTTATGCACAATCTCAGAGATTTTTTTTAAGAAAGCAATTCATCCCTAATTGTTCCGCAAATTGGAAAATGTTACTTTTCTAAACCATTGAACATCAAATAAATAATTCAACGGCTTCTTTGAATATTTAGGCCGTTTTTCTCACTTTCGCCTCTGTACGTGACGAGGCTGTGAGTACATTGATGCTTTCGTCCCCTTTATGTGAAAACATTATCCTGTCGTGCCGAAAGTGCCAATTCTAGTGTATGAGTTATTTTCCCCGAAATTTTGGCAAAAGTGTTCTTTTCTCTTTTTTTGAGTTCAAGTTCTTTTTCCCGACACTTGTTTCAGTTGGAATGTTGTTGTCTGATTGTTAGGCCTTTTTACAGGATATGGAAAAGTTGTGTCAGATTTTTTGTTGAAATGTTTTCGCGGAAAAAGCCAAATCACGTGAACAGGTTACGCATTCGTATGTGGATGTATGTGGCGTGATGAAACAAAAAACATCGAACAAACATTGAAAGAGAGATGGATCGTGGGAGTGTAAACATTTGTAATGGGGCGGAAAAAGTAAGCAGTTTATTTCGAGGGGAGTGGAGTTTGCTATTTTGAATCAGTTAGATTGGCTTGGGGAACTTACGAAATTGCCTAATAACTTGTATAGTATATTGCAGTACAAATGAAAGTAGCTTTCCTTGATGAGCAGCATTTTTACCCACCCTGAAGGTTTAGCCTTTGCTTATTTCATTAGTTTATATGAATTAACAGAATAGAATGGTCCTGCCATCTGATCCTGTTCTGACCACTGACTACTAGAAGCGAAAGTCATGGAAGGAACACTCGGAGAAAGGATTAGGCTGTATGAACCTACGTTTTTCAGTCTAAAACGATACATAGCAAAACAATTTGAGGATTCTTCCGGTTAATACGAATGAGGAAGTTGAGACTGTTGTTGTTAGTATTAGTACTGAAAGAGCGAAACGTGAGACAAATTTTAAAATGTTAGCCTCCGACAGAATGGTAAATTTGCCTACATATATCTAAACATGATATGTAGAGTCACTTGGGGTTTTGTCGTTATATTCGATACCTCTGTCGGGTCTGTTGTGTAGTTTTCTTTAAAGTTTGCTATGTTTAGTACGTGATGGATCCTATTACAAATAGTAAGAGGACATCTCAACGAATTTCAAGTGTATGGGGCTGTGACATTACTAGAGGAGGGCCATGAATTCCGTGAAGGGAGCAGTCGGCTTGGAGTGAGACAATCTGTCATGCAAAGAGTTTAGGAATTGTTCCAGGAAACAGGACAATTCACAACAAGACAAGGACAGGGCCGACCAAGAGCAACATCTTACAGAAAGGAACTGATTAATACGCGACTATACGATTTCTGAGACCGTTGAACCGCAGAAATCATCGAAACATGGCACCTTTCATTTTAAGTAACTACACATACGCCATAGGAATCGCCATTTCCGTTTGAGGGAAAGTGGCCTGCTTTCTAGACCCAGTGAAAATATCGCGATCAACAAGAACACCCAACCACAAAATCGTCCGGGTGGCCAAGAACCACAGCAATTTGAGGTATCAGGCATTCAGAGAGAGTTTTCTTCTCTGATGAATCAATACTTTGCCTGTGTGAAAATGATGGTATAGTTAGAGTCTGGACAAGACAAAACGAATGCTTGGTTCAAGGGCACAGGGTAACCCTTCAACCGACATCAGCTTTTTCGCGGTGGATCCATTATGGTGTTTAGTGCTAGATGGACTGAGGACGGTGCGTGTCAAACCATGAAGAAGTTTTGGCCTACAGCGGACATGTCACTGTTCAATTGAGGAGCACGCAAGAAAACTTCGCCTACCCTACATTGACTTTTGTAGAAGCTGCGAGGATGCTGACGAGGAGGAGAGTACCCTCCATTTTCTATGCACCTGTCCTACCTTTGCTGCGAGGAGGCGGGTCTTTCTGGGGGACTATGTCTTCCTTCATTTGGCTGGTTCAGTGAAGAGTAATTTCAATGGGATAGGTGTTTGTCCTGGTAGGTATCACAATGGGCCCTTTGGTGGCCTATGTGTACTGCGTCATCCGCGGCAGCCTTTTAACCTAACCAAATCTAGGATAAAGCTTGGTTGATATATGCAATAAGCTTTCAAATTAAAATTAATCACAGAGGTGATGCGATCTCCAAACGGATTTTAAGGCAATTTCTATGATACTTCGGTCCCGAGCTTTTCGACATTCTACTGAAAGACGTTATTACGTCATAACTCAAAAAAATACCGTTTTTAGGATTTTGTAGTAAAAACAAAACCCTTATGAAATCGGTCATGCGTTCGTCTGTCTGCCTGCCTTTCCATGAAATATCTCATGAACCGCTGAAGCTACATACATATATGAACTTTTTGTGGGAATATGTAGAATTATTATAATTCGCCGGAGAAATCGATTCGTTGTAATAGGCTGACTTTAAGGGGAGGTCCCCATAGAGGGGAAATGAAGGTCAACATTTTTTTTCATCTGGTATAGGCAAGTTGGATATCGTGAGAAAGGTACCGTCGAGCACATTCCATTTTTGGTATTTTTATCAAATTTGAAAAAAGGGGAAAAGAGGTAGAGGGGAAAATATGTAATCATAATTTGTCCCACCCCCCTTGCTTTAAATTAAGGTCAATTTTTTTTTATCGACTGGTATAGGCAAGTGGGGTGTCGTGAGAAAGGTAATGTTGAGTAGGTACATTCCATTTTTTCGTATTTTCTTGAAATTTTAGAAAGGGGAACATTGTGGAGGGGGGAAATATTAGTTCGTAATTTGTCTCCTTCCCCTTGCAGTTCGAGACCGTTATACTTAGAATTATGAAAACTTACAGGAAGGTGGGTTCCGAAAAAAATGGAAAATAGTGGAATCTGTATTTCTTCTCAGAATAGGTCAATAATAAAATAGTTTATTTCTATAGTTACAGTTAGCACACCACTGCATTCCTTAAAACGTTCGAGGTCAAAAGCATACTGATGGCCAACGATAACCAACACCATAGGCAATAATATGTTCTATGTTTCATTACAATCACGTAATATGAATTGACATGTAAAATGTAAGCGAGTAAGACATTTTAATTATGTTTTTTATCCATCTGAGTGGCATCAAGAAGAGCAAGGAGCCGATATTTATATACCAAAATAAGCGCTTGCAACAAAACCCTCGGATTGCGGGCGTAGCCCTCTATATTCTGGTTTCATTTTATAACCGTTTGGTTAGAAATCCATTAATAAATGTCTTGTATTTTTTACCCTCCTTATACTTGTATACTGTATGGGAAACGGCCATCTTAGCTCCGTTATTCTTTTTAGCTGGAAGAATCTCTGATTTACAATACATAAGTGGCTCTTTAATTGCTTTACTGAATATATGATACATACTTTATGTCTGTACTGCCTAAAGCGAAAATTCATTTTAAACCCATGGGGCATTTTTCATTTTTTTAAGCAAATTCATGGGGGATTGAATAAATTTAAACGATTTTGTCTAGCGAATATAGCATTTATATTATTATTTTTTTTTCTGTTACCATTTGTACATTTAATTTAAATTTTTCCTTATTTCAGCCAATGGTTTCATTTAACTTCTCAATTCAACCCAAATGTAATGGCTTTCCTTTCGTTTTCAAGCATCGCTAAGAAAATACTGACTCCCTACACAATTTAATTCAAACAATATTGTTTGAAATAAGCATTTCTGAGCAATGTTTTTCTTCTGAATTTGATGAATATAACATACTCGTACATTCCCATTTAGTTATACGCATTCATAAAGAGTATTACATTTTGTTTTCGTTGCGCATACAATTCGTCTACCATGCAAATGACTGGGAACCTCCATGAAAATAATCCAACGGAACGAATCGTACGGGGGTCCTTGTGAGCTACCCGTCTACATATTACACATACGCGTCGACCTTGCTTACTTACCCGTATTCCTAGCTACTCCTGCCTGCAACATCTAGCGTACACAAAGGTACTTACGTATCCGTATGAATGTTTAGATTCACAAAATGTTTGTTCCACTAGAAGAATAATGACTCGCAACTCATAACAATAATGGAGCTTCTTAGCTTGGGAACAATTTCTCTTTTAACCCCACCCACCACTTAATAATATATGTTCGCCGGCGGGACAAAACAAATGGGGCACTAATACTAAAAGAGGAAGAGTACACGCATACACGTGCTGTAAAGCGCGCACATATTGGCCAACATAAATAAGACATTAACGAAACATAACATCTGATAAATGTCCAGTGATTTATCAAAATATTAAGCGAGCTTAGCTTAATGAGTTATATAAGCTTTCACGGTAATGTCAGAAAATGTACGAGCATTATGGAACAGATAGTCCTCGGAGTCGTTACAGTCCCATTTGGAGCATGTAGGTCCCCTATGTGTTGCATTTTGGGATGTGAGCAATGCGTGCAGTAATTTGGGGTGAATTTTGGAGAGGTGTAGATACTTTAATAAAATCCATTTTTATGGTTAAAGCTTAGTTTACGGTTTGTGAAAAGAAGCGATAATAAGACACATCACTCCAAGCTTCTACAATCGAATTTCTTTTCTTTCAAGTCTTCTTTCTAGTAAGACATATGAAATTCTAAAAGTTTCAAATTTCACATAAATTCATTTACACTTCACAAACTGTTCTCGATCCTGCAGCGTCATTTTAACGCAGCAACTAACAAGACTATAACGATGCCATTTATAAATAAAGGCTCCAGTAACAAGGATGAGATAGTGAATGCAGTTAGTAAAAGGGTAGCAACGTATCCTTGCTTTCTAGAGCCACACTCATGTCCTTCAGAACAGCCCTTAACAAGCATGTGAAGGACGTTTTAGTGACATGTTGTACACATCAAAACGGAATCTAGGATGATGTGTTTACGGTGCTGACTTTACACTTTACCGGATTTGTTTCTGAACGCACTACTGAAATCGTTGCTTTGATATAATATACTCGTATATTCATATTCACACACTTTTATATTAATAACTGTGCACTTTTAAATTATAATTTATGAACTATTATTCAGATATCTTCCAGAAAAAAATCAAGCCCCAGTAAAGTTGTTGATATCTAAGAAATTTAATTTTTGGACTGGTTAAGAGTTACCGAGCGACCATTGCTCAGGTGATTATGATCAAATGATCGCCGAGCAAGAAATATTTTCATTCATCGCTCACCTACTTCTTTCTTCTCATTGACTTTTAATAAAAACTAGCCGAAGGAAAAAGTTTTTAACCAGGAAGTTTTCTTCGCTGATAGCTTAGAAACGAAAGCATTTAATTGAATTTCGGACCCAAACAACAAATTTATCGATCCTGTGGGCAGACCTAACGATTATTATTAGTTCGTGAGTAGAAAACACAAAACGAATCAAAACAAAAAAGAAAATAGCAAATAAAAGGTGCAGGTATGTTACACACATAGCTTCGCAGCCACAAATATTGACAGGGACTTGATAGCTTCAGAACAGATAAATAAATAAAAATTATTGAAGTACCTTTTACAAATTTAAAATATTTTTATTAACGTCCTTTTGACAAACACATCGTTTCAACATTTCTCCTCCACATTAAACTCAATTCCAGACAATTTTGTTCCATGTCACTCTTGAGATGAACCTCCTTTTCCAAAGAGGAATTCACTCTATCAATTTCCTTCTCAATACGAGCTATTGAGTCCAAGTCCGCTCCAGCGATTCGCCTTCTTTCGATCATCGCTTCCAGGTTCAGAATTTCCATTCTAAATAATTTGATGTTCATGCATAAGATTTTATATTGTTCGTGGACATCCTTAGTGTGGGGTCGTGTCTTCGAGTAAACGGAAGTCTCTTTGAAAATACTCCTCGGCGCGATCCAAGCTGAATTTTTTGTGGATTGTTCACTATCATCGGGACCCCAGACCAGTGCACTTAATGGGAATGCAATTGCTTCATCGCGAGATTCAGTCGTTTGATGCTTCTTCCGCAGTAGGCCTTCCATTGGTTTTCGGTGTGCACCAACTTCTGTATGTAGGACTTTGTAGTCTTCTTCATTGCTGCTCGACGGGTGTTCTACAAATATGCCTTTGATGAAATCGAAAAATATTCCTGCAGGTTTTTCAGCCGAGGATTTGTGTTCGTTTTCAATAGCAAGTTTCGATTTTTTCCTTGGAGGTTCGCCTAATGCAAGTCGGTTTGAATCAACGGATGGTAAGACCTTGTCAATCCTTGGCCGATTCGAAATTAAATTTGCTGAAGCTGTTGTGCAGTTAGTTGCGAATTTGCGTCCGTGTTCGTTATCAAGCGCAAGTTTCGATTTCTTCTTTGGAGGTTCGCCTGACGCAAGTCGGTCTTTAACGGATGGTAAAATGTCCTCAAACATCCTTGAATTCGAAATTAAATGTACTGGGGCAGTCGGGGCAACAAATTCATCATCAGAGTCGTCAGAAACGTAAAGGTCCTCCAGCAACAACCGTAGTCTTTCTGGACTGCTGCCAACAATTGGTAACAAAACAGGGGCGCACGTATGCTCTTCAGCCTTTCTCTTAACAGGAGTCTTGTTATGCGTTGACTGGACTTTCCCTTGAACTACGAAGCTATTATTGAACGACGATTTTTGCAATTGACTCTTGTTGGATACTCTCCAGTTGATAGGCTTTGCTGGACACTTAAAAACGTCCGCACGTTTGAATTCTTCAGGAGTTAATGTACCGTGCTTCTTAAGACTATATGATTTTGCGTCGGAATTCTTCGTTTTTCCTCCGGCGATTTTACTAAAGTCGAAATTTGGAATTGACAACAGTGGAATAGATACCAAAATTGGGTCCATTTTAAATTTATCGTTTTGTACAAAATTTGCAACTGTGCACTTCCAAAGACTTTTGGAATTGATCTGAAAATTTCGCGAAACTGCCTTCCTTTTTATTTTAGATTTTAGACTACCTGTGACTCGTACTTTTAATGGACCTTTTGTCCAGGACAAATATCTTTGGGGAGACAGGTATCGGTGCAATTATATTTCATAGGTTACTAATTATATTTCGAAAAAATACCGTATTAATAAACTCCAGGTATTTGTTTAATGGTAATAATGATGACATTTTTGTTTTTTTGAGGTCATAAAACGTTTGATTGCAATTAATTTTTAGTATGCATCAAAAACAAAACAACTAATTTTCGAAATGCGTCCTCAACATGGGTCATACGAACAGGTGTTAAAAGTAACCATTGGGGACGGCAGCAACATTTTCCGAGATGTAAGGTCGCTCAAGACAAATAGGTGAATAATCCATCAACCAGATGGCCAACGTACCAAGTACCACCTTAAGAAGCCCACTCACTTGCGTGATTATCTTAACATCCAGGACTGATGGAAAAATCTGCAGTCTGCAGGGACGATGGAGACACCCGAAGGTGTCAATGGGGACGAAGTTATTATTACCGTTAAGGTGCGGGAGTGACAGCTGTCAAAATTGTCTCCTCAACGAGCTAAGCGGCGTCCTGTGCTTGCTGTAGCTCAGTTCGAGAGATATTGGCGGAGTTTTCACCGCTCGTTGCTCCTATCCGTACATATTACAAAGTGTTCACAGGCCTGGGATAGACAACACAACATGGAGTGTAAAATTTGGAGAAAAGAATGGAAGCGTGGCGTCACTAGACGCCCATCTCTTGCAAATGAGGACGTGATCAATTTGGTTGACGGTATGTGCGTCTGAAGATTTCCAGGTCTACTTGTAAATGCGTCGATGCAGGAAACACGTAGACCTTATGGCCAGATTCCTGCCGCAGGTGAAGTCGATGAGTCGTTGGCCGTAGTCGTTACATTCTTCATGGAGACTGTGGCCTCCGGTTGTTCCCCGGTGCCAACTTTTATTTCCAACTTCCGCGTTAAAGTTTCCTAGCAGCCGTTTGATGTCGTTTGTTGGAAGTGGGTCGAAGAGAGTCTCAAGGCGGGCGTAGAACTCGTATTCTTTAACTTCAGTGGGGGCGTGAACATTGATGAGCCAGAGTTTAGGAATCGAGTCTTAATGCGAATTGCACACAGTCGTTCATTTACGGGTTTGAAGTCAATAATTTGCGGCTTGAGGTGATTGTTCACTATAAATACTTCTCCAAACTCCATGTGGCCCAATGGTTTGCCACTTCTAAAAATTGAATGCGATTTCTTGTCATTAATCTCGCTGCCAAGCCAATTTGTTTCTTGGACTGCTGTAATACTCAGTTTGTACTTTTCGACCTGTTGAAGGAGGGCCTTCTCGGGCCGCCGCTTGTTAAGGGAGCGTATACATTCCAGGATCCGAAAGAATAATCCGTTAGTCGTTTGCGTGGTCGTCGCTGTTGATCCGTCCAATCCGAGGCTTTTGTTCCAGGTTTCTTGACGTGGAGTGGTTTTTACAAGAACTAGTTGTCATCATATCTCTTAACCCCATTCAGGGGATGACAACGGAGATAGCTGCTTCAGATGGTTTAATAACCGTGCTGGAGCTCACACAACTATGCTGCAGGTCCAACTGCATAAATCACATCATCCTACTACACCTTAGACGGTTAGGTGTTTGTCAGTCATTCAGGCTACAGCTCTCTGCCTTTCTACAATCTATCTTATGGCTAAAACTTGGCCGTCAGTTGTTTGACCCACTGCCAGTACCAGGGGCGCCTACGTGGAGAAAATGGGAAAAAATTTTTGCCCCCCCCCCCCCCTTGCTTTCATCTAACGTTAGAAAAAAAATAGTGCTGACGACCCATCCCCCCCTCGAAGAAAAGCTGCCTCGAAGCAGTCTTGCCTACCTCTTCAGTGATAACAACTATGCAATAAAGCTTTCTAGGATTATGCCATTAAACATGGTATCAAATGGCATATCATTTAAATTATAATGCTCAATTAAATCCGATTCTCACGTAGAACAATTAGTGTCACTGCATCTAATGTTATGACATTTTGTATTATAAATGCCAATCACGACATTGGTTTCATAATCAGAACCGGATTTATCATAATCTAAAATATATTTTGATTTGATTTATGTTTTATATTAAATTCTAGTTTACTGTCTTGAAAAAAAAACATGTAAAATATGACGAAGTCTCGAAACCGAAACCCACAAAACAAAGCCAATCGAATTTATACAAACAAATCATAATTTCCACCAAAAACTTCATCAAAATCATAAAGTGAACAAGAACCACACACACACACACAATATTTTTTTTTTATATTCTCATTTTCAACTTATTCTTATATAAGCGGAAGTCTTCCACTGTTATAGGTAGCGTTTAAATCAAATTTAATACATAAAGAAAAACTAAAAGAGAGACGATTAAAACTGATACTTCGATTAGAAATGTAAAAAAAACTAACTAAAAAATCAAAGAAAATTCATTGGAATGCCAATCAACATTCCTCAAGTCAGATCAAAAATCATGTTAAAACAAAAATCGAAAAACCAAACAAAATTACTGTTAAAAACAAAACTAAATAAAAATTAAGTGTGTAGATTTATATTTCTACCCTTGCGTATTTATATAAAACTAAAATGAAAAAACTAGGTTTCTCACTTAATAAAATATGATTAAAGAGAAAAAGAAAGTGATTGAATTAGTAGTTGGAAAAAATAGGAAATAGTAACATACTCGTAGATACATCTTTGATCGATGTTGTAGAATGATACTTCATTCTTTCACTTTTTCAAATGTACGTACGTGTAAAGATGAAATTAAGGAGAAATCATTTCTTTTTTAGTGAATAGAGCTAGATACGAATCAGAGTTTATTTTTATGTAGTTCGAATTGTAGAAAAATTGGAAAAAATCGGACTCGAATATAACGTATACCGAAATTTTTAAACTGAAAGTTTTTTTTAATTATTTTGCAGTTTTTTATAATTCCTTCAAACATTAAGAAAAGTACTTTTGTTTCCAATGCGACAAAATATTTTTGTCGTGGCTTATTTAATTATTATAACATAAAAAATAACAACGAAATAAATGGTGCTAGGTAAAAACATTCCACAATTGATTTACAATATTTCTAAAAAAAATTTGCGGAATTAATATTGAAAATGTTCACATAAAAGTTCGGTTTTTAATTTAATAGTAGTTTTTAATTTCATATTAAATCGTATTTATATTGGGACGAAATCTTTGGTAATTATTAGTTTTTTCTTCTTCTTTTGGGAAAAGATGTATATCCTATTATGAAAAAAATTAACGATTGTTGTCCCGAAAATGAACTTATACCACTTAAAAATGAAGCCGGAAAGTAGAGGGCTGCTGTCGCGATTTGAGGGTTTTGTAGTGTCCGATGCCAATCGTTAATGAACTTTCCTAATCCGGGAAAAACTTAGCCTTAGCCTTAGTCATATGCAATTGCATACTGCAAGCATGCATTTAAGAAAACGAAATTGTTTGAATAATATTATACATAGTTAGAATTACTATCACCAAACAAGCTGCACCCCTCAAATGGTTCGCAATAATTTCGTTTAGTATCTGCTACTCGGATTCGCGCGAAATCTGCAATAGTTTCCTTAGCTTTAATCGAAAATGAGTAAACAGAAATAAAATCACTACTAAAAATAACATTATAAGTAGTACTATCAACTTTAAATGAGACCGGTAAGTTTACTTTTGAATCGCTAGAGTCAACAACTTTAAATTAATATTTTTTGATTCCGATATTTATGATTATTACGAAACTCGGGGAGATTATTGCATATGGTGTTGATTAGCGTTCGCCATCAGTTCTCTTTGACCTCAGACGTGTTCCGAAGTTCTTTGTGAATATCACAAATGTTGCGACTCAGTCCATCCCAATTGCTTGCTGATCTCAGCAGGTGTTCCACTTAGTTCACTGCTACGACTCCCTTGCATCTTGGGCAGTCGTGCAGCTTGAAACTATGTAGGTATGTTCCCCTGTATCCACCATGGCCTGTGAGAAACTGAGTCAGATAGTGGTTTAGCTCACCGCTCTTTCGGTTCATTTACACACAGCAGAATTGAGGTAATTACTCTACTGTCAAGAGTAATTACCTCAATTCTGCTGTATGTATATGAACCGAAAGCACAATGAGGATGGCAAATTCGTGCTCAGGAGGCCTTAATTTCCATGTGTATGAAGTTTCACGCGAAAATTCAATATACAATAGTACTATATAATATTTCCACATATTTCCACCAAATTTCATGCATGCAACTTAAGCCGTTCATGAGATATTTTACGGAGAGACGGACGGTAATTTGACCGATTTTATGATTTTGTTTTTAAACCCTAAAAGGGTTTTGTATTAAAAACAAAATGCGTCGTAATAGAACAACTTTAAGGGGGTATCCCAATAGAGGGGTAATATAGGTCAAATTTTTTTTTCATTTGATATAGGCAAGTGGGGTATCATAAGAAAGGTACGGTTGAGTACATTCCATTTTTTGCATTTTCTTCAAATTTGAAGAAAGGAGAAAAGAAGGAGAAGGAAAATATGAGATCCGAGCTGGTCTGTCCCACTTGCATTTCGAGACGGTTATATTTAGAAATATGGAAATTTACAGACAAGTGGCATTTCAGTAGCATAGCAAACTAAAAAGAGTGGGATTTTTAAATCTCATCAAAAAAAGTTAATAATAGTACATTTCTAAAAGAAGGAGAGGGAAAATATGTCCGAGTTGGTCTGTCCCACTTGCATTTCGAGACGGTTATACTTAGAAATATGAAAATTTACAGACAAGTGGCATTTCAGTAGCATAGCAAACTAAAAAGAGTGGGATTTTTAAATCTCATCAAAAAATGTTAATAGTAGTACATTTCTAAAATTGCGGTTAGTGCACCCCTACACCCCTTAAGCGCAGGGCAGGTCAAACATATTTATGGCCAGTGACAACTAACACCATAGGCAATATTATTTCTAAGTTTCATTACAATCACATATTATTTAATAATAGTACATTCATTTAAATTTAGGCATTTTGACACCCTAGACTTCTACAGACCTAGTGGTGATACCAAAAGTACCTATTGATAACGACCATATGCATTAAAAGTGAGTTTCCTATACGCCCAGTTTATAGGGGAGGTTGGCGCTCATTCAGAAGGATCTTGACCATTCTCAAAATCAAGTATCTAACGCACACTATAAATATTTGTCGAATTTCACTAGTTTCATACCGAAAGTTATTGCTTATTTGAAGAGTCACTCGTAGGGAAGGGGGAGGTTTCTTTTGTTGGATCTTGCGCATTCAATAACAACCAGCTTGATCCTAGTACAAATATTTATTATACCTATATTCAAGTCACTTCATTTTATCGAAGGTTATTGCTTATTCGAAGCCTTTTTTGTTACATTACATTGCCAACTGGATCCTACTACTAACATTTGACCGAAATTCCAAGTCACTAGCTTCATTTTATCAAAAGTTATCTCTTATTTTATGATTCATTTGCAGGGGAGATAGGGGTTTCTTGGGTCGGATCTGGCCCACTTTAATACAATCTAACTAAATCTCATTTCAAACATTTGACCGAAATTTTAAGTTGCTGGCTTCATTCTATCAAAAGTTATCGCGTATTTGAAGTTTCATTTTAGTGGGGGGGGGGGGGGGGAGGCTAGAGGTTCCTTGGGTCGGATTTTTCTGTTTTCAGTACCAACTAACTAAATTTTACCACCAACATTCTACCAAATTTTCAACTCGCTAGTGTCATCTATCAAAAGTTACGTAATTAAAAAAGTAATTTTTTTGAAGTATGTAGGGGAGGTAGGCGATCCTTTGATCTGATTATGCCCAACTCAAGCAGCTTCTCACCTCAGGGTTTCTTGCTAAAAATCAGGTGCCCACGTCAATTGGTTCAGGAATTATAGACAAAAAACTTGAAGAGTAAGGAAAGACGGGGTTCTTTGTAAGAAAATTACCGTTAGTTTTAAACTGATCCATTTTATTTTCCCAGGAGAGTATAACATTACCCTCACGAACAATATACTAAAGCTTGAGCTTTTCATGTTTATTTAATCGGGAGTTATAGATACATTTAATTATTTTACTTTTACATATGTAGCGGAGGTAGGCGTTCTCTTAGCTTCATCATGTCAATTTTCAATACCAATCAACTAGATCATACTGCCAACATTTGGCCAAAATTTCAAAGCTCTAGCTTCATTCTATCGAAAGTTGTCGTGCAAACGGACAGACAGACAGACAGACATGGGTGGGTTCCGAATAGCCTATAAAATGGAAAATAATCTTCTCACAATAGGTTAATAATAGTATATTTCTATAGTTACAGTTAGCACACCCCTGCATCCCTTCAACACGTTCGAGGTCAAAAGTACTGATGGCCAACGATAACCAACACCATAGGCAATAATATGTTCTAAGTTTCGCTACAGTCACGTAATATGAAGTGGCTGTAAGATACCATATCATGACATAAGACAGACATTTTAATATGGGTTTTTTTTATCCATCTGAGTGGCACCAAGAAAAGCAAGGAGCCGATATTTACATGCTAAAATAAGCGCTTGCTACAAAACCCTCGGATATCGGGCGTAGCCCTCTATATTCGGGTTTCATTTAGATTAGATTGGGTTTTTTTTTTTCTTTGTACTTCAAAACCCTAAAAATCAGATGTAAATTATGGTTTAACAGTCTTCTGAAATATTTATCAGTGTTTATTCTGTATGAAATATTTTTTTAATTTGTTCGTCAAAAAATGGCTTCAAAGTTTTTTCAACAAATTTTATTTTTCAAATTGTAAAAAATACTGAATTCATATCACTCCTTCCGCTCACGCAAAACATATTTTAGTTTCCCTATCGGCGCAACGTTATATTCGAGTTCAACAATATTTTTCACAAAATATTTAGATGTGGCATTTAACTTTATCAACAATATTATTCGACATTTTCTTTTTCAATTTGACAATATGAAACGATTCAGATTCTATTCAATTAGGTTTTATGAGCCCAATTACCTATTTGAATGGCATTTAATGTTGTAATTTGAAATTTACAAAAAAATACACTTAATTCATAATTCATATATTTCGACCATAACACTCAGATGTATTCATAATGTAAAAAGTAAGAAAAAAACAATAGCAAAAAATAAGTTATATAGTCAAACTTTTCAAATTCTAGTTATAAGTGTAAATATTGAAAGAAATGAAACATGTTTTAGTTAACAGTAAGATTCAAATCGTAGAACTAGTTAACGAAATTCTGATCATTGTAAATAATAATAATGGAGCACTTTCCATAAATGTATCTATACAATAAATTCTGTAAATAAAATGTGCTCTAAAAATCGCAAAACCACTTATACCATAATATATAAATATACATTTAAATAGTAAGAAACATCAAAACAAGTATCAATAGATCTCATCTTTTTCAAATTCAAATTCATTGTAAAAAGAAAAGAATACCCAAAACAGGTATTCAAACAAAAAAGAAACGTAAAATTTACAACTATTTATATCAATCCTCCGGTAAGCCACCTGCAAATAAATGAGCATTCTATAAATAAAATAATTAAATATAGTAACTAGCTGACACACTCGTACACATAAAAACATACAAAACATCATCAATTTCAAAACAATCCAAAAAGAAAAACTCGACAAACTAGTTAAAAATTACCGAATTATTCAAATGTAGATGAAATAAACTTGTCGGAGTTAAGACAAAGAAAACAAAGAGCAAAGTAACGCCTGACAAATGTAAAAAGGACGTTAAAAACTACACCTACAGCTATTTTTACTTATGTATATTTTTTTAAATCGAGAGACACAAGAAACAAAAAAGCAAAAAAGAAAACTTTAACAAATAATTATACATACGATTATATACATGAATTTACATATTTCTTACTAAAACCAAACAAAACAGAAATTAAACTCTAGGGAAAGAGACGTCTCTAAACGGTTGATTGTTACAATTGATTGTTACAATTGAAATTAAACAGAATATTGTGATTCATTTTGAGTGAATTAAATTGCAGGATAGTAAGTGAGGACTATCTTTTCATTTAATTAATTATCAAAGATTCACTTGAACTTGAGTAGACAGTAAAAGAAACCTATCATCCACCAAAAGGAAATGTATATATTTAACTGATACTTCCTATATATTATATTGTTGACCAAATGGCAAATCTTAAGAAATTCAAATTCTAAAAAAAAACAAAACAAGTTTTTATGTTATTTAAATGTGTGTTGTAAAAAGAAACCCAAAACGATTGATTTTTGTTGTTATCTTTTCATTTTCAAACGTTTTCGTGCGACGATTTTTAAGATTTTGTATAAATACAGTTAAATTAGACAGATCTCAGAATTTTTGTGTTTTCCAAAGTTATGTATTATAAATTCAACTGTTTTTCCTAAATATTCAGAATTTATTTTCGCGTTACCAACATTTTCAAATTTGTATGTAAAACAAACAAACAAAATATTTATGAATTGGATAAAGTTGAAAAATCCATAAGTAAATAAGACAAAACAAGATTAATTAATAAGTAAATAAGATTTGTCTTGATGAAGATAAATCTATTATAATTAAAATGTAATAATTTCATTTCTATTGCGAAATTCTCAATTAAGATTTAGATCAAAAAAGTAAACTATATGAGCCGCTGAAAACCAAACTCGCGACGAAAATGAAAAATATTCCATTAATTTTTGGTAAATTATGAAAATGAAGAGGGTGAACGTAAATTGTGCGCAAACTGATAAATAAAGATAAAATATGGACGAAAAAACTTAAATCTAAAATTTTCTCTTATAATTAACATAAAATATTAAAAAAAATATATTTAAAAAAAAAAGTATTTTAAAATAATGTGTTTCAATTAATCAGTGTAGAACATTTTTCAAGGTTTAATGGAAAATGATTTTTGTTTGTTTCGATTATTTTCATAACGTGATGAGGAATGTTTTATCTTTGGATTACGTTTAGTTCCTTTCAAAACCTGCATTATCATTATGCAATTCAGAAATTTATTTGAATCAACATCAAAATGAATTAAGCTTGATGATTCAATTCTACGCTACTAAACCCGCCTGATTTTGTTGTGCTGACTTGTTACGTTGTTATTGCGGCGTATTCCAATCTTAAGAGCTTGGACCTGTAAATGAAGAAATAAATAGTTAGTAAGAAATAGGGTAGATTAGTAAGTTAAGGCGGTATTATAGAGTGGCGGTGAAACTTACCATTGGATTTCGCTCTTTGAACCATGAATCTCGTCGACAGTCCCGATCATAACTGCGGGCACATTCTGTGGCTGCAATGTTGCAAGGATCGATGGGTGGCTCGCCAGTGAAATACACCTAGAATAAAATAAACACAACACAAAGCATCATTCAAAGTAACTTAAATACACGGCTAATACTTATCTGATGATCCGTTCTCGAGACACTTTTATCAACAAACACTGAACTGGCTGTTGTTGCTTTTTACCGGCACAAATCGAGATCATACACGGACGCAACAATTGTTATTATTTACATTGGCGGACCGGTAGCGCAGTGTGTTGAGGCATCAGTCTCACGTTTGACTACCGGCGTTTCGGGTTCGAATCCCGTCCACAACGTTCGTGGCCATGGATGTGCAGGAGGTGTATGCTTTCAACTGCATTCTCTGAAACCAATTTATGCCAACGAAACGTCAACTGGGCCACATGAAACAGTTGACGCGCTATCCCCCACAAGGGGTTAGGGCAATTGAGTAGTAGTAGGTAAACAAACGTCATTGGCATAGTGGTGGAATTCTCGTGGCGCGATTATGCAATGCGTAACGGGCGGGTTTTCAAACGTTACTAACTGTCGCCCCGATTTGATAAAAAGGGCGAAGAATATAATGTTAATCCTCTTGTTCATTTCATCTCTGATGAACAAAAGTTGGGATTAACTGGGAATCAAACATAGATTGGTAATAATTGTACTAATTGGATGAATGCTCTTTTTCATTCCATCTCTGATGAACAAAGACGAGTAAAGGCGGATAAGACAGCGAGATACGGAAATCCGAGACAGTCGAAAGAGAGAAAGATAAGAGGCAGATCTTAAGTGGCGACGACGTAAGGAGCGGCGATGCATCGTAGTGTTCGACATCGCAAAGAGCGTTTGCGTAGTATAGTCCGGAGCGACATATTTCGACGTGCGACGGAGACGGCGAAGTTGTAGCGCAGGAATTATAGATTTACCGCCACGTAAGTAGGAAAATTATTGTAAGCTAGTGCTTAGGTTATATGGAGTGAAATTAGTACATAAGTAACGTAAATTTTTCGACGGGTCGCGTTTTTATACCCTAGACTTGTAGTATAGGGTATATTGTTTTTGTCACGACGGAAATATGTATCACCTTAAAGGAGGCTCCGGAGGTATGGCAATGTGTATATATAAATGATCAGGGTCACCTCCTGATTCGATTTAGCCATGTCTGTCTGTCTGTCTGTCTGTCCGTCTGTCTGTCCGTTCGCACGATAACTTCCGATAGAAAGAAGCTAGAGCCTTGAAATTTTGGTCAAATATTGGAAGTATAATCTAGTTGGTTGGTATTGAAAATGGGCGTGATCAGGCCAAGAGAACGCCTACTTCCCCTACATATGTAAAATAATTAAATGTATCTATAACTCCCGATTAAATAAACATGAAAAGCACTAGCTTTGGTTGATTGCTCGTGGGGATGATCTTTTACTTTCCTGGAAAAATAAAATCGATCAGTTTAAAACTAACGGTAATTTTCATACAAAGAGCCCCGTACTACCCTACTTTTCGGGTTTTTTGTCTATAACTTTTGAACCAATTGATGTAGACACTTGATTTTTGGCATGTAAGCCTGGGGTGAGAAGCTGCTTGAGTTCTAGTAAGTTGGGCATAATCAGATCAAAGGAACGCCTACCTCCCCTACAAATTTCAAAAAATTAAATATTCATTTAATTACGATAACTTTCGATAGAATGACACTAGCGAGTTGAAAATTTGTTAGAATGTTGTTAGTAAGATCTACTAGGTTGGTATTGAAAATGGGCAAGATCCGACTCAAGCAACCCCTACCTCCCCTACAAATGCAACTTCAAATAAGCGATAACTTTTGACAGAATCAAGCCAACGACTTGAAGTGTTGGTCAAATGTTTGAAGTGAGATTGGGTAAGTTGGTATTCAAGATGGGTTAGATCCGACCTAAGGAACTCCTACCTCGCCTAGAAATGAAACTTCAAATAAGCGATAACTTACGACAAAATAATGCTAGCGACCTAAAATTTTGGTCAAATATTTGCAATAGGATCCTGTTGGCTGATATTGAAAATACGTTAAATCCGACTAACAAAACCCCTACTTCCTCTACAAATGAAACTTCCAATAAAAGATAACTTTCGATAGAGTGAAGCTAGAGACTTGAAATTTTGTTTAAATGTTTGTAGCATGATCTTATTTGTTGATGGCAATGATGAGCAAGATCCGACCCAAGGAACCCCTACCTCCCCTACAAGTGAAACTTCAAATAAGCAATAACTTTTGATAGAATGAAGCTAGCGACTTGAAAAATTCGACAAATATTTGTAGAATGGGTTAGTTCATTGATTTTGATAATGGTCAAGATCCTCCTGAATGATTGCCAACCTCTTCTATAAACTGGTCATATATGAAACTCACTTTTAATGCATATGGTCGTTACCAATTGGTCCTTTTAGTATCATCACTAGGTCTGTACAAGTCTAGGGTATATACGCTTCGGACTCCGGTTTTATTTCAGTTTTAATTCGTGATTAAGAGAGCCCTTTTGTCCGAACGCATATCTCTAGCAGCACGAAAATATAACCGTGTGATACTTGGGTGTATAACTTTGCTTCCGCCGGTTTTTCCTGAAATTAAAAGCTTAATTGTCAAAAAGTACTTACAGATGTATTATTTAAAGTACTGTCCATCGCTAGCGACAACTTTCGCCCATCTCTCCGACAATTTTCGGATTCCATCTCGGAAAAAGGAAGCATCTTTCGACGCGATCCATGATTGGATCCATTTTTCGACTTCCTCGTACGAACGAAAATGCTGATCAGCCAGGCGGTGCGCCATGCAACGAAATGGATGGTAGTCGGAAGGAGCGATGTCCGGGTAGTACGGCGGGTGGAGCAAGATTTCCCATTTCAGGGTTTCCAAGCATATCTTGACCACTTTTGCGACGTGTGGCCGAGCATTGTCATGCTGGAGGATGACTTTATCGTGTCTCTTTTGGTACTGTGGTCATTTTCCTTTAACACTCGATGTAAATGCATCAATTGCGTTCGGTACCGATCTCCTGTGATAGTTTCATTCGGTTTCAGTAGCTTGTAGTATATCACACCGAGCTGGTCCCACCAAATGCAAAGCATAACCTTGGCGTTGTGAATAGTCGGTTTTGCCGTCGGCGTTGAGGCGTGTCCGGGCATTCCCCATGCCTTTCTGTGCTTGGGATTATTGTAACGGACTCATTTTTCGTCGCCGGTTACGATGCGATGTAGAAATCTCTTCCGATTCTGCCTGCCTTTGAAGCAGTTCTTGGCATGCAAATAATCGCCGTTCAATATCTCTCGGTTTTAACTCGTACGAAGCCCAATTTCCTTGTTTCTGAATCATGCGCATGGCCTTGAGGTGTGTGCAGTGCTTCCAATTCGTCGTCTTTGAAATTTTGTTCCCTCCCACCACCATGCTTGTCCTCGACATTGAAATCGCCATTTTTAGGGTTTTGTATAAAAACAAAACCCTTATGAAATCGGTCATGCGTCCGTCTGTCCGTCTGTCTGTCTGTCTGTCTGTCTGTCCATGAAATATCTCACGAACCGCTGAAGCTACATGCATGAAATTTGGTGGAAATATGTAGAAATACTATAATTCTCTGGAGAAACCGACGCGTTGTAATAGGTCAACTTTAAGGGGGGGGGGGTCCCCATAGAGGGGAAATGAAGGTCGAAATTTTTTTTCGTTTGGTATAGGCAAGTGGGGTATCGTAAGAAAGGTACCGTCGAGTACATTCCATTTTCGGAATTTTTTTCAAATTTGAAGAAAGGAGAAAAGAGGGAGAGGGGAAAATATGTGGTCCGAATTTGTCCCCCCCCCCTTGCATTTCGAGACCGTTATAGCTAGACATATGAAAATTTACAGAAAAGCGGCATTTCACTAGCATAGAAAACCGAAAATAATAGAATTTTTAAATCTCATCCAAAAAGGTTAATAATAGTACATTTCTATAGTTGCAGTTAGCACACCCCTGCACCCCTCAAGCACACCTGAGGTCAAAAATATTGATGGCTGATGATAACCAACATCATAGGCAATAACATTTTTAAGTTTCATTACAATGACATGATATTTAATAATAGTACATTGACTTAAAGTTATGCATTTTGACACTATCCATACAAAGAATACACCTACCGGCCTCACGCATAGATATGCGTGTACTACTTGCATGTTGTTTTTCGTAGGGCGAATTGCAGTTATTTAATGAACCAACTTTTGAAGGGTGAAGATTGGTGATTGGTGATCCTAACAATAACTATTCACACAAATTTTTTTAGGGTTTTGTGTCTTAAATCTTACAAAATCGGCCAAATACCTGTCTGTTCGTCTGTTCATAGCATATCTTACGAACGGCTGAAGCTGCACACATAATTCGGCGAGAATGTGTAGAAATGCTATAATTTGCTGGGGATAGCGTTGGGGTGTAATTGGCCAACTTTAAGAGGGGGGGGGGGGGGGGATCCACATAGAGGCGAAATTAAGGTCATTTTTTTATCCACTGGTATAGCCAAGTGGGGTGTCGTGAGAAAGGTAATTCCATTTTTGGCATTTTCTTGAGATTTTTAGAAAGGGGAACAGTGGAAAAAATAATAGACCGTAATTTGTCCCAGCCGCCCTGAATTTCGAAGCCGTTACACAAGTTTGCAATTGGCAATGTCGTCTTAATATGAATGGTTAAGCATCGCGAAGAGTGGGACAGTTTATCTCGTATACATACATATCTATCTACAGCTTCTCGTATTAAAACTATTACTTTGAGAGGTGACAGATGCAGTCTTTTTGTGAATTGGCATATAAGATACTATATCATGGGTAAAACATTTAATTATGGTGTTTTTATTCAGCTGAGTGGTACCAAGAAGAGCATGGAGCCAATATTTAGATACCAAAATAAGCGCGTGCTACAAAACCCTCGAATTGCGGGCGTAGCCCACTATA
Organism: Chloromyia formosa; assembly: GCA_964017055.1. Lineage (NCBI taxonomy): Eukaryota > Metazoa > Arthropoda > Insecta > Diptera > Stratiomyidae > Chloromyia > Chloromyia formosa. The sequence goes on along the minus strand of OZ024813.1, from coordinate 14,637,568 downwards.
TTCCGGTTTCATTAAAACGTTGAAACCACTCACTACATGTTCTGTCACTCAGAGCAACCTAACCGTAAGTATCTGAGAGCATTCGATGAGTCTCAGCTGCAGTTTTTTTTTCAAATGGAAGCAGAAGATCAAAACTCCCCTCAAATGACGAGAACTTGGCTCGAAAAAAAAGACATTTGGAATCGCGAATCTTATTAAAAATGCGAAAAGCTTTTACTAATGCGCGGATGTCGATACGTTCATAGACGTCTGAACTCACTTTGTGACACCTTTGAACTACGTCTTTTGACCAGCCCTCACCGATGCAGCCGTCTGTCGGAAAATGGCGGATGCAAAATTGTAATAAAGGAAGCTATGCACAAAAAATAGTCGCGCTCGGTGGCCGTGATCGTTCGGCCACCGCTCTACGATACTAATCTAGAGTTCGGAGATCAAATCTCGGTGCGATCAAAAACTGCCTGTGAGTATTAATAGAACTCTCATAGTGCTCCGAGCTTGTCAGTATATAGACAGCGCGGATAGGAGGTGCATGCTAGCAACTGCACTTCCGAAAAGTAGATATGCTATTGAAATGTCAACAAGGCATAGAAATGCTAGAGATGTTGACGCGCCCATGCCCCTGGAGGGGTCAAGGCAATTAGAGAGAGATGCACAAAATTTAGTTGAACCCAGGACCACGGGTAATGCCTGGAAGATTTTTTCCATTGAAATCATTGAAAAAGCTTAAGCGAGCAACTCAATAAAATCTCACATTTTTGAATGTATCTTTTTTTTGCTACTGCACAGATCAGAGCTAATAATAGCCAATGCACACCCTTGGGACAAATCCAATCCGTGAGAAACGAAAGCAGATCCTGATACGCTCCTTACGAGGCTATAGTATAACATAACATAACAACGACATAACTTAACAAAGGCAACGATAATAAGAACAATTTAATTTAAATGTCCCTCAACTACTTAGATTCAACATAATGAAGAACTCCGGTGGTTTCACTGAATCCGCCTTGTATGGAAAAAAAATCCGGGTAAATTTAATTCAACACCGAATTACTCTCCGCATAACACTTATCACGAGATTCCCTGCTAATCGTCCCGGTTCTTGGTTGCCCACAACAATATTCTGTTCTCCCCAACCGCAAGCCCATTAGAAAAAAAAGGATATAATCAAAATTGCTTTATGACCATACCGTAACAAAATGAATCCCCGCGGATAAATAAACATAAATCTATGACCAATAAAACAAACGCATAAAACGCACATACTCGTACATCCCCCAAAAGTGTATCTCATCAAGCAAAGTCCAGTCGAATAGAAAAAGTGGTATATGAACTTTCCTACAACAAAAGGACCAACAAACAAAAAATAAAATGTCCGAAAATACAATTTTTTTATTCTGTCAGTGATATTTATACAAACACTGGGCAGATGGGGAAAGTGAACGTGGTCCCCACAGTTTGGCATTTGGTTCCCATAATGTCACCCAAAAGGTCACTACTGAAGCTTCTTGGAAAATCCTCGTCGACCAAAAGCGGTCGTAGCCACGTGTCCCATGGCCGTAATTTAATGCAAATTACCCCTGGTCCCATTTGTCGAATTTGATAGTCAAATTTGCCTTGTCGTCACCTCGCGTTAGCGTGTTAGGCACAGACGGATAAGGAGAGACACACTTGTAATCTGTGTAAGGATAGTATGGTTTGGGCCTTAAAATTTTCTTTTTCTTTTTTTTTCATCCTTGCTTCTCCAATGGGAATACGTATGGATTTAGTGTTCCTATTTCGAAAACAAAAAATACCTTTGTAGCATTTATACTGGTCAAGCTTAATTCAGCACAGTAGCTTGCAAGTGAATCACATATCCTGACTCTAGGTCAAACGAGTTTTTTTTTTTTTTTAATAAAATAATGGAGGAAGTTTTGCAAATATAGAATTCAGTTAATTGAGTTGAACCCACTGCAGTTTGTTTCGCTAGATACCGATATGGCTACCACTCATACACTACTTTCATCCACCAATATTAGTTTATATATATTTCCCGACTCAACCCGGATATGTTGTTCTTAGTAACGAAAAGAAAACGGAAAAATGCCACGAGTCAATTCAAACTAATTGGTAACACTTCTCTCGCCGTTACATAAACCACATACAGATTTAAACTTACTAAGTTAGCAGTCCCATCAGGCGAGTATCCTGTTGATATTCAGGATTTCCGAGTGTACACCATACAAAGTGGTTCTCATCTCATCCGCATTTTTGCAACATATTTTATTCAGCTAAGCGTATGCTAGTCGTTATTGCAAATATTTCGTAGAGTTTACTGCATCCCGATTCGTATCCTTTCACAGAAGCCAGGCAAGGCCAGCGGAGACTAGACGACAATCTAGTTCAGGATAGGGTAATGTAAATATGACCATTTCGTTTTTGCATTTTGAAGAAGGTTATGCTCAGCGCCATGTCCTGGCCGAGTATATGAACTTGGGACGCCCCGGGAGGAGTTTTCAATCCAAACTTCAGAAATATTTGTTCTTTCGGTGCCAACGAAAAACGATGGACAAACATTAGAGATTTGGGTTCAGTTGCCAAACTTACTTTGTATGTATGTTTGACTAGCGGAACGATTGCAAAAAAGGATGTTGCAGAATTACGTTTGCAGTTTGGTTACAAGTTAATTTTTACTTTTTGCCTTCGTCTCTTTGACGATATGGGTTTCTATTTAATGTTTGGCGTTGGTAATGGGAAATATTCTTTTTGGTAGTTATTTAGAGTGATAGGTGGAAACATTTTTTAAGATTTTTTGACATCCTTAAGATAATTTATAGAATTCCGCATTATAGTTACTAAACAGAAAATTGTTAACATACATATACTTATAATTTTACCACAAGGACAATTACAGTGATCCCTTAGCCATAGCCATTTGGGTAGGTTAAATGGCTTCCATGATTATCCATAATACACATAAGCCACATTAGGGTCCATTGTGTTACCAGACGGTATGCATTATCCCCGCCATCCTATAGACACATTCAGACGCATGGCAAGCTACTTGCCCAACTTCGGAAAATTTATCTCACTGTGGGAAATAACGCTGTGTTTTAGAAATCACATTCCCGTCCTTTTGTAGATAATTTTTGGTCGCCGCTTCAGTTTCGGGTTCATTTAATGCTTCGTTTACACGTGAACATTGAGCAAAACACGGAACATTTAAAAAATGCATTAAAAACACCAACAACCAAAAGGTACCTTTCTGTTCTTACATGTTAATTCCTTTTATTCTTCCAGGGGCATAGGCTCGTCAACATCTCTAGCATTTCTATGCCTGACAAGCTCGGAGCACTATGACAGTTCTATGGGTACTCACAGGCAGTTTTTGATCACATCGGTCGAAGACCGGTCTGCAAATTTGTATGAAGATCCAACGAGATCCGGGCGAATGTAATACGCCTAATACGGATATTGATGATGACCATCCAATCTGAAAAGAAAACCAAAGCGAAGCGAAACATCGGCCTGGAGACCGAACCGTATATACCCTAGACCTGTATAGACCTAGTGGTGATACCAAAAGTATCAATTGGTAACAATCATTTGCATTAAAATTGAGTTTCCTTTATGGTCAGTTTTTTTTTATTATTATTTTTTATATTATTATGAAGCCAGAAACCAGAGGACTTGACTCGCGATACGACGGGTTTGTAATGTCCGATGCCGATAGAAGATGAACTTTCCTACTCCTGGAGATGCTTAACCATTTATGTTAGGACGAAATTGCAAATTGCGAACTTGCATTTCGAAAAATGTGGTTAATTAAATAACTGCAATTCAATTTCATCCGAATTCAACTTAAAAAAAAATGTATACGAAAAACCACCTACAAAGTAGTACTTGCACCTAGACATGAGGCCGATATAAGTATATTTTCGGTATTTGTAGCGTTAAAGCCAACTTACTACTTTGCCTTAACCCCTAGCGGGGCATAGCGCGTCAACTACTCCTGCGCGCCATCGTACTCTGTTCTGGGCAATGGGGCGCAACTCCCCAAAAGACTTACCCAGTACCTGACACTCCTTTGCCACAGATCGACGCCATGTGATTCGAGGACCCCCTCTAGGTCGGCCTTGGTTGGAAATGGGGTTCCATTTCATGGCATGCAAAGCAATGCAGTTATCACTCTTCCGCAATGTGTGACCTATCCACTGCCATTTTCGCCTGCGTATCAATTCGTCGATTGGCATCTGACCCGTACGCCGACTTAGCTCTTCATTTGATATTGTTTCGGGCCAGAAAATTCTTAAAATTCGACGAAGACATGAGTTGACGAAAACTTGCAGCTTTCTGGTAACTCCTACGGAAACTTTCCATGTACTGCTCCCATACAAAAGCACTGAGAGCACCAGGGAGCGAAACAGGCCCAGCTTGGTCTTGATGCTGAGATAACTGCTCTGCCAGATTTTGGACAGCATGCTGTATGCGCGTTTAGCCTGGTTGATACGACGAGCGATGTCCTGCTCCGTACCACCATTTTCGGCAACAATGCTACCCAGGTAGACGAAGTTGTCCACCTTCTCCACAGGCTGCCCATTAATATTGATGGCAATAGGTGTCGGATTTCTTTTTCGCAACGGCGGGCTAAGAACCTTGGTCTTGTTGGTATTAATCTTTAGCCCAACCTTGCTTGCCTCCCTCTTGAGATCTAACGCCATTGCGGACAGATCCATGATTTTGTGGGAGAGTAGGCATATGTCGTCAGCGTAGTCAAGATGTTGTAGATAAGATGTCAAAGTCCATTGAATTCCTCTGTCGAGTCCGGATAGGGCTGCATGAAACACATCGCCGATCACAATGAGGAATAGGATCGGTGAGAGGATGCACCCCTGCCGAACTCCACTGCGAATCTCAAAGTCCCCCGACACCTTACCTTTATGCAGAACGCGACATTTCGCGCCGTCATAGGTTGCCTTAATAATAGCCACAAGCTTCTCAGGGATGCCTCTCCTGCGCAAGGCCGCCCATATAGAATCCCGGTTCACACTATCGAAAGCCTTTTCAAAATCGATGAAAAGCAAGTGAAGCGGAGAATCGTATTCAGCGCATTGCTCGATGATGATTCGCAAGGTGTTAATGTGATCGACACAGGAGAATCCGGATCGAAAGCCAGCCTGCTCTTCATCAATTGTGCTTTCTAAGTGGGCCTTTAGTCTTTCCAGGACGATTTTAGCTATTATCTTGGCAACGGCAGGAAGCACACAAATGCCTCTCCAATTATTACAGTCTGTGAGGCTACCCTTCTTTGGAAGTTTGATGATCAAACCTTCCTTCCACTCAGTGGGAAAGGTCTCTGTATTCCACGCTTTATCAACAAGTGGGTTCAGCAAATCGGCAGTTACGCTTGGCGCTGCTTGATAAAGTTCGGCAGGGATGCCGTCAAGTCCGGCGGCCTTTCCTCGTTTTAGTGCAATAATTGCAGTGACTATTTCCTCTTTAGTCGGGGCAGTGGACCGTATACGCATATTTTGATGGTTAGCTAAATTATCTATATGAGGGGGAACTTCACCAGAGGTTACACGGTTCAAGACCGCGGCGAAGTGTTCTTTCCACCGCCTCATTTGATCTTCTTCCAAGATAAGTAGCTTTCCATCACTATCTTTCACCGGATGTTGGCAGGAGTTACGACCACCTGTAAACTCCTTGATGACACCGTATACGGCGTTTAAGTTGTTACTTCTAGCGGCTTCTTCTGCTGACGCTAAAAGAGAATTGGCATAAACTCTTTTATCGCGTCGCACACTACGCTGAACTTAAAGCCAACTTGCCTAGGTTTGAATTAATGTAATACTATATTATTAAATATTATGTGATTCTTACGAAACTTGATGAGATTATTGCCTGTGGTGCTGATTATCGTTGGCCATCAATAGTCTTGTCCTGACATCTGTAACTATACAAATATACTATTATTACCAATTTTCAAAATGCATGGAAGTTGAACAAATTATGATCGTGTATTTTCGCCTCTTCCTATTTTTCCCTTTCTTTAAAAAAAAATTATACTGAAAAAAAATATACTCGTTACCTTTCACATGATACTCCACTTGACTATTCCAGGCGAAAAAAAATGACGTGCAATTCCGCTTCCGCTATTACGACGCATCTCTTTCTCCAGCGAATTATAACATTTCCACATTCCCACCAAATTTCATGTTCATGAGATATTCTATGGACACACGAACACGCGAACTAACAGACATTTGACCGATGTGATAAGAGTTTTGTTTTTGCTACAAAACTGTAAAGAATACATTTCGTCTATATTTTCACTAAAAAAAAAAATATTTTACTTAGAAAATAACCGGATAACCGGTTATTTCGATAAACGGTGGATTAGGGTGGTTAAACCGCTGGTGAAAATAACCGGAACAACCGGTAGATTTTTCAATAACCGCCATCCCTAGTATCCGAGCATCGTACAGCGGCGAAGGAGACCACAAAACTACCGTACACGCCAAATTTGTTTAATTTAACAACATGGTTGAAGTTTTTCACATAACTGTACTTATAAATTCGTACTAGAAGCTTTTCGAATTTTAATGAAATTGAAAAGCTGCCATGAAAACAGAAGATCGCTCATTTTGAGAATCACTGTTGGAGGTATGCAAACATATGATCATACCAGTATAAAGCTTTTCATTGTACACTCTGCGACTAAAGTGGATAGCCACCGCGGTGCTTAATAAAAATTATAAGATAAGTAGTCCGGATGGCGCAACGGTTAGCACGTTCGCCTTCTAGGCACTGGGCCCTGGTTCGATTCCTACTGAATGCGGTAGTTTTCGATAAAAAAGGGGATTTTCGTGTCGGACTATGAGCCCACCCAGCTGTTAAATGAGTACCCATTTATGGGGTAAATAACTCGGTTTAGCGTGTTGCTGATCACACACCTCTGCACAAGACCGCCACGATATAGAAAATGAGATGATGCTAACTCATCTCGAGGCCATGGTTCAAATTGCACTGTTGCGCCAGTTATTTATTTATTTATTTTATTTATTTGACATAAAGATTTATCATCCAGCGTGTAGTTTACGATAACGAAAAACTTGCTAGAATGTCGACTTATTTGAATAAGAATTAAAGCAGAAGATGATGCCAGAAAGTTACACATACAAAATTGAAAACTAAAAATACACCTGGCGCAGCGAAGCTAGAGGAAATGATTTTGGAACGTCTGTTAAGCTGGCACCCCCACAACGAAACATCGTGACGTGACATATCGCATAATTAGGTGCTCAACCCAAAAATTTAGTGCTGCAGCCGTATCGTCACAATCGATTATTTTATAGGGGATTCTAGTCTGATGTCACGCTAGCCCCCCCCCCCCACCATTTTTTTAAATCGGATATATCAACTTCCAAATAGCTTATCCAGAATTGCCAGAAATAATAATTTTTATTTGGGAGTGCGGGCGTAACTAACTCGGGAATAGAGCTTTAAATAATCACTCAATTAAAACATTTTTTTTTTTCAGTTTTTTTTTCTTTTTTTTTTTTAATTTGATTTATGTCGCTAGGGATAATTCAGTGGTGTCATAGTTTGGAGTGATCCTCATAAGAAAACTAAAATGCTGTCAATCCTGCAGGAGCACTTAATCAATTGTGGCGATTCGTCTGGAGCACTAAATTTTTGAGCTGAGCACCTAATTAGCACCTAATTTCGCAATATTACACATTTCGATTTGTCATTGTGGAGAGCCAGCTTAACGGAAGCGATTTTTGATGCGGGTTAGTTCAGGATCATTTCTGAGTTTATGAAAAATTAAGCTATTGGGCGGGATACTCAATTTCAGTTGTTAGTATCATGCACAATGTAAGGAAGCCTGTAATTCGGTGAATGGGCCTCCGTTTTCAAATTGTTGAATCGAATTAGCTTTTACAACTCAACAAATTCGAGATTGGATACACCCCAAGGCCAGAATTCGTTATTTATTTTTGGCAAAGAAATGCAAAACAATTACCTGTCACTCGTTTAGACAGAGGTTTCGTGTAGATCCGAAAAGCGAGTCGATACAAAATCCGTGGTGCTCCTTAGCGGGAGAGGTAGCGCGTTCCCGACAGAATCAGGACTCCTGCCTAGCAGTTGAGGGTGTTGATGTCGCCCGCGTTGCGATCCAGCCTTCAGTTCTTATTTTCTTCTTCTTCTTTATTCGGTGCTCTAGTTAAGGCTTGGTATGCTGATGGCACTGCTTTAATAAGCCTTCAGAGAGAGAAAAAAAAAACGAAATCAAAGAACACTTACCTTGTTATAACAATTGAAAAATGTCATTTTTCAATTATGGGGAAATGTAACAGTGCTGCCACATTAAGGTTTGGGGATGGTGCGGAAAGTGTATCTTTTTTTTGCCATTTTCCAATTTTTCGTCGAGGAAAATTTTTTTTCTCCTTTATCCGGCAGAGGGGGTCACCATAAAATTTCGGCGACCTCATGTCTTTTTCACATTGACAGTGGCGCGGTGCGGACCTCTGGGCCGCAGCCAAAAGAAATAGGACATAAAGTGCAATCAGCGTTAAAAAAAGGAGTAAGCGAGTTTTGTTTCGTTAAGGCCCTAAACGAGAGGTCTTAGAAATGGAAATTGCCTTAAATTGCTGTATTCTTTTCTTTTTCGCCTAGAGAGTAGACCCGTAGCAAAAAAAAAAGACATTTTTCGAACAAGGAGGTGACGGTACAGCTGTCGACAGCAGGCTGTCCCCATTAAGGCTTCTTCAGCCACCAGCGGCTCATATGCGGCCACATTTGGAGCGAATTAGTAGTGTCCCCATCAAGGCTTCTTGAGCCACCAGCGGTTCATCTGCGGCCTCATTTGGAGCGAAGAAGCAGGCTGTCCGCATCAAGGCTTCTTCAGCCACCAGCGGCTCATCTGCGGCCACATTTGTGAGTGAATCAGCAGGCTGTCCCCATCAAGGCTTCTTCAGCCACCAGCGGCTCAACTGCGGCCACATTTGGGAGCGAATCAGCAGGCTGTCCCCATCAAGGCTTCTTCAGCCACCAGCGGTTCATCTGCGGCCTCATTTGGAGCGAAGAAGCAGGCTGTCCGCATCAAGGCTTCTTCTGCCACCAGCGGCTCATCTGCGGCCACATTTGGAGCGAATCAACAGGCTGTCCCCATCAAGGCTTCTTCAGCCACCAGCGGTTCATCTGCGGCCTCATTTGGAGCGAAGAAGCAGGCTGTCCGCATCAAGGCTTCTTCAGCCACCAACGGCTCATCTGCGGCCACATTTGTGAACGAATCAGCAGGCTGTCTCCATCAAGGCTTCTTCAGCCACCAGCGGCTCAACTGCGGCCACATTTGGGAGCGAATCAGCAGGGTGTCCCCATCAAGGCTTCTTCAGCCACCAGCGGCTCATCTACGGCCGCATTTGGAGCGAATTAGTAGAGTGTCCGCATCAAGGCTTCTTCAGCCACCAGCGGCTCATCTGCGACCACATTTGGGAGCGAAGAAGCAGGCTGTCCGCATCAAGGCTTCTTCAGCCACCAGCGGTTCATCTGCGGCCTCATTTGGAGCGAAGAAGCAGGCTGTCCCCATCAAGGCTTCTTCAGCCACCAGCGGCTCATCTGCGGCCACATTTGGGAGCAAATCAGCAGGCTGTCTCCATCAAGGCTTCTTCAGCCACCAGCGGCTCAACTGCGGCCACATTTGGGAGCGAATCAGCAGGGTGTCCCCATCAAGGCTTCTTCAGCCACCAGCGGCTCATCTGCGGCCGCATTTGGAGCGAATTAGTAGAGTGTCCGCATCAAGGCTTCTTCAGCCACCAGCGGCTCATCTGCGACCACATTTGGGAGCGAAGAAGCAGGCTGTCCGCATCAAGGCTTCTTCAGCCACCAGCGGCTCAACTGCGGCCACATTTGGGAGCGAATCAGCTGGCTGTCCCCATTAAGGCTTCTTCAGCCACCAGCTATTCAGCAACAATCACGGTCAGTAACAAAATTTATTTGAAAGTTTGAGAGGTTCGCCCGTCAAAGATACGGCAGCTAATATACGAATATATATTTTTGTTGAGTGAATAAAAAGAGAAGATAGAGAGAAAAAAGATTTGTCGTGATAATATGTAATTCTGTATAATTTGTAAAGTTTTTTTGCATGCATTTGTAGCGAATAATTTTTATTCCTGTTTAGTGTTCGCTGCGCGATCTGCTACTATTCAGTAGTAGTGTCGTGCGATAAAAAAAAATATTTCTGTGTATCGTCCCGTAGCGGCCGCCACCGGAAGATTGTTTTCTTATTAATTTGCCGAAAAAAAAGATGCAATTTACCCGTCCCACCCGATTTTTCGCATGTGCTTTTTAAGAGGCAGACTGATTGCTTCACCTCCTTCATCATTCTTTACCAATCCTACATCCTAAATAGATTCTAATACTCCATACTATATCCTTCGAATTCCCACAATACAAGTAAAAAAGGAAATTTCTCTAAAACTACAAATTATTCAAAATTATTCTGCGCTTAATTGTCATACATGGGGCAAAGTGGTAATAAGGACACATTATGGAATAGAAAAAGGATTAGTAGCTCCCTAGTGGCCAGGCTTAACACAATTTTAGTGAATGGGCGTGTCGGGACAAATCATGCACCACATGACCATGTTTTACAGTGAGAGAATTGAAAATACCGGATCTTGTTTTTATGTTCAACCTCGGGAACAGCCATGGTTCACAGATCCAGACAAACATACTATACGAGTAGGTACACCACCATTATACAAATGGGGACACACTGAAAATAAGTTTAATGGTAGATTACACTTAGAGAACCCTTTGAATTGCCATCCGCAAAGGACATACAAAAGAGTTAATTTAATGCATGGACATGAAAATGAATTGAATTCGAAATGTTATAAAAATATTTGCGTTGTAGCTTGGGACATTTGAAGAAGATTCTCCTTCAACATAACGCCATGGGATGGACGTTGTTGGGATATAGTTTGCGATCCGCCTTGAATAAATATTTGAATTTGGAGAGAATTTGAGAATTGTATTTTTCGGAATTGTCATAGTAATACCGCAAGTAATGCTTTGAGAAGCAATTGCGCTTAGTTTTTATATCATAAGAATTTTTTTCGAAACAGGATTTGGAAATCAATTCTTCTTTATCGTTAAATGGAAAACAATCAATGTTTATCAAGTGCGTAGTTTCCTGCTGTGCTCGCAAAATGAAGAAACTCAAATATCACAAAACAAGTTTTTTGCCGGGCGATAGCCATCGTCACCATGCAACGTACATGGCACTTAGCATGCCGTCGCCCTTCTCTGTCCAGAATGGGACTACATGCTTCATATTTTTGTTAAGAATAATTAAGTCCCCGAAGGGAGCCCAAATCGTGTTCGCCGGTTTCGACCGCTGGTGCGAAGCGTGTTTCATCAGACGCTTCTGCTTCGCGCATCGCTTGAGTGGGAGAGGCGTCACCGGGAACGACCAAGTCAGATGTTGGATTGCCTTATATAGGCCGACCAATAAACTGCTGCAAACTCTGACGGGGTGTAATTAACAGAGCAGCCTCCAAATCATGCGGGGTCAGTAGAATTAAGGGTAAAGTAAACCCATTTTGTGCTCAATCGCCCTAACCCCTTGTGGGGCATAGCGACTGTTCCATGTGGCCCAGTTGACGTTTCGTTGGCATAAACTGGTTTCGGAGAATGCAGTTGCCAGCATGCACCTCCATGGCCACGAACGTCGTCGTAAACGGGATTCGAACCCGAAACACCGGTAGTCAAACATGAGACTGATGCCTCACCACCTTGCGCTACCGGTCGCTCCAAATTTATTTTACTCATAATAAGTCGAAATATAACGAATGGACGATGATCACATGCCAAAGAGAGTAATGAACCGAACGACTAATAGACGAAGCGAGACTGCGAGGCACACCGAGAGCTCGTTGGGAGAGCTCAGTATATGCGGACGCCGCGCAACTACAGGGCTTCCAAGATTGGAGGACGCCCTCACGTGGCCGAAATAATTGGAGGACAACGATCCAGGCGGCCAAGGCCCGACGTCGGGCTGCCGCGCCATGATGATGATGAAGGCGAAATTAACACCGTTCGTCTCCTAGGAAAGGGTCTTAATGTATTTAGGAAGGAGCTACGAAAGGCTAAGCTCAGTTATTGAAGACTTTTCAGCGAGCTTATAGACTAGACTACCTAAGATCCTCGCTTATAATCCTGTTGCTTCTAGCTATCACCTGAAGCATGATAGTAATTGAACAAGGCGGCGTTCTATTCCTTCTTCTTTGGAATCAAGCAGCTATTTCACTGCTTCTTGACCTGGGCTGGGTTCATGGTGATAGTTTATGGAGATGATGTTGTCTTTGCTAATTCAGGTAAGTTCCCTAGTGTCCTCCGTCTGGTGCTTTAGAACGCCCACTCTCTATACTTACAAACTACACCAATTCCTGTGGCTTAAAGGATGATCTTTCTGTCATTATCCACTGCTGGGAGGAGCTAGATTAGTTTTTGCGGAAACAGCAAAATTTCTAGGGCTCATTTTTAACAAAAGGTTTGGGTGGAAAGTGAAAACCAATATCCAGGAACGAGTGAAAAAGGCTACTATTGCTTTGTACTTCTGTAGTTGAGCCATAGGTGGAAACTGATGTCTTCAACCAAATGTTGTGCATTGGCTTCATATTTCCGCTGCACGCGCCATGCTTATTCATGGTGTTGTAGTTTGGTGGAATGCCCTCCATATTGCTACCTATGGCAACCTGCTTAATAAAGTTCAAAGACTAGCCCGTATCCTCATTAGCTTGGCATTGAGGACAATTGCGTCTGCGGTCTTGGACGTACTGCTCAACTTGCTGCCTCTGCAGAAGAGAACAAACAGAGAAGCGTATTGCTGCTAAGTAAGCGCTTCTGTAGATGAACCGGTCCAAGGGCACAAGCGCACAATCCCCAAGATCATTTCCATCCCAGTCGTTGGGGTGGTTCGCAGGGCACCCCTAATACTTATGCAGACCAGTCCCTGCAGTCTGGAAGATGTCTTACTATGATAGAAGTACGTCAGAATTGGTAACAAGACGGCTATGTTAAAACTAGACGAACAATTGTGTTTATTTCATTTAAATTAATTTCAACAGGCCACTCTGTTAAACTCAGTTCTTGTCAACAAAGTCAAACAGCTCAACGCTAAACAAACTACATTCAGCAGAACCCACTTATGAATATTCCGTTACCAGTTTACTCAAGCACCCATTAACACTGGAATCACTACCCAACCGTACAAGGTAAACTTTTGCTCCACGTCCTACTCCATTCTTTTTTTTTTTTATTCTTCGTACATTATAATGAAGTACAGCGACAAGTAATTGTGCAAAACATGCAAAAATATCCCGAAAAAAATGTGCGTACCTTGGAATTAATATTATTTTTTTCCTACCGTCAGAAAAAAGGAGCAGTCAATAAATTACCGACATTAATTGTACAGCGCGTCGGTAGTAATTTTCCCAAAGGAGCTTGCTCCCAATTTTGTTTATTCCTCATTCGGGGCGTCCATTTCCAGATATTCATTTTCAGTCCGTCAACATGATATGTCGGACAAATAATGGAGTGTGTCGAATATTCAGTGTTGGCCCCTTTGGGTTTGTGTTCAGATCTTATTTATACCTCCCTGCGTGGGGTGGGTGTGTGTAAACCAAGTTACAAATTGCAAGTAATCGAAAACTTTTCGAAATCGAATACCATCGGGATAAAAAAAAAAAAAACAATACAAAACAAAAATTGGGATGAACGTAATTCTATATTTAATCAGAGAAAAAGGATGTTTGCAATACGATTATTGCGTACCCAATACCCACGTGGTTTGTTACGATAATGACGTCCGCATCGTTAGGTATTTTTGTATTCTCTTAAATTAAACAAAAAGTATCGGATTGTCCATTAAACGGATCCTTTTTGTCAAGAATCAGGGGAATAATTATTGTATTCAATTACCAACATCCAGGGCTTTATATGTACATATGTATATTCGGGTGCAGATTTCTATTATTAGTCAGACAAATTTCAGTCTAATTGCTGAGCTCTAAAACCGAACTGTCCCGACCAGTGCTGTGCTAATGAAATTTGGAGCCCGGTACGATGACTAAGGCATATTCCTACTTCACCGGGCGACGCATTGTGGTTTACGTCTTGACTAATAATGACTTCAACCTGTAAGGTATATTGAGGGTAGTAGCCCCTAAGGCCGCGGAGCTTACGCAAAGGGAGTGCGAGATTTTCTCAATTTGAAACCTCCTACTGACCAAAGACGCGAACTACTTTGCGTCGACTAGTCAACTAGGAATTTTGCCAGTTTGTTTGTTTAAAAGCCCGGATGGCGCAACGGTTATCACGTTCGCCTTCTACGCACTGGGCCCCGGTTCGAGTCCTACTAAATGCGGCAGTTTTCGAGAAAAAAAAGAGGATTTACGTGTCGGACTATGAGCCCAATCAGCTGTTAAATGAGTACCCATTTATGGGGTTAATATGTAACTCGGTTGAACGTGTTGCTGATCACACATCGCTCTGCACAAGACATACCGTCACGATCTAGAAAAATGAGATAATGCTGACTCATCTCGAGAGATTTTGCTGGCTGACTGAAAATTCTTTCGAGACTGTTGAAAGTGCTGTCTCCAGGAAGAAATATGTCGCCCGACTTTTGTCATCTAACAAAAATTGCTCCAAGGGAACGCGGCTTTATTCTCCTATCGTGAGCCGGGTATTCGTCCATCTGTCACCAAATGTTACTTTGTTGGGTGTTATAGGCAATCGTCCAGTATAGGCGCTACTCCGGTTTCCAGTATTTGAAGAAAATCATTCGAATTCAAGCCTTGACGAAGAATAACTCAAACTCATTTGCCCTAACCTCGAATGGGGCATAGCGCGTCAACTATTCCATGTGGCTTAGCTGACAAGTCGGGAGATGTTGTGGCTTATTATTATGCTCCATACCACGGGACAATACAAACATACACTGATGACACTGACGCCTCTACGCACAGAGCTACCGGTCGGCCCAGAAGGATATAAAAGGTCCAAAAAGTTGATCACCAAATAGACCTATCCAAACATTTATGTTCAATTTGTTTTGGAATCGACACAAACGATTTTCATTGGAGTTAGCTTGAGCCCAGTTATAGTTATTGCACGTATTAAATGTACGATTGGTTGGGCGACAACCCATGCCAGGTCTGCTCAAGGGATCTATCTCCTGATATTCCAAGCAAGCTCTTTCAAATTCATCGTGAACTTCGGTAGAAACTCCCACATGGCGGTACACTAGTGTGTGTACTTCGACGGGTGTTGTTGGTACTCTTGTGTGGGGTAGAGTGACGTGATGGTGCAGGGGATGCCACATCCCCCCGCTGACTCTTGGTTTCGAGTTGCCTCCATAACCTCAAGCTGTTTTCTTTTCCTGGTTGTCTCCGGTATTGAACTCCTTCGCACAATGAAGCGGTACTGATCCGAAACCTGGTGCATTAACACATGTGCAAATTGTGGAAATCGCTCCACGAACCTCTCATGTAGCAAGGGACGATATAATGTTTTCCATTGCGAAAGTTCGATCTCGTAGTAGACGCGAAGGATAAAAAGGTGCCTTTCTTCTGTCCATTTCATCCATTGCCTACGTGAGCCTGCAGCTGTGATTGACTAAGTATCACAGATGAAGGAGGGCTCCTTCTTGTTGGTGGAGCAGCCCTCGTTCTATTGTTTCGTGCAAATGCACTCGCAGCAGCCGGCCTCCTTCGAGTTGCCACTGCCGACTACCCCTCTTGTTCAGGGGGAAGCCCTCGCCGGACGTTGCGGTTCCCTACGACACTTAGGCAGATATCACTGTCCGTTTTCTGCTTGCCATGCTTCGTGTTTCCATGGTTTGTTTCGTTGCCCGGGGTGCACGTGGCCTAAGATGTTTTTGTCACGCATTTTTAAATTTTTATTTCATTATTATTAAATTTTTATTTTTCCCTCCCGCTATCGGCGCCCGGGGCAGTCACTTCCATCGCCCCTCCCTTCACAAAGCAGTGGTCCCAATTGAAAATCTAATTCAAACTTTTGGTAACTCTCAACTGATACTTTTCTTGTAAATGACATCTTTCTCAATTTCAACCGCCCAGTTCTAGAAAAAACCGACAAACTCATCAACAAGGAAACACAATCAAAAGATTCGACACTTTCGCAAAAAGTCCTGCGTCGGAAAAGGCGTGGAACAAGAGGTTCTTTTCATTGTTTCACTTAAGAAAAGTTCGCACTTGTTCAATTTTGTAAACTTTGAAAACGTCTCGAAACTCTCACTTTGTTTAATAATTTTCAGGGTATGCTTCATCCTGGCGCGGGTAGCATTGGGGGTGAAATGATGCACTCTCTCTTCCAGCTATTGTCTGTCAATACCAACTTATGGCGGCAAGGAGCTAAACGAAAAGGTCAAGATTGTGTTTCCAGTATGGGTATAAGGGTGGCTGCATCCGGGCATACGAGTAAAACCAAACCCATTGAACGTACTTAAGTCCTTTTGTTTGACCCGATTTGATCGATCTGAATCTTTTTCACTGGAAGTGGAGATATGTAGTGCCGGAGAGGAAGTGAAACAATGTATATGGACAGAGTTTCTACTTTGCTTATGGTTTTACCCACTTGGTAAGGAGTTAGAGCAAAAACACTTGAGTTCAAGAGCAAAGCATTTGCTGCTGATTTCTTCGTATTCTATTTGCCATTTGTTTGCGGTATTGTTTGATGGTTTCGTTTTTGTTGCTCAATACGGAAATTTGGCATCGAGTTTCCTCAATATGGAGCTTTTTTGGTGGAATGCAGAATTGGAAATATGGAAGTACCGTATAAAATTTACAATGAAAAGTGAGTCTTTCGGATGTCTCTACGATGGACACGAAACCAACTCGCAAGTTCTCTTTGGGAAATTTTTGAGTCAAATAAATTGTATCTTATTAGGTCAAGTCTGCTCTACATTAGTAGCTAGTTTCTTTAATACCGTAGGGATTAATAAGATCGTTGGATTGCGCAAACTTGGGAGATTATTCTAGTGGCGCAGTTTTTCATCAGCAATCGATTCCCTTACCAGCGCCCCGGTTGTAGTTCGGGTGCAGCACCCGTCACCTCAATAATGGTTGTTTCAAACTTACCTCTGATTATGATGATTTATGATATGTAATCACTGAGCGTAACGAGTGTCACGCCAACGGGAAATGAACATAGAAGCGAAGAAAGTATCTACACTTCCCTGAAGGCAACCCTTAACAACGTTAACAGGCATAAAGGTGCCACCTTACGTTGAATGGATTCACACACGGCAAGCATAGTGTTAATCCACGTGTTAGTGGCTCTAGATAAATCTCTGAGTTCAAACGCTCTAGATATACTTTTATGGGCAGTGTTGTCGAAAACATTCTCAATGTCAAGCAAAGCACATAGAGCAATCTCCTTATTATGAAACGAGTTTTTTTAGGCGTTCCCACGAGATTATGTAAGGCAACCATAGTCAATTTATCTTTCACAGGGGCGAACTGAGTTCAATGTAGGGGAATCGTACATTCCATTTTTTACCTGATACGCAGCTTCAGTAACCCCTCAATTGTTTTACAGCTGAAAAGTGTCTCTCAACAAAGAAAAATTGGGGCCTGGCGGCAACTAGAACGTTTCAGAAGAATGTGATTTACAGGTTTGTTGGGTGTACGGCGACAGTATTCTAAGGAGTCGACGATCATGTAATAGAAGACTGAGACACAAATGCCACAGGCATGCGTTTCTTGACACTTTCTACCAGTTAGATAGCGGAATAGTAACCTCGGGCAGTACCCACTACGGCGAAGGGATCAGGAGTCACATATTTAAAAGGACAAATCATTATTGAAATCATTGGCATTAGCGAGTTAAGCAATGTACTTCTGCTGTTGGATGGGTACTCATCTAGAAACACAATTGCACGACTGATGCGTGGTTGGGTTTGAACCCCAGCCAGTATGACGCCTAACTAAACTTTCCTCACGACACCATTATCTTGCGCGTCTAAACCGAGGAGGGGAAGTCTATGGGACGCACACACACGCACAACAATCCACACCAGGCAATTGAATCTATGCATCCGAACGTCACACCTAAAGAATTTAAGTAAATGGCAATCAGGATTTTTCAAACTTTGGGACCGCGCCGAGCAAATCTGTAATTGAGGGCAACAGCTCCAACCTCCCAACATTATAAAGAAATCGGTCGAGGTTGCTTTAACGGATGGTTTGGTGGGCATCCGAAGATGCCCGTGAGGAAGGAGCCTAAGGTAGCGCATATTGACCGTGAAGCTCCCTCAACGAGCTAAGCAGCGGCTTATGCTTGCTGTAGCTCAGTTCGGAAGATGTGGGCGGGGTTTTCGCCTCTCATTGCTACTGTCCTTTCCATATTAATTGCAATATATAGGCCTGCAGAAAAGGACACAAACAGGGGAAGCAAAAATGGGGTAAAATAAAAAAATGAGGCAAAAAGGATGGAATGATTGGCGGACAATTAGTATATCCTCGCGCTCACATCTGGGTCAAGGTGAAATGGGACCCTCGGTCTCTGGTTTCGTATCACAAACAGATCACTACTCATCAAGTGCTTCCACAGATCTGCCGATGGAAGCAGCACTACCAGACCATAACACAGACACTACGGGGCGACCGGTAGCGCAGTGTATTGAGGCATCAGTCTCATGTTTGACTACCGGCGTTTCGGGTTCGAATTTCGTCCACGACGACGTTCGTGGCCATGGATGTGCAGGAGGTGTATGCTGGCAACTGCATTCTCCGAAACCAGTTTATGCTAACGAAACGGCAACTGGGCGACATGGAACAGTTGACGCGCTATGCCCCACAAGGGGTTAGGGCAATTGAGTACATATTTAAAATTTTACTCTCGCTACACAACTTTATCATAGTTACAGATGCTCCACAACATGGACTCAAAATGGCTGCACCGATTCCATCCTCTGTCTTAAACCACTTGGTGGTATCTGTATTGGAGTGTTCCATCTGCCAGTTCTATTTGCTTGAAGTCATCGCTCTAAAACAATGATTGCAGGTTAGTTATTATACAAAGTGGTCCGAAGGCAAGCTGTTTTCAATGCTTTTTCGAGGTAGATTCCAGTGAAAGAACTCGAACTGATGCCAAAGCCTGCAGCGACTCACCCGCTTAGTCGCCACAAAAGACATACACCAAGGCAGTGAATACATAATTTCGCATTGGGAAATATGAAGCTTCGTATTTCCCGATGTTTTTGCCCTTTTTCCTTGAAAAGTATAAACCTTTCAAATTTCATCATAATATCAGCGATTTTCACCTGAGTTATGGGTTTTCCTGTAATTTTTTTTGAGAGCCTCCACAAAAGCATTAAAATTGTTTTGAGTTCCTTTGCCAGCTTGCGTCTCTTTCAAAATGAATTGAATAAATATTGTTCGTCCTGCGATTACCTTGGCATTTCCTTAATGCCTTTTATTTTCTCCTCATTTTGATGTTTTCCCATCAAAAGTCTGTCCATTAATTTGCCTTAAGACTGACTGACAGGGAGAACCGTTTTCTTTTCTTAAAACTTTATTGAACACTTGACGTAGATTTTCGCTTAATTAGGAAAGGTGCCTTTTGAGTTTTCGGCACTCTATTATGAATTTTCATCCGGTCGAGCATTTCATTTTCCCTTCTATCGTTTATAGGTCGGCCTTTCGGTCGTTTCGACCTTTTCATTTTTCCTCAAGTTCGACTTTTTGACCAAGCTAAAAAATAATCACTAAAATTGATGGCATTCTTACTTTGCGACTTCAGAGAAAAGGGATCTAATTGCTTGACGGCAAATATGACGGGGAAGTGGTGGTGAAATTGTAGTGACATTGAGTAGACTTGACTTGGAGTCGAAGTCATGAAAATCGATAAGATTTTATTTCAATATTTTGATTGATTGATTGATAACAGGTTGGCACATTAAGGGAAAAATGTAACGAAGATCCCAAAAATCCTTTCCGGTTTCGGTCACTAATCTGGGGCACAAAATATAATTGCTTGGCGACAGATATGAAGGGAGAATGGTGGTGAGATTGAGTAAAGTTGAAAAGGAGTCGGCACCCCATGCGTATCGCGAGAGAAGGGCATGACCCAGAACAGGAATTTTTCACCGCCCTAAAGGACTCAATGACAATGAAATGACGCGGCGCTCTGTATTGTCACAAGTTGTATTGGATTTACCAATAAAAACATATGTTCATATTAGCAACAAGCAGGAAAAGCAAGGGCGAAATCTTTTTGTCGAAATTGTACGCAATATATTGAAAAATTTCGATAGCCTTTACAACCAAATGCAAGTTAAGGTACAGATCTTATCGAACTACTGAATAGTTTACCCAATTTCTTCTAATTTCGTAAATGACTCTCTGAAATTACCAGTAAAAGAAGCTTAAATATTGTTTCCCATAGTCAGTAAGCTCCCATTTCTTTGCCAACGTTAATCCGTAGCCACATGGTACAGGATATTCATTTTTATCAACTAAGCATCTTCGAAAATAAATATAATTTTCTTCCCGAACCATTGTATTCATTTTCAATCCGATTAGGGCCTGCTATTACGGCAAGTTCTATTTGATTAGATCCTTGTTTGATGCGATTTGATAATCTGTATCGAGATTCAAGTATCTGAAGTTCCTTCGGACACTTCGTATACACACGATAAACAAATAAATTGCACGATAATTGCCATTACAAATCAGTGAAATGTGAAATTAATGAGCATTTTCCGAGTTTTTAGTAGATCCGAAAACTTTATCTCGACTTCCTCATTTTAGACCACATCAAAACGACGAATAACCGCCACACCGCCACCACCACTTCAGTTATCTGGAAAATTTATTGGGAGTGTGGAGTTTTAAGATGACCCTTGCTAAGCTTTCTACTGAACTTGTCGACTTGAAACGGCCTTTCCAGGAAGGTAGGAAAAGGAATATTTTGTTGCTAATTTGTTTTTCTTTGTGTTTTTCATTTCATTCGCAGAAACTTTTTATGTTTTTTCTTTGAAGGGGGAGGGGGCGAAATGGCCTCATTATCGTCCTTACAATTGCCATTGCCGATACGAAGAATGTATTTACGAGTCTTATTTCGTTGCCCGGAAATTGGAATTTTATTCAAATTAGGAGGTATATTTTGAAAAAAGGTCTCGCTATTAATACTGTTTGAATTACAGTATCAAATTTATTGTTTTACAATTAACGAATAATAAATTTGGTAAATAACGCTTTAATCAATCAATAAGTAGAAAGCGAAGGTAAAATTCTTGAACTGAACCGCAGAAACCCGCGAGGAATTTTGGTTTTTATTTTTGAAATGCTGAGAATTTTCATTTTTCATATTTGACGATTGACAATTGTTAAACTTACTTTAACCCTCCGATGGCCGATAATTTCTCCAACGGTCGGTGAGCTATAAGGTCGCTAGGAACCTACAATATTTTTCTTTTTTGTTCACACCAGGCAATTAACAAATTTTTGCACGAAGGTTTTTGCCAACTAGAGCATGTAGAAAGGTCTAGATATACAGTCGAGAACGGATAAATGCAAAACGCTTAAATGCAAAACCCACATGCAAAATATATAAAAGCCCGGTGACTTTTCACCTATTTTACATATAATATTGCCTCTATAAGTGCAAAACGCTTGAGTGTAATGGAAATGTATGGCAGGCCCATCGTAAACACGAGCAGATTGCAACGGGTGAGTTCAATAGTTTTTTGCATGCGCTAATCTCTCTCTCAATTGCCCTAACCTCTGTGGGCATAGCGCATCAACTGTTCCATGTGGCCTAGTTGACGTTTCGTCGGCATAGACTGGTTTCGGAGAATGCAATTGCCAGCATGCACCTCCTGCACATAAATGGCCACGAACGTCGTCATGGACGGGATTCGAACCTGAAACGCCGGTAGTCAAACATGAGACTGATGCCTCAACACAATGCGCTACCGTTCGCCCTATGCGCATGCACTAATAGGTCAGTAAAATTAAGTCAATTTTTGAGACTTAAAAGAAGTAATTATGAAAGATCCCTTTTATAGATCATACTTAGGTAAGCTTAACTTTTGGTAGGTGAAATCTGAGAAATTTGAACCCTTTTTTAAATATTTTTCTCATAACTTCAAACCGTGGCCTCAGATGGAAAAATTTAATAGGACAACTTTCGAGCTTACAGATTTTTGAAACGGATGCTCCAAATGAAAAACGGATTAAATAAAAGGCAAAGATAATTTTATTTCAAGTCTAAGGTGATCAATATTTTTTAATTCGACCCATTTTTAGTGTGACTATGAGCAAAAATATTTGTTTAGGGATTTCAGCATTAATAGCTTAATATCTCGGTAAGTATAACAGCTGGAAGTTTTGTTTTAGTCTTAAATTATAAATAATTTACTCTAGTTTAAAAAAGTTTTTCTTAATTTTTCAACAGACTAATTTAGGAGATATTTAAAAAAACGCCAGAAAAGCCAAACAATTAAGAGATGTTTTCATGATGGCGGCATCCGCGGTAGTATTTTAAGCTTTGCAAAATCGCCGACCATACTTTAATTAAAACGCGGTAACTCAAAAACTTCACTAAGTAGAACTTCGCAGTAAACACTGAATCACAGCTAATTTTCTACCTTAAAAACGAAAAATAGCCCGAGGAAATCAAATAAATTGTTTACTAAAATAGATAAAGCTACGAAAAATAAAATCAAAATGTGTGCACAATCCTAATTTTGCTGTTTTATCTTACTTTTTACGAGTTTTTACCTAGATTTCATATTAATTTTATTTAAAAGACAAATTCCCTGGTTTGTTGTAAATAAATTGTGATAACTTAATGTAATCCCATTTTTAAATTTATTGAAAAAAAGCACTTATGCACACATAATTTTTTATTTTCCAAAGCTATATCTAGTAAGAAAGAAACAGCAGCTCTCAATGCTCTTTTATATCTAACCTCCAATGTGTGCGGTAGTGATATTGGTCACATGACTATTCTGAACTAAATTCCTGGCAAGCAGAGACCACGGTATGCTATGCTTCGGTAATAAATTCGTAGCACTCATCTCATATCACTCGGAATGCCTAAGGCGGCAATCTCCGCCCAGACCCCGAGACGACAGCACCACTGAGATAACCTTACAGGACTGCGGCAATCAAAGGAGTTGATGAGTCCCTTCAACTACGTACCATCCGCATGAGTAGAGCCGATCTTGGACTGCTATGGCTATGGCGCAATAGACCTTTTTTGTCGCAGTGCCCGCCTATAGGGGGAGTAGCCGATATCTTCTTATATCTATTAAAAAATTAATCTCATTTCACCGAGTTATTTTTAATTTTCAGGGTGAAATATTAGCTGTGATTCATTACTTTCTGTAATTGTCTACATGGTGTAGTTTTTGAGTTATTGCGTTTTTTTTAAGTAATATTTAGTTTTAGTTCTCACTAGGGGCCAGATCAATTCGATCTCGAAAACCAAGGTTTGGTGGACAATTTCAGATCAAGTGAACTGGCCAGATCGAGCTGAGATCAAGTATTATTAAAGCGGCTGAGTCGTCATCCAACTAGGACTCCCATTTTATGTACTTTTTTTTTAAATACTAACTCATAATCCTCTGTATCTTTCAATGCATCTTTTCTGGGGATATCACTATTCATATTATCACCTTCTAAGGGACTTGACGGCTGATATAAATGCATCCAATGTGCGGTAGTGCCAGTATATAGTAACCCTCCCAATTCCCTACTAATACTGAACAGTTTTCGAACGCCCGTCATTGGCAGAGCTACTGGTACTGACCTTGATTTATGTTTCACCTAACACACGAAGTAATATTGTTACAAGATAGCTGAGCCTAATTTTCGGCCTTGTGGTATGCCCTTGTTTATGTATTGCCCGATAACTTCCCCGGCTTAGCCTCGAAAGATATTATAAAAAAAAATTGTCTATTATTAGCTATTAACTTTTCAACATATTTCAAAAGGCTTATTCAATTATTTCTATCGCAATATCAATACTGAAAAATTGAATCTCTTTTTTAACATAGCGCTCCCGAGCAATATTTTTTATAACGAAATCAATAGTGCAAAAAAAAACATACACACACAGAAAAAAGGAACAATATAAATTCAGGTATTTAAAAGAATATGTTTATCGACACACAAAATACATTTCAGGATGCCTTCTCAATTTCCTTTTGTTTTCCGGCCACGTTCATTGTTTTTCCCCATGTCAATTTAGAAACAAACCCACAAAATAATGAACGTATTCTGGTTGTGACACAAAAAGTCGTTTCTTTTTTCAAGCGGTTTTATTTTATAGAATGAATGGAACCCAATGGGTATCTGAGAGCTCCCAGCTATCACAATCGTCACAAAAAAGCTAAAACGGACAGGGAAAAGTTTTCGTATTTTTTCATGTTTCCGGATTTTTTCTTTTTTTTCTTGTTTACTTTCTCCTCGATTCGGGAAATTGGACATTTTTCACACATTACCTAGCCAGCGTTTGCTGGAAAATAAATGAGTCTACATATGTGGATTTTTTTTAAACTATCCTTACACAAGGATACTAGCATAGTAAAATATGCAGGGTTTTCAATTAAGGGTGGCCAGACTTTATGATAAAATAAAACAAGGATAGCGTACGCAGAACGTGAGAAAAAGCGATGAGCGGTGCTTCCTAAATTGATAAAATTATATTTTCATAAATCTACAATTTTTCGTATTTATTAATAAAAAAAAATAGGCCAAGCCTCTCCCAAGCCACGGTTGTTAGAGAAGGAGGGAAGGATAGCTTAACTTAGATAACTTGATTGGTTGAGTTGCACCTAAGCGTCTCAGGCTATTAGGGTGGCATGAATCGCGTATTCAGGCTTGTAGCATAGTTGTGCGAACTTTAGCACGTTATGGACCACCTGAAACAACTAGCCCCGAGGCAAACCCCTGAATAGGGTTTAGCGATTTGCCGACAACCCATCCTTGCAAAAGCTACTCCATGTCAAGACACCCTCGGAATGGACGGATCAACAACAACCTCCATGCAAATGTTTAATGGATTATTCTTTCGGATCTTGTAATGTACGCTTCATGAACAAACCGGGGGCCGAGAAGGCCCTTCTACAACAGGTCAAAAAATACAAACTGAGCATCACCGTCGTTCAGGAAATAAATTGGATTGGAAGCGAAATCAACGAAAAGAAATCGTGAACAATTTTAAAAAGCGGTAAACCTTCGGGACACAAGAATTTTGGAGTTGCGTTCATCGTGAAAAATCACCTCAAACCGCACGTTATTGGCTTCAAACCCATCAATGAAAGGTTGTGTGCGATTTGCATTAGGACTCGTTTTTCCAACCTCTGGTTCATCAACGTGCATGCCCCGACTAAGATTAAGGAGGACGCAGTAAAAGACGAATTTTAAGCCCACCTGGAGGCACTGTTCGACTCAACTTCCGACAAACGATGTCAAAATACTGCAGGGAGATTTTAATGTGAAATTTTGAAAAGGAAAGTTGGCATCGGGGAACCACTGGAGGATATAACATAGCCTCCATGAGGAATGCAATAATAACATTAATCGACTTCGCCTGCAGTAGGAAACAAACAGCGCTGACGAAACTGTTAATGCTTTCACGTTAGCTCTCTCTCAGTTTTTGGACCGCGGATTCTGACGTCTCGTAGGTGGTTAAAAAAAAACGAGAGTGGTAGAGTGCGCTGATAACTGAATGTATAGGAAGGCGTTTAACAGTAGCCCTGTGCGATTAATCGATTAATCGAATGAATACGATTAATCGTATTTTTCCAAATAAAGGTACAGAGTATTTTGGAGTAGTGTAAATTGCATTTCAAGTCCTTCGGTTGTGACAAAAGGGCATTCTTGGCAATGGAGTGGAATATAGGTAAGATAGTTTTCATAGCAATAGTGACGAAGAGGCTCTGGAGTAGAGTAAATGGCATTTCGAGTCCTTTGGTGGTAGGAAAATAGAGAGAGATAAACCTACAAATTTAACAGCTGCAGCTTCAACAACATGGCCGCTGTACACCATCAAAGTTCGAACGCTCTTATTGAAAAACCCTGTATGCAAATAATAGTAGTAGTTTGGGAGGAGTATACTTGTATGCATGTGCATGTTCAAATCGCACAAAGTAATCCGGAACGATGGAATGAAGTGCCTAGAATTGTTGAGCTCCTGGTATATTTTGCTATCCCCAAAATGAATTAATCGTTCGCGTGCTGGATGATAACGATGGGATCCTATTGAAACCGGACTATCCCGGTTTATTGGAGGAATTCATATGGAAGGAAACTGCAATGCGAAATTTGCATTTATATTTAATGCATAAACGAGTATTGGAACAAGTTTCATGTTGGGATTATTTATATACGGTTATAAATCCTTCTCAGTGAAATTGTGAATATGGTCACCTTTTGATTGGATTAGGATACAATACAATCTTGTCGAGTGCCCATTATGAAAGATGTGAATCCATGTGAAATATCCAGGTCACCTAAGGCAGAGTTCGGAACAATTCTCCTTTTGATTTCATCTGCCCTGTGCTTTGCCACGTTTACAAAACTTGGATTCTCACTCAGAAAAAATTATAAATGCCTCTGAAATTTGGGTCCTCCGGTGAATAATTGAAGCAACATGAGAAGAAGACCAAGTACAAACACTGTACAACAATGGGTTTTACGAAATATCCGACGAACCGGAGGCCTCCAGATTCATTAGGATACGAAGGCCACATTGGGCTGGGCATATGCAGCGAATGAATGACCATCGAATCCCCAACAAGGCAGTCGTCCAGAAGTGCAACGGTACAAGAAATCCCGAGACCAAAAAACCTATGGGAGGCGGCTGTCTGAGAAGACAGTAGAAAAATGCTTGGAGTGCCAAACAGTGTATGAACGAGAGACGCACCAGAAATGTAAGGACGAGAGACGTATCCCCCAGAGGATAATATGGCTATTGAGTAAGTAATAATTATTATGCCCCCAAATATGTATATCTCAGAATTTTATGGGTTTGTTTACTGCACACTAGAATAATACAGCTTAAGCCTTCATGCATTAATTTTCATGTAATCAGAATAGTCCAGGCTACGAACGACGCAAAAGCGTGTAGTTTTGAAATTTGGCACAATTTCGGAGAGCCCTCTGAATACATAATCCAAAGTCCCAGGTGATCGGGGTCCGGAAGTATAGGCGACATCAGGTCAAGGTTATTTTCTCCTTCAATATTTCGTTTTGTTTTATACATATATCCATCAATAGGAAAACAAGAATAAATCATGAAGCGTACGAAATATACACACTTTGTACATTTACCGCCACTGAATTAAGCTCCAAGTGCACTTCAGATAATGCTCTCACTCTCGCTATAATATTTAAGCAATAAGGACTTCTGTTCTGTTCTGTACTGTGTTCAGTAAACACGTACATTTATATTTTACACGCGGAAATACTATAAAGTAATTACACTAGTGCGCAATAGGTTATGGAATCCATTGTGTTAAATACGAGTAGATATTTAAAAATCTGAAGTTATGTGAAAGTATGTAATACAAACACCGTAAGGTTTACTAATGCATTTAGTGCAATTATGACAGGCAATTGCGCTTTACGGTTTTATGATCTAGGGTATAATATAATGTTCATCATAATCCTGGCGCCCGACATCCGACTCTGGGCGCCTGTATTATCGTCTTCCAATTAGCTCGGTGAAGTGACTGCGTCCTCCAATTTTAGAAGCCCAGCAGTTATTCAGCGTCGTCATCTACTGAGCCTTTCTCCTTATTGCATACGTTGTACAATAGTTTGACGATTCTCGAGACTTCCAGCCCATCGTACAGTTCGGACAGCTCATGATTGTACCAGATGCGCCATCCATTTCCGTCACAAACTGCTCCGAAAACTCGCCGAAGGACCTTTCCGTCAAACGTGTTTATCATGTTTTCGGAGGCTTGAGTAAAAGGCAAGGTTTCACAGCCATAGAATAGCACGGGTCGTATGATGGTTTTGTATATGCGGAACTTAGTCTTGCTCTGCACATGCTTCGATTTCATTATTGGGAGGACCGAGAAGAAAGTCTCATTTGAGCTGCATCCGTCACTTTCGTCAGGTTCATTGGCGTATATGAAGTCGCCTATGAATTCAATGCTGAGGTCCCCGAAGTTGATGTTCGGTTGTTCTGGCGTCCTTGTTCTTACTTGCATCATTACTTTTGTTTTGTCTTGGTAAATGCGTAGTTTAACTTCTAACTTCTAACTTTTGCAAGTGGCAAGGTTGTTTAGAAGTTCATCTGCGGCGGGTAGATTTCTGGGAATGGTTTGCAATCTTTTAAGTTTGCAAAAATTGACTTCTTCACCATTTTAACAATATTCTCAGCTTGCCCATTGGTAGCTGGATGACCAGGAGCAGTGAGTATATGCCTAATGAAATTATTTCTAGTAAACAGTTTAAACTCATTCGAGGTAAATTGAGCTCCGTTATCAGATACCAATATGTCAACTAAGCCAAAACGACTAAATATTTCTCTTAGTTTTTCTATGACGAAATTTGAAGTAGTATTTTTAGTCTTAAAAATTTCTACCCATTTTGAAAAAGAATCAATTATAATTAACAAATGAAAGCCTTTAATAGGACCAGCAAAATCAATATGAATTCGTTTCCAAGGACCTTCTGTTGGTTTCCAAGGAATCAAACTATTCTTTTCTGGGCTTGGCTGTAGCAATTGACAAGAGTTGCAATTTTTGATCATAACTTCAATGTCATTATCTAATTTTGGCCACCAAATGTATGATCTAGCAAGCGATTTGGTTTTTACAATTCCTATATGAGACCGATGTAACTCAGTTAAAACTAATTTCCGCAATTTATTCGGAATGAGTGTTCGGTAACCCCATAGAATGCAACCTGATTCAATGGAAAGCTCATTAGACTTGTTCTTGAAAGGAATAAATTCATCATCTTTCAAAATGTCAACAGTTGAATTATTGATTGCATCAAATAACTTAGCTAAAATTGGGTCTCTGCGAGTCTCAATCGCAATTTCTTTGAAATTCAAACATAAGGCGTTGGTAAAACCAACATAATTAATATAACTCCCCCCAGGTGGAGCATCTCCAACTTCTGATTGTGGAATTCTTGATAAACTATCTGCAATGTTGCAATCACCTTTAATATATTTGATTTTATAATTGAAACCTGATAATAAGAACGCCCATCTCTGCAATCGAGCAGCCGCCATAATTGGTAAGCCTTTATTTTCACCAAAAATCGCTAGAAGTGGTTTGTGATCTGTATGCAGTTCAAAAGAAACTCCGAGTAAATACTGATTTAATTTAGTAATACTAAAAATAATTGCTAGAGCTTCTTTTTCAATGGTGCTGTAATTAACTTCGCTTTTACTAAGAGCTCTGGACACAAATGCAATTGGTCTTAGTGAATTATCATTATATTTATGTGATAACACCCCAGCAATAGAGTATTGACTTGCATCTGTTGTTAAAACTATAGGTAGCGTTGGGTTAAAATGGACAAGCACTTGATATGAAGTAATTTCTTTCTTCATTAACTCATAAGCTTGTGTACATTTAATATTCCATTGAAACGCATTATCCTTCTTCAATAAATCATACAGTGGAATCATTTTACTGGAATAATCATTAATGAATCTAGAATAATGATTTACCATACCAATAAAGGATCGTAGCTCTGTCATATTTTTAGGTATTGGTGCATTTAAAACGGATTTTATTCTTTCATTGTTTTTACTCAACCCATTTTTGTCAATGTTAAATCCTAAGTAAGAAATTTCTTTTTCGAAAAATGAACACTTATTCAAATTTAGCCTCAAACCTGCCATTTTCAGTTTCGATAAAACTAATTTTAAATTTCGAACATGTTCTTCAGTCGTATTCCCAGTTACAACAATATCGTCTTGATAGGCTGCAACATTAGGAATACCTCTAAGTAAATTTTCAATAGTTTTTTGAAAAATAGCCGCTGCAGGCTTTATTCCAAAAGGTAATCTCTTCATTTTGTAAATACCAAGATGTGTGCTCCATGCACATAACAGTTGGGATTCTTCATCCAAAGGAAGCTGATTATATGCATTTGATAAATCTAGTTTTGAAAATAATTTACCACCTTGCAGAGAAGCAAATATTTCGTCTATACGCGGTAACGGATATTTATAATCCACAATAAATTTGTTCAAAGTTATTTTATAATCACCGCATATTCTTAAATCCCCATTAGATTTTACAACTGGAACTAAAGCAGTTGCCCAATCCGAATTATCAACGAATTCCAAAACATCATTGTCAACTAATTCTTTTAACTGCTTTTCAATTAAATGTTTCCATGCCAATGGAATGGGGCGGGGCTTACAAAAAACTGGAGTAGCACCTTCACAGACTTGTAGTTTTACTGCACCTAATTTATATTTTCCAAGTAATCCATCGAAAACTTCGGAAAATTCCCTTTTTAAATCACCTATAACACTTTCCAGTGAATTCACTGAATTGATATTATTTGAAACCTGTATCAATTCGAAATTAAATTTACGAAGGAAATTCCTTCCTAATAATGGTGGGCTATTTGTGTTAGTAACGATAAATGTAATTAAATTTTCTTGGCCTTTGTAAGTAACAAAAGTATCAAACTCACCGACAACATCGATATGGTTTCCTCCATAATTTCTAAACGGAATTTTGCATGGTCGAAGAGAAGTTCGTCGAAAATACTCGTCGAAAAATCCAACCGAGAGCAATGATAGTGGAGATCCTGTATCGCATACTACCGAATGCTTAACACCGTCAATTGAAATCGGCAAAACATAAATTTTGGATTCACTTTTCAAATCGCTGCTCACAGAATGAATCGTTGATTCTTCTGCTTCAACTACATACATGGACCTGTCAAAATTTTGAAAATTGGAAGAATTATTCACTGTATCTAAAGCAAATTTTTCATTTTTATCAACAAAGTTAACTTTTTTTTTCAGATTTTTTTAATCTACATACAGACGCAAGATGTCCTATTTTTTTACAATAATGACATGTCGATTTCTTAAATTTACACTGTTTTGCTTGGTGGTTTTTCCAACCACAATGCGTACACTGTTCCTTAGATGTCACTGCGCCGTTCTTATCTCGTCTTCCCTTAACAAAATTTACATCATTGGACTTGGCCAATTGTTTTGATTCGACTATCAGAGCTTTACGGAAGGCATCTGATAACTTCAGACTTTCGTCTTCTTCACATAACCTTTCGAAAATTTTACCTGACGTTCCGCAGACAAATTTGCTAACAACAAACGACTCTAGTTGTGTTCCGAATTTGCAATTTAATGCTAATTTCTTTAGGCGTGCGTGCCACGATGCAATGGTTTCGCTTTCCATCTTTTCCGCGGCAAAGAAAATCTTCCTCTCGCGAAAAACTATCACTGGTGGCGTATATTGGTCCCTTAAATGTTGCACTAATTCATCGTACTCCAATTTTCCTGGAATTACCGGGTCGCATAAGCTCCGTAATACTGAGTACGCCTCCGATCCAATAGATTTGAGCAAGATTGGATTTTGAATTTTGGTGTCCTTGCAATCTATTTCTTCAAAATGTATCTGCAGTCTTTCGTGCCATAGCTGCCAATCATCCTTGTCGGGAATAAACTCCGGCATATGGTTCGCCAAAAAGGTTTGGGTAAAATCACTAGTTGTAGAAGTGTCGGGCATCGCAAAATATAGGTTATACGAGTACTCCTATAAAATATAGGTTATACTCCTAGGTGTATAACTTTTGCAACAAATTGTACAAAAATATTGCACGTGAATTTAATAAAATCTTGCTCCTACAAATAGAAGAACCAAAAATTTAAATTTATTAAACAAAACCTGTTTTCTTAGTTGAAATTCAACCGGAAAAAATTCTCGTCGCCAATGTGGTGTATTAACAAGCCGCAAGTTCGATGATAAGTGAAAAGTCTTTATTCAGTTATACAGTTGTCATTTCGAGTAGTGTTAAGTTAGTTACAATAATATACATAGAATAGTATTGCCATAATCATAGTTAATTATTTATAGTACAAATACTTAACAATGATGTCGTCAGCTTACACTATTAAATGCATCGACTTGAAGAGCAGTGTGCCGCAGTTCTCCGCATTCATTACCCGGATACCGTGTTCAATTGCCAAACTGAAGACCGTCGAAGCCAGTCCATCGGCTTGCTCAAGTCCAGTACGTGACTCAAAGATACGAGTATCAATTAGCCTGTTTTTGATTCTGACCTGTGAGACATTGCTGGTCATCGTCATCTTTGTTAATCGTACCTGTAGACCAAATTACAGCACAATGTTTTACAGTATTCCACTATAGATACTGCCGTATGATTGCTTAAAATCGACAAAGATTTGGTACACGTCAACGTTGTATTCCCAGCACTTTTCTAGGATCTGCTTGATCGTGAAAAGTTGATAGGTTGTAGATCGGCCAGGTTTGAAACCGCCTTGATACTCACCAATGATTCGTTCAACGTACGGCTTTATTCTGTTTTCCAGAATTTTCGTCAGTACGTTGTTGAACTTACAGACTATTGAGATGTCTCTGTCAATTTCGGACCACAATTTATCTCCCTTTTCGTGTATGAGACAGATAATCCTCCTGCCCCAATCTTCTGGGATCACCCCATCCTCCCAGTTTCGCGGAAGTAGTTCATGTGTTGCATTTAATAGACCTGTTGCTCCAGATTTTAGCAGTTCAGCTGGAATCTCGTCTGCACCCGGCGCTTTATTTGGTTTTAGTAACTGCAAGGCGAGATCAACTTCTTCTACTCTCGGGGGTTACGGTACACACATTCCACAAACAATATACTCGTACCTTTGTTGTTTGGGTAATGTGTGTTAACCCGGATCACCCCCAATTAACCCTGACCGAAGTACAAAAAAACACGCCTATTGTTGTTCAAATTTCTTATCAATGAATTTTTAAGGCCTCCCTTGATTACAACGAACGCTTCCGGCGTAATGCGTAAACAGATAAATAAAATTGTAATTATTGCACTTGTATGAAGTCCAATGCCGTGAAGTCATGAGAATATACAATAATTATGCAGATAGCATATTCAACAAAATGAATGTTTAGTAATGATGTTAAACTTAATTATCTCGATCGGAGTTTTTGATCGACTTCAATTTTCCACATGCAATTTATTGTCACGTCGACAATTACCGAGGTACGAGTACATTGTATGATGTGCAAACACAGATTTTTAAATAGATAATTAAATCGCATTGAACACAAATAGTCCTTCCAAGTGTCTAAGAGAGCTGCTCTGTCTTTTCTACAAATCAATTCTGGAAACCCGAACTGAAGGAGAGGTCAAGTTCTCTGAACACTTAAACTAAATACCCGTACGATGTGGAAGATAAATAACCCTGCAACCCTGAACGTATGGAAAATATAGAATTTCGTAAATCAACGATGATACTGAACTTGAATAAAATTAGAATTTGAGCGATTCCCATATGGAGGTGGTCGTAAATGGAAATGATTTGTTAGATGTTGTCATCCAGAATGATATTTTCTTTTATTTTCTTCTCTTCTTACAAATGAAAATGTAGAATGACGTTGATTATCGTTGATATCTCAAACTTGATAAAAAAAACAACTAACATCGTTTGATCTTGCATCAGGCTACAGAATTTCGTAAATTAAACAAAATAATGAACTTGAATAATATCCGAATTTCGTAATTTAAACACGATTTCGTAGATATGGAAAATTTTGAAGTTCGTAAATTAAATAAGATTTTTAACTTGAACAAAGTTAGGATTTCGTAACGATGCTGATCTTGTAGAGAAGCACGTAAATTAAACACGGTATGGATAATAGATTAGAATGGCGATGATTAACTTGAATAAAAAAAAATAAGGATAAAAACAATATGGACTTTCGGGCCCACCTAACAATTTTCCTCTTATAAGACACTTCCAGAGTCTTATAGGAACTAGCATGAAGAGTTCCTCGTCGAGAGCTTTTTTTTGTAGGGATCTTAGATGGTAGGTTCAGAAGCTCTTCAAAATAAGAGGCCCATCATTTATTAATGCCATCGGTGTCGCTGATGATGTATCCATCCTTGTCCTTACAGAGGCTATTCCTGAGTTGATAGCCGTTCTGAATTGTCTTTACTAGTTTGTACGCTTGTCTGGTGTTCCTATTAGCTAAGTTTTCGTTAATATTCAGCAGCTGCTCGTCAACGTTTTTACGTTTCTTACTAGTCGAGCCATTGCGTGATTTCAGGAAACAAATTGTGGTGGAAAATTTTTCTCTTTAATTTCTTATGTTTTTTGGGGTGCTAAACATGAATCTGGAGCTTCCCTCCAACATTTTTTTCCGGAACATGGTGAAAATCTTAAAAAAAACCTCGAAATTTCGGTCCTTTTTTTGGTTTTTTGATTATAACTTGAAAACCGTGGATTCTAGCTAGAAAAGGAGTTGATATAAATTGAATAGCATAAAATTCTTTCAAATTAGCTACCTAAACGTCAAATACGGTCCAGTGGTGTGGCCGCAATCGACAGTCGAAAAACGTTGAATTTTCTCAACTCTGCGAAAAATCCTGTCCAGTCAACTGATCAGATATGTTTACATCGTGGTGAGTTTGCTGGGAATAGTTTATACTGAAACATATTTCCACGGCATAAACGTGGCCAATGCAAGAGGTTTGACAAGATAAGCTCTTTTGAATTTAACTGCCCGAAAATCGTCTCCAACTATGCGGTTTATTCCTTGCACGCCCACCTCTTTAGCCCAGTGGCAGTCTATCGTTTGATCTCCGACAATGTCAGTTCTTATTATTGTGAGGTCTGATGTTTCTGGGGCCCTTCTTCCTTCATGAAACCAATCCATAAGCTATCCTTAATTGTCTCGCTTGAATCTCAGAAATACAAGTTGTTCACATGCCAGAATTTACAACCGAATTGTCGGTGAACTGACCTTCAGCAAGCAGGGAGCAGATGGCTTGGTTTTGTGTTGGAAGGATGGAGATGGAAGGGGGAGACCCGAACAAAATAAATGGGTAGAAATCTGGGGAAACGGTCGAAGCGATTTACCTGACCACAAATTACACTTTTTGCGAGTTGGAACTGCTACCGAGAACGGGGAATTTCTGAATGGAACTGTGGCTGTGGCTAGAACGGTGACCTATTAAAAAAGTGCCCGAAAATGTGTTGTACGGGAACACTCGCTCAAAAAGTAATTTCAACTATTTCGAGTTTCTGAATTTTCTTTTGACCGAATTAAAATAATTAGGTACTTTCTGAACAAAATTTCATGCTCTACAACTTTTGCTTCTTGCATTTTTACATATTAGCAGCCGTATTCAAGTGGCAGACGTTTGAATGTGACCATAACAGGGTTTTTCGTAAAATTGAGAAAATCGATGTTCTTCGACTGTCGATCGATGTTTATGTAAAATAGCTCATTCGACGCAGAATTTTATGCTCTAATTTATCACAAGATATTTTCTAGCTGGGATCCACGGTTTTCAAGTTATAATCGAAAAACCAAAAAAGAAGTACCAAAATTTCAAGGTTTTTTGAGATTTTCACCACGTTTCGCAAAAAAAAATTTTATGCAAAGCTCTAAATTCGTGTTCAGTACTCCAAAAAACATAAAAAATGAAAGAAAAAACTTCTCTACTACAATTTGTTTCCCCGAAGCCCTTCTGAGTTCCTAATGACTGGATTATACGTCGATATTCGCCACAATAGCCACCAACAGTGCCGTGGGAAGGAAATTTAGAGCCCGGGGCGAAAATTTACTACAGCGCTCCCAAGTGCTGGGGAAAGAAAAGTATTCAAACTATTTGATTCCCTTTTTTGCAAAATTCATGGAAGCAGTTAAGAGTGCCAATATTTTGTTGGCTCAGATTATAACAAATTATGTGCCTATAAATAGTGAAAACTTTTCATAAGAAATTAATTAAGTTTTTGATAATACCGTAATAAGCAAGAAGATGCAATTTCGGTGAAAAAAAAGGAAAACATGTGCGGAAAACAATTGGCCGGAGAAAATCTAATAATGCGCGAAATAGGTCAAAGACTAGATATTCTTTAGTGTATTGTGGCATGATACTTCAAAGGGTTTAGGGAAATGGGAACCGGAACAAATTATCTAAAGGTTAGAAAAAACAACTGCAGTGGTACGTCGCGTTTTACTTTCACAAAGCCGTCGGAACAACTTCAAACGGTTAAGCAAATCCCATCAAGTTAGATGAGCAAAAGGTTTGTGAAAGCTGGCTTACTTGCATTCAAACCAGTCCATAACCCAGACTTTCCGTTAACAGTCAGGCAAAAACGTATGTAATGGGCTCAAAAGTAGAAGTAGAAGGGGTGGGGGGGGGGGCAAAAACTCCTTTTCCATAGTCCTCCGCGTGGGCGCCCCCTGGAACGGCAGTGGTCACTGACCATTGCCAACCATTGAGGTACCCCTGTGGTGTGGGGTGTGAAAAAATACCACGGCCTTTCCCTTTGAGGGCCTGTCGTTAAAACCGACAATCAAAGGACAGGATGTGTATGCCAGCAACTTGCACTATCCGAAATCTTTATATGCTAACGAAACGTCAACTATGCCTCGGATAAGGACTGACTCAACGGTTACGACTTTTAGCTATCGTACAATGACAAAGATTGGATTCTGGAATGTGCGTACTCTCCTGGACAATGGATCAGAAGGTCCCCAGAACGCACGATTTCTTCAATTAGAGAGTGAATTTCTGAGGTACAAATTAAATATCTTAGGGGTTAGTGAGATAAGATGGTGGAACAGCGGAGAATTCATCTCTCCAACGGGCAGCACTGTAATGTTGTACTCCGGTAAAGCTACCGGTAGTCGCCGTGAGTCAGGTGTGGGGCTCCTTTTAACCAGAGCCGCGCGAAACTGTCTCTTATCCTGGGAACCGGTCTCTGACAGGGTCTTGACCGCCAGGTTCCGGACCAAAATGAGGAACATCTCAATAATACAATGTTATGCCCCTACTGAACCCGACAATGTCTTGGCAAAAGACTCCTTCTACGAAGAACTAAACGCCGTTCAGAGCAGAACACCTAAAGGTGACATTATAATGGTTATGGGTGATTTGAATGCGAAAGTTGGCGCTGATAACTATGGGCTCAGACATGTGATGGGGAGACACGGTCTTGGTGATCGTAATGACAACGGTGAAAGATTTGTAGAGTTCTGCAACTTTCACAGTCAATTCATCGGTGGTACTATGTTTGAGCATAAGGACCACCACAAAATCAGTTGGTCCTCTGTTGATCGGTGCAAACCACAAAATCAGATCGACCATTTTGCCATTAGTAAAAGATTCAAGAGTTGCCTCCTGGACGTGCGAAACAAGAAGGGTGCCGATATTGGGATGGGAAGAGACCATTATCTTATGATCGCTAATGTTCGATTGCGTATTGCAGCCGTGCGCCGCCCCAGCGACGAAAGATCCAGGCGCCGCAAATTCAACACCGCTCGACTAAAAAATCCAGCTGTCTTACAACAATATAATGACCATCTTGCGCAAAAAGCGGCTGAGATAACTAGTCACCCAAATAGTGACATAAACGAAAACTGGGATGCCATAAAAAATGCGTACATTGATAGCGCAAATACCATCCTTGGCCCAAACCCGGATTGCCGGAATAAGCCCTGGATGTCCGACGCTTCATGGCAGCGGATTGTTGAAAGAAAGGAGCTGAAAGTTCGTTTGGCTGCAGCATCAGACGACAATCGAAGCAGCATCGAACTCCTTTACCGTCAGAAAGCTCGAGAAGTTCAGCGTAGTGTGCGACGCGATAAAAGAGTTTATGCCAATTCTCTTTTAGCGTCAGCAGAAGAAGCCGCTAGAAGTAACAACTTAAACGCCGTATACGGTGTCATCAAGGAGTTTACAGGTGGTCGTAACTCCTGCCAACATCCGGTGAAGGATAGTGATGGAAAGCTACTTATCTTGGAAGAAGATCAAATGAGGCGGTGGAAAGAACACTTCGCCGCGGTCTTGAACCGTGTAACCTCTGGTGAAGTTCCCCCTCATATAGATAATTTAGCTAACCATCAAAATGTGCGTATACGGTCCACTGCCCCGACTAAAGAGGAAATAGTCACTGCAATTATTGCACTAAAACGAGGAAAGGCCGCCGGACTTGACGGCATCCCTGCCGAACTTTATCAAGCAGCGCCAAGCGTAACTGCCGATTTGCTGCACCCACTTGTTGATAACGCGTGGAATACAGAGACCTTTCCCACTGAGTGGAAGGAAGGTTTGATCATCAAACTTCCAAAGAAGGGTAGCCTCACAGACTGTAATAATTGGAGAGGCATTTGTGTGCTTCCTGCCGTTGCCAAGATAATAGCTAAAATCGTCCTGGAAAGACTAAAGGCCCACTTAGAAAGCACAATTGATGAAGAGCAGGCTGGCTTTCGATCCGGATTCTCCTGTGTCGATCACATTAACACCTTGCGAATCATCATCGAGCAATGCGCTGAATACGATTCTCCGCTTCACTTGCTTTTCATCGATTTCGAAAAGGCTTTCGATAGTGTGAACCGGGATTCTATATGGGCGGCCTTGCGCAGGAGAGGCATCCCTGAGAAGCTTGTGGCTATTATTAAGGCAACCTATGACGGCGCGAAATGTCGCGTTCTGCATAAAGGTAAGGTGTCGGGGGACTTTGAGATTCGCAGTGGAGTTCGGCAGGGGTGCATCCTCTCACCGATCCTATTCCTCATTGTGATCGGCGATGTGTTGCATGCAGCTCTATCCGGACTCGACAGACGAATTCAATGGACTTTGACATCTTATCTACAACATCTTGACTACGCTGACGACATATGCCTACTCTCCCACAAAATCATGGATCTGTCCGCAATGGCGTTAGATCTCGAGAGGGAGGCAAGCAAGGTTGGGCTAAAGATTAATACCAACAAGACCAAGGTTCTTAGCCCGCCGCCGTTGCGAAAAAGAAATCCGACACCTATTGCCATCAATATTAATGGGCAGCCTGTGGAGAAGGTGGACAACTTCGTCTACCTGGGTAGCATTGTTGCCGAAAATGGTGGTACGGAGCAGGACATCGCTCGTCGTATCAACCAGGCTAAACGCGCATACGGCATGCAGTCCAAAATCTGGCAGAGCAGTTATCATCAGCCTGTTTCGCTCCCTGGTACTATCAGTGTTTTGTATGGGAGCAGTACATGGAAAGTTTCCGTAGGAGTTACCAGAAAGCTGCAAGTTTTCGTCAACTCATGTCTTCGTCGAATTTTAAGAATTTTCTGGCCCGAAACAATATCAAATGAAGAGCTAAGTCGGCGTACGGGTCAGATACCAATCGACGAATTGATACGCAGGCGAAAATGGCAGTGGATAGGTCACACATTGCGGAAGAGTGATAACTGCATTGCTTTGCATGCCATGAAATGGAACCCCATTTCCAACCAAGGCCGACCAAGAGGGGGTCCTCGAATCACATGGCGTCGATCTGTGGCAAAGGAGTGTCAGGTACTGGGTCTTTTGGGGAGTTGTGCCCTATTGCCCAGAACAGAGTACGATGGCGCGCAGGAGTAGTTGACGCGCTATGCCCCGCTAGGGGTTAAGGCAAAGTAGTAATTATAGCAAAATATTGTGTACTATTCTATGTGTGTATCCTTTTTATGGTGTGAAAGCAGAAATTTACTAGTGGTCCTATTTAAGTGGTCCAAGTTCGAACGTGTCGATGCATCAACTCTACTTAAAGTTAATGTTACTACACAGTTGTTAACCAAATCTATCTCAAATTGCCCGAAAGGAATGAGGAGCAAGGTAACCATTCATAATGGAAACTCAGTATTACTCTCTGAAATAAAACAATGGAGATTTTGAGTAAAACCACGCTCGTTGTTGTTTTTTCTACTCAAGCGACGGGGAGAGTATTTTTCCGCAAAGTCTATTGCTTTAATAGTAAATTCATTTATTTGAAACGATGCTAAATTCGTAGTTGCTTATAAGCAACTATGGAGTCGAAAGGGTTTATAACGGAGGTCAACCTTTTACCTGGTGCTTTTGATTTCTAGAAATTGTACATCACCTGCTTTAAGGTGTTCCGCCGAAAAAAATATGAAAGTTAAGTGTTCGGCGACTTCAAAAAAATGAGAACCTAACCTAGATCTTAAAACATATTTAATATAGCCGCACGTGTTGCACAGAATTAATTCACGCGAAAGTGATTCAGAAAGATACGAGCTTATCTTAAATCAAACTTTGGGAATAGAAACACTCAGGTACAGATTATCTCTTCTTTGCCAACGCTGAATAATATTGTATTGTATTTTATTTTGCCAACTACTGACTAATCGTATCACAGTACATGTGCAACCGAATGCAAACAATGTGTCCAGAAACAATTAAATTTATTAACAAATGCTAACTGCACTGATCATACAATACAATACACCAAAGATACTCAGTTACTGATAAAAGATCACTTGCTTGCTTACTTCGCTAAGAATTTTGCACTCCACTCATTAGGATGACAATCACGTGAATAATCGGCTGTAATAACCATAGCCATCATTACTTGTCCGAATTATTCATTTGGAAAATTCCGGTAAGTTTTCTCGTGCTCTTCACCTATAACGTCGAGTACGCCACTTTGGAGTTAATTGAGTGGCGATTGTCAATGGCTGTGAACAAAACGATTGAAGTAAACAAATTGCTGGCACGTGATAATTGCAGTGGAGTATGGACTCATATGTCGATGGGTAGTATGTGTTGTTGTTTGCTCCAGTATAATTGTCACTTTGTTTTGTAACTTTGTAAATCCGTTAATAGTGTGCATTCTACGTGTTTGGTAAGATTCTGATTAGGTAAGTTTAATGCGGCGTTTGTGGGAAGGAGAACTGTACTTACGAGTACTGACTGATATGAGCGGACCCTTTTTCAATTATTCATAAACGGCATATCAGACCAAGTCAAGTTTAGAATTCAGTTTGAATTCATTATCTGTGTACTGGCATGAAGCACGTTATACTGCCATTGAAGTACTGTAAAATACCCGACTGCAACCACTAATCCATTTGTAACTGAAGTAATATCTGCAAATTCACTTTTAAAATCACATTCGAAACACATTAACTTTCTTCATGTGGAAAGTTTTCTTCGTTTCAAGCTCTCGCCTTTTTCGAAACAATAAAAACCACTTTAAGAAAAACACCTCATTTAATCGTCCCGTGTGATACCTACCATGAACCATATCAGAACACGTACATATACCCTTCGTTAAACCTATTCATTGTCTGCTATTTGACGACTTGAAATAATATAATCGTCTTGTACAAAACTTGAGAATTTCTTATAGTTTATTCTCCTTGGTTACAGAATTTACTACTGCATGCACTGCGGTAGAGAGTTTTGGATTTAAGGTATACTCGTATTTCTTACAACCGATGACGATCGGGTAAATCCTTTGGAAAGTTAAGGAATAATGTTGAATTGGAATTTTTTGTGGCGTCTGTAGCTTAGCTCAGTGACGCTCCCGGCATTTTCTTGCTACTCGAAACACTGTCGTCTGCGGTTCAAGCCCCGCAACGGGACCAAATACTTTTTGACATGGATATGTCTTATAGCTGGGGGTCATCCTAAAAATCTGTCCGTCACACGAAATGTCTGTTTTTCTACTCGGGGGTCAGAAGAGGAAACAAGCCCATTGAACATTTTTCCGAGTTCTATGAATGTAGTGGCCGATCCTCAGTCAATCCGAGTCAGTCATCAAAGGGAACTCACGAAAATCGAAAAACTTCGCATCATGAACTGACTAAACAACCAGGCACCCATAAAACAAGTCAACATCATTCAACTGCCATCCCCTCGTGATTCAAATCTGCTCACAACACCAGCCACATCCAGACAACCTGTCTCCCTCACTCGTGCACAGCGCTATGGCTCCTCCTTCATAGCAATCTTTTTGTTTTCATCAATTAGTCACTAACCAGACTCAGTAAGAAAATCGTTGGGGTAGGTCGGGAAATAGCTTCAACTTCACACACACTTATACACACACACTCGTATGCAGGCAATGGAGAGACGGTTGAGTCGACGAAGTTCAATGGATGGGCGTTGCTTCGTCATCGGCGACAGTGCGAAAGAGATGCTTGCTCCACGGACCTTGGACTACACTTCCGCGGCGGATCCACCCCTTTCTTGTGATGGCCAATCCCATCCAGTCGACTGAAATTAGTGTCACCAAGGTCACCAACGTGTTTTTCCCGTGGATGTAAGGAACTTACGACCGTACTTGTATCGCGCATACCGCGTACTATCACGATCGATGATATATCAACTAACAGTGCACAATTCTGATTCAGTGAGGAGAATAGTGCAGATGATGCAGTTTGTGCAGCGCGGATAACGTAAACGTTAATGCAATAAAATTGTGTTGTCGCGCTTACCGTCTTTAGACTTAGACGAGTACTATCTAAGTATCTAATAGTAAGTGTGTTTAGCTAGACCGCGGCTTGACGCGATCGATCGCGGATTGACGTACTAACGAACCACAGGCGCATATAAATATGTATAATAATATGTGTATGATCGCTTGATCCACACACGGGGCAACGGTTGGGTTAATTTGTATTCTCCTGTACACTATGCGGGACGGTATGTCTTGAAAATGATACAAAGTATCTACACTGCATGCAGATACATCGGTACATCTTATGCCTACCGAAAGCGTGGGACGTGTTTTGTCGAATGAATTCATCCAGTATAACTATACTGGGATCTTTATAAAACTTACGTCGATATCTTCAACACAACAGGTTCCACGCAATCGGTAGCCAAAGACATATCCATGTTCCGATGTATCTGCAGTGTAGATACTTTGTATCATTTCTTATTCTCAGATTTCCCCTGTTTTAATTTCTCCAAGCTTAGTGGTTTCATACGGATAGAAGCACTCATCAGGTCTTGCATCTTTGCAGCTATCCGCGTGCAAGACGACCACGAAAGTACAAGAATTCTGTTAGTACGAGTATAAGCCGAGATTTTTTACTTGAAAACTGAACCGTGAAGGTCTAGATGGTGTGAAGCACTTACATTGGGTGTACAACTTTGCTTCCGGAATTAAAAGCTTAATTGTCAAAAAGTACTTACAGATGTATTATTCAAAGTACTGTCCATCGCTAGCGACAACTTTCGCCCATCTCTCCGGCAATTTTCGGATTTCATCTCAGAAAAAGGAGGCATCTTTCGACGCGATCCATGATTGGATCCATTTTTCGATTTCCTCGTACGGAAGAAAATTCTGATCAGCCAGGCCGTGCGCCATGAAACGAAACGGATGGTAGTCGGAAGGAGT
Source organism: Chloromyia formosa (assembly GCA_964017055.1). Taxonomy (NCBI): domain Eukaryota; kingdom Metazoa; phylum Arthropoda; class Insecta; order Diptera; family Stratiomyidae; genus Chloromyia; species Chloromyia formosa. The sequence continues at coordinate 14,594,146 of OZ024813.1, read as the reverse complement.
GATGTCCGGGGAGTACGGCGGGTGGGGCAAGATTTCCCATTTCAGGGTTTCCAAGTATGTCTTGACCACTTTTGCGACGTGTGGCCGAGCATTGTCATGCTGGAGGATGACTTTGTCGTGTCTCTCTTGGTAGTGTGGTCGTTTTCCTTTAATGCTCGACATAAACGCATCAATTGCGTTCGGTACCGATCTCCTGTGATAGTTTCATTCGGTTTCAGTAGCTTGTAGTATCTCACACCGAACAACTTTAACTCGTACTAATGCGGAGATGTCGATACGTTTACAGACGTTCGAACTCACTTTGTGACACCTTTGAACTACATATTTTGACAAGCCCTCACCGATGCAGCCGTCTGTCGGAAAAAGACGGATGCAAAGTGGTAATAAAGGAAGCTATGCGCAAAATTTAGTTGAACCATGGACCACGGGTAATGTCTAGAAGATTTTTTTCCATTGAAATCATTGAAAAAGCTTTAGCGAGCAACTCAATTAAATCTCACATTTTTGAATGTATCCTTTTTCCTACTGCACAGATCAGAGCTAATAATAGCAATGCACAGCCTTGGGACAAAGCCAATCCGCGAGAAACGAAAGCAGATCCCGATACGCTCCCTACGAGGCTATAGTATAACTCAACATAACAACGACATAACTTAAGAAAGGCAACGATAATAAGAAAAATTTAATTTAAATGCTCCTCAACTACTTAGATTCGACATAATATAGAACTCCGGTGGTTTCTCTGAGTCCGCCTTGTATGGAAAAAAAAATCCGGGGAAATTTTAATTAATTTTAAATTAAATTCCAGCCCATAGTCAGTAATAAATTCATCCAATTCGTGGCTATTTCTTTTACAGAGACTCGCTGATGAAGTTTGAATTTAACCCAGTTCTTTATGCGATTCGGCAACACCTACCCTAAATTCTTAGAAATTTCTCATTATTACATTCGCCTATATTAACATTCTAAATTTTGAAACTATGCACATATTACAGAGCCTTGCAAGGACATCTACTTGGCCATTATAATAGTGTAATTGCTTCAATAGTAATTTCTCCCTTACTGCAAGGTAAACATTATATGGAATACCACAAAGTAAATCCTGTTCAATGTGAGTTTCATTGTTCTAGGGTGTATCATTGAGATTCTATGGCACTCATAACCTATGATAGTTCACAGGAAGCGAAGCTCCTAGGATAGCATTTACTTGATCGAGAAGCACTTGAAGAAAATTCAGTTGAAATAATGGGTTTGGAAATTACGATATTTGTGTGGGAAATAATCGCACTATTCGGCAGTAACTATTAAACAGGTTACTTAATTTTTTACGGGTACTTAAGTAGGTTATTTGTTCTGCAGGGCTTAAGTCGTTTGTTAAAAAAGTACGGTTTTTTTCCCGGTGGCTCGTTGAGTAGAGCGTCAGGCATATTGTATCTCTGGTGGAACTCGATCCTGAGGCAGTTGAAGCTGTTGAATTTGAATAAAACACACGACACGATTTGTCCGACCTATTTCGTTGTTGAAAGTTGTAAATTCAAATAGCATTGTCAGATGTCAAAAACTAGAATACAATAATTCTGAATCACTAAGTTGAGACTTATGAATTTTTAAATTATTAACTGGGGAGCCAAAATTCTTTTCCATAGTCCTCCTCGTGGAAGAGGTTGTTGTTGTGGTAGCGATGCTTCAAATACCGCAGATCTTCTTGCATCGAGGGGGTTTGACAGCTCTTCGCCGTTGAAAAACGGGTCGTTCCGCTACGAAGAACCGGCTGGAGCGGGAACGTCGTGGAGGACGATTGCTAACTAAGTCAAGCCGCCAGTATACAGTCCCCCTGTGGTGTATGTGGCTGGGGGGCTTATTTAAAAAGAAAAATTCAAAGCGCTGGGTAAGTCGTTTGGGGAGTTGCGCCCCATTGCCCCCAACAGAGTACAACGGTGTGCAGAAGTGGTTGACGCGCTATGTCCCACTAGGGGTTAAGGCAAAGTAGTGGTAGTATTAGTATCCACTATCGACCCTATTCCCCATAGTGATTAGCGATGTGTTCATGCAGCCCTATTCAGACTGCGACCGGTAGCGCAGTGTGTTGAGGCATCAGTCTCATGTTTGACTACCGGCGTTTCGGGTTCGAATCCCGTCCACGACGACGTTCGTGGCCATGGATGTGCAGGAGGTGCATGCTGGCAACTGCATTCTCTGAAACCAATTTATGCCAACGAAACGTCAACTGGGCCAGATGGAACAGTTGACGCGCTATGCCCCACAAGGGGTTAGGGCAATTGAGTATTCAGACTCAATAGAGGAAATCGATGGACTTTAACAGCTTATATTTAACATCTTGACTACGCTGACGATATATGCCTACTATCCCACAAAATCATGAATCTAAACACAGTGGTCTTAGATCTCGAGAGGAAGACGTGCACGCTGGTAAATTTAAACAAAAGTGAAGCATAATTTATCATAAATACAAAGGTTCAAACCAGCTTTTGCATTTTAAAAATCCGGGCTCCTCTGAAAGCCCGGGCTCGGTGGGCATCACCCCATCGCCATCCTCCTTTTCTCCTCAAGTTTGCACATATGTACATATTTGTCAAGAGTACAACTTCGCGTTTTAAAATTCATACTTGGAGAAGTGAGAGACGGTTTCCATAGGAATGTAGGATAATAAATCATGGGTAAGGCATTTAAATTATGATGGTTTTGTCCATCTGAGTAGCATCAAGGGAAGCGAGGAGCCGATATTCAAAACCCAAGAGTAAGTGCTCATTACAAAACCCTCGGATTGTGGTCGCAGACCTCCAGTTTTAATACATGAATTTTCGAAAATTCGTTTGAGCGACACTCCTTCACAAAGTGATTGCTTTTATCACATCGCAAGCACAAACACGAAATTCCCAACTATTCATAGTTGATTATCTTTACTATATTTCATATTAATCAATCATATTGATCACCAAATCCCATTTCTAAACTTGGTTGAAGTTGGCCCTTTATTTCATATATCCGCATAGGAATAGTGTATTGGCAACAAGCGGAAAAACTTTTATCCATATTAAATAAAGAAAATAATATGGATAATGAAATGAAATAGAAATAGAGAAGAATTGTCCTGGAAGCAGCTCACTGTAATGTGCCAACGCCAGCATAACATCTGCCAAAATACACAACAAATTATCTAAAGCGATCATGAATTATTTATTATTATTTTTTTTATATAAATAGAGACATTCGGCATACGCCAGCCACAAGATCATCTAGCGGCCATGGTCCACCATCTTATTCAATCTGATTTCCCAAATACTTATATTATAAGAACAGTACGAGTATATGTACGGACTGTCCCATTTCCTGGATCTTAGCCAAAAAGTGTCTATCACTATGAGTAAGAATTCACAGATTTCTTGTCACAGATTAGCTCGTCATCAAGTTTTTGTCTAATAGTACAAAGATGTTGCGTGTGCCACATACATTGGATCAGTCGCGTCACAATCGGAAATCTTCATTTTATTCACAATGTATATATCTTATCAGTTTTGATATCGGCGATAGAATGAAAGACCGGTTCCCTTTTTATCTCCCAGAGAGATAAGTGACGACGACTGTTGATTGACTCAGCTTTGATACCTCTCTATGATCCAGAGTTGTCTTAGCTCTCATGAGCATGAATACTTTAAGAAGGAGCCCCTAGCCGACCAATCCGCTTGATCAATCGGTTGCAGTCCCTTCAAGCACGGACGCTTCAATCAACCTTCTATACGGTCAGTCAACTCTTCAAGCAACGCTTCAATCAACTCTTCAAGCTTTTGATCAAAACTAATTCTCAGTTGAGTTTCCGTCTCGGAAACATTGTGAGTGGGTCATCATCCATGGCTGATTGACGCAATCTCTCTCAGTTACCCTAACCTCTTGTGGGGCATTGCGCGTCAACTGTTCCATGTGGCCCAGTTGACGTTTCGACGGCATAGACTGGTTTCGGAGAATGCAGTTGCCAGCATGCACCTCCGGCACATCCATGGCCACGAACGTCGACGTGGACGGGATTTGAACTCGAAACATCGGTAGTCAAACATGAGACTAATTCCTCAACACACTGCGCTACCGGTCGCCCTATTGACGCAATGCTTGATCAAAATTGGCCTTGCCGGTCAAGCATGACGAGGGTGCTTGACCGTCCAGGCCAATTTTGATCAAACAAACTGAGTCAATGAAACATTCTATCAATCACCGTCAACGCTTGGCTCAAGCGTCAAACCAGTCCGTAGACGGTCAATCACGCTTGATTCAATCGGTTGACACTCGATTTTGATCATGCGGCTTGATCGTCTAGGCGCTACTTAAGAGACTCGATATGCTATCAATAAGACTTGTACTCGTATATCGGTGACTCCATTAGAGCCCAATAGAGCCCCATAGTAGCTTCTTGGAACGTTACTGAATATTCAGCCTTCAGCCAAGTACAAAGACCTAGGAAACCCGCCTTGTACATGAAGGATAGCACCACCACCCCCCCCCCCCTTTCTCAATGAAAGTATGAGTGTAAACTCGTACTTTTGCTAATATTGTATTACACACTACAGGGTGTCCAGAAATCGACGAAACAACGCACTGCCACGTGATTCCCCATGAAATGTCCAACGAAAATATAATACCTAGAACATTTTTTCGAATTCTGAACCCTTTAGTTGCTACAGGCATTTAATTATTTTTTTGTGAAAATTGCCTGTCTCACATTACAAAAAACATAATATATGAAGAAATGCGCTAGCTGGAATGCTCAAATAAGAAGTCCATTGCAGCCAATACGTTGCTCTACAATACACAATTTATTTGGCGGAAATCAATCAAGGGGTTTAATTTTTATAAATTCGTAAAATAATACAAAAAATTACAATAAAACTCTCAAATAAACACCTAATCTCAACAAATACCTCTCTCTCGCTGGTTCCTATTAACCCCTTATGGGGCATAGGACATTAACCACGCCGACTTTCCACCTCGCCCTGTTCGCCGCCATCTGCTTCAACTGACTGCACGATTTGCCTATTGAGTTACTTTCGACCACACACAACTGATTTTCTCCAGGTGTTTCTAGGTCGTCCAACAGGGCAACTTGTTCCCTGTGGGTTCCAATCGAGGGCCTATATAAAATAGCAGGTTTTTCCGGCCCTTTTCGAAGTGTGTGACCTATCCATTGCGACTTTCGCCTTTTTATGGAGGTGTCTGTCCTGTCCTGGGTTTTTTCCACCGTCTGCCCCGAAACGCAAATTTCGCTCTGTCGTTCTGGGTCCAAGCTCAAGTACTTAGCAGCATTGCTGCATCATTTGGACTAGATGATTCGATTTATTTGAAAGAAGACAAATATCGTCAGCGTAATTCAGGTGTTGAAGTTATGTTTATGAAACGCGCTGCATAACACGTCGTTAATTTCAATCAAAAGCAATGTAGGTGATAAAATGCAGCCTTGGGATCAAAGGGATCTGGAAGCTTACCCTTGCGTAGGACGTGACTTTGGGCTCCCCTATAGGATTGATGTTGGATATAATTTTATCTGGTATACCTCTTCTAAATAAAGCCCTTCAGATATATTCCCGGTGAACGCTGCCAAACGCTTTCTTGAAATCGATGAACATGAGATAAAATGGGGATGGCCACTGTGCGGATTGTTCAATAATAATTCGGAGGGTGTTGATGTGGTCGCTACATGAAAACATGGTCGCAGAAACCAGCCTGTTCGTCGTTTAGTGTGCTGTCAATTGAATAATTGATCTGGTTTTTGTATCAGTTTAGAGACTACGGGGAGGAGGCCAAATCCACGCCAATTATTACAATCCTTTAGGTTACCTTTCTTCGGGATCTTAATAATGACGCCCTTCTTCCAGTCTTTAGGGAGAGTTCCGGTTTCTCTACACTCTTGGATGGGGAGGAGAAGAATATCCGCAGTAACGTTGAAGCCCGCCTTAAAAAGTTCCACCGGAATTCCACCATTCCCCGGGTCTTTATCTACTTCCATCGATTTAATAGCTACAGTTACTTCCAGCTTAAAATAGATCGTGCCCTGGTATCAGCTCTGGCTATTTGCGGAATAATATAACTAATAGCAACTCCTTGTTTTCACAATTTGTCCCATCAAAATCAGAGAAATAATTTGTGTGTTGTTCCTCTATCCAATGCAAATTTTTGTTATTGTTTAAAATTTTGTACTTCTATCAAGTTTCGTGGAATTTTCGTATACATAATGCACAAGTTTTATTCCAAAAATCGAATCTCTATTTTCCTATGGTCAAATCGTGCTTAGATCATTCCATCCTAATTTTTTAACTTCTCCCAGTTGCGGGTCTATGAATGAATACCGTTTTAGTCGAAAATTCACCTTTTTAATTAAATAATAATGCGGGAATAGAACTCTTTCGTCTTATTATACGACAGACTGTAAAATCACTAAATCTCAGGTGATACTCACCCTCATCGCATATAAAAAAGCTCAAACGGGTTCAAATCAAAAATATACATATTCAAATCAGAGCCAGAGCTTGTGGGCTCTGTGCCCATCCACGATAATTCTCTCGCATGCAGGCCCTCTTTTCTTCTCACTGATACCATGTCCAAGCATCCAATATCTAGCTGAAGACACTTCTTCGGCTAGATACCTGAAACATCTTTTTAGTCGACTTTATGTTTACCTTAACATTGGGCGGTTAAGAACTTAACTGCCATCGCGCGATCGTGGATCAACCGTCGCGTCGTGTTCGTAGCCAATTTGTCCGTCTCCCGTGAACTATACTCGTACAGATAATCTGACTGAAATTGTGTATATTTTCTGTTTATCAGAATTTCCGCGACATACGGATTCACTGGGAAATTATTATAAAATTACACGCCAAGTTTTAGTACAAATCACAAGTGTCGCGAACTAGCAACAGGTAGCCAGGGACACTTCTGCCCATTGTTGCCCGGAACAAAAAATATTGCACATTCGTTCGTTAGTTATGTTCGTTTCGTTGGTCAATTTCACGGTAGTTGGAAAGTATAATACATAAGTGTAACAATCGGGGGTGAACTAACACTTTTTTTATCGTAGTTAATTCCACTTTGTTTTTAGTATTTCCTGCAGTTGCCGGTTCTTGTAGAATAATTATTATTCAGATTTTTCGTGGACTTGAGCCGTGAATTTTGCTATTTACTCGTACGTATGCGCTCATTCGGTCCTAGAAAATTTCATTTTGTGGCATCCGTAACGTGATAGAGTTTGTGTTTTTCTTTATCGTGCAATTCACAATGCAGAATTAGTACACTTTTGGGAGTGATCCAAATAATTTTCTGTGATTAACTCGTATGTACGAATCTGGTCGGGCGTAATTTAAGAGTACACTATACTGTTGCTTCCACATAGCTTCTACATATTCGCAAATAAGTACAAACAAGAGGTGAGTGCTTCCTGATTTTATTTGGGGCGGAAACAAGGACGAATGTTTGATAAATGAAATTCTGAGTGGAAATTGTTGTAGTACAGTGGTCAATAGAGAAGAGCTCCAGAGAATTCCCAAGTTGGGTCTGTCGGTTTTTTGTGAATAGCTTTGAAACCCGGCAAGTGTGCTTAAAGTGAATAACATATTTGTGTATTTCTTGTGGATTGGGTTCAAAAAACGCATTAGGTATTCGACAAAGTCTTTTGATTAAATCGGTGGTTGTTGAATCGTAAAAATATCCCTGTGGAAGTGAAAAATACTAAAAAGTCTGTGCTACTTCGGGACTCCGGAAATATTTTCAGGTAAATTATTCAAAACTATTCATTTTTTTTTTTATTATTATTATAAGGCAAGAGTCCACCAATAACTAGAAAAAGTATGATGAAGAGAAACGAGTTGTTCTTAATGTTAATTTTTAAGAATCCACTTACATCCATCACATACCAGTTTGACGTTCACCATCATCAAAACCATTAAACGCAAAATATATGTTTTTTTTGGTGATTGGTGTATCTGAAAAATATCAATTAGATATTCGCCAATCTATGCGACCTTGACGGCATCAAGTATTAATCACAAGAACAAAAATTAGTTTGTCTAGAACATTTAGAAAAAAGAAAAATATCCTTAATTACAGTTGAAATAAATAAAGGCTGCCCGGAATGTGTGTGTGTGTGAGTATAATTTAATAAAAGAAAACGCTTACTACATTCGCCCCCGCCCCAAAAGGTTTTTGCTCCAAAAATGACAGTTGGAACTTATGAAATTACAAATTTATGCATCAACTATTTCTAGTTAGAAAAAATCTCTATTTTCCCATTGAGTTCCTATGATAAATTTCGTTTGCCCTGAGGTCGATAGTCCCTACCGTGCCATTTTTGGGTGGCACCGAACCATGCAATTTTTATAAGAACGTGCGGAAAATTCTCCTAAGGGGAAATACCGACATCCGATTTTTACACCAACGACTCCGGCACGACGTTGCCGTTGTTGTAGCGATGGCCAGAGTAGCAGTGTGTGTGTGTTATATGTTTAATTCTGTTTCAAGCCACTCGGTGTCAAGACCAAGGAATATAGGCGCTTCGATGGGGTTTTGCTACAACGACCTAGGGATAAGCTGTGTGGGTGAGCTGGGTTCTAGGAACCCTTTTATTAATTGCCTTGACCCCTCTAGGGGCATGGGCGCGTCAACATCTCCAGCATTGCTATGTCTTGTTGACGTTTCGATAGCATATCTACTTTTCGAAAGTGAAGTTGCTATCATGCACCTCCTATTCGCGCCGTCTTTATACTGGCAAGCTCGGTGCACTGTAGGAGTTCTATTGGTGCCCACCGACAGTTTTTGGCGCGCCGAGATTTGAATTCCGAGCCTTAGATTAGTATCGTAGAGCGGTGACCGAACGACCACGGCCAGCGAGCGCACGGGTGGTGGTGGTTTGGTTTTAGTCCCATAATTGATGAATGCACCTCTTGCTGATAGTGTAATGCTATGGCAGATTTGTAGGCGGCGTCGTTACTTTGCAAGGAACTTGTTGTGGTCTCTGATAGGCAGAGTCTTTGTTTCCTTTGTTTCCAGTTACGGCACGGAGAGCGACATTTTGACATGTTTGAATGTGCCTCCATTGTGTGTCACATAGGTTCTGAGACCACACAGGAGCAGCATAGTTGGCCACAGATCTTCCGACCGCTTTGTAGGTGACCAGTAGCGTTTCCTTGTCTTTTCCCCATGTGCTACCGGCCAAGGCTTTAAAGATTTTATTCCTGCCACGCACAATGCTTGACAGCCGTCAATTTCGCAGGCCCTGGGGCATGAGAACTCGTGTGATATTAGCCCGAATCATAATGGTCATATGAGGTATTACGGGTATTATGGGTCAATTTATAATGAAGATACCATCACAAAAAAATCACACACCGTAAGGTGTACTGGTACTGGTATATCGAAGTTTTTGAGCATAACCATTGAGATGCCATCAGGTCCCATGGCTTTTGAGTTTTTCGCTTTTCTGATAGCTGCAGCTACTTCATTGGAGGTAAAACATGGCGTGTGGTCGGCGGCTCGGTTGTGAATTTTTCTGCGAACTTTGCGCTTAAGCCTGTCAGATGAAAAATGTTCAATAAATTGCTTATTGAAGTAGCTAGCGCAGCGCATGGGATCAATTACCGCAAAATCACCAAATTGAATAGCGACATTCCCTTTTTGTTTTGTTGGATTTGAAATGGCACGGACTGTGGACCATTATTTTTTGACGCCTGTTGTCAAGTTACAGCTGTTCAGATGATTGCTCCATTTTGATCTCTTATGTTCGGCTACTAGGTTGTATATTTCGCAGTTCAGCTCATGAATTCTTGGATCGTCCTGGTTATTGCTTCTGATTTGATCTCTTTCATCTGGCAATCTGGCGGCTGAGATGGGAAAGTTAGGCCTTACTTTCGGTAAACCTCCTGCAGGAATACATTTTGCAGCCGTTTTATTCAGGACTTTCCTTAGGTTAAACTCGGCCTTGCGTACATCGGGTGGAGTTGGCAGAGCAAGAAATTTGGCATTGGCGTAGGATCGAAAACTGTTCCAGTCAGCCTGGTTGTGGTTGACAAACATGCGGTGTTCGGCAGGTAGTGTTTGGTGGTTTGTCAAGCCTGATAAAAATTGGGAGATGGTCAGATGATAAAGTTAAGAACGGCTCTCATTGGGCTTCATTTACTATAAGAGGGCTTCACTGAATGTCGTAATATCACGTGCCAGCAATACGAGTGGGAGTGTCATCATTTAGTGGGCAGAAATCTGAAGCAACAAATTGTTCTGCTATTAATATGCCTCTGGCGTCATTGTCAAGGTTGGAATGCCGGAGTTCATGGTGAGCATTTAAGTCACCAAGCAAAAGACGATGTTGACCAGTGAGGAAATGATTGATATAAGCAGGGGATGACTGGAAGCCTGTCTGGGCGCTCACTGGTGTACGCATGAGGCGTACTCTAGACGAGGTCGAAGATTGTTGTCCTCTATTTCTATACTGATTAGCAGTGAAGGAGGAGTTCCAGTGCTTATGGTGGTTGAGCCCGGAACAGTTCCTCAAATGGCACCACTCATCACAGCAATTGCATCTCACGGATGTGGCATTTGGGTGCAGCACATTGTTGCAAACGCAGCAGATCCAAGGACCGGGGTTACGTTCAGTGCCGGCGCGGTGTACAAGGATTGATAGCAGTTGTGCCGAGATGTATCGCTTCCCATGCGTTCGCATCTTGGTCCAGGCGTAATGGGACCCTCGGCCTCTGGTTTCGTACCACCAACAGATCCGTCCTCATCAGGTGCTACCATAGATCTGCCGGTGGAAGGAGCACAACCAGACCAGAATTCATTCCAATGATCACAAAGGTTTTTAATGTCCGCTACCTTTTATATTGACGTAATTTTTTGCTGTTTTGTAAATTCTGTGTAAATCGACATTTTCCGAAATAATTAGGTATGGTTGGGGGTCGGTAGTTAATGTAGTCTTACATTTTCCATTTTCGGTGGATTATTGTGGACTGTACAATTGTCAAGAAAAGGAGAGTCTTCATTTATTGTCTCCGCATATTCGAATCGAACTGTACTCCACGCTTTTTTATTGGCTTTGTTATAGATTTATGGGCCTTCCATATTTGTATAAATTTGTTTCTCCTCATCTGAAGGAGCTAATGTTGAACTGTTAGGAGAGATAGACTCTGAGCCATTAAGGTTCACAAGCACTGAGACCGAGAAAGATCGAATGAGATTGTGCTATAGCCACATATGTGACTAGGGACTAAGCATGCCTATCAAGCTTGTTCTCACTGGCGAAAGTGCTTAAAGGTTATTTGGAGTAGAGCTATTTCATCCGGCTCGTGGTAGGCGAAATTAATTCACTTCCTATGACGGCATGCTACCGCTTCACATTGGCAAAGTATGTATATGCAATGACATGACGTCTCATCATCATCCTTGCAGAAACGGTAGTTACTGTTCTCTATTATTCTCATGGGTTCCGGACTGTCTCTTAGTGACGAAGGTCCGGTCAGAAGATCACAAATGGTTGTAACTTTATTCCGGTTTAACTGCTTTGGTTTTGTAGTAAAAAGAAAACCCTCATAAAATTAATCAAATCTCCATCGTTCTGTCCGTCTGTCCGTAGAATATCTTCCGAACGATTGAAGCTACGTATATGAAACTCGATGGGAATATGTAGAAATATTATAATTCGCTGGGAAAGCGATGCGTAAATTTTGGGAAATTTGTCACGATATGTTTACAGTCGTAATAGCTTCGACTAAACCATTAAACATCTCTGCGTTCGACACTATATTAGATTTGAATTCTATCGTCTTTCGATACGATAATGTAAATCTGCTCCTAACTCCAGATATCTAAATGCCTTCCGGAGTTCAAGGTTAGGTTGGGTGCAGGGGCTGCCGTGGTATATCACAGCACACAACACACTTAGACCACAATTGGATCCGTTGTGGAGCTTCCAAGTTCACCTCCATTGAAACCTAGGTATCAAACCAGCCTGTGCTGGCGATGTAACTAACGGTTGATCTGTGTGGCTATCATATTCCTGAGGTCATTCAGATCACAGAAGACCCGAAAATCCGAAAATTTCCTCCTCCTTGCAGCCAAGGTCATGAAAAAGAAGGTGGAGAATGGTTACCTCCTCATTCACATCCCCACAACCTCCTCAGAAGTTACGATGACAAAGGCGATGCATCAATGATAGCTCCCCGATTGGGCAGTGTCTTGTGATAACCCCTACTACCTTGCCAATGTGATTCCTGTTCAACGACAACAGTGTCGTAGAGAGGCTGGGATCAATTTTCGGTGAAATCATCCCCATTGTTGTATGTGTTGCCTCAGAGCCATTTTGTATTAGCCGTGTTCCCAGCAGCGGTCTTATTCGCCTTACACATGGCAAATGGCACTTTGATATATTTGCGAAGTTCATCAACCCGAGCCAACTCATCCGTTTTGCAGTGATCGGCAAACCACTATGGCTCGGGATCCAACAGAGGGTGATATTGAAGAATGAATGTCCCTCGCAGTAATGACATGACTGCCTAGCCAGGACAGAACTTCCAAGATCTCCGAAACCTCCGCCTGCTAAACTCAATAAAACGGAATGATAGGTTAGTCCCCAGTCCCTCCGAGGTTGCGTAGGTGTCCATGGATTCGGTGGTCAATGGCATATCCCCCGTCCATGGATTCCTGGACGGAATCAGACTAGTGTGGTTTCTGCCAAAATGACATTTTGGGGAAGCGAAGACCATCTCCCTAGATAGGTCCAGATTGCCCAGGATAGTAGAGTGTCCCACATTCAGCGCACGTCAGTGGCCCGCCAGTTGTTCGCCAATAATATTCAACGGGGGTAAACGGAGTACCAAATCTAGTCCGGCTGACGGAGTGAAAACTCCCGTCGTGGCCAATGCAGCTAGCCTTGCACCTTTCCTAGCGGACCACAATAGACGGCTACTCTGAGTGCTGTCCGCTACACACAAATTCCATACAATAATTTAGGACGTACGACAATATGCTGTATTCGACTGCAGCCCCAGTTTTTGCCTATGGCCTTTGGACACGAGCTGAGTGCAATGGTAGACTTTTTTTATCCGTTTTTGAAGCTTCCACTTTAGCTTCCTGTCAAAGATGAGAACGAGAAATCTATCCTTATCAGTGAAAATCAGTCTGGAGTTCTATGTCGAGGGTGAGTTGTATCACAGGTGTTTGCAAATCTAAGAGTTTGGTGTCATTTGTGTTTTCGTGTTGAAGCGTTGCGCATGAATGTCGGGGAGGAATAACCGAAATCTCTCGCTAGGAACTGGAGTCTTTTTCGTTTGTAAATTTTATTTAAGGCACTGACAAACTGACGTGGAATTGAAGTGGACTTGACCATAGGCTTTTAGATGGGCTGCAAATATAGGTTACTCTCAAAAATTAGACTTCTAGTCTGATATTAAGATACATTACTCCGTTGTTGTATAATCAGCGAACTATACCAAAATTTGGCGAAACTTGACGTCATTTATTCTAGATAAGTTCATGGGCATGTGATTCAAAACTTTTGCACTGACGTAAAGCTAAATGCCTGAACCAGATTGATCGCAGAATGCAGCAGCAGCGGCATAGAAAGCATACATTTCCGTTACGCGACCTAGATTGAACGCAGCAACAGCGACAGCGGCGAAAGCAGATCTGCATGTTGATGTTATTGCTGCTGCCACTGTTGCTGCTGCCACTGTTGCTGCTTTCTGCGTTCAGTCTGGCTCTGACAAAACTCGTAAATTGAATTAATAAAAAAATTATTCGGTTATTATTGCATATGGTCGCAGGACCTACCGCATGAGTAAGTTAACCTATTATCTATTAAAGACGAAAATCTCATATATTGCATTAATGGATAAACACTAGGAAACGCATTTTTTCTCTAACTCTTTAATTGCTTAATACGACAAGGTTTCTGAAAACGGGTATGATGAACTTTTGCCCATGAAACTTATGTACTTATAATCTCTTCTAATATTTTTCATTATACAAATCTTACGAAACCTAAGACTAATACACAGTAAGCATACAAAATTCAATTTGAACGGTCATTACATCTAACCTTGATCGATTGATCAATCACAGCTTCTTTTTGACTATCAGTCCATTGAAACCAAGCTTATATCAGTTTTCCGTTTGTACTTATCCACATACTGTACCAACCAACCTATCAGTGCATAGGAGCATTTTGTCTTGATTACACAGGTAATCACTTTAAATAAATTCCTCAATGCATTTATTTGGATGTATTTTACGTCAGGAATGATTTGTTGTACTCGGACCTCTAAGAGTCATGAGAGAAAGTTATTAAACTGATTACTGCCCACGGAGCAGTTGATAGTAGCTTGTTGTGGTTTTTTGTAACCAAGACAACAGCCGTTCCAACCCTTAAAACAGCCATATCAAAGTTAACTATACTCATGAGTCGGTTAATTTATTCAATTTTAAAAAGCTGAATTTTTGTAATGTACAATAAAGGCTATATCACAGTCATTGGATTTGTGGTTAATCAGCTGTATTGGAATTAAGAAGAGTCGGACTAAGGCAAAAACCTTGAGTTACACCCGTGCAATGAACCATATTCTGGTCTGGTAGTGCTGCTTCCACCGGCAGATCGATGGCAGCACTGAGGAGTAATGATCTGTCGGTGGAACGAAATCAGAGGCCGAGGGTCCCATTACACCTGGACCCCGATGCGAGCGCGAGGGTAACTGAGCCGTTCGCCAGCCATTCTATCCCCATTTTTTTTTTGTATTCTCCATGTTTGCCTGCCCTGTTTGTATTGTCTTCTCCAGGTCTATGCATTTTTAGTAATACGTAAAGGACAGGGGCAACGAGCGGCGAAAACTCCGCCCACCTCCCCCGAATTGAGCTACAGCGAGTATAGGCCGTTTACACGACACGAGTGCGAATTTTTCTCCAATGAAATGTCTCTGTGTTTATTCACGCATATCATAGTTGTTAAGAATAAAAGTGGATTGGATGAAAATTCGCACTCCTGTCGTGTAATGCACTCTATAGGTATATAAGGTGTTAGCGTTTCATTCAGGGACGTATTCCGATTGAGGTCGGAATGCAAACCCCTGACTTGGTCGAGCTGCTTCCCCCATATATTAAGGCAGCTCCTGAAGAGTAATCCATGGTGTGGACGAAACCAAGTGACAAAAGAAGAATATGCTTTAAGCCGATTATTTTTGTGTGGTAGTGGAGAGTGAGTTTGAGTCATTTTTGACTTAGACTCGCAATGACCCACTCCACTTTTGTTTTTTCTAATTAGCGTTGCTACGCCTCCGCCCTTTTCTTGTCTGTCGACGCGATAAATGTTAAAATTACGATGAGGTTTTAGTCATTAACTTTCAGCCAAGTTTCTGTAATCACTGCAATATTACTATATAAATTCAAACTCTTTGACAATTTCTTGAATAACTGCGCCTTGCGATATCACCTTCAATTTCTCCACTTTGCATTTGAAAAGTACAAAGTCACGTCAATTTCTTTCTATCAGTAGCTAAATTAAACAATATATTACTCTAGACACAAAATTAAACTGAAGTGTATGTATATTTAAGGATTAGCTTCTCCAACTATGCTCTGTGTTAGGTCCCTGGGAACAATATTGAGTTGTATTCTCCCGCCTGACTGCAGAAGTGAGTGGAATGCTGTTGCTACTTGTAACTTTGATTAAGTTTCAATGCTAAATGTTTCAGTAAAATATCCACTTTGCTTCCGTACTATCATAGTCGGCGATATATAGCCGTAATGCTTATTTGAAGTTTCACACCTTGCAGAATTGAATTTTCATCAATGTCGATAAGTAACTGGCTGCATGTCGGATCGAGGGCATCTTCTAAGGGATTGGTTGAAAATTGAATTGCATCTCATGCATTCTATGCATGGTAGTCCTTGTAAATACATTTGCGATAAAAGCTTTTCAATTGAAATTTTTAGGGATACAGGGGGCGAGATAACATTTTTATATTAAAAAGTGCGGCCATAAATCACTCTAATTTTTCGAGCCAATTGAGGTGAACTGAATCGCCTTATTTAGACTCTCTCTCTCTCTCAATTGCCCTAACCCCTTGTGGGGCATAGCGCGTCAACTGTTCCATTTGGCCCAGGTTCACAGTTTCCTTCGCTGCCTTTCGCCTACTTTCTCTAACCACAACTTGATAGTTGTGATTGTCTCGCTGGCGTAAATTTCGGCTTATTCCGGGTCTTTAGCGACCACAACCACTGCCAGTTTCATATTGCAGAACTCGGTATGAGATATAGCTCTTGATTGTTCCAGCCAAATCAGGTACGTCAATCTGTTGCAGAGCGATGCGTGGGTCAACCTCCAGTTCGCGAAGTTAAAGCGTTCTTGATATCCATTGTGACCACAGTACAATACTTCGATTCACGTGTTGCCTGTCTTGTCAGTCGCTGACAAAATTGCGTCAATAGTGGAACGCGCTCTTCGGAAACCGTACTGTCGATCTGACAGACCTCCTTTTTCCTCCACGCAATCATCATCATAATGCTGTTCCTCCTTAGATTAGGGTGCATTAAAAAGGGAAAAGAACTGATTCTAGAAGACTCTACTACAAAATTGTTCCAAGTAGCTGTTTTATTAAGGGCTTAGCTCCTTATGCTCAACCGTGGTGGTCCATAATTAAATTTAAATATTCTGCAAAGAATTCACAAGGATCTCCACGTAATCCTTATACTCAAAATACTCAAGAAACGAATCAGTCAATATCAAAAATGTTCCCGGATTACCAAAAACGAAGAAGAACAGGAAAGGGATGAACCCAATTCTCCAAACCAAACATGTAGGCCAAGGGAAGAAACAACGACTTTCCAATACACTAATTTACATGACTTTGATATTGTGATGACATCTAATCCTTCGTAATTCCACTTTCGTTTTGTCAACTGAATACGAAATGACGTGCGTGTTTGTTTGTTGGAAATCAAAACGGCCAAGAGCAAGAATACGAACCGTGGTGGGGGCTTAAACAAACACGAAAGGGTAGTGTTCAGAAAGAGCGTAGACAATGTGATGTATTACGAAATATCTCTGCGATGCTGAATTGTCCGGTTTGACTGTAATAAATCACATTGTGTGTCCGAGAATGGACAATCGTAACAGTTTGTGTTGACAACATACCCAAAAGTAAATCAAGTAAACAGAGCGAATAGACAGTCGAATTCAGACCGAAGGATTGAGCAATGAAGCATACAAAGGGATGAACGGAATTGTGAGTTTTGCAGACATCGTTTCTAGTTGTTACTCTTTTGGGCTCTCGGGTTTGTGTAAGGCAAATATTTGACAGGAGGTACAATTGAGACACTCCCTGTTTTGGAAGAAATTCAGGATTCAAGTGGACAAGTTGAAATCTAAAGGAAACATTCATGGTCTTTGACACTAGAGTCATATTTCATTGTGGGGTGTTAGTTCTCTAACGGAAGGGGAGGTAAAATAAAAATCGATGAGTTGAATTGCATTTTATCATGTTTTTGTTTGACTGACAGATGTTGGGAAAGATATTTCACCGATTTTTCAAGAGTTTTGACTTTTATTGATAGAAATTTAAAAACGACTTAGGAAAAGGATGCCGACTCTTCCTCAAGGATTTAGTTAAGGATCAAAATTTTCTGAATGTCTCTCATTTATCATGGAGGCTATTGACTACAGCAATGACATTAACGTCGCTTCAAACAGGTACAAATATGGGTCGTGTGAGTGCCGTAAATGTAAAACGATCGAGAGATGTGAATTTGACACGAAGTAGTCCTGTAGAGACATGAACCAACCTGGGCACAGAAAATGTAGGGGTTAAAAATGTGATATTTGAAATCGAATTTAAACGTATGAGGGGCATGTTAGAAAACGAATTAGACCTATTATTAGACCATCCATCAGACCAGCTATTAAACCATGCATAAAACCACCTATTCGACCACGCATCAAACCCAAGCCACGCGTAGGTCATTTTGTGTTTCACTGTTACCCATATACCATCGCATATTGGACCTAGCCCACTCAGTCTTCTCACATGCGTGGGATTGTTTGTCCTAGTCGGACAGTTTCGTGTACATGGCTTAATTTGTGTGTATGGATGGACGGATGCGAATTCATCCATTATATGGAAACGACTGGGTTGTGTTGGGTTCAATATGCGGTGACCCATGAGTTGCGGTTTTTCCGTTCTAAGTTGGCCGTGGGTTGTGCATGAATTGGGAGCAATATGCGGCGCGGTCTAATGGCTGGGCCAATATGTGGTCTAACGCGGGTGGTTGGTCTAACGTGTTAAAGCTCCTTTAAACGTCTAAGGCTATAAATAGTTAGTGGACCTTGAATTTCGTTACTTTGAAGCAATGAAGCGTTAGGTCCAAATGCTAAAAGAAAAGCAAAATGGCGGGATCCAGAATGGCAGCACTTCTATTTTTTTTACAAACATGGCCAATCTTGCTGGAAGACTCTGGTAGAGGTTGTTAACCTTCATAGGACCGACCTCGAAAATTTACGTTAAAGACCAAGTGGGGTGTAAATGCACCCTAAATTTCTTGTATTATATAAAAGACAACAAATATCTTAGACAAAATATTTTAATTCTATATTTTGAAAAATAATCTAGAGATAGAGCTGAAATTAAGAAACCGTGATATTCGTAGTGCAAAAATAACTATGAAAATTATTACGAACGGTTCTGATTTTGGTAAAATCTACACTCAGGAGCTGATTGTACCGAAAACTTCAAGATCACCTGTACCGCAACGAACGAAATTAACGATAACTCGTTACAGTATGTAGCAATTTATTTCAACTTTTTTCTACCATATAAGAAGAAGTATATTTAAGAAACATATCTCAAAGGAAATTTAATAGGACATGTTTTTTCAGAAGATATCCTAAGAAATGTATGTCTGGGGTTCAGCTGCACCCCGCTCGGGCTTATGAAGTTTAAGATCTGAATCTGAAGTCAAAATTGCAAAAAAACAAGAAAAATCAAAAACTATAAAGGAGTTTCTGAACAGCAACCCTTTTTGAAGTACACAGCAATCTGGCTGGAAAAACGATTTTCGAGGAGAATTTGCTGAAACATATCATGGTTGGTAAAAATTCAATTAAATTATATACTCTTCGCAAGTGCGCTCCTTGCTCTATTTCTATGTATAGACAAATAGTAACAGACGGTTTGGTGGACATCCAAACATGCTCGTGGAGACGGAGCCTAAGGTAGCCTAATGACCGTGAAGATCAGGCCGTGCCATCTCGCGAAGAAAAAAGTCCCCCTACGAGCTAATCAGTTCGTTGCCCCTGTCCTATATTACCTATAAATAAAAATTCATAGGCCTGGGGAAGACAACACAAACAGGGAGGGAAAAATGGGAAATAATAGAAAAATGAGGCGATAAGGACGGAATGGTTGGCGGACGGCTGAGATGCCTTCGCGCTCGTATCGGGGTCTAGGTGTAATAGGACCCTTGGCCTCTGGTTTCGTACCACCGACAGATCATTACTCATCATTGCTGGCAGCACAATCTGCCGGTGGAAACAGCACTACCAGGATATGGTCCATTTAAGGTGGTTCATTACAAACTCCTTTTCACCATTTTGTTTTTGTAATAAACAGCAACATGGTTATGATATTGGTATGTACAATTTGTCGCAACGTCAGCTGCTATTTAGACGTCAGTCATGGCCAAGAAGACAGTACTAACTGGGGGGGGGGGGGGGGAGAGGGGAGCAGAGGTGAAATATCTCGTCCAAACATTCTCGCCTCGTCTGCTCGATAAGAATGTAAATCAGCCATAAGGCTGAATGAATTAGATAATCTTTCAGGATCATATCTCTTCATTTTTAATGAGTCCAAACGAACCCAAAACTATAGCCACAGATAACCCACAATCTCTTGGGCGTTTTACATTCAGATGATTGGACAAAAAGCTGCACCCTCACCTATCACTCTATACGCATTTACCAAACTACCGACTTTTGGTGATATTTCATTTTAAAGTAAATGTATAAATCACGCCACAAACGATACAGATCAGAATAAGTAATAGTGTGTGCGGTAGTGGAATTTAACTCAAGCACAGTTTCCATTCCCACTCATCTTTCATACTTAAATCTTAATATACTAACAGTAAGATAAATGTCGGTGGGGTTGGTAACAATGCTTCGATTCAGTTTGTGCGGTTAATATCTTAAATCATGCAAGTCACGTAGGGCTTACGAGCCACACATCTACAACAGATCTACGTATAGATTTGAACTTAACGCATACACAGACATCTATAGTCACAATGTTCCGTTCATGCAGAATCTCAATCTTTGGGGAGAATATTTAACTTGGCACAAGGATAGTAACCCATTGGTTATATTGTTAGTAGTATACATATTAGAAATGTACATAATTCAACCTAAGGTAAAGATGGACCTTTTGATAAATACTCCAAGGGGTTGACCGGAATAATCCGTTTGAGAAAAGCCTAAAGAACGCTTGAAGGAAAAAAAATGTCCTTTGGAAATTTTTCGCAGGCTTTAAGTTTGAAATGTAGTTTGTGTGAAGTATGCTACCCTTAACATATCCCCTGGGAATCTGACAAAAAAAAACTTTCCCGAAGTTTGTGGGAAAGGTTTAATGTCTTGCATATGCAGGCTGTCCTGAAGTGGATATTTTTTAGGATATATATTCTGGACACAGGATAATAGGTCGGTTTACCAACACTGTAAAGTGTCTGTGTAGCGGACGATATATAAAAAATAAGTGTCAGATTTGAGAGGGAGCGCACAATGGCCATGACTGAGGATATTTTAATTTCACGCGAATATTGAAGTAGGAACCGTTTCTAATAAATTCACATCCTATTTCATGCAAATATTTATGGATTTGAAGGAATTTTTGTCACGGGTTTTGGGAAGATTTAAAAAGTTCTATCAACGAGGCCACAGACAAAGTCGTGGGACATAAGGCCCGACGAACGCCTAAAGGTTCGTCTTGCTAGGCACACGATCGCCGCATATTGTTCCCGGTTAGTCAACCCATAGAGGACAGTGCACTATTTATGTGTATTTATTTCGATCGTCGCGCCTGCAATCGATGTAGAGTCGTGTCTAGCAAGACGAAGCTTTAAGGTATGTTTTTTCTTGGCACCACTCAGCGTCGATCGCAGGCGACGATGAAGAAGAAGAAGATACACACAAATAGTGGTCCGTGCTCTATGGGTTGATAGCTAATCGCGAAAAACGTACGCCAATCGTGTGCCTAGCAAAACGTATCTTTATTAGATACTCAACCGCACACAGAATCATTTAGCTTTTAAATTAAAAGTTACATTTATGTTGCATCGCAAACACCACACCTTTGACTCATTTGTATGCATCAGTTTCAATTTATTTCGTAATAAAATGTTGATTTATTTGTCACTAGCATTTGCAGCTTGTTTATAAAAATAAAAATCTTGTCAAGATAACATTAAGTTGATTTATTTAACTTAAAGTTTATCTATGAAAACTCGTTTTGTCTTTTATGTGTGGCTTTGTCAAAATGTATTTCTTGCATGACAAAGGCTTTTTCAAGTTAGTTTTGCGTATTTTAAAAATAATTCAGAGAATCGATGGCTCGGAAACTGAGAATTTTTTTTCATATAAGATTATTTTCGTATTGTCTAGCCAATTATAAGTAGGTATGGGCTTTATTTTGGCAACTACGCCGATATTTGACGATAAAGTTGCAAAATGAAGATGATCGAGAACAACATTGGAGTCGACCACCTTAAACGTACATAGACTGTGAAATGCAGCGCGGAAGATGAGGAAACAGATGTATGGTTTTTGGAACATTCAATAGGGTGAAAATCATGGCTCAAGAATAAAGGTTACGGAGTGTCCAACATTTTCGTTCTTTCAAGTTCCAAGTTGCAAATTTGATAATTCGTCGAAAATGGCAATTGAAGTATTTTTACCTCGATTTCTTAAAATTTCAGTGGGAAAGATTTACTTCGAGTCGAGTAAGCTTTGTCCGTCTGGTGCTATGCAAACCAGTCCCTCAGTTTTAAAGCTATCGAGCTGAAATTTTGCACAAAGCCATCTTTCTATTGGACGCTATAAATATGTCAGAACCAATGGAATCAGACCACTACGTCATACAGCTGTCATAGGAACGACTGTTCCCAAAGTCCGTCTTTGTGAGAAAAACTTTTTTATTTCTAATTGAATCTTCCCCTAAACTCCTTGGCCAAATCACCTTTTCGAATTTGGTTAAAATTGGACTACTCTATCATATGGCTGCCATAGGAACGACCGTTCCAAAATCAAATTTTGTTAGAAAAACTTTTGTTTTGAAAACTTTCATTTCTGAAGATATCTTTACCGAATTTCATATTGCTGGATCATATTTACTGCTAAGTCACACTCCTAAATTTGATTAAAATCGGCCCACTATTTCATATACCTCTCATAGGAACAGTGAAATCGGAACAAGTTTAACTACTAATTTCAAAGTAGCAAATGCACCGCAAATCAAAACGGAGGTATGATACCCTTCACGGGTATTATACCTGTTTTTTTCCTTTTGATCACCAAAAATTGGTATTCGTTTCCTAGGGTTATTCATAATTTGCTCACTCCTCTTGTGGAGATATTTTTTTTTGTGCATTGAAAAGTCAAGATGAAAGCAGAAAAGCGTGTCTATCTTTCTGCCGTTGCTTCTTGTCTGAAACACGACACAAATGCAAGTTAATCAGTGTCTGGCTTCTGAAAAAAAGAACGGATATCGAAGTTGAATGCACATTAGGCTGAGACCATTTATCCGAAAATCAATGAAATGATATTCACTCTTGGGATTAGCCTTTTGTTAGAATCGATTCGGTATTCTTGCTGGGATTATCCGTGAGATTGCAGAGTCAAGCAATGAAATAGAGAAAATAAATATTTAACTACTAGTAAGTAGAAAAGGGATGCTTTGATAGAATAATGTCTTAGGGAAAAAATAGCATTTGCAAAAAACATACTTTCAACAATTCAATTTGATCTTCGGGATGTTAATGACACAAAGAGAACGATGATGTTCATCGGCACCTTAGGCCCGCCCCATGCAAATACGTTTTAATTTTGATCCATTTGCTTTGTTGCCAATGATTTTTTTTTAAATGTTGTCCTTATGGCCTCAATGCATTTACTGAGCAACAGAAATGGTATCCATTGACCAACAGATACAGTGTCAATCGACCAATAGATACAGCATCTGCTGAGCATAATATAAAGTATCCAATAAACCATAGATACAGTATTTATTGAACCGCATAGATTAGATTAGATTAGATTAGATGGAGGGCAGTTGTCCCAGAGGGCCAACAAGCACTGCGACCCGGAAGTCTATTGTGCTACACCCTGAAGTCTACGCAGATTAGTGATCTGACTAATTCTCGAGACCAATCATCCCAACAAATCTGCTCAGCTGTTCGAATGTTAGTGAGGCAATCGTTTCCGCTTCAGGGAATGCATCGCCGAAACACTTCAAGCGTCGGAGATGAAGTGCATCACAGTCACAGAGAATGTGCTGGGAAGTCTCATCTTCGCTCTCACAGAAGCGACAGCTTGGGTCAGAGACAATTCCCATTCTATGCAGATGACCCCTCAGGGTAAAGTGACCCGTAAGGAGCCCACAAATAGTTCTAACCCGGTTTCTGCGTAGTCTCAGCAGTTCGTGGGTACGGTTGCGTGAGTGGCCAGCTATAAACAGCTTGGCCTGTCTAAGACCAGGGGTATTATCCCAGTGCGCGATGGTTACTGAGTGTTCCCATTCCCTGATGTGCCGTCTTGCACTACACAAGGGAATTCCACAGTATGGCTCCGGACCGACGAGTGGGGTTGCAGATGCTCCCCTGGCCAACTCGTCCGCTGTTTCGTTTCCTGGGATACCAGCGTGTCCGGGGACCCAGTAAATGGTAACCTTATTTACGGAGCCTAATCTCTGCAGGGCTTCACGACCACTAAGCACCACTTTCGACGAGACGGAGAAGTTACTTAGTGCTTTGATCGCCGCCTGGCTGTCAGTGAAGATTGCAATATTCCTGCCTTGGTATCCAGCTGCTAAGCATGTGTTCGCACAAGTCTCGATTGCGTGAACTTCCGCCTGAAATACCGTGGCGTACTTTCCCATTGGAATGGATATCTTGTGAGACGGACCTACGACGCCCGCCCCTGTACCATCTTCGGTTTTAGATCCATCTGTGTACCACGTAACAACGTTTGAGGGGAGAGTGTCGAGCTTCAGATTCCAATCCTCTCTGCTCCATATTTCGGTTGAGAATGGAATTTTAAAGCAAAGCTCCCTAGCCAAATGGTCTGATGGCATACTAAGTACATGGTCCTCATTTACCCAGTTGGTCTGCTCAGGGTTTAGTTTGAGGAAATTCTGGCAAGCTTTTAGTCTTGCTACTGCTATTTTTGCCTCCGCCTTTATATGAATGTGAAGCGGCGGAAGGTCGAGTAGCGCTTCAAGAGCTACAGTCGGGCAGCTGCGGATAGCCCCCGTGGCTGTGAGACATGCTAGTCTCTGAATCTTACCCAGTTTGGTTTTGCCATCTTTGGTGGTTGATTTTTTCCACCAAACAGTAGCTCCATATTCAACAATTGGTCTGACAATCGCCTTTTAGATCCAAAGGATTATGCGAGGGCTTGTTCCCCAAGTCTTACCCGCAAACTGCCTACAAACCCATAGGGCCTTAATGGCTTTGTCCGATATTGTCTGTAGGTGTTCCGACCAGAGTAATTTCCTGTCTAGAGTAACACCGAGGTATTTGGCGGAATCCGCCAGGAGCACTGGAGAGTTGTATATTGTAGGACATCTCATTTGTCTGGGATTTCTTTTCTTCGAAAAGGGGACAACCGCATAAACAGTACCTACTTAACAACAGATACAATACCAACTGAACCACATATACAGTAACTATCGATCAACATAAACAATATCTATTGACCAACAGATACAGCATCTATTAAGCAACAGACACAGTATTTATTAAGCGACAGATACATGTCCTTTTTCCCTCACGAAAGGACTCAAAATACCATCAGCAGTCATCTCAACGCTACCATTCATATGATACCAATCCTCACTGAAGGAGCCAAAATGCCATCAACGCTAATTCACCAGATACTGACCTTTTTCCTTACCAAAGGATTCAAAATGACTTCGACAGTAGCCTAGTGTTTTCGCATCAACACCCCCAGTCATATGGCACCCATCTTGCCTATCTGACCAAGGGACTAACGTGCAAACCCACAAACGAACAGCATGGATCATTGCATATGCCCGTTCATCATATGAATCTATGGGACGGGCTAAAAAGCGCAGTATAAAAAAAAAATAACTGGCGCAACAGTCCATTTTAAAACATGGCCTTGAGATGGGTTACATTCATCTCATTCATCAGGCTTGTGCAGAGTTGTGTGATCAGCAACATGCTCAACCGAGTTATTTACCCCATAAATGGGTACTCATTTAACAGCTGAGTGGGTTCATAGTCGGGCACGTAAATCGCTTTTTTTTTATCGAAAACTACCGCATTCAGTTGAAATCGAACCGGGGCACAGTGCGAAGAAGGCGAATGTGCTAACCGTTGCGCGTTCCGTACACAAAAAGCGCAGTATACACTGCAATTTACCGTCTAAAATGATAATTTGATCATATAAAATGTGAATCAAGCACGACTCTATCTCCAACTACTAAGAAATTTCCTCCAGGGATACAAAACTGAACTCTTTTATTAAAAATTAAAAAGAAAAATTTATATTTTCAAGCTTCCCATTTTCTTTTCATCCATCCATTGAATTTAATTTCTTATCACCGCGAAATTTGGAGGGTTTTCCTATTTTTCATCCTTATGCAAAACTTTCTTTTCACAAGTATTCAGTAAAATACTCGTAGTTTATTCACTTGTCTCCTTTCATACTGCAACAGACAACATCACAAAGCTTTTATCCGATTTTGAGTTCTATAGCGTATCTTCAAAAGAAAAAAAAGGATTAATTTATCGGTCGAGAGCGAAAGCTTGTTGGAAGGATGATAATTGTGCCGGTCAAGTTTTCCAACAACTGCCGTGTCTGCGTATGTCCTTCTTCGTTGAATTTTCCCTACGATAAAACGATTGAAATTCAATGACTATTTAAACTAAACAAGTAGATCTAGCAATCTTCTTTCGGACGGAGCGCATAGACGCAGCATACATATAGTACATACAAAGCAGATAGACACGTAGAACGACACAAAGATACAAAGTAAAAGTTGTTGACAAGGACTATGATTAAAGTTTAAAGTTTTCGTCATGGAAATAGGGGAACTTTGGTAGATATTTGAGAAAAGTTGAGCGTTGAATTTGAGTACAGTATAGTGGTCAGGAAATTTTTTGAGGAAAAGTGTTATTTGGATGAATTTTTGTAGTAGGTTAAAACGGAAAATTCTCAGAGTATGGCATTGGCATATATGAAGTTTTGTCTTGAGTGGGCAAATTCACTTAAACTGTACCAGCATATTTTTTTTTACTACGGACATTGAAGCAGAAAGTCATGGACGTAGCTAGGATTTGATTCAGAGAAGGGCGAGAACAAGGAAATTCAATATGTACATAGTATGTATGTAATAGCACTTAAAATCACCTTAGTTTAATATTTGAAATAACATTAAAAATTACACAGCTGTAATGCTCAATGTCCTATATATTCGTGGCGCAGTGGTCGATGATATGCAATCTACTACTACTTAATTGCCCTAACCCCTTGTGGGGCATAGCGCGTCAACTGCTCCACATAGCCCAGTTGACGTTTCGTTGGCATAAATTGGTTTCACAGAATGCAGTTGCCAGCATGCACTTCCTGCACATCCATGGCCACGAACGTTGTCGTGGACGGGACTCGAACTTGAAACACCGGTAGTCAAACAATGAGACTGATGCCTCAACACACTGCGCTACCGGTCGCCCCAAATATGCAATCTAGGAGATACGAGAATTCCCCTGAAACCTGAGACCGCACGCAATTGTGTGTGTGTCAGAATAATTGAAGGTCCGACACATAACTTTATTTCAGCACTAGCCTGCCACGGTTAATTTTCAAATTATTTTTCGCTTCCAAATTTCTCATTATGCACACGCATTATTATAAGCCGAAAATTCGATTTTCAGCAATATTGTTGGTTATAGCCAAATTTTTATCCAGCGAGTAGCAGAAGGATGTTTCGATAGTGCACCTTAGCTTTGAAGGTATGACTGCAGTTGGATTAGATAGCTGTTGATGCTTGTGACGGCTGTTGGTAGATTGATATCAGCAGCCAAATTGTAAGAATCGTCTGTGTATTAAATTATTCGCGCTTGGTAGAAACGGGTCTATTGATAGAAACTTGTGGTACCCCTGAGATCACTGGGAATAACTGTTGTCGCGTAGAGTAACTCTGAACTTTCTGTATAAGAAGGCACGACTCTAGCTTAAAATCCGCCGACAAAACGCTCAGTGTATTTAATGTGAAAACACACCGCATCAGACAAAACGTTTTTGTATTTTAAGACAAAAAAACGTGTTTCATTGCAGCACACACCAAGCGAAACACAGTGAGACAAAACAAAACGTTTTTTTGTCTTGTTTCGTTTGGTGTGTGTTGGGATGAGACAAAATTTAATTTGCAACTTGCTTTAGTAGTGTTCAAAATGTGTTTAATAAAATGAAATACTATACAATATAAACTTACCTTCACAATTCATTTCGGTCGCTATTTCTGCCCACAGCTTATCAATTGCAATTTTATTTGCATGCTCCTTTTCTCTATAATTATAAATTGGGCTTCTTTCCTCAATTAAAAACAACAACTTTTCGGCGTCGACGTCCATAATTTGCGACATTTTACATAAAATTACCAGCTATTAAGCGGAAACGAATTTTTGTTTCTGAAAGACAACTGGCCGTCTAGTGGCAACGAAACATGTCTTTCTGTCTTTTCTTGTCTTTTTGTTTCGTTTCATGCGGTGTGTGTTGCGCCTATTGCAATGTATGCAATTATTGACAGCGACGTTTGTCTGAAGCATGTTTGTTTCATTCGGTGTGTGTTGATACTATCCAAAGACATGCATTATTGACAACCAGTCATAAAACGCATCGAGACAAAAACGTTTGTTTTGTTTCGTTTCTTTTGGTGTGTGCTGCCTGATAAGAAGCAATGGTCGGTTGTTTCTTGAGACAGAAACAAACGTTTTGTCTTATGCGGTGTGTTTTCAGGCTTAGGCTTCCGACGTAGTTACTTCAATATTCTGGTGAGAGAAAAAAGAAACTGTTCCTTAACAGTAACTTTCTAATCAGGAATTTAAATTAAGAATTTAATCACAAATTGATAAAACTGCAAGTATAAATACGCAGAGCTACTTATTGTTAGATATAGAATCCATACAAATTAATGCAAATGCCTATAAAGTAAGACGATAAAAAAGAACGCAAATCCAGGGCCATTACAACTAAGAGGTGTGTCATGTGTTTGCCCCTTTTTGTGAACGTACCGACTACCACCGCGAATCTATCAATCAATTAAGTTTTTACATATGTAGGAGCACGTATCTATCGCTTCAACCTTGCACTTAACATTGGAACTAAAAAAGATGTTTACGTACAGATATGTAAATAGATTAAACAAAAAGTGGTGGCGAATGATTTGCACTGATTTTTTTTTTTGCGGTCGTAATGGCATGATATGTTGGAAATGATTGGCAAAATGTCAACGAACTATGTACATTTTAACATGAAATTTTGATCTCGGTTTATGTTTGGTCTGGCCGATTATTATTTTATGTGGGCAACAGGTTAATACACCTGTCGAGCTTTACAGATACTCGTAGCTGTATAGAGAAGTTGAATTTATGAAAGAATAACAAATGAAACCTGTTCGGAGGTTTTTATGCTGCGAATGGGAATGCGACACATACTTGTTGATTCAATTCAGTATCTAGTACTAGTATTACAGAACATACGAGTAAGTCAAAGTCATGTGACCACGCGCTGAAGAATTTCAGAATGATTTGCAAAATGTGAATAGGGAAGTGAAGCTAGAAGTAGTTTAAGGTTGCTGTTATTCACATGACTTTGGCGCTTCAGGATTGTTTTTTTTCATCAAGGAGAGTCGCAATATTGAACAAAAATTATTTTTTTTTTTCGCGAATACAATGACACGGCTCTATTCACTCGTGACTATAGTCTTTTATGAGTGATGAGTATTTAATAGATGCTATGTGAAAATAGCAGACACACACAATAAATAATGACGAGTCAGTTCGCCGAATACCCATACTAAAGGACTTTTCACTACAAATTCACCATCCGTTACGTGCTCGGTAGTCGACTCGACGTGCTCGATAGCCGTGTGGCGATAGTTCTAGGGTTTTAATGGTTTTTTTTTTTTTAATAATACAATTTTGGGAATTTTAGGGTGCTAACTTCACGCAAACATTTTTATCGTGCAAAAATAGTTCCAATGCTTAAAATCGATGGATAATAAAGAGTTCTAGAGTTCCTGACTAATTTTAGAAAAAAATCTGCAAAAACAAAAATTTTATAAAAAAAATAATAAAATTTAGGGGTAGTAACCTGACGATATGTACTTTAACCAATGCAGGTTTGTTCCCATTCATCAAATCAAGTTTTAATGTGTTTTACAAATAAAAAAACCGCCTACAGGTCAAGAATTCTCAGCTTATGGTAGGGATGAAAATATCCAAAAATAACATGTACCCGTTTGGCACTATCGAACTCATTGGAATTTTTAAAATCATCATAAAATTCTACAACACTCCTTAAAGGACCTAAAGACAAGCTCAGAACTCCAGAGTGATGGTATTCTGCATCTCCCACCCACAAGTGACGTCACAATTATGAAAATTAGAAAAAAATAACCCATACCCGCTTTGATACCGCCAAACTCACCGGAATTTCCAAAATTTTCAGAAATTTCTACAGCTCTCTTTAAAGGCCCTTAAGACAAGCCAAGAACTCCGGGGTGCTGATGTCCTTCATCCTCCACTCACCCCTAAAGTGACGTCACAAGTATGAAAATTTGAAAAAAATACTCCACACTCGCTTTGAAACCGCCGCACTCAACTGCATTTCCAAAATCTTCATAAATTTCCACAGCACTCTTTAAAAGACTTCAGGATAAGCTCAGAACTCCGAAAGATGGACGACATCACCATCTCGGGGTTTTGAGCTCATGTTTTTAGGTCCTAAAGAATGCTGTAGAAATTTATGAATTTAATTATTAAAAAAAAAAACATTATAACCCTAGAACTATATGTAGCTTCAGCACCTCGAGAACTATTGCTAATAAGCAGGGAACTCTTCAAAAATTTCAACTTTTCCAAGCTTGGGGTGCTAACTTCTGGGGGGTGTATAACACCGCCACAAAGCATGAAATATTCACAAGTTATGAGCACATTATGAACGAGAACGAAAAACAGTTTTTTTTGGTTCTACCTTGATCTTTTTTTTTTTTAGCTCAATTAATGCTCAACCAATGACAATTAAACTTAAATGATCAAAATGTACATAAAGCGGTGCATAGCACCTTTGTGTATTCTGCTATGGTGTCAAGTGTTAAGTTGTTCGTAGAGGGAGTCTTTCGCCACAACATTGGCGGGCTCAGTTGGAGCGTGGCATTGTATAATTTTGATGTTTCTCTTTTTTTCCGTAACCTGGTTGGAATTCGTCCTATAATTGAAGAAATCATGCGTTCTGGGGATTTTCTGATCCATTGTCCAGGAAAGTACGCACAATCCAGAAGCCAATCTTTGCCAATGAATGCTGCTCAAAAGTCATAACAGGTTCAGTCCTTATCGGAGGTATAGTAGATGTTTAGTTAACATATGTAAGTTTCCGGATGATGCAAGTTCCTGGCATACACGTCCCGTCCTTTGTTGGTTTCTACGACAGGCTGGCAACATTTTAATGCCAGTCCCTTTGCTTATTTATCTTTTCATATTTTCCGTCGACCGATTCAAACATTGATAATTTTTCGGCTTAAAGAGCTAATGAAGCACGTCATTTGCATGTGAATCCCTATTGACACTCAATTGATTTTCTCTCAAAGCAAACATGCCATTATTTGTCGTACAAACGTTCACTAATTAATTGAACGCTTGTAACTCATCCTGCAACTGCATCAATAGAAGATACATATTGTAGGCATATTACCTTTGATCAAATTGAGTAATGAACAACATTTTTTATATTGAATGCTGACTTTCTTTTTTTTTGGAACGCCAAAGGGATTACCACTGCCTCTCCGCATACATGATATGTGACTTTATTATAATTAATTCAGTCGATTCAATAAAATAAGTGTGTTCACACCATTAACCAAATTGAATTAACCAACACATTTTATACTCACTTGATTAAATTTAAATTATTCATGAACAATTTCAATGGGGCTCGCAACCTGATGCATTTGGGAATGCACATGTGTGTGGTTTTTGACTAATTAAAGATTATTCATTGATCAAGCAGCGGGAGAATATTCATAAATTATTAAATTTGAAATTTTTGTGTTGGGATGAGCCAGTGGTTGAATTGTCAGCCTCTTTTCGAAAAACATTTCAACCGCAGCACATTAACTGTTGAAATTGAAATGCGAAGCACTGGTAGTAATGTACTTTAAGGCGATGGATTTAGTTGACAAATTAGGCGATTAGGCGGACTCTGCTTATCTATTTTATTTCGTGTTTTCTGGAGTTGAGTTGAGGAGGAGCTTATTCAAAAAATTCAAATTTAGTTAATTAGACAGAACCTCCCAATTGGGTTGTGTGGTCACCAAAGGAGTCACTCGACTCGATTGGATGATGGGAGATTTGACCATGCCACTTCTACGGATAGATAAAAAGCAGCGCATGATGAAAAATGAGCTTTCGGCGGAGGAAATCAGGGTTCTATTATTGGAATCTTGCAGAAAACGACAACGAATTTCCATCTTCCTTCTTTCTTAACCTCATTCCAAGAAAAGGAAACCGTTCACTTCTATAATATTTTTCTAAACTGAAAAATTGCTTATCGCCAATGAATAAAAGCTTGCATTAAAAAAAAAAAACTTGGATCAATGGATTTCCAGTCAATTGGAAGTCAAATTGTTCATCAACACAATGCAAATCAAATTAATTAATAATTTTTATCTTCAGTTTATTAAAATGAGTCCCGCATTGGAATCCACATCCAATTTACCATAAAACCAAAATTATCTCTTCAAATACAACAATAATATATTGCAATACAAAGAAAAATATTCATTTCATGATTAACGGTCCCCCCCCCCCCCCCCCCCGGCGTCTATCGGGTCTCAAAAAAAACTGGCGATGAATATTCAATTATAATACTGCAATAAAAATTCAGTTTATCCCAAGCGTATTCAATTTTATCATAATCCATGTTTGTTGTTCATTCGCCTTTTGCACGAATCAAAGAAATAAAATAATATTAAAAAAATTACCATAATTCTGATACGCAATCCAATTCATACAATGTTTGAATTGATTTTTGTACCATCGGCCATTCCGTCGTTAACAAGTCCTTTCTCGACTTGCATACAAATGAATATTTCATGAAATGCATCTGGAAAATTGCCAATTCATCAATATCCGTTGGATGGCTTAAAAAAGGAGGAAAATCATGATCAGAAAGTCGAACAGAAAACGGGAAAATTATTACCAAATGAAATATTTGTAAGGATAATGTTCAGGAGAGGGGTTGATATTTGGAATTGTGTAATTTGACTCGCAGCAGGCAGATATATGCTTTGTATCGTCAACACTCGGGAGTATTGAATGGATTAGTGCCAAAAGGATCTATTCCATTGAGATAGTTTACTAGCTACTCACCAGCGAAAAAGTAGCTGGCGACTCGACTCGTCGTGGGCGGGATTCGACCCCGAAACGCCGGTAGTCAAACATAAGACTGATGCCTCAACACACTGCGCTAGCGGTCGCCCCACACTTTGTTGTAATTTTACCGTGATGATGAATGGTTTTCCATTTCCATTCCAGGGCCATTTATAATCATAGTAAATTTCCAATAATTTTTTTTAGAGTGTATATAATAGCAAAAATTAAAAAAGACACCTTTAAACTGCCCCTATTCAACAACATCAAAACATTTTCTTTCTCTTAAAAAATAATCAGGAATCCTCACCTCACATTATTACTAATTGGATATTCACTATAAAAATCCACTCAAGATAAATTTAAATGGCTGCCATCAACTTTAATGATAACCACTAAACAACAAAAATGAATGGCTCCGACAGATAAATTGTTCATGAATGTAAAAATCGCCCAACACTGACCGCACATTGTCAATACCATACCTACTTACATTGCATCGTCATACAGAAGAGTATCTGTGCATTTATAAATATACTACAGCGGTCTACTACAACACGGCTTATTTTTACATCTTCACGCTATCAACCCATTGAAACTAAAAATAACATCTGAAGGTCGTGTTACAAGAGAAACATTTCTTTACAGTATCTCGTGAAGTATGTGTACTTACTAGTATATCTAGATCTACCCGTATAGCTAAACGTGTGAAGAAATCAAAGGCATCGTGGCAAATGCAAAAAGATACATTTAACATTTTGCCGCCATACCAGCTATACATACTCGCAACCGAGTACGTAAAGGTGTTCATATATCGGATGCGAAGAAAATGCAAAAGACTTGCAAGCTATCTGGTTGCATGTGGCGAAAATCGCGAAATGAAAACAGAGAAAAAAGGAAGATGCTTAGCGGCCAAGTTCAAGACGACCGACAACGGAATGCAGCTCAACTAACCTATGCAAGCGGCTATGGTATAAAAGAGCTGAAATACATATAAACAACATTTACTTATCTAGCCTAGAGCTTAAGATGCTGCCTATTAATAGTTTCTCGAGTGACTATATGTTGAGAAATGTGTCGTGCACGACAAGGGTTTGGGTTACCAGTTAAAATTTAACTCATTTTATTGTCTTTAATGAGCAATATACGTTGCACTTTTTTAGTAAAGAGTCAGTCCAGGAATCCTGAAAAGCTAAGTTAAAGTTCAAACTACAAGGACTGGTAACATGGTCGAACATTAAGCTCTGAACTTCCGATTTGCATTCAGATATTGACGACATGATAAAGCGCATACTAGGTTAGGTTAGGTAAGAGGTTTGCCGGTCGAGCAGCTCGCATTAGGCCTCCGATTTGGGCTCATTTGCCACCCTCCGCTGCCTTATCAGATCTGCCAGGTGACCACCCCGCTAAATAGAATCAACAACACTTGCCACCTCTGCTAGCACTTTAAAGCTGTAAGCACCTAAAATGTCGAGGCGTTTCCAATTTAGAGCTGGACACTTACACAAAGTATGTTCGATGGCGTTCTCTACCATCTCGCATCTTCTGTATAAATTGCTGTAGGTTACTCTCAGCCTATTCTTTCTGAGTTTGAGCAACATTCTGCTCTTGCGCAGATCAATTGATGGCCACAAAGTCCTGGCTACCCTATAATCCATTCTGTTTGTCCAGCCCGATTGTAGTTTAGTCCATATGGCTCCATCTATTTCATTTGCGATGTCCGCAAGTAACCATGGCATAGGTGCCGATGAGCTGTTCACGGCTCCCAAACCTCTGCCTGCCAGTTCATCGGTTTTCTCGTTGCCTGTGACTTAGCCTTTGTGTCGACGGACTCTCAGCATACGTTTTCAGTTTTCAAAGAGCATCTGTATGACATTAGAGCCAGAATGGCCGCCCTGCTGTTGACGCCAATCGTCCTCATCCTCGTTGAAGTTCCTTGAATGGACTCCATTCATATACGCCATGCGCATAGCTTGTATCTCCGACTGGAAAACGGTCGCGTAGAGGCCTCAGCCTACTCCAGTTTCAGTCTTTGAACCATACGTATAAATCAGGACGACATCGTTATTGGTGGCTTCTCTGCTCACCCAGTCTCTCCTTGTAGCGAACTTCACTTCGAAGCTCCTTTCCGGTTATGTTTGATCGATCATGTGATCCGTATCCTCAAGATCGAGGCCGTATTGTCTCTGATAACTATGTTCGTATGCTGAATGAAACCAGGTCACCAATTCCAATTTTCACTGACAAATAATTCGCACCTGCACATTGCAGCAAACTTGAAAATATAAAATATTATGATGAAAAAGAAGTTGAACATCAAAATTCCAACAAAAATGAAGGGATACCATTAAGCATGGCAAAAATAAAGAGTGACTAAACCTAAAGATTCAATGCTAATTATTTATGCAACTGCTCGATTCATTAATCTTCCGAATTCTGTCAAACCACCAATCCCAACTGGACAAACACCGAACACACCGGTTTTTCAAATCTCCAGTTGTCTAACCGGTCGGAATCTGAATCTTGGGAAAATGAAAAACGACCAAACAAATTGGACAGGTCTGAATTGAAAACGTAAACAAACATAAAATCTTGTTAATATACGGTCTGGTTAGATAACTTCAAAACAGATAATTTAAAGACGAGCTCTACTATTATTGCCATTCCAGTTGACCAGAAAATTGTGAAAACTATCTCTACATATTCTCATGACACTAGCTATGAGTAGCATCTAAGAACGTGGCGTGGTCTGGAGAAATACCAACACAAAATTCACTTTACAGCGGACAGTAAACCTATAAATACGTACGTACATCAAACCACTGAATGAATCTAAAGACGTTAAAAGGAAAACGTCTTAAATTTCACCTGACGATTTTCTTCCTCCTATGTCGTATACGGAGTCTTCTTTTATCTTTTCCAATAAACCCGCACCACATACTCGCTACCTATAGTTAGCATTACTAACTCTACTTCAGGCTATTCTGTGGCATTGCCTGTACCTAAAATGTGGTTTACTTATGGCTAAGATGTACAAACTTTCACCGAAGAGGTATTTTCCATAGATAATAAATTATTTCGCCGAGATGAAAGCACGAGAACATATTTTATAGTTGCATGCTTTGTCACTATGTATTTGCTAGATGGACGTGGACAGTATCTTTTTCTTGAAGGACAAGAAGTTGTAGTTCACATCAGATCTAGATAAATAAAGGCCTAGTCATTAAGTGCTTATAGGAACTCTTTTAAACCAGATTGTGGTGTAGTTTTTATTTTCTATTTTTTTTTTGAAGAGGGGAAGGGCAGCTAATTACGAATTTGGGGTTCACCACCACATTTTCGTTGGAATTTGAGTAA
This sequence comes from Chloromyia formosa, assembly GCA_964017055.1. Taxonomy (NCBI): domain Eukaryota; kingdom Metazoa; phylum Arthropoda; class Insecta; order Diptera; family Stratiomyidae; genus Chloromyia; species Chloromyia formosa. Next base: position 14,557,879 of record OZ024813.1, on the reverse strand, counting down.
CAACCAGAAAACCCACAGAAGGAAACTCCCCTCTGTTTTTTTTTTTTTGAAAACGATTGGGAAAAACTTGATGAGACATAAGCAACGACGTGAAAAAATGAATAAAAAATATTCGTTCTCATTTGTCCGTATCTTCAATATTTTCCGAGATATTCTCACTTAAAAGGACTATTTTGCATGCTTCTATTCCAAGAAAGAGAAAATTTTCGGCTTTTCTCATGTATTTTGCCAAATATCGCAAAAAATGCACATCTGACGAGGAAAATGATTCGGATCCGCTCAGGGATGCGCTATACCTATTATATCAATGGGTACCTTTTGGCGAGCTTTAGTAAAATTTCATGGATCTGACTATTCTCGATTTCTCCTCCATATGCTTTCCCCTCCGGGTGAAATATGTACCGTAAACTTTCAATTTTTGGGTCGGAAAATATTCCCTTCTGGATCAAAATAACTTTCAGATCCGGAGGGAAACATGTTAATTTTTGGCTTAGCTATCCACTACCATGGAAAATTCTTCTTCTTCCTTGCCCTTTCATACCACTCTGCGGCTTCGCGTTGCTCTGCCTGTGGTGTTGGCACTACCATGGAAAATTAATCAGCATAAAGCCAATTTTTGACCTATCTTCTGGTTTCGTCCACACGATGGATTGTACTCTTCAGGAGCTGCCTTAATCCATCGGGGAAACAGCTCGACCAAACCAGGTTGTACTTTGACCTAAATCGGAATACGTCCCTGAAAAGTACAATCCATCATGTGGACAAACAGGTGAAGAATTGGCTTTATGCTGATTAATTGATTAAATTTCTATTAAAATTATTGGATTCAGCAAAGACGTCTAATTAAATGCATAATATCATGTATGTATTTTTGTAAATTTTTTAATAACGTCTACTTATTATATAATTAACGAAAATCTGTCAAAAAATCTATCTGTACAGTAGCTTGAAAGAAACCATAAATGTTCTTATTATGTTAGGTCCTACTCGCTGATAAAAGCTATTTATAAATTTTATCGATTCCAGTATTTAAGTATGTTGTCATATTATCTGCAATAGTAACTAAACAAGATTTCCAAACCGTAAGAAAGATTGAGGAACTCACTATAAATCAAGCACTTTTAAATCTATAAGCTCCGTTGATAAGGACCGGTTTTTGTTTTCATTTCAGTAAAGTTAAATGCCTCGCTTAGGAAGGTTCTAGGAGCTTTGTCTGACGTCCTTGACTGATTATCTATTATCACAATATTTATTTTTTTTTGTATCCTCTTCTTAAAAGAGCTTAAACTTGTTGTGGGACACATTTTGAAACCCAAATTGTCAGTAACATCTGAGAAAGTTTTAATAAACTAATTCAATTGTCTACAACGCAGACATTAACCTGTCGAATTCAATAGAATGAAATCTATCTCAATTGATATCTTCCAATTATGGTAATTATTTTGATAAGATCTAAGTCATCGGTAGGAATATGTAATCAGTTTTGTGCTGTGTCATAATAATTATCAAACGAATTATCTAAATGGACATAAATTGTTCAATAAACAATTAATTGTCAGTCTTTCGCTATGCTAGATACTTTCATAATAGCAACTATGCTATCGGATGATTGACAATTAATTATTTATTCTGTTGTCAGATATTCCTGTTTAGAATTTCTGAACGTGATCTTTTTGAAATGAGTCAGATTGTTTTTATTTTTTTTTCTGTAAATTGATCATAAGTGAGTTCTTTTGCAACAGCAACAACAACAAGCGGTTTGTTGTTTGTGTAATGCGTGTTCGTTACACTAGAGAGATACGCAAAAGAACGCGTCTACTGTTACAAACGATCGGATGGTAATCGATTTAGGTCTGGTTTATCAATGTTCGATTAACATTTTCACAACAACCTAGCCTTTGGCAGTATTTACTATAAAGCTATCTTCTCGTATAAAAAAGAAGACCGTGTGCGATAATTTTGATTTATTCTGCATTTGCCACTTTGAAATTAGCAGTAAAGTTTGTTCCGAGTCCACTGTTCCTATGCGAGGTCTATGCAATAGTAAGCCGATTTCAACCAAACTGGGATATATGGTTTGGGGTAGCCATGGTTGCCAATTCGCGAACCTACTCCGTACACCAAACTAGGTCGACCTACTCCGCAATCGAAAAATGATCAGTCTCTGAGCATGAAAGCAAACCCAGATCGTACGGTTCCTTTAAATATTAATTGTTCAACTTAGAATAGATGTTGCTTTCACTCCATCTCTAACTCCATGAGGGAGGACAGATTCGTTTCATATACGGAGTAGGTCTGCGAACCTAGTTTCTTGAACCTACTCCGTTGTCGGACTCGGAGCAGGTCAAACTGATCCGCAAGAGGAGCAAGTATGTCATGACTAGTTTGGGGCAGATATGTTTGATTACTTTGAAAATCAAAAAAGATACATTTGGAAATAAAAAAGTATCTCTTAAGGTAGACACACACATGCGTCCAAAATTCAATTTCCCTGGTCGACGTATGGATTTGACAGGGAAATTTTAGATTCGCCCGGGGAAAATTTGGTTTTTGGAAGCAAAAGTGTATCTATATGTTAACAAAAACTTACTGTTGCACCACTGTTCCTTATGACAGCTATATGACGTAGTTCCGACATATATACAGTATACAATGGAAATAACGCATTGTACAAAATTTCATCTCGGTAGCTTTAAAAATTCGAGACTAGTTTGCATAGAACCAGACAGAAAGACGGACGGAATCATCTCGTCATATTGACCATGAATATATATGTATGTACTCGCATACTTTATATGGTCGGAGATGCTTCCTTCTGTGCATTGCAAACTTTATGGAAAAATTAATGGCTGCGTTCAGGAAACGTCAGCGATGAGTGAGCGCTTCACAATTGCTGACAAGCACATTGCGATTATTTTCTTGTTTTAGAAACGGCATGCCGTCTGTCTTATATATCAAATGCCATTGGAAATTTCTTGCTTGATGGGTCCCAGCCCCAGGTGACACACAAGGTGTCGTAACAATTTTCCTTCCCACAAAAAAGTCTGGCAATCACGGTAAAAACACAACCATTGACCTTACACAACGCATCCGAGGTTAGATTTGAAGTTTCGCGGAACAGGCATGTGTCATTTTGCAACTTGACAGTTGTCGCAAATGTAAAATATTGAACAGAGCCAGCAAAGTGAGAAAATTTTATGCTGACTGAAAGTGAAAGCGCTTAGCTCAGGACTAGCGTCTCTAGGACAAATTACCATCCAGCACTGATCGCTTCTCATCGCCGTTGTTTTATGAACGCAGTCAATGTACCCTAATACATTCGTGAAGGGTGTGAATATAAACTTCCAATTAGCGCATTTTTATTTTCTCAATGTATGGTTATTGATCGGATATACGCCAATCGTTACCTATCCTCCGATTTATCGTCTATTTAAAACAAAAACCCAACAGCTTTTGCTTGCTTACTTGCAAGGCGCAAATAAAAGTACGTAGGCATAAATGTAAAATGCACGCGCGTGGCACATTGCAAACTGAATGCATGGTGGACGCTTATCAATAATGTGGACAGACTTTTGTATCGGACGTATGGGATTAAAGTACTTAGTTCGAGTCGCGACCGTTAAGTTTTACTTTTTTTGTTTATAATGTAAATTAAATGACGGTCTCTCAGCGCGTTGTTGCGTCAGTCTGATGTTCTATCATACTTTTTGATGTGGGTTTGAATCCTGCCGTGGCCGTGGATGTTTGTGCCGTCTACTCCGTGTGATCCGGGGCGTAACTAACGGCCATTCCAGACTTGTCGCAAAAATGCGGCAGAGTGGGCAACGATTTTTTTTTAACAATAAAGCATAGTGGGTCATTACCAAACTAAGCCATGATAACTTAGTACGGCTAACCACTGCCACCGAAAATTGTTCAGCACTAGGCCAGTCCTACCACTGTCCTCTGGTTTCGAAACCAGGCAGTGGAGAGTCGAGCTAAGTTATCATGGCTTAGTTTGGCAATGACCCACTCTACTTTATTCTAAAAAATTTGTGCTGATAAAACAGAAAGATTTTTCATATGAATCACTACGGTCAGTAGATCAAAGAAAATTTGACCCAATCCAACTTTCCTCGTTTTGGTATGAGTCATCCGATCAACAACGATGATTTGGTTTCGCTATTGATGACGGTAGCATCTACAAACTTTATAGCTATTAGAATCGTCATATAACTCCCAGGAAAATTTATAGCAATTCCGGAGATTATAAGCTACTTAAGCTTGAAAATGATTGTTTTGCTACACGGTTGAAATTTCCAAAAATTTGTTGAAGATTGCCAGACTCTAACTAAAGTAAAATTAACTGAAAAATTCTAACTTAAAACCTCAAATTACCGAAACTAGTTGGATGTAAATGTAGTTCCGTAAATTAAAATATTAACGTCCCAAATTCCGCAAGCAAATATAAAGACAAAAAATACACGGGATATCAACAATCATTCAACTGATTATCTCATAGTCATGTGACTTTCGACACATTTCAAATCAACAAACATATAAACTTGGCCAAAATTCGCCGACATTTTGTATCGTTATTTTATTCTGCTTTAGAAGTCACATGAGTCGCACACGAATTACCATATTTTGGAAGAATTCAATTATATTATTTTCTATTTTTGTTAATAATATTCCATTTTTTTTTATTGAATTTGAATATTTTTCTACTGCGTTGCCATAGGTTCGGCGGAGGTCCCATTGAATTGAATTGATTTATTAAAAAATACTGCTAAAGACAGACAAGAATTTCCAGATTTATATTTATTGATGTCGCATGACTTTCGAAGCCGGTTTAAAATTTATTATGTCAATTTCTTGTGGTTTCTACTTAAATAAGCAATATTTGAAAATGTATGCTCTGCGAACTCCCCTCACCTCAATGAATTATCCCCCCGCCCCCTAAGTTGTATGGGTTTGAAGGTTATTCATATGGCATTTCCCCAAATTTGGGGGGTTAATTCGTAAGATTGTGTAATGGGTGGGCATCCGAAGATGCTCGTGAGGACGGAGCCTTAGGTAGCATAATGATTGTGAAGGTCAGGCCGTGCCATCTGGCGAAGAAAAAGGCCCCTCAACGAGCTCAGCTCGGGAGATGTGGGCGGGGTTTTCGCCGCTCGTTGCCCCTGTCCTTTACGTATTAACAAAAATTCATAGGCGTGGGGAAGACAACACAAACAAGGGGGGTTAAAATGGGGAATAAAAAATGAAGCGATAAGGATGGAATGGTTGGCGGATGGCTCGATTGTCCTCGCGCTTGCATTGGGTTCCAGATGTAATGGGACCCTCGGCCTCCTGTTTCGTACCACCGACAGATCCTTACTCATCAGGTGCTAGCAAAGATCTGCCGGTCGAAGCATCACTACCAGGATATGGTCCATTGCAGGTGGTTCATTACAATTCCTCCAAAAATTCGATTTTGGTTTGGGTGAAAAGCCATCATGACACAATAAAACAAATTGCATAAATTTAACTAGTGAAAAATGAAATACTCACCAAATTTGGATGGATTAAGTGATCACGTTAAGCGCGGAGCGAGGGCAGCCCACGCAAGGATACATGCGAATATTGCAATTTTCCATATCAAACATACAGTATAAGTCAAAACTATAAATTAATTTTTATATGTACTATCCGTATAATATATCTTTTTTGGCTGGAGTCTGGATAAATTTTCGTTCATTAACGTTAACATTACGATCATAACGCTCTTGAAGCCAAACCTAGTAAATATGGATATTTGCTAAATGGGGGTGATGAGATCATTGCAATGGAGTACTGCTAAAAATATTTTATGTCCTAATGTCCTAAGGACATTTTTGGGCATGGGCGAAATCTAGGCAATACGGGAATCTTCTGAATCGGCATGATGAGGAGAATGCATAGGTGTACTGCAGAAAGCATGACGAGTGCTTTGGTCAGGATTAAAGGTAAATTGAAAATAGAGTAAGTAGTAAAGGAAACTGGAGTGTTGTTAAAGGTGTTTTAAATCTTTTGGTGTTGTCACACTCGTAAGCGAATTTTTATACTAAGGAAATTATCCAATATAATGCATCCTTCTTGTTTTATGTGAAACCATCATTTTTAAGATAAGGTTCTAGAGTTCATAAACTTTGTGATCCCCTATAACGAGGTGATTTGATCGAAGAAACATTTATACTACATATCGCGATGTATCGCTTAAATTTTTATGCGTTCCTGTATTGACTTCCAATTGTATTTTATACCACAGCTACCTGTAACGCGAGCTTAATTCGTAGAGGCAAGTTTAATATGCAAGCACGCGCTACACATGAATATGTAATGATTATGTTACACACATCCAAATTATATTGGATGTAAGGAAAAACGTAAGACGAACGTCATCATCCTTCTTATATTTTATTTTGCAGATGACTTATTTTGCCCGAGCGTTCGAGTTAATGTCTCGATTATTGAGTCGTCTATATTCAAAACATTTGCAAAATTGTAACGTAGGCATGTCTGCCTCTGCATAGAAAAAAAATAGAATAATGAGAACACGCAAATTTACCATTTGCTCTGTTTGCTTGGAAACGGGTAAACGACCGTACCACGGGTTAGAGTCTTCGATTACATTATTCACGAAGAAATTTTAAACGATTTGTCTGGCAATCTAGGACGATAAAGAAAATGCTAAATTGTACTGGTGGTATGAACAAAGGTGGTGACGGACATTTTTCTAACAGTACTCGTAACAATATTTTTTTGCTATTATCGTGGAAGAAAAGCCGTTGAATAACAGCTGATCTTCAGCACTAAATACTAACACAAAAAGTAGCGATTTTCGTCGGTACTGTCGCCCCGTCTCAAGCCAAAAAACACATCGTCCATTTGCTTTCTACTAACAGTTGTCAACAATTTGCTTTGAGAAGCTTTGACCCCAAATAAGTAAATCTTTTGGTGCGCATCCTTGACCAAATGTATACTTGAAATGACTTTGAAGCTTTTACTTCTTTCCACTGTGTTTTTTATGTTCATTAAGTCCTTTTATCGTATAGGACCCTTATGTTCAGAAGATGGGGCTCACCATTCCTTTCCATATCTCCCATTTGTTTATTTTTTCGTCCCAAAGTTTGAGTAAAATGTATTAACAGTTCAATGAAAAAGGTTAACGTAACTTTTTTCGTATATTTAATAGTTTTCAAGATATTATCACTTATTTTTTGAAGTTTGAGTATCTCAAAAATTATTGGAAATTCGGAAAAGCGACGACGCATCGATGGGTAGTGAATCGCAAAAATATACTTATTTGTTCTACCACCCAAATCATAGAAGCGTTCGCGTCGCTGTGATACAAGCTCATATATTTGTATTGTACATAATTTTTAAATTCGGTTTTTTGGCCAAAACTTCTAAACTATGTATAAGGAATTTCGGATTTTTGACGAAATTTTTGCCCCCCCCCCCCCCCAACAGTAGACACCCCCATGCCCGTGGGCCTAGGAGCATCGATCCCCACTATTTCTATACTCCTCAGTCTACTTTTTTTTTTGTTTTTATACCCTAGTTTTTTTTTTAAATTCGGTTTTTTGACCATAAATTCTAAACTATAAGGAATTTCGGATTTTTGACGAAATGTTTGCCCGCCAACAGTAGACACCCCCATGCCCGTGGGCCTAGGAGCATCGATCCCCACTATTTTTATACTCCTCAGTCTACTTTTTTTTTTGTTTTATACATTAAGGAATTTCGGATTTTTTACGAAATGAGTGAGAGGGATAAAAAGCTAAATCTTTAATTACAAAATCCAGTATGCAGCCTTAACAAGATTTTTAAAAGTTACACTTTTGACGCGCGCTAATCTTAGCACGCACTTAATTTTTTTATTAAACTGGTCAAGGTCTTTCGTTTATTTATTTATGTATCAGCAAATTTTTCGCTAAGGTTAATCGTTTTCATAATATTAAAAGGCATTTTTGTGTTTTGTTTTGCTATAACTCAAATTCCACAAAAATTATCTTGTGGGAAACCTCAGATTCGTAATCAACAAAAATCAAAATCAATCAAAAAAACATAAAAGAACTACGATTGGGGTAAACCCCAATCATGCAATACTCTAGATGAATTTGAACCTGGTTAAAGCCAATAAATAATTTTGGTTGCAATCTCGGATGCATCGTATACGTACTGAGTAAATAGGCTTAACGTATTTCATGAAATAGTGCAGTTTGTATGGGAGGGGGTAGAAGGAGGGTGAGGATTACAATAAATTTTATAATGTAGGTTACAATTATCATAAAAGTGATATAGTCAAAATTTCAAAGCAAGATGTTTTATAGTTTTTGAGAAAATCTGGTTATTGTAAATTATCAAAAATGTGTCATTTTGTATGGGAGGGGGTAGACGGAGTAAGGGTAATCGATTACTTTTTTTGAATCTAACTGATATTGTTAATTAAGTGTTAAGTACAAAATTTCAGCCCGATAAATTGTATACGTACTGAGTAAATTGGCTTAACGTATTTCATGAAATAGTGCAGTTTGTATGGGAGGGGGTAGAAGGAGGGTGAGGATTACAATAAATTTTATAATGTAGGTTACAATTATCATAAAAGTGATATAGTCAAAATTTCAAAGCAAGATGTTTTATAGTTTTTGAGAAAATCTGGTTATTGTAAATTATCAAAAATGTGTCATTTTGTATGGGAGGGGGTAGACGGAGTAAGGGTAATCGATTACTTTTTTTGAATCTAACTGATATTGTTAATTAAGTGTTAAGTACAAAATTTCAGCCCGATAAATTGTATACGTACTGAGTAAATTGGCTTAACGTATTTCATGAAATAGTGCAGTTTGTATGGGAGGGGGTAGAAGGAGGGTGAGGATTACAATAAGTTTTATAACATAGGTTACAATTATTATAAAAGTGATATATTAAAAATTTCAAAGCAATATGTTTTATAGTTTCTGAGAAAATCTGATTATTGTAAATTTTCAAAAATGTGTCATTTTGTATGGGAGGGGGTAGAAGGGGTGGAGCGATTTAGCCCGTTCACGAACTTAGCCTTCATTTTTTGTCAAAAATAACGTGTGCAAAATTTGAACTTCATAGCTCAACGCGTTCTTGAGCTAGAGAGGTCACGGACGGACGGACGGACAGACGGACAGACGGACAGACGGACAGACGGAAATCCGGTTTTGAGATATTCGAGTGATAATATGAACTTCTGTATCATTCATTTTTTTCTGCGAGCCTTATTTCTTAGCGTTACAAACTTTGTGGCAAACTTATAATACTCTCAGATTTCATCTAGAGTATAAACATAAATTGAAAACAAAAAATCAAAACTACACCTTAATTTGTTTTGGAACAGTTCCAATAAGCACTTAATGACTTAGGCAACTTGGAAAATCCAATGTCTATTGGCCGAGAACTTTTTACCTTACCCTTGTACTTCAGATACTATTGGTTTTTGTTCTGATAGGGTATACCTATCCTTAATATTTTGTAGCCGTAGGCGGCATGAATTTCATATTTTAACTTATTGAATACCTGTCCTATGTAATCTTTGGTGGGAACTCCATAGGAAATGAGGCATAAAACTTTTGGGACTAAAAAAAAATGCATAGTCGTGTTGTCTCTTAAAAAATCGATAAATAAACAAGTTGTCTTTCCAAAGGATTTAAAATCGCGTCCCTGAGATTCCTGTAGAGAAGATTATTCAACTCTTTCATCTCATCTTATCGTGTCTTATTCGTATCATATATTTGTTAAAAATTCAACTGAAGGTTGAACAAATTTACTTCCACCTATAGAGATTTTTATTATTACCATAATTTAATTTATTTTGCGGAAATTGGGCTTGCTAAAAAAAATATTTACGCCCACACCCGTAGCAACAGTGCACTTGCAGGTAATCGCGATAATGAGATTTTATTAACACTTTTCGCGAATTAATACCTGATATTTAAATTTTCAGTAAAAAAGAATTCCAATTTAGTTTGTAAATAACACTGGAGGTACTGGACCAGGAAAAAATATACTCTCTGTGGGATATTCATGGCAGAAGGTTGACTGTAGTTGTGATTAAGTTTGGTAATTTGTTCCTTCAACTTGAACCGGCTTTCCAATGGAAAACACTTGTCGAAGCATCAGCGGCTCGGATTCGAAGCGATTGGGAACTGTTTATACAAGGAAGAATGTGAAATAGGATTGAAAATCCATTTTGGCCATAATTAAAAAGTCAGATTATAACTATAAATAGTACTCCGGATGGCGCAACGGTCAGCACGTTCGCCTTCTATGCTCTGGGTCCCATTTTGGTTCATACTCAAGGCAGTAGTCGATAAAAAAAGGGTTTAGGTGTCGGAATATGAGTCCACTCAGCTGTTAAATGAGTATCCCTCTGGAGTAAATAACTCGGTTCAGCGTGTTACTGATCACACACCTCAGCACAAAACACACCGTCACCATCTAGTTAGATTATGCGAACTCACCGCGAGGCCTTGTTTCAAATTTGGACTGTTACGCCAGTTATTTATTTTTATTTTTATAACTATAAAATCGTCGTAACCTCACAGGCGGTTGACGGCACTTCAATTGTCATAACCTTCCGTGCGCTGAAGGAACATTACACCTTGAAATTGGAAGTAATTTTGTTGCAGGCACGTCTCAAGGAGGTTTAGTGGATCACGTTTTTCGTTAGGGCAAACTTTTTTTTTCGTTTAGGATTGCTCTTGTCAATGTGGGGCATTCGATGTTAGAAAACATATTGAAGACAGCGAAGGAAACAAGCTTGAAATGCCTGTCAGTAAGGAGTAGAGTTTGTAATTTTGACACAAGTTCTACTGAGTTGCGAACTGAGTTCTCGAGATGGAATTGGGATAGTTGACGAATTTTGTCGTTGATTGTCTTGGCAAGATGGTATTCTGCTGCTGTGGTGTAAAGGGCATCCATGTGGACCTTTACCAGGTCATAGATTTTCGGAGCTTCAATGTTCCTTTTGTCCCATTCCTTGGGAAAAATTTCGAAGCTTGTGAAACCGACATTTTCAATTCCCTCATGTACTGCGGCGTTGGGTCTTTCGTCGGTTTGCCAGCGTTAAGTTGGATATAGCCGCATGCATTCCGGACATGTAGTCCGTCGTTTGCATTGGTCTATAAATAAATACATAAATACCTTTATTCGCTTTGGTTAGCGTGAGAATGTTCTTCATAATTTTGGTATGAAGACCTTTGATTATTGCTTCGACACCTCTGTTTTTGGTCCTATCCATGAAAGTAGATTTGATCTTCCCCAGTTGCTCCCGAAGTAGGTTTGAATACGGTATATCCTTCTCGTTTCTTAGGATACCCAACTCCGAATGGACTACCAAAATGTTTTTCATACGTTCGCCTGTATGTGAAGTGGGTGAAAACTTATGTCCCATATTCAGAAACTCAGTTTCTGCGGTAGAGAACTCAACATATGAAAGGTTTACAAATCTGGAAAAGAAATAGTTACTTTTAGTATTATTTGATTTGACCTCACATTTGCTCGGCTTAGTGTGTAGTGTCTCCAGTTTTCCTTGGTTTGTGGAGGTTGGACAATCTTGTTCGTAGGTATTCATCAAAAGATGTCTGTGGTGAATACGTTTTGAGTCAACTGGGTGGAGCTTAAAAGTCAGCTCCAAATGGGCGACTTTCAGATACTCACGAGCTTTCCAGAACCGCTTTTCCTCGCGGAGGTTCAACCTCTGGCTTTTCTCGATAAACCGATCTGAAACTGTATTCTTGACCGAACAAGAAATCTTTACGAAATTAGAGATTAGGCCGTGCTTAAGACATTGGTTTATAAAGTAGTAGTAGCCTTCCTAGTTTTACAGTGTAGCCTGTAAAATGTCGTCGTTAGACTGCCACGACTCGCCTCCTTGATTGATTCGATTGGCAACTTTTCGACTTTGTGGAAATTCATTTTATATAAAATACATAAAAACGCAATATTTTTGTCTTTTCCACTTTATTATTCTTGACGCATTTCGCTCCCTCGAACATCTTCAGAGGAATGATATTCACCTAGGCTGGCAAAGGTAGTCACCGATCTGTCTCTCTATACACTTATGTAGTACGGAGAGGCAGCGGTAGCGCATGGCTTGCTTGACTACTTCGTTCGAGTGTAAGTTGCATGCATGTGGTTGGCGCGTCAATGGTTGATGCCTGAGCAATTCAAACGATTACATGCATCTGTAGGACGCCTTAAGTTTTTCGTCCGTTTGTCCGGCAGATTCACATGGAAAATCATAAATTTTTCAGGGCCCTTCTTTTTTTTTTCGTACCTTTTGATGGTAAAGAAATATGCTTGGGGTATTTTCCTGTTTACTTATCAATAAAAAAGAAATATTTCGTATTAGAATCAAACATTTTTCTTACGTATAATTAAAATACTTCAAGGGTCCACTGTGCACTTTATTGGTGAAAAAATACTTAGAAATGATTAATAAATCCTTAAAAAAACATAAAATTAACTCCATGTCAAGGAAGATCCTATGACAAAAAGAATACATTTGAGCTGTGGAACAAATCACGTAGAGATGTCGGCCGGCTCACGGCGGTCATTACAAGACATTGGCCTATCGGATAATATGCAAAAGGGTTTGACTTCCTTTATAATTCGCATTGCAGTAGCAGCGTGAATGAGGATGAGAAAGAAACCATCACTGCTAGGGCCAGACATAAAGCACTGGTCAAAGCCTTTAATGTTAGCCTGGAGTATGTATCTGGGGAGTTGCTATACTTCCTGAACTCCTTTGTTTGGATCTAGGCGTCCTTGCATCCCCTGTTAGTCCAACCGTATTCCTACAACCAATTTTCACGGTGTTTGTGGCTGCAAAACGCGCTAATTGGGCTCTGGCAGGTTGTGCTTCAGCTACCATTTATACCAACCTTAGGAATTTTATTGTTTCAATCCCGACTCCAATTCCCATAATAATTAAATATATTCCCGATTATAAGATTATTCTGTACTAAATACTATATGTGTTTTTATTTATGATTCACAGATTTTTCCAACGTGGATTAGTACAATAAGAAGACAAATCATCAAACGCAGCACACAACGCCATTAAAGGTAAGTCATTTTAACAAGTTGTTTCCATTGTAATTACTAAGTGATTCGAAAAAAGTGAAACGTGCCGCCCAAAACAAGAACAAATAGGTTCTAAAAGTCACCCACAAAATCACATGACTGCTTTAGAAACTTTTGCCTGGAATTACAGAGAGCATGTAAAAAATTATACCTTTGCTCATTTCGTATGAATTCTGTTGAATTATTTGATGTTAATTGGCCATAACAACCCTTGACGTCATTTTGTTGATAGTTAAAAAATATGCAAAAATCAAAAGCTCTTATACACTCGTATATATTTAAGAGGTGATGGGTAAGTTATATTATATTAAACAATTATGCGCGTTGATAAAAAAAAATGACTCGGGTAAAAGTTAAAAATCGCCTTTCGAGATTTCACAGTCCGTGGAATTTCGAGGGATATTTAAATTCTATATTAGAATCAAATGTCTAGCGATAGAGTTGCTAATAGACAACTTGAACTTCAAATACAAAACAACGACTTTTAATGGATGTGCTAATATGAGACCATGCGACCATTTATTCAGGTTTAACATTTCATTTGCGTAATTTTGTTTATGCGTGTGGTATTTTTTGACGCAATTACTAGGAATTGCAAATTTGCTCAGTTGTATCCAAGGCTCAGAATTCTAGCAACAATTTGCAGAAGAACTGCCTTACTGGCTGGTGATCGGTATGGAATAGTTCGGTCAATTTTGGATGGTGTACGCGCTTTTATCGAATAGAACCAATGTCAGCTTGCCATACGAAAGCGGTCTTATTGTTATACTCTAGATGAAATCTGAGAGTATTATAAGTTTGCCACAAAGTTTGTAACGCTAAGAAATAAGGCTCGCAGAAAAAAATGAATGATACAGAAGTTCATATTATCACTCGAATATCTCAAAACCGGATGTCCGTCTGTCCGTCTGTCCGTCTGTCCGTCCGTCCGTCCGTCCGTCCGTGACCTCTCTAGCTCAAGAACGCGTTGAGCTATGAAGTTCAAATTTTGCACACGTTATTTTTGACAAAAAATGAAGGCTAAGTTCGTGAACGGGCTAAATCGCTCCACCCCTTCTACCCCCTCCCATACAAAATGACACATTTTTGAAAATTTACAATAATCAGATTTTCTCAGAAACTATAAAACGTATTGCTTTGAAATTTTTAATATATCACTTTTATAATAATTGTAACCTATGTTATAAAACTTATTGTAATCCTCACCCTCCTTCTACCCCCTCCCATACAAACTGCACTATTTCATGAAATACGTTAAGCCAATTTACTCAGTACGTATACAATTTATCGGGCTGAAATTTTGTACTTAACACTTAATTAACAATATCAGTTAGATTCAAAAAAAGTAATCGATTACCCTTACTCCGTCTACCCCCTCCCATACAAAATGACACATTTTTGATAATTTACAATAACCAGATTTTCTCAAAAACTATAAAACATCTTGCTTCGAAATTTTGACTATATCACTTTTATGATAATTGTAACCTACATTATAAAATTTATTGTAATCCTCACCCTCCTTCTACCCCCTCCCATACAAACTGCACTATTTCATGAAATACGTTAAGCCTATTTACTCAGTACGTATACGATGCATCCGAGATTGCAACCAAAATTATTTATTGGCTTTAACCAGGTTCAAATTCATCTAGAGTATTGCATGATTGGGGTTTACCCCAATCGTAGTTCTTTTATGTTTTTATATTGACACTGATCCGATTTGTTGGCGGGCTGAAATAACACACAAGGAATAGTGGAACTGCCTGTATACTCAATTGCCCTAACTCCTTGTGGGCAAGTGGCCCAGTTGACGTTTCGTTGGCATAAACTAGTTCCAGAGAAAGCACTTGCCAGTATGTACCTCCTGCTCCCCTATTTAGCCGACTAGCTGCGACAAGTCGGGTGATGCTGAAGCTTATTACTGCGCCCCGCACCACAGGGGGAAGACAACACAAACATCCATGGCAACAAACATCGTCGTGGACGGGACCTGAATCCGAAAGGTCCAGGAAGTTTATAGTGTTGTAAACACTTTTCTCCAATTAAACTGAATATCTTTATTGAGCGCATTCAACGATACTAGAAATGCATCTACAGTTGTCTGTCTCTTCCTTTGAAACCTACCAGGATATCGTCCACATACCTGTACCAAAAGAAAATATGCTTTTTCGAACGCGCAGAGGACAAAATGCTGGTTTTGAAATTGGACATATAGACCTCCGCTAAGAGAGGGCTAACAGGGGAACCCATTGGTAAGCCCGTGCGCTGCTGGAATGTTTCACCCTGAATCTGGAAGTAATTCTGTTGCAGGCACGTCTGAAGGAAATTAAGCACCTCGCGTTCTTGGTTAGGGCAAACACACTTCATTAATGATACATAACTGCCTATAACGCGTGTTACTTGACATTTCCCCTTTGTGTACATGCATGCAAACCAATACATATGCAACTACTAGGCACTTGCGTTAACTTGTATGAAGTGCGGTATCTTTTTAATGTCTAATCTTTGCTCGAAATGCAGGTAGTCAGACATGAGACTGATGCCACTACTCACTGCGGTACCGGTACTCCATAGAATTGAGTTGGGTTTGTGTATAGCGAGAAATGTCAGACTGGGTTGCCGTCGTCGCCCCCAGAGCGGACGGAGGCAACATTCGTGCTTATGCGCGATACCGAGGGCTGTGATCCCTTAACCGCATAGCGAGCGTAGCGAGCAGAGTCGACACAAGAGACTGTTCTTTCACAATAGTCCCTTGTGTGTGCGTTTTGACGATAAATTAGTCCAACAATTACTCGGCTTCAAGAAGGAAATAAAGCGTGAGAAAATGTATTTATTGTATTTAGAATTAGAGAATTCCAGCAAGCGCCAACACGTAGTATACCTTACAGTCGACACACATTCCGCCGATCTTGCACTGTCGGATATTCCCTAAGACAAGTTTTTCCGGTATTATTTATTTTGGAAAATAGAAACGATTTTTTTCTCGCTGTTATGACAGCAAACAAAACAACCTATTATAGGCACACTCTCATGTTACCCGCCACATTGCTTCATTCTGAATACATAATCAAATCCACACCCACCTTTTGATTCTTTTCAATATCCGCAACTCCTTAAACGCATTTGTGATGAATACCACGTGGCAATTGAGCTGAATAGAGACGTCAATACAGCCACCAATTTGACATCAATAATGATGTTGTGAAATCCAAAAGCAACGCAGAAAAAACATGACAAGGACTCGACGTCATGCATAACACCTTCTATTTTTAGGTGTACATTTTACACAGGAATTCCGCCCTTAACTAGTTAGGAAACGACGGGAAAGAAGAAGATTTTTATTTTTAACAGGGCACATTTCTACGGTTTATTTCATCATGAAAAGAGGGTTTCGTCTTGATTACTTGCAAGTAATTGTCCTTTATTGATCCAAGCACAAAAAGCTTTTAGCGTGATTTACGTTATTATTGCCTATTCTGGTTGACGCCTGAGCTGTTGTTATTGTTGTTGTTGCTATACTACACGTTGGGTTTAAGGGTAAATTGATGGTGAAATGAAACTCGCTTTGTGGTCTAGTCATCATTTGGAAAATTGTGTGGCTTTAGGCAAGAAATGATTGTAATCCTTTATAGGATGGTGAGTAGCGAACCTGATCTTGGGTGGTGCATTGAAAAAATGATGTCACTAAGTGAGCTGCAACAAAGAGTTTTAATATGAAATGAAGATGAATGCGAATTGATGACATTTTGGTAAAATTGCTAGCGAATATATTGTATAAAGTGATTACTACGGGAATCACCAGCTTTAATTCTTTAATCCAAGTAATTCCCGGCTCCCCTGATGTTGTTTTAAATACTCGTACTTGGCCTTTCAGTAACATCTATCTCTCAGTTTTCGTATTATACAATGTGGCCAACTTGAATAAGAATAACCACTACGAGTTTTGATTTACTCAAAATCTCTAGTCCTTTATACGCCGGGAATGCCAGGGGCTATATTAGTTTTTTTTTTAGAAATCGATAGAGGCCACCACAAAACAAAAATTAAATTCAAATTAACACCGCAGAAAAAATTCTACAACGGTCCTTATGCATTTTTTATTGTGTTTCCTTCTACCTCGGACCACTTTAGTCGCATACTTTCCATTAGAATATTTCTACTATTATTCTCTATTAAATTATCGAAATCGAAATTTGTGTTCAAAATATTTCGTTTAAACAAATAAAAGTAGAAAAACTCGCGAATCAGTTTTTTCGCCAATAAATCCACAACGGTGCGTGTATGTGCAAATTATGATAAGCGAGACTCTGTAGTTCACACAATTCCCGACAATTAAAAAAAAACTCAATACGATTAGCATCATTATCGTGGCGCAACAGCCCGACTTTGGGCCCTGGCCGCCTGGATCTACGTCCTCTGTAACGGACGGTTTGGTGGGCATCCGAAAATGCCCGTGGGGACGGAGCCTAAGGTAGCATATGACCGTGAAGGTCGGGCCGTACCATCTGGCGAAGGAAAAGGCCCCTCAACGAGCTAAGCAGCGGCCTATGCTTGCTGTAGCTCAGTTCGGGAGATGTGGGCGGGGTTTTCGCGGCTCGTTCCCCCTGTCCTTTACGTATTAACAAAACTTCATAGGCCTGGGGAAGACAACACAAACAGGGGAGGTAAAAATGGGGAATAAAAAAAATAGTCGAGAAGGATGGAATGGTTGGCGAACGGATCGGACGCCCACGCGGTCGCACCTTGGTCCGGGTGTAATGGGACCCTCGGCCTCTGGTTTCGTACCACCAGCAGATCACTACTCATCAGGTGCTGCTTCGATCTGCCGGCGGGAGCAGCACTACCAGACCATAATATGGTTCATTACAGGTGGTTCATTACACCTCCAATTATCTCGGTCAATTTTGGAAGCCCATCAAACTGCTCCGAAAATTCGCCGAATGACCTTACGTTAAAATGTGTTTCATCATATTTTCGGAGGCTTGAGTAAGGGTTTAGTTTTCGCAACCATAGCATAGCACAGGTCGTATGATGGTTTTGTTTATGTGGAGCTTAATATTTCTGTGCACATGATTCGATTTTATTATTTTGAGGACCGAGAAGAAAGTCTCATTCGCTAGCTGTATCCGTCGCTTGATTTCATCAGTTTCATTGGCATCCTTCGCCTGGTTACTACCCAGTTATTTGAAGTCGTATACGAATTCGATGCTGAGGTCCCCGATATTGCTGTTTGGTTGTTCCGGCATCCTGGTTCTTGATTGCATCATTGCTTTTGTTTTGCTCTGGTTAATCCGTAGTCCAACCTCTTTTCAGCCGTGTCAAGGTTATTTAGAAGTTTTTCTGCATCGGGCAGGTTTCGGGACATGATGTTGATGTTGATGGAAGAACACTGTGCCCCTGTGGTTGCCATTCATAACCCGGATGGCGTGTTCAAGTGCCAGGTCGAAGAGCGTCGATCCAGTTCATCGCCTTGCTTCAGTCCAATACGTGTTTCGAAGAGATCAGTCAGCCTGTTTTGGATCCTGACCTGTAAAACGGAGTTAGTCATCGTCATTTTTATTAATCGTACTAAATTTACTGGAATTACTCAATTGCCCTAACCCCTTGTGGGGCATAGCGCGTCAACTGTTCCATGTGGCCCAGTTGACGTTTCGTTGGCTTAAACTGGTTTCGTAGAATGCAGTTGCCAGCATGAGTTAAGAATTAAATCAGACTTCCGTCCTCACTATAATTAACTCTTTATTATTGAGGTGTAGAGGTCCGGACTACTTACGGTCCGGTAGTTCAAATACAACTGAATTCCATCTTACAAACTATTTTCTTAAATACTATTCCTTATCTCTACCTACGCCTAATAAGTTTCTAGCGAAAATACAAAATACATTTTTCCCTATGACTCATATGTTAGATCCTAATAAACATCTTCTACTTATGTCTATAGTATTCCTTATCTCTACCTAAGCCTAATGAGTTTCTAGGGAAAATACAAAATACATTTTTCCCTATGACTCATATATCCTAATAAACCCTATCATAAATATCTTCTGCTTGTGTTTTGTTCAGTTGCTCGCAGATGTTGTGTGATCTGCTTCGTGGGAGATGACTCATGCACATCCATGGCCACGAACGTCGTCGTGGACGGGATTCGAACCCGAAACGCCGGTAGTCGAACATGAGACTGATGCCTCAACACACTGCGTTACCGGTCGCCCATGACGTTGTACAATACTCCACGATCAATACTGTCGTATGCTTGCTTAAAATCAACAAAGATTTGGTACAGAATCTGCTTGACCGTGAAAAGCTGCTGGGTTGTAGCTCGGCCAGGTCTGAAATCGGCATTATATTTGTCAATGATTCGTTCAGCGTACGGATTTATTCTATTTTCCAGAATTTTCGCCAGTATTTTGTAGGACGTGCAGGCTAGTAAGATGTCGCTGTAATTCACTTACACTTGAACTCAATTAAAAAAAAAACACTTGATAGTCTTCTCCCATCGGAGCCCCAGGACTTCTGATTCTGATACGGAACGCTACTTCGATATACTTTACTATATACTATACTACTACATACTATATAAAACTTTCTACAAATATCAATTAGTAGTTCTCTCGAAATCGAGAAATCGAACGCTGGCAGGTGGTTTCAATGTATGTAATACTATATTAAATGGCTTAAGGGGAGTCCGGAGACAGCCTTATCCTTATAGAGAAAAAGTTTTTCTTTCCTATTTTTCAGAAACTAAATATGCTAATAACCTGATTCTTTTTTCATATTGTACTGGTTTAGTTGAAGTTTAAATAAATCAAAGATTAAATAAAAATATTCAAATCACGGCAACGGAAAAAAAAAATAGATTTTTTCGTTATTATCAACGAAACTTCTACCGCTTTCGTTGCAGGAAGGTTAAACGTACCTGCTAGTCTGTTGTGTAACGTCGTCATTTTGCGGGTTTTCAGTGTCTTTTTTGCGCTGTTTTGAGCAGAAAATGCCAACGTTCAAGTCGGTCTTTAAAAACTTTTTTAATTTTTATGTTCATTTTTTCACCGTTTCTTAATTTTAAAATACCATAGTAAACATATCAAAATGGTCAGGAAAGTCCAATCTAAAAAAAAAATATTTTTTTTTTTAGTTTTTCGACTTCGGACTCCCCTTAAGTTCTTTTCGTCCACAAGCCCAGCACGAAGACTGGTTGAACCGTGTGCGACAGGATGCGTAGCTGGAATAAAATTCTCAAAGCCCTGGCCGGTAGTACCTGAAAGGGATGTCCAATAGTACAAGGTTTCATTCTGCACACCAACTTAGTATGCGTCTGTAGCTTAGCTCGGTAACGCACCGGGCATTTTTTGCTATTCAAAACACGGTCTCTGCGGTTCAAGCCCCGCAACGGTGCCAAATATTTTGTCCCGGCTTGAGCCGCAGAGATCGTGTTTTGAGTAGCAAAAAATGCCCGGTGCGTTACCGAGCTAAGCTACAGACGCGTACTAAGTTGGTGTGCAGAATGAAACCAAGTGTCACAAAAAATTCCGATTTTAACTTAAATAATAATTCGCATTTGCACATTGCAATAACATTGCATACATAAAATCCATTAGATACATGGCTCTGCTTTAAATTAAACCTCATGCTGAAATAATCTTGCTAACACTTGTATCTATTTATTCATGCACTTAGTATAAAGTAAGTACTTTTGATAAATATTTTAATACCCATAAGACACTCTCAAACACCGACTTAATCCCACTGAAGACCGGGCAGTTATTTCTGACTTCTGTGCTTATTACTAAAGCACACTTCGTCATTTTTTCTCCGCAAGTTGTTTGCTTGTTTACTTCAACCACTCGTGCACTTAAAAAAATAAATAACTGATAATAAAAAGCATACCCACAGCAGCCAACCACCTCCAAACAAGATAATGGGTGAAAAAGTGAATGAATGAGCGTCTCAATCGACGAGTACTAATTATTTACACTGGAAACGTTTAATTCGAAACGACTTTTACTGTAACTACATATTAGTCAAATAATTGGAAGCGATGATTTTTCTGAAATAATATCAGTTTAATTAGCAATCGGGAGGTGCAATAATTACCTCAATGGATTTTCCTATGAGGTGGACATGTGTCACACTATGAATAGTCAACAGATCGACGAACAATGAACGAATCATTCAATTATTAACAGATAGTACTATAATTATTAATAGATTGATAGTTGTCTACAGAATCTTGTCAATGAGATTGTTTTCGATATTATGATTATTTTTGGGGACATGCATCTATTCCTTTTTATGTATACTGGCAAGTTTTGAGTTGTTTTTCGTGTTTTTGTAACAATTGTATTGAGCTAATTGTGTAAAGCAAACCTATCTTACAATATTTCGGACTTTTTTCGCTTCCGTTCATTTATAGGCCAGTAAAATTAAGCCAATTTGGGGGGCTTAAAGATTAGGAAAAGTGAAGAAGACGTTTGCTGTGCATCCGAAGATGTCCATGGGGCCAGAGCCTATTATTATATACTATGGGGGATAGCCGAAGCAGACCACTTACGTTTGGGTCCCTTTTCGCCCCCTCCCGGTCATCAGTGGCTTCCAGATGTCGACTGATAATTGTCGACCTCTTTCTTCATCACTGAGTCCCGTGTTATTGCTAGCATTTGTTTGAAGCTGAGTTCACTCATGGCTTCTACACTTATCGTGTGCCTGCCTGTGATCCTCAACCTCGTGCTAGCCAGTGCTGGACATTCGCACACAATGTGTGCTGCCGTCTCGGCCTCCTCCAGGCATAGCCTGCAAACGTCATCTTCCCCGATTTTCATCTTGGCCAGATGAGCCTTAAAATTACCATGCCCTGTGACCAAGGCAGTTATCCAGCTTAGGGTACTCCGTTTATAACTAAGTACCTTTCTCGCTTCCCTGCCTAAAGGGCTGGTTATTGCATTCCGAGCTTGTTTGCAAGTGACTAGCTCCTGCCATCTTTGTTGATGCATGGAGTCCATCCACTTCCCAACCTTCGCTCCAATCATGCCGTTCCCCAGAGCAACTCTGGGTTCTGGGCCAATGAAAGTTGCCGCAGATCCCTGTTTTGCTAGGGCATCCGCCGCCTCATTTCCTGTTGTACCTATGTGTCCTTTTACCCACATCAGCGTAACCTCATTTTCTGAGGCACACGTGTTGAGCTTCCGGACACACTCTAGTACCAGTTTAGAGTTTATGTTCGTCTGCTGCATGCGTCTGATCACCGATTGGTTGTCCAGTGCAATAAGGATTTTCTTCCCCCGCACCTGACCTTCAAGCAAGTGGTCCAACGCATGCAACAAGCCAAGCATCTCTGCCTGGTATACGGACACATACTCTCCTAGACTAAACGCACATGCTAGGTTTAGCTCTTCAGAGTAAACCCCCGCCCCCGCTTTACCGTCCATTAAAGAGCCATCAGTAAAAATGCTGATGTCATTGTACATACACTCATTATGTATGTTTCCATCTGCAATGTGAGTCTTCTGTAGTCTTTCAACTACCCTACGTCTACTCATGCCTTCTACCGGCATTAGAGTCTCCCTGACCTCATCATGAATAATGTATAGGATGCTCTTATGACCGCTGCTAGTTCCAAAGCGATGCCACATGGCATCCCTTTCCATGCGTATTGCCGAAAGCGCCGCCGTTTTCTTTATAAATAAGTCCAACGGCGGCAGTCCCAGCAATGCCTCCATTGCTCGCGTTGGTGTGGTGCGCATTGCACCACATATGCTTACGCAAGCTATCCTTTGTACCCCATCTAGCTTCTGCTTTGTGGTATTCTGCATGGCTTTTGGCCACCATACCACTGATGCATAGGCTAGAATAGGTCTTACCATCATTGTGTAAATCCAGTGTGTCGCTTTAGCTGAAATTCCCCACCTACGAGCACACACTCTCTTACACTGATGCAAAATCCTTTTCGCTTTTTGGATCTTTTCATCAACGTGAACATTCCAAGTTAGTTTCGCATCTAAGGTAACTCCTAGATGCTTCACTTCCTTGGACACCTTGATTTCCGAACCAAAAAGCCGTAAGGGAGTTATCTCTATGTCTTTCCTCTTACGAGTAAAAATCATAGTGTTTGAGCCTAAGTTAGCATAATGACCGTGACCGGTCCGGTCGTGCCATATGGCGAACAAAAAGCCCCTCAACGAGCTAAGCAACGGGTTATGGCTGCTGTAGGTAGGTCTGGACAGCGCGTCAACTGTTCCATGTGGCCCAGTTGACGTTTCGTTGGCATAAATTGGTTTCGGAGAATGCAGTTGCCAGCATGCACCTCCTGCACATCCATGGCCACGAACATCGTCGTGGACGGGATTCGATCCCGAAACGCCGATAGTCAAACATGAGACTGACGTCTCAACACATTGCGCTACCGGTCGCCTAAGTTGCGGCTAGCTTATTTAAAGTGCGTGGTGCCTCATGGCTGTGCGCCGCAGCAATCCGGCACCAGCCGCTGACCTCCACTCTCCGTAAGTTACGTGTTTCTTCATGAACTTCTTGTATGAGCCGCTCGCAGCTGAATTCTGCTATTGGCATTAGTAAAGATTGTGAATTTTCCTGCAACTTAAGCTAACGTTAAATATCGTAAATATGGCTAGTATGACCATTGGGTATATACAATAACACAATTAATCTGTCACTAACTAATGGCAGCATGGTGTCCATGAAATATCCGATCGAATGGGAACTGCTTCTGTTATGTGGTGGTGGCCGAAGAAGAATATTTATCTCGCACAAAGAGCCTCATTCTTAGCCCTGCTTATTCAACAGAATAATGCATGAAGGTCTTACAGATACCTGTGTGAGAGGGCATGTACTCTCTTAAGCAAGTCCACCATAAACTCTTCTTAAACCTAAAAATATTGTAAAAAAGGGAATAAATTAATTGAAATTTGTCTCTGACCTTTTTGGTCTGTCTGCTGTTGAGTTCTGAAAATTTTCCATTTTATCGAAACTGTCTGAAGTGATCAAAAACGATGAGAAGGACAAACTATTTATTTTCCGAACAATGTCATCACTAACTCTCTGTCATCTCTGGTTGTATTGCGTTTTTAAAAAGACGCTTTCTACGTTACTGAACAACAACATAACCGATAACCAGTCATTGTAATTCGGAATTGTACAACTCGAGACAATTGCTTCCTCGTAAAATTCATCTCATTTATGTTATGTCTTCATCTCTAATCGACATCCATATGTTACGCACTTGACGCGTTGGTTACAAAAATCACAAAAAAAAAGAGAGTGTACATTAAATCCTCCCACTTAAGCGATATTAGTGTCTGTCCTCTGGCAAAGGACATTCGTAAACGCCCTGACAATCTGCTGACCTTTCAAAAAAAGAAGAAACACTGAAGCCAAAGAACCGATATAACATAAAGCTCCTTACGAAGCAGAAATCGTCATCATCGTCGTCGTCCTCGTCATTCCTCAACACCATTATGTCGGTCTTTATGCTCATTCGACTAGATCTTGGGTGTTTAAATGCAGGCGTGTGTCCTCTTGTTACCTACTCATGTCAGTGATGTATGTTTTGATGTTAAGGTGACAGGTTAACCCTCTTTATTTTAGCTTTGACATTATGCTGCTCCTCCTATTTCCTTGGCAAATATGTACGTACGTATATTTGGCGGTATTCTAACCTCAATCCTGCACGAATCAAAGAATCAACCTAGTGATTTTTTGCTTTGCTATGTTCCTTATTTTCTTCACTCGTCTAACCTTGCGGATTGTGTCGCCTCTCTATTCAATATTTGGCTATCCTTGGAGGCGCTCCTGGAAGTGAGCTGCTCACGTGTATCGTGTGTTATGTGTGTATGTATATGAAAAGGCTGCCTATTATATGTGTAGACATAGCAACCGGAAATAGCCTCTTTTCCACGAAAATATATTTTTTTTTATATGATGGTTTGAAGAGAGTAGGGAGGACGATAATATTTAGGCAGAAGATAAGCTAACAGACTGTTTTTAGACAATGAGCTGTTTTGGTTTCTAAAACGCTTAGCGGTTAACAAGATTAACTAAGCCCCAAAATTGTCTTGGAATTCGAAGAGTATGTAAAAGAAGAGGCGGATTTCATGATAAAAAATTTTTTATAAGGATCCGGAAATAAAGGAACATTTTGGGGATGCTTAAATCTCCCTTTTCTTGTTTTTGGAGCTGCTGATGATTTTCGTTTTAGGTATTAAAATACTTACCGAAGGGAGATATACCTTTAACATCGGTAGACATAAACTGACAAATTTATGAGGAGTAATGTGGCCATAAGTCGTACGGATAGCGCAAGGGTTAGCACGTTCGCTTTCTAGACACTGGGCCTCGTTTCGAATCCTACTGAATCATAGGCGCTGACTGGGGGGGGGGGATACGCAATGCCTCTCCAATATTTTAGGTGTGTATATCGCTATTAATAGTTTCGCGATAAAAGCGAATTTCACTGGACTTCTTTCCGCAAATAATCAAATATTTATTTAGCTATGACTCATAGTCATAAGGAAGGAGAGCTTCTTCAGGCATTGGAGATGGTGCCGTTAAAACCCGTGCATTAATAAGGCTCATAAGGAAAGAAAACTCCAACTTAAAGTGTCATCAAATTCCTGGGACGCGGACCATAAAAACCCGTATGAAATTAGCTCGAACTATAATGGTCGTATGAGGTATTATCCCGGCCACGCAATATCGAACATGAATTCGCGCATGAACGAACGCGTGGAACTTTCTCTTCAAATTCGTGTGAAGTGTGTGTGGGCGTCTTGAGCCATTCGGAGGACACTTGTACCATACTCGAGTTCGGCAGTGTGTGGCGACACTTGAGTATTACAACACGTCGTTCAATTTTGTTGTGATTGCTCAAAATGGTAGTCTGGATGGCGCAACGGTTAGCACGTTCGCCTTCTACGCACTGGTTCCCGGTTCGATTCCTACTGAATGGAGTAGTTTTCGATAAAAAAAGGGGATTTACTTGTCGGACTATGAGCCCACTCAGCTGTTAAATGAGTACCCATTTATGAACTAATTTACTCGGTTAACGTGTTGCTACTACACATCTTCACAAAGCATACCGTCACGATCTAGAAAATGAGATGATGCAAGCTAATCTCGAGTCCATGGTTCAAATTGGACTGTTGCGCCAATTATTTACTTTACTTCTTAAGATGGTATCAAATCTGAATCGATCTTTTGTGCTAAATATTATGATCTTAAAGGCCGAAATACTCATACAGTGATAAGCTCACAATTATACGCTGAAATCTTGCGTCAGAGAACGCTGCTTGCGATGGCTAATTAATGCGCCAGCTGTATTTTGTAGTGTACTGGCGTCGCTACTACGCTGTGCATTATGTATTGTCAAATTCCGCGATCGTTCATAGAGCAAAGAAAATGAAATTTGTTATCGGTAGAAAAGTGGCAAAGTTTTGAATTTTAGCGAGCTTTGTGCCAGCGTAAAAACGCGTGCGTATATTAGCTCTCTAACTTCATGGCAACCGATAACATATTCCGTTTCCATTTGTTTTGGGGGTTCGGGTATTTTGACAATATATAATAAACAGCGAAGTGGCAGTAAGCCAGAACTCCACAAAATGCTGCCGCGTTTATTAGCAATTGCAAGCGGCGTTCTCTGACGAAAAATTTCAGAGTAAAATCGTGAAGTTATCAGTTTATTTTGACCTAAAGACGTGAGCGGTTAAAATATTTGAATTTGAATTTAATTAAAATTCTATTATTTTTGTGCTATCGATCAAAAAAGCATTATGGTTCCATCTGCAAATGCTTGAAAAATTGACCCGGGGTCTTTATGCTTCATTCTTAACTTTAACCGATTTGGTTTAAGTCCCAGAAAGGGTCCCAAACAATTTTCGTCGCTTTCGAACACTAATGTGAGATACGTCTAGCGACGCTTCGGCATCGTTCCTCGAATTAGTGTGAAAGGCATGACCGCGAACGAGCTTGCTGATGTTGTTTTGCCTTATGTAGGCTGACCAAGGAAACCTGGGTACGAACATATCCCAACAAAAAGCTACCATTGATATTGAGCTTAACAATATAATAGTGATCCTGGCCGCCAGTGGTGCTTATACGCACATATTATTATCCAGACAGGTAACCATCGATGCCATACTACTTACATAACTCTTAACACGCCGTAGTCCTTCTCGTAAATGCTAATTGTTATTTCCTTTAAGAAAGAATCCGTTTACTGTGAAAATACTATCCCGAAAAGCTCACACAACAAGTCAATCCGACAGTCATTTACAAACCTATTGGACTGCTGCTCCAGTTATTTATTTTATTTAATGAGGTCGCGCTCCGTGAACGTGTTTGTTCGGTCGCTACTTCATAATCTAGTAAATGGAGGTTCAATGCTCAGCGCGAACGGAAAACTGCCTGTGGATACTATTGGAACTCCCACGGTGCTCCGAGCTTGTCAGTGTCAGTCAGTGTCAGACGGCGCGGATGGGAGGTGCATGCTAGCAACTGCACGTCCGAAAAGTAGATATGCTATGCAATCGTCAAAAATTCATGTAAATACTCGTATAAGAGATGTTGACGCGTCCATGCCCCTGGAGGGGTCAAGGGTCAAGGCAATTGACCATACAAGGATTTGGAGTGTATATTTGAAATCTGTTCTCAAATTGTCAAATATCAAGCTCGGCTTGTCTCTACTCTAAAGTCGATAATAAGCAGCGTGTTGAATGTGCCCGGATCCTCGCGTTGTTTTGCAGTGCACTTTCTCTTTCCAGTACCTCAGCAAATCTTGCCACCATCAATTATAAAAATAAAATTAAAAACGTTATATACTATACAACTACTACTACTCAATTGCCCTAGCCCCTTGTGGGCAAAGCGCGTCAACTGTTCCGTGTGGCCCAGTTGACATTTCGTCGGAATAAACTGGTTGTGGAGAATGCATTTGCCAGAATGCACCTCCTGCACATCCATGGCCACGAACGTCGTCGTGGACGGGATTCGAACCCGAATCGCCGGTTGTCAAACATGAGACTGATACCTCAACACACTGCGCTACCGGCCGCCCAAATACTATACAAAGACAAGAAACTACATACATACACAACTCAAACACGCGATAGCTGGATACGATTCTCCAACAACTCGGAAAGTATTGTCTGTTAATATGATAAAGGATTCTTGCAACAATAACACCACCGACTGTTCTGAATAACAAAATATTTGTGCCCTGCTGTTCGTTGAAGATTCCGCGAAATTTGTAAAGACTACAACAAGGAGTCCATAAATATTCACTCGCAATTATCTATGCAAATTTCCTGGAAGAAATCGCGTCGTAAATTGATTATTTGCGTCATAAAACCCATTGACGAGGGGTTAAATTTGACACGGGTTTGCAGTCAACTGTGCAAGAATATTGTCAATTTTATCAGTTTACGTTTAGAACTTATGTTAGGATGAGAAGTAGAAAGGATAATAAATTTGGTTGATGAAGTGTTGACTCGACGAAGATGTAAGCAAAGCTGGAAGGATAGGAAGAGTACAGCAGTTATAGCTTGAGTCGTTATCGTTTCTTTCTGTGAGTTTGGTTTGAGGAGTGTGTCTTTTGAGCAACATCAAGTGAAATCAATAGCCGCTTTCGATTCACCGGATCTTAGACCATTTTCATACAAAACAATAGACCTGTTTTAATCCAGGTCTCGTATGGTATCGCATCGGATCAAAGTCGAAAGCAAATTGGTTGAACGTCAACTTATGTCGCCTCCATCTAAATGAATACTGCCCGCAATTCGCCCCCACGACGGCGAAGTATTTGTGCGAAGGCTGTTTAAGTTGGCTCGTCACAGAGCCGTGGCAGCGAAGCTTCGGTCTGGTTTTATTTGCAATTACCTACATGTAGGGCGAGTGATCTATTATGAATCTTACTTTTTTATACACAGTTGTTTAGTTGTAGTAATTACTCTATTCCCTGCCTTTATGGGAAATGTTCTACCTTAAAAAGAACTTTTTTTTTAACGCAAACGCAAACAGATTACGCCTTCAAAAATTTGGCCTTATAGCAATTGTCTTTCTTATTTGTCTTTCGAGTCAAATTTTTGATAGTTCGGCATTCAAACTATTAAGGGCTCACAGTCAAATGTTTGACTTCCTTTTGTGAAAAATGTTTGACTAATAGTATCGTTATCATTTTTTGATCGAATAATATTTGATAATAAGAATATTAACTTTCATTTGATCAAAGCAATCACTTTAATGTAAAACAAAAATTTCCTACCAAATTCGACAAATTGTTTCGATTTCGTGTATAAGAGCTTTAACATGGAGTTTTAATGATGGATCGATAAAACGGAAAAAATGGAACATGATTGCGATTAAACTCGGCAAAGAGTCAAGTCGAAATGGAAAATTGTTAATGGTTCCTAAAAGTTTCTGAAGGAATGGTGTGGTGTTGGAAAGCAAATATGTTTATGGAGTCTGAACGTATCGTTGACTCCATTAAAGCAGATTCCAAGATATTACAGTGACATCCTGCATATAGGTACTATTCTATATAACTATGGAGGGAATGCTGCTTGAAACTCTTCAGGCAACGCGAAACCAGGACCTTTCATGCTGAAAAACGGGCGGCATCACCAGCCAAAGCGTCATTCTCCATAGAGCCAAGTACCTCATTATAACCATTGTTAGAATGACGATAATGATGAGTTATATTTTAGTTATTTTCCAACAACATTGTTTCGAACCCATTATTTTATATTTTTAACTACAATATAACTATTTATTGTTATACTATTATTGTTATGTTTGAAACGATTCTCACATATTGTAATAACTTTGTTACTGTCTAATTAATTAATTACTGTCTAATTAATTAATTACTGTCTAATTAATTAATTACTGTCCAATTAATTAATGTTAAATTATAACAATATTTTTACAACAAAAAGTGTGACGAAATTAAAATGACAATTCTGTTGTGTTTTGCGACTAATCTAATCGTATACTAAATGTTCAATAATTTAATGTAATTATAACAGCCTTGTTACTATACAACTTTTTAGTTGGATAATAAAATAATATTGCTTGATTTATAACGTTGCACCATTGTTGATTAACGACAATAGTGTGGTTTTGAAACTAGATTGTTATATTTACAACAATATTCAAGTTAATTGAAATTATAACAATCAAATTTAAATACAAAACTTTTTGGTTATAGTTGGTTTTATAACTATATAATCGAAATTTCGAGAAAAGACGACGCCAAGTTCATCGTTTCACCAGGGTAATTTACGCCCCGACTCCACCGTACATGAAACGATACTATCTCTGTAAGAGTTAAGTTAAAATTTCATTGAGCTCATCAGCTGCCAGCTGATGGGACTGACCAGTAGTTTTTGCTTTAAAGCTGACTAGCTCACGGAATTGAATCCAGTTAGTTTTCCTTGGACCAAAAGTATCTGAACCAATGTTGGATTGTCCTAGGATATCGAATCTGATATGTCTATGATCTGAAAGAAACACCTCGTCCGACACGTGCCAGTTCGCAATGAACCTGGGGAAGAAACCACTAGCAAGGGCAATGTCGAGTACCTCTGTCTTTGACGCCATGACAAAGGTAGGTTTGCGCCCCCTGTTCAGGTCAGGTGCTTACCTCTATCGTTGGTATCGCTGCTACCCCACACCGTGTGATGTGCGTTCGCGTCGCCGGTTAGTACGTCGAGAGAAGTCAACGAGCTGCTGAACCTCGAGCGGTGGAATCTCAACATTGTCAGAGGGGAGGAGGCAGACGCAACCAACACTTTCTGGTGACCGTTGAGCGTAGATACTTTCACCAATGCTGCAGCTAGAACTCTAGAAATAAAATTTGTTAATGGCAAATAGTTGATGCATTTGTCGATCAGAAGCGCCGCACGCGGAAAACCAACTAACCTGTCGTATATCAACTTACTAGTGGTTGTATTTAAACCGAAAATTCTGAAACGGGCAGCCCTCCCCCATGGTTTTTGAATAAGCGTAAAGGCTGTCTGTTTATCGACGAATAACCTGCACACCGTGGCCCATGCTCCTAATGCGGGGTGCAGGTTCACCTGAAGCACTTTAATGTGTTTTTGTTCACTGCCTTGACCCCTCCAGGGACATGAACGCGTCAACATCACTAGCATTTCTATGCCTTGTTGACGTTTGGATAGCATATCTACGTTTCGGAAGTGCAGTTGCGTATGGGAGTGTTCTATTAGTACCCGCAGGCAGCGAGGTTTGAACTCCGAGCTCTAGATTAGTATCGTGGAGCGGTGACCGAACGACCACGGCCACCGAGCGCGAGTTTATGTCAACGAAACGTCAACTGGGCCACATGGAATAGTTGACACGCTATGCTGCACAAGGGGTTAATGCAATTGAGTATTACTTACCAAAATTTCACATACTTTTCATATTATTCAAATTCCGTGACTTAACATTTGAAATTTCTAGTTTTCCATACACCATCATTTCTTGTACTTGTCATCACCTTCCGCGTTCTTCTTATTATTGTTTTCACAACCGACACTCGTTACAAACACGCTCGTGGCAATTATTATTTTTCGCCTTAAGCAGTCACAACGGTGTTAATTTACAGTCGAATTGCAAATATATTTTTGCACCTAATGAGGCTCTACAATCGGCATCCCCCCTTGTACTCAGTTCGAGTACGTCCCCAATCTGCTGAAATTCATCATTATTTCAATTGCCGCTAGGATAGCTTCATTACAATCTGTATCCACTCCGAGGCATACACGATACTCAAATCCTTTCGCTCCACGTTTTTGTTCCTTTTCGTCGATGAACGTATAGGGCTCGAAGAGGCGGTGCCTAAGTAGGGCGGCTTAATTAAACGTCGAATGCTTTGGAGGAATAGGAAAGATTCGTTTTCTTCGACCTAGGGCGGTTTATCCTTCGGCGTAGTTCTTTGCAATTTGGGAACTTCGAATACACAAATTGTAGCGCTAAGGAGTGTTTCAATCATGGATAGACTTTAGTCGATGTCAATGATCCGTTGGTGTACCCGTTGATGCATGAAGACTACTTTCTATTTTGTCGGCCCACTTGATGTACTTAATTCGTAATGAGTTTCATTAAAGGGTGCAATATGCCTTTAATTAATTCCAATGATGAAGATTGGAATGCCTTTGAAACTCACTCAAGCGGACAGTGGATTGAAGTCGATGATGATAATAACTATTTGCTTAATGAGTGAGGGAAAAGTCAAAGGGTGAAGTTATTTTTAAACGTTCAGTCATCTAAATATAATTTTGGATTTTGTGAGTTTTTATCATTTTAAATTATTATTATTTTTTTTATTTATATATAATTTATAAACGGAAATTGAAAAAGATTGGAATAGCGATTACTTTTATCAGCATGTGACGGACGCGACGAGTGTGCCATGTTGGGGACAGATGCTTCTCATTGTCCAGAACCGAGTGTGATGACGTAGGAGTAGTTAGGATTCTATGGGCGCGGTCCTGGAAGCTTTCTGATATGGATCTGACTTTTCTGTTTTCTCCTCTATGTGCTTCCCCCTCCAGTAAATTTAGTACAGACAACTGTCAATTTTTGGATCTGAGAAATATTCCCACAGACGGCATACACGGCGGTCTTGTCAAAAAAGATCTGTCAAGTTTTTAATTTCAAAATGGAAAATTTAGTTATTGCGGAATTATTGGATGATTTCGGTGATATCCAAATTGTAAAATAAATAGTGTGCAAAGCATACTAAATATAGTGCGCGTTGCCATGGATAACAACATGACAAACGATTGGAGTTTGTTGGACGGGATTGAGCGCGAAAACCGACCCAGAAATGCAAATTATTTCGAACAAACAGTTCCCCGATACGACGACTTCCTATTCAAGGAGCAGGTTTGTAGGCTAAAGGCTCAGCAAACTACCACTAAACACTTCGCAACACGTCCTGCACGCTGGCTAACGGATGACTGGCTATGTTGCTTTGGTGACAGAGGTGCCGGTGACATCTGAGAACTGTCAAAATTGCTGATTTTAGAAATTGACCGGAAAAATATTCAGATCCAGAGTGGAAATTGCCAGATCCAAAAGTGACAGTTTTCTGTACTAAATTTACCGGAGGGGAAAGCAAACGGAGGAGAATTTGAGAATTGTCAAACCCTGATCCGCTCGCATGAACGCAGCCAATGTCTCACTTGTGCTTAAGCCTTGTTTGCATTTGTTTGGTAATTTAGTCGAGTGGCAATTAGCAAGTATCTGAGCAAGTAGCAACTTACCAAAAATCGTTCGCACTTCAGTTTACTAAACTGTACAGTAGCTAGAGCTAACGGCGCGGCAGCTATGAACTAATGAACTGGAATAAAATCATCATGTTCGCACTTGTTTAGTGGACAGTAAAGCGTGGTGGGGGGTTCTACTCGCCAGAGATGGTTAAAGTATTTAGTCAAGTAGTTTAGTCACTGACTAAACTACTTGACTAAATTGTTGTTGTTCAGACATTTACTTTAGGAACTAGCCTTTAAGGTCCTACCCATTTAACGACATTTTTGCGATATCCTGAATGGCTGTGGCTTATTGTTACGCTCCTCACCACAGGGGGAAGACGACGAACTCTGAAAAACCGGTATGATGAGACATCAGACTGACGAATCAAGGTACTGAGCTACCGGCTTCTCCCATACTACGACTATTTCAAATTTATTTTCCTCTATCTAACAATGGAAAACAATAACGCTTAGCTATCGCATTTAAGAGTATTAATTTGTCTGGCTGTTGATACTTTTTGATGACTTCGACGCTGTTGTCTTCTAGCTGGTTTACAACAAAATTAATCTGCCGCAACCGTTACTCATCCAAATGAACAGCACATCTTGAAAATCGATAATTTTCTCTCCTGCCCATTTCAATTTCAGTGCAACCAGTATAGCTAGGTAGAGATCTTAACATAAAGCCATAAACGTCAAGAGGTAAGCTGTTAAAATTGATAACTGCTTTCGCGGGTCATCCTGTAATCACTCAAACGTTAGTCATAGCATGCGACTTTGCTAGTCTGATAAGATCGATAAAAATGTCTCTGATCTTCTGCACACAATTCAGAGCGGAAATAATATTACCATTCGAATATTTTGACACTTGAAACGTGGTTCAATCGTTTAAATCAGGGGTCGGCAACCAGCGGTCTCCATAGCGTTTTGTGCGGCCCGCGAGGGAATAGCCAATTATGTAATTTAAAGGATCTGTTGGAATCCCTAAGACGCGGAGAAGATGAGAATGCGAACAAGTGCGTTCTTGTTAGTTTGAGAAATATGTGAAGTGCATGATAGAACTGGAAAACCAGATGAAGCATTTTCTTACAGTTATAATACATAACCTCAATAATCACTTAATTGGTTACTCGTCTGGTCTGGTCTGTCTACCGGCGCCTGCTGTCTGTTGTCTGGTAACCGGTCTGTAAATTAACGTAAATATCATAAAAAAAAGGAAACAAGTCAACTCATATGCTCAATGTTCGGTCTTTGTACGGTAGTAGGCTAGAGTCTACCAAAAAAGGAAAAGCAAACCGTTTCAGTTTGCTAAAGCGGTAAGAGATATCATCAAAAGCACTAAACAATGGATGCTCTTCACGCCAATCGATTCAGGGTAATCCTGCAAGTGTAAAAATAAAAAAGCAGAAAATTGGTATATTTATATGTTACGATAACGATGACGAATGTCATCAAAATCGCAAATCCACCCTACTCAATTGCACAGTTTTGACTCGAATGGTAGTCGATTCAGGACACTGCCACAACTAT
Organism: Chloromyia formosa; assembly: GCA_964017055.1. Classification (NCBI taxonomy): domain Eukaryota; kingdom Metazoa; phylum Arthropoda; class Insecta; order Diptera; family Stratiomyidae; genus Chloromyia; species Chloromyia formosa. The sequence continues at coordinate 14,522,966 of OZ024813.1, read as the reverse complement.
TTGTGCTTAAAGATAAAACGAAAATTCATGTAAATAAAGTTAACGAAACAACCGAGTTGGAAAATGAGCAATAATTTGCCGCTAAATTGTCGCTACTTAGTTGTGGATAAATCAATTTTGTCGTTGTTCATTCCACCGAAAGACTGAGAAAGTTCATGACGTCAGAGTTTCAATTTTTTTTAAAGGACATTTCGAAAATTCACCCCCATCCCCTTTCCTACTTTAAAAGAAATTTGCATTTTTATATACCGTTTTATTCCTATTTTATCTTTACGAAATTTTATATTATTGGACCTCCAAGATTAGGGGAAGGTTAATAATCACATAAGATTAAAAAAAACACCCTCACCCTAAGCGACAAGTTAGCGGCAATTTATTGACTTACTGTTACTTTATATGGTAGCTCTTTTCACCGTTTGTTTGGCTAACTTTATATAAACTTAGCGAAAAAACTATTTTTTTTTTAATGAACAACGACAAAATTGATTCATCCACAACTAAGTAGCGACAAATTAGCGGCAAATTATTGCTCATATTCCGGCTCAATCTGCGGAAGTTGTTTCGCTAACTTTATATACAATACATCCAAAATTCCGTTGCCAACATTGCATTGCAAATGAAAATCGAAAACTTGGGCGTGCAAATCGACTTGTTGAGTTGAGTAGGTTCAACTGCCGACGCGTCAAGTTTCAATGTGTTCTTCAAAATAATTTCGACCTGTCTTTTTCAATCGAAACCTAAGTAAGCATCAGTGAAGCTAAAGAATAATGAATGCTTCGGCATTGCCGAGTACGTAAAACTGGCCATCTTAGTCGATTTACCGAAAAAAGCAGGTTGAATCAACAGACCGGCCCCGGCTCTCTATGATCAGGGCAATGAGTTTGTAACTCTTCTTTGGAACAGGCCCATTTGTCACTTACTTTAATCTAATCCACGCTCCCTAGACATCAAGAATCGAAAGAGAAAATATGATTCGAAAATTTTGTATTTTACTTAATTTATGTGAAGTAATATATTTTTTTTTTGGAATCTACTAATCTAGAGCTCGTGGCTCAAATTTCGGCGCGATCAAAAACTGCCTGTGAGTACTAATCGAATTCTCACAGTGTTTCGAGCTTTCCAGTATAAAGACGGCGCGGCGAAGATAGGATCTGCATGCTAGCGGCTGCACTTCCGAAAAGTAGATATGCTTTCGAAACGTCAACATGGCATAGAAGGGGGTCATGGCAATTAACAACCAACGATCTGGCACCGCTGCCATATATCAAATATTGTTCGAATCAACATTGTACAAATGACTCGACTACGATCATTAGCCGGCCATACCCACACGTTCTATTGCATTATCTGCAAACGTGTGGCACCTAGCTTGCCAAATGATATGCCATTGGAAAATTGCGGCACCTGGAAACGAGAGATGATTCGCCCAATGACACGCCGCGTTTGAACGAGTAGTGAAATTAGGTAACTTTGTGCGACCAGATGATTTATACCGTGATACGTGGCGTTCTCGGTTTTCAGATGAGAGACCAACAACAATTTGTATGAAGATAGTGTCTAGTTCGGTAGCGTGCTGTCGTATTGTGATTTTGTAGATGATTTCGGTAGTTCGCTACGACTGAATTTTTATGGGTTAACCTACAGTGGTGGTAGTAGTAGCTTGCATCATAAAATATGAGAGGGATGGGTCCACGTTGATGCTTTGGTCCTGCTGGAGCCTGCAGGTGTGCGTCAGGATAAAAGGATTCGTTTAGCGATGAAGAGAGATACGAGTATATAGGCAAGATGGGTGTTGTATGACTGGGGGTGTTGAGACCCATACGTTAGACTGCCGCTGAAGGCATTTTGAGTTCTTTGGTAACGAAAAATGACATGCTTTGCAAGGAAAGACCGATCAGGCGAGTATTTCCCCATGAAAACAGGGTGGTCATTCTGGGGTGGAAAATCGCAAAAGTTTTTTTTGCTTTTGACTTCAGATTCGGAATCAGCGACCCAAAACTACCTTGTAGTTCGAACCAACCCGATCGGACGAATATTTCCCATGAAAACAAGGTGGTCATTCTGAGATGGTCAAACAAAAAATTTTTTATTCTTTTTTTAATTCGCGGATTTCGTCGGCCGGCGCTTCCATATTTTAATTTTCAACATTTTGTGCACGTGGGCAACGGAATTTCGGTTTGCTTTTTTGTGTACTGACACTTGGACAAGTATCCTGAATAAAATTCCATTCGAATCAAGAATAACACTATATTTCCAATTTTCAAAACTGGTTACCTGGCGTGATGTTGGCAACAGAATTTGGATCTGTTTACTGGCACTGATACTTGATGTTTTTCACTGTTCGGCCCGTCTATAGACGCTTCTTTCGAAAGTGGCCCACTTTCCTAAAAAGTTGCCGACCCCTGGTATAAATTATTGTATAATGTGACTAAAAAAAAGTCATATTCAAGTAGGATTAATCAAAATAACCGTGTTTATAATTATCACAGACAATATTTTAATAAACTGATATTTTTAGTATCAGGATATTGAAATGGTAGATTCATTAGACAGTCTCTATCTTATCTGCATCTTTCTTACCAAAAAAAAGAACCTTGAAAATTACTCGCGTGCTGCAGTCAGAAAGTGTCGATACTTTTACTTGTACATATACAGATAATGGAATCATTGATAGTGTACTATCATTGATAGTGTACTACAACAAGTAGAATTGAATGAGTTTTAGAGCATTGTGTTCCTTAAAAAGGGGTATCAGTCAATAAATATGGCTACTCCGTAGAAGAATACATTGCAAACACCATGTATCAATAAGTATCATTAGCTATCATTATTTATATCCAGATGATCCTCTGGTGTATAGTGTCCTCTGTACAGCTTTTATTTCGAGAATCTCTTAGTTAGTCCAGTGAAAGTGGTTATTTCTAATTAACATAATTATTTTCAAGTTATTTGGAATTTTTAATTAAAATTTCCGTTTCGACTCTACATCAATAAATAAATGTTGATAATATCGTGATCCGGTGACACACATTAAGTGGTTCTGTTAGTCTGGATCGACTCAAAAAGATCTGGAAGATAAAGTTGCGAATCGAAGGTAAGTTCTCACTCTCTCTTATTAAAACAAAAAAATAAAAAATTGAGAACGAAAAATAATTTAGATCGTTGTCCACTTACGAGTATATATTGTACAGTGTCAGCTCCTATACCAATTATCTGGAGGTATAAAGTACTATCCGGAATTTCTTTCTATTGAAATCCACTACTAATCATTGAGTAAATCACAACAATGTAACAAGTGTTTTTTGTCCCTTGTTTTTGCTCCGTAAGTTTTTGCCACGCCAAATTGACCCGACCTAAGCGAATAACCTGAGGATAGTGGCCAGAAAAACAAGTGAAAAACAAGGTATGAAGAATAATTTCCTTGATTTTATTCTTTTTGCGTCCACGACATACTCAATGTCAGAATCAAGTATTCCGGCAAATCCACATCCCATTTATGTAGTAACCTAAATCCCTTCTCCACACTCTAGTGCACACAATTTCCTTGGGTTTTAGCCAACCACTTTACCAATTCCGATTGCCTAAAAGCCAAAAAAGGATAATTATGCCCATTAATAGTTCGCTACGCACAAAAACAATATCATTGCTGAAATGAAACCCTTGAAGTCGTTCAACGAATTTCTCACATTTCACAACATTGCATCATAAAACATGGGAAAAATCGATACTTTCGGCCTACGAGTATATGCAAGAGAGCAAGGACCAAAAATTGTCAGAAATGTTGCGAAATCACACAGTCATTCATCTGCCTAAGCACATGGAATGCTTGAATTGCTGCGTGAAAAGGATAAAGCAAATTGTTCGGACCGAAATAGACGGGGTTTGTGGCACGAGTTCATATACGATCATATGTTCCGGTATCCTAAGTGCAGTGCAGTGATTAGAGCCCATGCTGTCAGGTGGGTACCACCGAACTTTTGTGAAATCCTCTTACGTCTCCATTTGAAATATAGGCTCTTGATTCTTTGTATTGTGTTCTAAAGTGGAACACTTTGTAGTTTCTAGTCTTGTGATTTTTTGTAGTTGTCGCCTCGGTTGAATCGCGTGTAACTGCTTGCAGCTAAGGTTAGAATTAAAACCAGATTGCGTCACTCGACCAGATGGCCTTAATCCTGCCACCAACAGTCAGCCCGCAAGCGTCCATTGTCGAGGTGGAATATTGCCTGTTAGTTACTGTTGGTACGACGATTTTCTATGAGTGAAGTGAGCATGAAGAAAATATTAGTTGTAGCTCTTTAGGACGACCGGACTTGTGTTCTTTGTAATCTGTGTGGATGGAATTTTGTCTCGTAGTTTCCTTACTATGTCACAAATTTTACCTGGAGGTAGCTGTTAACAGTGACACTGATTGCTGTCATCTGGCGATGGAAATGTAATTGACAATTATTCTGGCTCTTAGCAAGCATATTTAATGGAAAATGAGTCATGAGTCAAATGACATACCGACATCATCAGAAACCATTCTGATAGTGATTCCACGATTTTAAAGAATAATTTTCTTCACGTGTTCGATGTTTTTGCCGGCTGTTGCTGTGCTAAGGCGTCCAGGGCCATCGTCGTTTTCAACGTCATCTTTGCCATCTTTGAAACGTCTCTGCCTTACTCATAATAGATTCGTCAAAAGCCACAGTCAACATTTCGAATGCGGTGATGCATTTTATTCCACCAAAATTTAATACAAATTCCTTGATTCATTTTTTCGAAAGTCTAAAATTGCCGAGCATTACCATTTTTGACTGTCAAAAATAAACTGAACATTGAAAATGGCTGCGAATATACACATTCGTCAGGAACATGATAAAAGAGATTTCTTGAAAGTCGGATTTATAAGGCCTGCGAAATTTTAAAATTCCCGTTATTTTTTAATTACACCTCATACTTGCCAAACATATTTTGGGTCCCAGTGAGCAGGCTGAAATTTACAAAAACTCACCCATTAGAATTTTTGAAAAGTAAGGAATGAGCACAAAGTAGATTAATACACAAAATAATAAATTGTAATTAATATGTATTTATTTCCTATTTTTATTGTGAATAAACGGAATTGAATTGCTGAGACTCATCATGAGGTGCCCGCTTTTCTGGTCCCGTAGAAGCCACTTGAATTAAAACCAGTTCTATTGGGGTCGCTATGACACATTTGCTCTACCTCCTACCTGGACAATTATAAGTGCTTAAAATTCTTGGGCATCCATACTTGCCTGTGGTCGTCAAAAGGTTGAAATGAACAGCGAGAGAAAGTTCGTTCGCAATAAAGCTGCATTTTTTTTACAGTGCAGAGTAGAGCAGGATAAACAGCAAAAAACGCAATAGAACAGATTAGAGTAGCGAAGATGAAAACAAAAACGGGGCCTGTCTTTGCTGGAAGTGTGTCTTGGTTTAGTTTGGCATTCAAACTCAAATTTCAAGTGGAAACTTAAATCCTTAATACAGATACAATCGGACAATTGTCCTTTAGCTAGCAAAATTATTTTGTATGTTTACTGTTCCATATAATTACACAAAACGAGCATTTTATTGGCAGGAAATGAATTTTATGTGCTTCCCAAATTGTAAACTGCCTGAAAACTTGGACACCTACTTATTTGCCTTAACCCCTAGTGAGGCATAGCGCGTCAACGATTCCATGTGGCTTAGCTGACGTTTCGTTGACATAAACAAATCTCGGACGATGCACGTTGCCATCATGGACCTCCTGTTCCCATTAAGCGGCCTACCTGCGACAAATCGGGAGATGCTGTGGCGTATTATTGCCCCCCAAATGGTTTCGAATGCCTCCAATAGAAATTCACCCGTGCTGTAATGTTTAAATTATAAATTCTCCTACCTCAATTATCTTGAACGGCCTCGAACATTTTTCAACTTCTGTCTGCCTCTTTGTGAAAGAGAAGGATTTTGCTTGGTGAATACTTTGGTAGAGGAGGGATGAGCGATAGCTTAGTGCGATAAGGTATCAGTCAGATGTTTCGTCCTATCTATTTTTGCGGATTCGAGTCCTGCCGTGACAAAAGCTATTTGTGTTGTACTCTCCCTGTGGTGTCGGGTGTAAAAACAAGTTTCGGACTTGTCGCAGGGTGCATCGTTTCAAACCAGTTATATGTTAACGGAATATCAACCAAGTTGCTTAGGAGTAGTTGGCGCGCTTATGCACCCGCTAGGGTTAGGGCTCATAGTCGTAGTAATGCTTTTAATTGGATTTTGTATATTATGTTTATCACTCTCTTGTGACATTCGTTTCAGACAGTCCTACCACAAAACCAGCACTTTTCTTTTCTTCTATGGCCCTGACATTGACCTCTCTCTTTTAAAATGATCCCACTGGAAAAACGTCAGCACTGCCATCTTTGAAATCTTAGCAAATATTTAACTTTCATTGCCATTTTTTTTCTGTCATAGCGAATTTTAGATTTAGGTCAAATTGTTTTGAATTTTATTTGTTTATTTTTGGGATTTATTCCTGTTCAGTGAATTCTGAATGAATAAACAAAAAAAAAACCTTATTACTGAGCAACTTTGGCCGTCCCACGTTGGGCGCCATGTAAAATTAATTTCCCTTTCACTGAAAATTAAACATTTTATGTCGAAGTAAACATTCAACATTTTGAATTCATTTATCCTTTCTATTTTATTTTTTCCTTACAATATGTTTCGTTGATGAATTGAATATACAGATTTGACCACGTTAATTTAATTAATAAGGTACAGTGACTATTCATAAATAATTTCAAAGGAAATAACTGACTGCAGATTCGTTAGATTCCGACTGACTGTAGTTCCATTGCTTCTGTATCCCCGGGTCAATTGACTGTAACACTTGAATTCCAGGATTTATTGGCTATCCGTCTTTCATGTATCTCTCTCTGTATCAACTCTTAATCTAATTTTCCAACCGACTTGCATTTTGCAACATTCAATTGTAGTACTCGTACAACAAGAGTTTTTAATATTCTGGGTATTGAGATACGTTTCCTGACCGATATTCGATATTCTGCATGAAAATTCTTCAAATGGGCCGAGGGTAATGTACTCATATGTGTTTCTCTGCATCTACAGAAGAGATTCAAACAATTTTGAATACACAGAATGGTAGGATAAGGATCATATTTGCCTCTTATTCTCAGTTGAATATTGAATCAGGAATAATTGATATTCATGTGAATGCACAAGTTCGAATTTCCGAATGCATATCTACTTAAGAGCTCTTTACACTTCACCGTGAACGTGAACATGAAAATAAAAATTTTCCACGTTCAAAAGCTCCGTGAAAAGATTTGACAGTTATCGCATGGTGAGAATTATTTTTCCTGTTCACAGTCGTATTTACAGTTCACTGGGAACGTCGTTTATTTAAGAAGAAAATAAAAATGTCGGTTGTAGAAAGTAATTAACGAAAGATATTGGTTAGAGTTTAGAAGCTGCGGGAGCACTCGCGGTTTAAAATTTACATTGAATTGAAATCGAACAAATCGCCCACACAGGGATTGTTGATTCACAACCCTTAGTATCGCACAAAGTGTGCATGGACAATTTCGGTTTGGAACGAGCTGCGCTAGCTCCACCCCCAGGAAATTGCGACGCTCGGTATATAGTCCTAGGTCGCTCGTTTCACTCCTTCTATATGCAGCAGCATCCATTTCGTCCTAGCATATCTGCATCAAATATTTTTTTTTGTCTATGTACAATTTCGGTCTCAAATTGAAATAAGGTATGCAAAGCAAAGCGAAAATAACTATGTACATACTCACTTTCGTTTTTAAACGAAAGTGAACATTGAATGCGAATCGAAAGTGGGCATACATGGCCACTTTCGGACTTAGCCGAAATTGTCCATTAATGTCTATTTTCATGGTGCTTTTCGGTACCCCGACGTGAGCATGAGCAGACTGATAGCTCATGGCCGGACTCACGGCGGCCAGATATCACGAAAATCGTAATTTGGCCACTCACAACGATCTTAAGTCCATCGTAGGATCAGGTTGTTGATGTGTGGTCAATTGAGATTTACAAACGTGACTATATCTTGATATAACCACACAAGTGATTGGGACGCTTGAGTCTTACATCTTGATCCGATAAAATTACATTTATCATTCCATCCTACTTTCTTAAATCGGAAGTTACAACGACTCCTTTTTGTCCCTTAATTGTTTTTCTTGACCTCATAACTCTTTTCCGTGTTCGATTATAGTACCATTACGTTGTATACGTGCAGTAAATGAGCATGTTTTTATAAGTAGTACCATTCAACATGTTTAATAACAGTCTTCTGATTTTCACTCCTCCTCCTTCGTGTAAATATCAACTTCCGGTCTCCTTTTCATTCTTTCAGTTCAAATGTCCCTTTAAAGCGATACTCCCACCTCGTCAATCTTTAGGATTTATAATACATATATTTATAATCAAAACACAATCATATTCGTATCAAATGATTCATTCGATTATATTATTTCATAAATAAACAAAAAAAAATAGTTTTTTTTTTCACGATAAACAACTTTTCAGAATGCAAATGCAATTCGAACGTGAACAGCATCGTGGAAAAATATCGTGGTGAATTTCACGTCTCGGTCGTTCACTTTCACGTTCGCGCGTCTACACTTTTCTGTGAAACGTGGTGAAATTGATTCCACGATGAATTTTTCAGTTCACGATGAAATATACGGGGAATTTAAAAAAAGTGTATGAAATAACAATATTAAATTGTGCAAATATATTCAAAATGTAGTTTATGGAATCCTCCATTTATTTCAATATAATCCCCGGACGTAAAATGTCATTTTCATTGATATTTTTCAAGAAAACATTTTTCCATTTTCACGTTCACGGTGAAGTGTACAACGCCCTTTACTTGTGAATTGTGCTACATACTCGTACATATTTGGGAATTGCAATCAATAACGAAATTATGAGATGTTCTCGTGAGGTAGTACGTGTATGTAAAAAATCCTTGTAATTGATACTTGAACCTATCAAATTCACGGTTCTATGAATACAAATCTCAAGATTATTGGATCGACTCCACCGCTCGATAAGTATGCATCGCCTTAATGTATAAACCCAGTGAAAAGGCGAAAGTTTCATTGCCGAAAAGTTACTATCAAAATGTCAATAAATTTTAATTACTTGGATCATATTTCGTGGTCTAATCCTGACGATATAGTCCTGAGCACCCCACTTTCGTCACTCTGTACGTACCGTACTTTGACGATGAAACTTTAATGACTAAACTTTACATTTTCCTCCGACGCGAAACATGGAGCCTCGCCTGAAATATTCGCATAACTATACTTGAGTCATATATGATAATTTCGAAAAGGTTGACTTTCTAGAATTTCTAATTTCATTATTTTGCCCCTTTAGTTGGCTTTTTACTTTGAAAATAAAGGGTTTGGAAAGATGAGCACAAAGTTTATGTCATCATTGCCGCCATCATTGTGCTCATCATCATCGTCATTGTCGACGGCGAAGACAACCACAACATCCTCCGTTGCCGTTTCACGGCACCAACGGCTACACATTTTAATAGATAATAATATTTCGTTTTGTTATGAAATGAAGGAGGATAACATAATAAAATAATGGGAGTTTGTCTCCTATTAGTCCGGGATAATTTTGTTCATACTCATAGTTTAGCTTTGTGATTATTTCAAAACTTATCGACCGGAGCAAAGCCTAGAGCCTTAGGCTATCATCGTATCATGTCTCGAAATAAGTTGAACTATAATGACAGTTTCGCTCAACAGTATGTTGATGACGAAATATCTTGGAAAGAATTATTGGAAAGTTGTCGGCGAAGCTAGTCCCAAAACCTAACCATATAATGCTTGTTATTTTGCCGATTATTGCTGTGAAATCCTTTCGTAAGTGGATAAATATTGCGATAGCTAGTCCGGAAGTTTCATTAAGATGGGTGGAGAATGTGTAGCGTATGCCAGCTCCTTCTACTAATCCTTTTGAAAACTTCTTCGGCATCATGTTAGACTTGATTACATACTCTGAACGTACTTTGTCAGGCCCTCCTCTCGGAGGCCATTACAGTCTGTCCAGACTCTTAAGTCATTTCCAGTGTGCTGCTTGAAGCTAATGATAAGTCGCTTTCAAGTATTCATTAGAACGAACATGGCCGTCTAACAGCCATCGATAATGTCAGTTCGGTAAGATGGCCAATATTGTCCTTGCGCTTGACGTCTCTTCTCAAAATGGTTCTTACACACGTCTGAACAACTGACATTAACGTCTTCGGTTACCTGTTTGCCCACAGCCAATGGAAGTAGTAAGTCGATTCTGAATTTTGCAGTGAAGTATGGGGGACATCGTTGGCCAGTAAGAGGAATCTTAAGTTCGTATCTGACGATTTGCTGTATGGGACTCATATTAATATGAAGTCCTGTCGATGAAAACTGCTTTCTCGAATAATATGTAGATGGGGACGCAAATGGGTAAAGATGGTAAGTTCAGTGGAAATATTTTGCACTTCATAGAAAAATTGAACGGTGAATGTGGATGGCACAGACTTATTAGCTAGCTAATAAAATCAACCTGCACATACTGTGGCTAAGCCTGTTATTTGCGAAAAGGTCCTTGTGCACAATGAGAGATGTACACGCTACGGAAGGACTGTGATACAAACTGGCCCGCCGGGATGGTAACCGACTGGCTTACCCACTATGAACGAGCTTTGGATTGGTAAAACAGGCCCGTTAGCGTTGGTGACTGCCGGTGCGCATCCACCTGCATCAGACAGGATACGACTCTCGCAAACTATGACTAAGTCTTGTAATGCGAAAGAGTGGAACTCGGATGGAAACGACTGTTTACCATCTACGTGCTCTCCGGCTTCAAGACCATGTAGAAAAGATTCCGGTTGAGGAGAGGACCGAGAAGCAGAAGGCGTCTCTTTTCTGGGCCACCGACTTGGACACATCAGCTATTATCAAAAGGCAACGATCGTTGGATGATCTGAGGGAAGAATCCAAACGGCAGCGGACCTCTGCTACAAGCCACCCAGCGCTTTCTTATGCGCATATACTGCAGGACTGAATAGAGCTGAGTTGATTGGAAAAATGGGGATGGTAGCCTCAAGTTGGAAGGATGGAAGACTGTCGAGGACGACGACTTTAGACCCTTAACTTTAGAGGCGTGATGGAGGAAAACCCAATGTGCAAGGATGTTGGCTGGTACCAGTGCCGTATTAAATGAATGAAGTTTACCGATCAGAGGCCGGTGGCCTTATTTATCTATGCTATTCAAAAAGCAGGAGATGCTGGAGATCCCCTCGCGGCTCAGAGCTAGGACATGGATAACGACTGTGCAGACGAAATTGTCTATATTATTCACACTAGCCATGCGCACATTCCCACCCATGACTGGAGAATAGTTAAAATGGAATAGAATAGAGGAGTAGAAGAACTGCGTAAGGCGGTGTTCATTATAAACCAGAAGTCTCTGGTTTCCCTTGCCTTAATCAATTAGGTACCGGCCTATGGATTCCACCAAATCAAGCTCCGAGCCTGCAAGGGCGGCGCGAAAAAGGAACGGAAGAAGGCACAAGCTACTCCGTTCGCAGATGACTTAAGCCAGGGGGAGTGCACGTGACCCACCGTCAATTACTCCATGCACTGACCAGGATACTGATGTGGACTCTCTATCCCTCGGATCAGTCCTTGCCAATCTGGAGGACACTTCCGAGCTCCCATTGGCAAATGATTCGCTCAAATCTGACGTCGATGCGGATACCGACGTTACGGTGGTAGAATCCAGTTCATCTATGCAATGATGATCCTATTCGTTCAAATAAACCTCCGCCACTCGAAAGTCTGGCGCGTGATGAGGAGGATACACCTTGGGCCTTAAACGATTTAGTTAAGGGCCTAGGAACTATTATAATATTTTATTTTATTTAAAATATTTTATGTTAGAGACCAGGGTGAACCCCGACCTTGCATCCTTGTAAATAAATCGCTAGTACGTTTTTGGTGAGTACCCTTAATGACAAAGACTCTGTGGTAGTCAGTCTGGAGATCAGGTATTGGCTTATTTCGGCGTACCTGCTATAAGATCAAGTGGGAGACCCGCCTCCATCGATATTGTGGGCGGCGCTATTTTTGGGCTTTGACCGGTTCCCAGAACCAAATGGCATTATTCTGGTTGACATACACCAAACGGCAGACATGGTGTATCCCTGGATTGGAATGTTCCGAGCCTGCTTGGAACTGGTACACATTACTCGCACATGGTCGGATATGAAGGTGGGTTTTATCTCGAAGACAGGTAGTAGCTCGCACAAGGCCGAAGGGCCTCCATACTTAAGTTTATTGTCGACTCTGCCGATGATTCTGGAGTCTAATCGACATCAACAGTTACGTGCCACTATTCCACCGGCTCTTCCCTCACTTTCTCAGCATACTTATTGGAAGGGTAAATCGGTGAATTCAATTGTTGCCTTTTTGAATATTGAAGGCTCCTCCGAAAACGTCATACCGGCGGCGGCTGGTGGCTGCGATTACAGCCATCCGTCTTCAACAAACTGGGCATTGGAAAGAATCTAATAATGACCACTCGGTAATAGTAGGCAGTCTGGATATTCCAGAAGACACGGATTACACCTCCCCGATGTATTCTTTCGACAAAGGGTGTACGAGCCTAGCACCGACGCGGCAAGAGTGGGGCGAAGTACCCGATAAGCTTTTTTACTAATGGCTTGAAAACGGGAGAGTGTGTGGACGTGGGGGTCTTTTCAGAGAAATTGGATATTCGCTTGTCACTTCGTCTTCCAGCCCCCTATACCGTCTTCCAGACGGCGATCACTACAATTGTCGAAGTTCTACAGGAAAGGACATAACCTAACGTATGTGGGGTGGGGATACCGTGAGCGACACTTAAACCAGAAATAGGTTCATTGTGTTATCCAGGTGATGTCCAGCCTCCATGTTATATCGAACGATCCGAAGTTAACCGCAGAAGTGTCGGTCGACTTCTTCTTCTTCTTCTTCCAGATCTCTTAGTTTACCCAGATAGTTGTTGAACGTTGACCTATATGCCAGTGCCGTACAGCTATAGAGCAGATTATGGGTACTCTCCTTCTAACGCATGCTCGACATTCAGCAAGAAACTTAGGCACCATCAGCGTAGACTCAAGTATTCTAACTGCAGGTTGGCTGCCCGTGAAAACAGTGATGTCTATTTTGGTTGTTGTGAAAAGACCTAACGACATGGCAGCCTCTTTTATCGCATAAACTTCCGCCTGAAGAACGCTACAGCAGCTTGGAAGTTGAAATGAGTGAAATGAGTAGCTGAGATTCAGGTCCTTGGAGTATACTCCGCCTCTTGGAGCCGTCTCTGAAAATCCAGAGAGAGATTAGTAGTGCTGGCGGAATCCCTAAATCCTACTGACCGCAGGATGGGATTAAGCTTGCATAGTTATTCCCGAAGCAATATGGTGGTAGATTGTATTCTACCGGTGTCGCGATATCTGTCTTATTGAAAATTGTGGGGTGCCTGATACTCAAGGTGAACCAAGTACTGGTCCCCCGAATACGTATAGCTGAGTTTACTGTCATTTGCTCTCCTAGAATATCTATCAAGCTTTATATCTAGCGCTGCAGATGGAGTCGATCGAAGAGCTCCGCAGATTGCCAAGCAGGCCGCTCTTTGTACTTTGCCTAACAATTTACTACATGCTTCCGTGCGAAGGGCGTTCCACCACACAAAAACGCAATATAAGAGTATAGGCCGCAGGACCGATACATAAAGCCAGTGCAGCAGACCCCCCCACCTCTGCAAGGAATATTAATGTATGTACCGATAGTCAGGCGGCGATTAAATCCCTGGATTTGCACTTTCTACTTCGGAAACCGTAATGGTATGTCACACTGCTCCTAAGGAGCTCACCAACTTCTTCCACATGACTTTATGCTGGAGAGAGCTCAGAGCCGTTTCAGCAAAAACTGCACGGCGGACGATCTGGCACAGGCAGGTACGGCCAATATGGCCTTGAGGTTTTTTTTTCGCAATGTGAAAATAATAATAAAATAAATAAAGTTTGTGAATATCTTTACGGGGCATTGCCTGATAAGTAAGCATGCTAGGCGTTTCCGGCCTCCATGCAGTGATTTTTGCAGAAGCTGTGGGAACGAAGAAGAGGAAGGGACAATTCATCACTTCCTGTACACCTTCCATGTTGTGGCCGGTAGAAGAAATGACACTTTAGGCTCCATATATGTACTTTATTGAACTGGATGGCCTGAAAGAAGTAAATGCTGGTCATCTACATCGCTTTGTTGCTCGCTCCGGGCGGTTCGACGACTAGGCTCACATGGCGTTTGGGCTTATGAGGTATCACAACGAACCCAGTGATGGTCTATGTGTGCTGTGTTCTGCACAGCTGCTTCTTAACTTAACCTAACCTAGCTACCTAACCACTGATGGATGACGCTGATGAAATCATATTCCATTAACGACTGGGATTCTAGAACAACAAAACCAGCCCAATCGAATTAGAAAGATCAGTAGACTTACCGAAGTTATATGCCAAGAGCGTCTAATGAAAATTTAAAGGCAAAACTTCCTTCATCTAAATTCCCCTTGAATTTAATTTTAAGCCATAGAATATTAAATCGATAGCGCATTCAGTAAAGTCACGCATTTAAAATTATCATAAACCAGAAACTTACTCATTCATTGTCGCAAACATTTCAACTAATCCAGTTTCATATTCTCTCTACTGTCCCGACGCGACAGGACGACTTAAAGTAATGGACTTCCCTCGATCCAAGATATGAAGTCAATTGGCAACGAACACATAATCGGATTAAATGAAAAGCTTTTGGAGGCGACATTGACGAGACGATCTGGAACTCAGTGAATCGCTTCCAATCATCCCATTTAGTTGCCTTCTTTTTCCTTTTTCCTTTTTCCGTTACACTATGACTCAATTAGGATAATAGCAGTTGTCGCGAGTGTACACGTACACACTTTCGAGACTGTTGCCTTGAATCCATAATTAGCCATTGACCCATTCGACGTTCATTCATCCCAAAAATATTCCGGGAGTAGCCTAGAAACCTACAAGGAACCAAGTGCCCCGGTCAAGGAACAATCTCTCGTGTCGTCACCGGTCAGCATACTAAAATTTCGTCGACTCGATTCTATTATGTGCTCGTGTCGTTGATTCCCTGTCGACAATATGGCTTTAAGACGAATCCCGGAGCTATTGAATTCTACTTAGTTGGGTAAGCAGATAACATCATTCCGCTTTCGTAAATCGTTTCCCAGTTTCATAGAGGGTGTGTATGAATTGGCTTTCTAATTCCATGCAACTCACACGTACTCGTACATACATAGAAAGATGGTATAGGTGAGCTTGAGACCTGATCCTCCTTGGTCTTTTAAAACCAACGAAATCCTTTTGTATACCTGAACTACAATATTGGATTGAAAGCGACTTCTGTGTTCAATATATCCCCCTGGAATTAAATAAAGTTCTGTTTGACTTATTTTCATTTGCGTAGTTTGTCAGAGGACGGACTAAAGGGCTCCTGGAGATTACAATTTTGTATCCAAATGGCTGGAGAAGTAAATGACTGCAGTTAAAATGCAACGATAAAACCAGTTGAATGGAAAAAGAACTCATTATTTTAGGGATTTGTAGAGGAAAGTTAATTTATTTGAAGTAATGAAGTTGAGATGATGCTAGTTGATAGTTGTTGAACTTTCCAAACTTATACAGGGTGTACGGTTCCTGATGGTAAATACAATACTTTAATGGTAGATAGTACCATGCATTTGTGGAAAATTGATACCAAAATTGACAGGGGGCTAGGAAGTATAGTGGAGGGAGTCGATGGTCTTTTTCTTAGTGCTTCTTTTTGCAACTACATAAAATTTCATATAAGGCTGCAAAATTCATCGTTTCTTCAAAGATAGCACTGTTCAAACTTTAAACAAATTTCAAAATCGAGTTTACATCGAAAATTCCAATGATAATTTAACAACGATACCCCGAAATGACAAATCGTTCCTGCGGCAGCCGGTTCTTCGCACCGAAGCGGCCCGTTTCACAATGGCCAAGAGCTGTCAAACCCCTTCGATGCAAGAAGACAAGTGTGTTTGTATGTGACGAGGGTAAGGGGAAAAGTTATCGGCCGGACACAGAAATACCGTTACAATCAGCAAAAATTTATATTTCCTGTCTGGGTGCACGTGTCATTAGTTCGTATGACAAGTTTCAGCTTGTTCTCTCAAGTAGTTTGCTTACACGAATTTTTGCAGTAGAGGCCTTACGTGTTTTTCGTTAAAAGGGAGAAACTTCAATATCGTGTCATAAAATTCTAACCCGTAAGGAAATTTATCCAAAGTTAACCAAAGTTTACGGGGACTCTACTCCTTTGATGTCAACCGTTAAAAAATGGACAGCTGAATTTAAACGTGGTCGCACGTCCCTCGAAGACGACCCACGTGAAAGACGGCCAAAAAAGTGCATGATATCGTGTTGGACGATAGGCGAATGAGGATATCGGAAGAAAGGGTGCAAAACATCTTGCACAAAGTATTAGAGATGCGAAAGCTCTGCGCAAAATGGGTGCCGCATTTGCTGAATGCCGATCAAAGAATTTTTTTTTCGCAGCAATTTTTGCACCGATTCAATCGGGATCCGACCGATTTTGTGCGGCGATTTGTCACCATGTCACCGGCTTGGGCTCACTACTGCACGCCAGAAACGAAACTGCAATCGAAGCAGTGGGTAGAAGCCGGTGGTTCAGCGCCAAAGAAAGCGAAGTCGGTCACATCTGCCGGAAAGGTCATGGCCAGCGTCTTTTGGGATGCGAAAGGTATCCTGTTAATTGGTTACCTTGAAAAAGGCAGAACAATAACAGGCAATATTATATATATTATCTTGAATAGCTGGATGCCAAAATTCCTGGCTTGACGAAGAAAAAAATCATCTTTCACGACAACGCACCTGTACACAAATGTGCGTTGGCGATGGGAAAACTGCGGGATTTGGGGTACGATTTGCTCGGCCATCCCCCTATTCTCCTGATTTGGCACCCTCATCTTCCATCTGTTCCCAAACTTGAAGATATTTGTTTCTGAGAAGCGCTTCGCATCCAATGAATAAGTTGAGAGGGTCGTAGATGAATATTTGCACAGTCTTCCGGGCTCTCACTTCCGGGAAGAAATACTGATGTTGCAGAAACGGTGAAGCAAGTGTGTTGAAGTCAAGGGAGATTATGTACCTATAGACAAATAAAATCATTTTTTAACTGAAAATCGCAGTGTCAGGCCGAGAACTTTTCACCTTACCCTCGTACATGCCTCGTATTGTTTTTTGGGTTTTGTAGTAAAAACAAAACCCTTGTGAAATCGATCAAATGTCTGTCTGTCCGTCTGTCCATAGAATATCTTACGAACGGCTGAAGCTACATGCATGAAATTTTGTAGGAGTGTGTAGAATTAGCATAATTCGCCGGAGAAAGCAATGCGTAGTAATAGGCTAACTTTAAGGAGAGGTCCCCATAGAGGGGAAATGAAGGTTAACATTTTTTTTTTCATCTGGTATAGGCAATCATGTTTTTTTTCTTCATCCGCCTTTCTCGTTGCACAAATCCCCTTCTGCAACTTGATTTTGTTCCTGTCAAATCCATAAATTGATTCAAAAAGAATGAAATCGTTTTGTTAAAATTGCCCGGACACGGTATGGCGACATACTCAAAATAGACTACTCCATGACTGGCTGTCCTATCGTCTAAGCCCTGAAGCTGATCCGATGCTCGACTTTCAATAACATTCAGCCCAACCGATGGCCGTTTGTTGCACAGTAGTAAAACATACACGATCCTTCGGAACAGGATTAAATTGCATGCAGAATTGTATTTTTTTACATGCGAGGATATCTCTGTTGGGTTCAATGCATATTTGTCTCTGATGTATTCCGGCGAAGGTATATTTCTGTCGACTGCTCCGTGTGAGACTAGTTGGAATCTACATGGAATTTAGTTAAACGCATACCGGCTGGATAATGAACTATGCAAATGTATCTTAATGACATTATAGCATTTAAAAAAAATTGTCATGTCCGTCTGTTCGCTGATTCAATTGAATGTTGAACGATAAACAAAATTAGAAGGATTTTACGGCAAAGTGGTTTATATGGACGATGATAATACGACATACGAATAGCTGGATGAGGAATTTGTTGCCAGGCTCCGGATAGAGTTAATTAACTCGTGTGAAATTTTGTTCAGTAAAAAAAAAATACGGGGTGAAAAGTCAGTTTATCTGATGGTCAAAGGACGATGATTGGATTGACTTTCAAATGGGGAAAAATAAATATACGACTTATTTTTTTGTATTGGAATAAATCCGACTAATATGCAAAATAAATTTAAACCTGATTTTATCTATCTCTTTCAGATGGCTAAAGATTACAGCACATTAGGATGGGATTATGCAATGTTCATTGGGTTTATTGCCTTCTCCACAATTGCACCGCTCTGGAGCCGTTTGCGAGGCAAGAAAAAAAGTGGCGGCAAAGCTGATTATGTGTTTGCGACCGGAGGCGTTTCAGTGTTGGCCATGATGCTGTCAATAGCTCGTGGAACACTGGGAATTCGTTCAGTATTAGGTAAGTTTCATCTATATATGTAAAATATATAAAAAAAATTGAACGAACTTTTTGGCTTTTTTTAACTAATTTAAAAAACGTGACCGAATCTTGAGTTTAGTCCCGAGTCCGAAGTGTATATACCCTAGACCTGTGCGGACATGCTGGTGACACCTAAACTTCAAATAGGCAAGAGTTATATGCATTAAATGTGTGTTTTCTATATGGTAAGTTTGAAAAGGAAGTTAGCCTATGAAGCTTTAGTGAAAGGATTGTTTCTTGCCGTAAAAATTGGTCAAAATCTGTTGATATCCCTCTTGACCGGGATTTTCCTGGTCCTGTCTCTTGACACATATCCTTTAAATGCCGGACTAAAAAAAATTAATCCAGAAGTCAGCAGCTGACTCGAGTACTGAATGTCACTCCTCTGTTAAGTTTACAACCCTACATTTTTTATATGTATTCGGAAAACGTAGCCGAATTCCTCGTTGGGGGGAGGGAGTTCTTTTCTAGCTCAATAATGGAAAGCGTAAAAAAATCAACAGGACACAATACCCTTAAAGTCACTAACAAATCGAATCTTAATTTTTTGCTGTATGTAAACAAATTGACTTAAACTCACCATTTCAATACAAATTTACTCCTTTTTACTCTTCCTACACTAGTAACGAAAATTGCAATTTTGACTTCCTTGCGTTCTTCAGTATGAAGAATTGTGGGTGCGTCACTTATTTTTGTGGAGCAGTGTATATATTTTTTAATCAACATTTTCCTCCACCTTTCCGTAACCGGCCCCCTCCAACGGACTCTTTTGCTGCTGCGTGACTGTCCGTTGCAGAGAAGTTTTATTGTATATGAACCTGCGTAACCACGATAACTGTCGAACCGAAGAAGCAAAGGGAGCGGAACTTATCCAGTTCGTGGTCTACAATCGAATTTCTGCATAATCCATCCAAAGGTTAGAAAATGATACAAAGTATCTACACTGCATGCAGATACATCGGAACATGGATATGTCTTTGGTTACCGACTGCGTGGAACCTGTTGTGTTGAAGATATCGACGTAAGTTTTATAAAGATCCCAGTATAGTTATACTGGATGAATTCATTCGACAAAACACGTCCCAGGCTTTCGGTAGGCATAAGATGTACCGATGTATCTGCATGCAGTGTAGATACTTTGTATCATTTTCAAGACATACCGTCCCGCATAGTGTACAGGAGAATACAAATTAACCCAACCGTTGCCCCGTGTGTGGATCAAGCGGTCATACACTCTACATATTTATATGCGCCTGTGCTTCGTTAGTACGTCAATCCGCGATCGATCGCGTCAAGCCGCGGTCTAGCTAAACACACTTACTATTAGATACTTAGATAGTACTCGTCTAAGTCTAAAGACGGTAAGCGCGACAACACAATTTTATTGCATTAACGTTTACGTTATCCGCGCTGCACAAACTGCATCATCTGCACTATTCTCCTCACTAAATCAGAATTGTGCACTGTTAGTTGATATATCATCGATCGTGATAGTACGCGGTATGCGCGATACAAGTACGGTCGTAAGTTCCTTACATCCACGGGAAAAACACGTTGGTGACCTTGGTGACACTGAGTTCAGTCGGCTGGATGGGATTGGCCATCACAAGAAAGGGGTGGATCCGCCGCGGAAGTGTAGTCCAAGGTCCGTGGAGCAAGCATCTCTTTCGCACTGTCGCCGATGACGAAGCAACGCCCATCCATTGAACTTCTTCGACTCAACCGTCTCTCCATTGCCTGCATACGAGTGTGTGTGTATGTGTGTGTGTGTGTGAAGTTGAAGCTATTTCCCGACCTACCCCAACGATTTTCTTACTGAGTCAGGTTAGTGACTAATTGATGAAAACAAAAAGATTGCTGTGAAGGAGGAGCCATAGCACTGTGCACGAGTGAGGGAGACAGGTTGTCTGGATGTGGCTGGTGTTGTGAGCAGATTTGAATCAGGAGGGGATGGCAGTTGAATGATGTTGACTTGTTTTATGGGTGCCTGGTTGTTTAGTCAGTTCATGTTGCGAAGTTTTTCGATTTTCGTGAGTTCCCTTTGATGACTGACTCGAGTTGACTGAGGATCGGCCACTACATTCATAGAACTCCTCGGAAAAATTTTCAATGGGCTTGTTTCCTCTTCTGACCCCCGAGTAGAAAAACAGACATTTCGTGTGACGGACAGATTTTTAGGATGACCCCCAGCTATAAGACATATCCATGTCAAAAACTACCGCTACACAGGGTATCCCGCATTAGGTGAGCAATACTGATAGGGGTTATTGCACAGTTTATTTGAGGAAAAGTAGTGTCAATTGAATTGGCATATCTTTAACCGTTACCGAGATACTGTTTTTGTGATTGTCATCAAAAACCGTGACCTGCCAAACAAAATCAAAATTTGTCACTTTCCCAATCATCAAATCTAGGATTTGACATCACTTTTTAAAACTACATAAAATTCATTCAAAACAGCTTTTCTCGATTGCGAAATTCACCGTTACGACAAAGATAGAACTATCCAAAATTTGAAGAAATTTCAAAATCGGTTTTTCATCGAAAATTCAAAAGATAATCTTGTAACGGTACTTTGAACTGACAATTCTGAAAAGTTGACAAAAGGTGCCCCATTATGTTAGCTTTCGAACGGCATGTAAAGATTAAGGACTTAGATTTGAAAATTTGGGAATATTTCATATTTAATGATTGATTGAAAAAATACGACATTTTTGAGAATTTTTTTCTCCGTTCGGTGATAAGGTACATTAACGCATTTAAGTATATTTTGAAGTTTATTTTGTCGAAGTTATAAATATAAATATAATGAAAATTCAGCCGATGGGAGCCATTTTGCGAACTCGCTGCTTGAAAAAGGCCCTTCGCGGTGTCCCTCATAAGTCGATGAAGAATTATCTGAAAGCAAAAACCCCAAAAGATTTCATTTCTGGACATGTTTTGCTTCCCCAACGATTCCTGATAATTTTTATTTTTTTTATTTTTGAGTTTTTGGGAACGTTTAGAAGCAAAAATCGGGGTTTTCGGTACTAAAAGTCGGCCATTTTGTTTCTGTAAAATCGGTACAACAAAAAAAATGGGGCAAATGACATCGTTGGGGGAGGTAATATATATGAAGAAAGTGTGTGCAAAATTTCAAAACGATCGGTTACATTTTCGCCGAGTTACAGTGGACACCGACTTTGAAAAGAACATTTCGAGAAAAACGCGTTCCGGGAAAGGCAGCCGCCGCGCCGCCGACGAGTCGTACCTGGTGCGTCGGAACATTAAAAAAATCATATCTCCGTTAGTTTTGCTCGGATTTACTTGAGCTTTTGACACAATACTCCTGAGATGTTGTACTACTGAAAAATAAAAAATAAAAAAATTGACTATTTTTGACCCGGGTAAGCCCTTCGGAAGAAGCTAGCTGAGTAAAACTTGTGATGTGATGGTGAGCTCATATTCAGTTTCAGCAAAATCTATTAAGCGGTTGAAAAGTCACATTCATATAACTTCAAAATTTCATTAGAAAAATACCTCTATAACGAAAGAAACAAGCTAGATAAGACTTGTCTAATTACTCAATTGCCCTAACGCTTTCTGAAGCACAGCGTGTCAACTGTTTCATGTGGCCCAGTTGACGTTTCGTTGGCATAAACTAGTTTCGGAGAATGCAGTTGCCAGCATGTACCTCCTGCTCCCCCATTTAGCCGAAAGATGATGTTGCTTATTATTACGCCCCGCAACACAGGGGAAGACAACACACACATTTGTGGCCACGAACGTCGTCGTGGACGGGATTCAAACCCGACACGCCGGTAGTCAGACTTGAGACTGGTGTGCCTCTACGCACTGAACTACCGGTCACCCCAAGTGAAGACTAGGCTCGTAGACAATTCCAACATAACTCGACAATTGGTTCAAAAGCTACAGCTTTATAATGGATATTTTGCAAGTTAAATACCTCTATAACGGAAAAGCTAGTTAATTGAAACTTGTTTAATTTGTGGTAAAAGAGACTAGGTTTTTATCCAAATTCAGCAAAATCCATCAAACGGTTCAAAAGTTACACCTACATAATAGTAAAATTTTGGAAACGAAATAAATCTAACAGAAAAAGCTAGTTGAGCGAAACTTGTCCAGTTGATGGGTGTTAGTGAGGATTAGGTGCCGGTAGAGTCTCAGCAAAATCCACAGAACAGTTAAAGAGTTGGACTCATGTATAACAGCAAAAAATAACAAGCAAGAAATAACTCCTGGAAGCAAATTATACTACTTTGCCTTAACTCATATGAAGCAATGCGTATCAGCTACATCTGCGCGTTATCGTAATCTGTTCTTGACAATGGAACGCATCTGCTTCTAGGACTTACCCAGCAACCCAGCGATTTACACTATTTTGCTACTGATCGACGCCACAAGATTTTAGGCTATTGGTCAGCCGTCATTGGGGTCCCACTTCATGGCATATCCAGCAATGCAATTATCTGCCTAATAGCCCCCATATACGATGCAATCCGTCGTCAGATCGATCTGATGATATTGTGATCGTCAGACAGTTCCATATAATTTCGATCCTCAGATATTCTGTGGCGATCCATCGTCAGATCAATCTGACGATGGATCGCACCGTCTATGGCAGGTCTAACGCAATGTGTGACTTGTCCACTGCCATTTGCGCCAGCGTATGATTTCGTCGATTGGCACCTGACCCGTGCGCTGACTTAGATTTAATATTGTTTCGGGCCAGAACATTTTCGAAAATCCACAAAGAGACGAGTTGACGAAAACTTTTTTTGTTGTCGATTTTGCTATTATTTTCGTCGCTGCAGCGACAGGAACAGAATTATGTCACAAATGTACTGAATTCTATTCCTGTTCCTAATTCTGGTGTATGCGAAATCGCGGCTTAAGCGCCTCCAGGTTATTAGGGCGGCATGAAAAAATTCACACCTGCAACATGGTTGTGTGAACTGTGACACGATATGAACCACCTGCAGCAGCGATCCCCTAGGTGGGCTTGCTTGCATACTTGCAAAAACTACTCCATGTAAAGAAACCTAGCAGAAAGCCTCGAATTGGACGGATTGCATGTATAGGTACATACTCTTCTTATAAATCTTATCTTCAAAAACCCCTTCATCTTTCTGGTGAAAACTTATTACAAAGCACACAAGATATTCCATTAAAACAAATCCTTCGAGATTATTTCAAGTGGCATTTTGCTCGTTTTCTTTTATGACAGCTCTTAGTTTCATATGTTGGTAAAATCATTGCATTGCACTGGGCGAAATGTTGCAGAAAATGAAATATCAACGATTCACTCCCTTCTTACTATGTGCATATCATAAGACAGAATTCCTTTTTGTTATTATTATATTTTCCACACTTCAGCATTTATCCTTCGAATAACTGCATTGTTGACCTTTTGAATCCTTTTGCCCGAAATCCGTATCTCAACGTTCAACTATCTTGTTTCTATGTTCAAACGGACATCTGCACACCATACGAGACAGGTGAACATGGCATGGGATTTCATATTTTTGGAGCAGTTAAATCGCCCGAGATTTATAGAGATTACATATTCAGAATAGCAAAGTGTATATCCGAATTGTTCTGGCAAGATGACTGCGACTATGTTCCATTCGGAAAATGTTAAATTTCAGTGACATTATGTCTTAAAGTTGAATTTAACTGACATGATTTGATGATATGCAAAATTGCTGAATTTTAAATTGAAAGTCTGGAAATAAGAACCATCTTGGGAGTATCCAAATCACTTGGAAGATTTAAAATAATTCGATTGGGATGAAAATCGAAATAGCCTGACTGCATTTTGGGCGATAGCAAAAATGTGGTAGTAAATTGATTTATGTAGGATAATTTAAGAAGCTTTATTTTACATTTCTGATTTGCGTGGTGAATTGAATGGAATTTGTCGTAAAAAGGAAGCAAGCGCTTTTTATCTTTCATAATTTGAAAACTACGCAGCAAGAAAAAAACGACAATTGAAGGTTGAGTCGACAGAAAGCGAAATTTAAGTGCAACAATACTGAAATAAAAACCTAGCCACTCGGATAGGTATGCTTCACATCGAGATGCATAAGCGTCGCATCTATATTTTGTTATTTGAAAGAACGCAAAATTGTTGTCAGAAGCAAATTGAATTCTAAGCTTGTCAGCAGATAAATTAAAAGAGAAAACCTACGGCTTTCTTATTAAAAACAAGACCGAAAGTATGATACGCCTCACCTTCATTTTGATTTACGGTGCATTTACTCCTTTGAAATTAGCAATAAAACTTGTTCCAATTTCACTGTTCCTATGAAAAGTATGTGAAATGGTGGGCCGATTTCAACAAAACTTAGGAATGTCGTTTGGCGGTAAATATGATTGAGTAATATGAAATTTGGTAAAGATATTTTCAGAAATTTGCTTTTGGAAATGCCGTTCCTCTGACAGCTATATGTTAGAGTAGTCCAATTTGAACGAAACGGGAATGGGATTTGGCAAAAGATACTATTTAATGATTTGAAATTCGTGGAAAATATCTTTATTTAATGTTTTTTTTTTGTATCACACTGTAAGCGTGGGGCCTAGTCTGTCTGAAAAATATAACCTTATGTGACAAGGACTCGATTGAAGACCAAGACACAAATTGAAGCTCACACACCTTTTTTTGATCCTTTGTGAATCTTCAACCATAACTCCGTAATATTACTAAAAAAAAAACGAAATATTAAAATATGGTTTTAAGCTGCTCCAACATGTTCTCTTACTTCGATTTTTGGCCGAGAAACAATGCACTGTACGACATACCGACTTGAGTATTAGGAAACACAAATCGATCGTTTGGATGATATTTCATCAATATACTCGTATTGAGAATATTAGAGATTTTTGCATATTGGCCATGACGAGTGTTTGAAAAGTTTGGTACTGTTGCTGGTACATCGGATGTTCTTCCTTGAGCCTTTCTTAGCGATTGCAGAATCCGTTAAGACGGTGTAATGGACAGGTGTTAGGGACACGAAAGTGTCCATGGGGACGGAGTTAAAGTATGCCGAACTGACCGTGAAGGTCCGGCGACGCCATCAGGCGAGAACTCCTCAGCGGGATAGGCGGCGGCACGAGCTTGCTGTAGCTCAGTGACGGGAGATGTGGGCGGGGTTTTTGCCCTCTCGATGCCCCGTACCATTATCATCCTAAAAAATCTCGTGCCTAAAGACAACAGCACACACACTGGTACCAAAGGTCCCACGACCTAAAAAAAAATAGAAAAAGAAAAGAAAGATACTAAGTAAAGGCAATGGCCGTCGACCGGCTCATGTACCTCGACACTGCTCCGGGTCCTGATGGAGCGGACCCTGGCCTCAAAACACACCCTACCAATGAGGTACCTTGGCCCAATTGATGGTACCTCCCAATAGCAAAAATCAAAAACTATGAGGTCTCTACCTCATAGTACCACGACGACCTGAAAAGGGGTGATGAGGAAATTCCGTGAAGGAAACGCTAAGGTTTCAAATCTTCATAATATATTATAATATTCAAATAACTTCAAAGAAAATAAGCTATAGGCAACAAAAAAAAAAAATTGGATAGTTGAAAAGTGGAAATGGTAAATGGCAGAAGGCAGAAGGCCAGTAAAAAACTGTACACAAAATCAATCGCTAGAAATGTAATAAATTATTTTATATTAACAAAAAAAAAAAAGAAAACACTTACCCCAATCCGAAGATGGCCATCCCGTACTGAAGCAGCGCAAATTTTACACACATATTTTATATAATCAATATTATCAACAAAAAAAAAAGGTAAAATAATAAAAAAAAATTTTAACCGTAAATGAGACTACGTTAAAAAAAATATAAAGAAACTACTTGGCAAAAAAAAAAAAAAAAATTAAGAACTAAATTTTTGAAGTAGAGCGGCAGCTCTAAATGAATATCGCTCGTTTCACGGTGGCACGGTTGTAGGGTAAAATTTAACGTCCATAAACATTTAGCCGTTCACTTCAACTGCTGTGGCTGTTGTTGCAATTATCCATGCACTTGCGTTGTTGTTGTCAATCGACTGTTACTTCGGTTGCTCCGAACAATTTTCACTAATCGTTGAGTACATAAACAAAGGAATATGAAGATGATTTTAACGTATTTTTGGCTTTTGTTACACTTTTCTTTCAGAAAACACCATAAATCACAAGATTGCCCTATTTATCACTTCCAACGGACACCGCACTACGATCCGAGTTTTAAGCCCGCAAATTCGACAGCCGATTCTTTATCAAATTCGATCCGGGGGAGAACTCAAAAAAATGGGTCCGACAGATACTCACGCGACGATATTGGATAAAGTCTGTGGCGGATTCAAATAAAAGTAAAAAGTCCAACAAATTGGTGGGATCACGGCGGGCGATCGCGCGACGTGGTCGCCTTTCTGGCCGGTACATTCGGAACCCTTTTTCCTGGGATCAGGCCAATGTGGCTCGGACTGCGAATCAAATCCGCTTTCCCGAACAAAAAAATAGCCCGTCCCGGCGATGGTGTGCCAATGTGACGGCTATGGCGGGTGATAGTCGACTCACCTTAACAATGCCGATGTTTTCCGGGCGGCGCGGCGGTTCAAAGTGAACCCCCGAGCGATCGCTCTCCCAGCAGGTCGCGACCCTCGATACAGCACAGGCATCGCTGAAAAATCTCGTCAATCGAGTTTCATGCAACGGAATTCTCCGTTTGCATGAAACTCGACATGGAATATCGCTACCCGCTTGTCTCTTCTATCCCAATGCGAGGTCGATGACACCAGATCAAACAGCATATTCTTACAGGACACATAAGAGTCCATCAGAATATAGCGTTTGCAAGTGTCAACGACCCACAGTGTGATAGAAGGACAGAGTTGTCGTTCTTGAAAAATTCCTGATGGAGAATTCGAATTGTTAGGTGGCAAATATTTTAGAAAAATATTTTAGAAAAATATTTGACAATCAA
Source organism: Chloromyia formosa (assembly GCA_964017055.1). Classification (NCBI taxonomy): domain Eukaryota; kingdom Metazoa; phylum Arthropoda; class Insecta; order Diptera; family Stratiomyidae; genus Chloromyia; species Chloromyia formosa. The sequence continues at coordinate 14,495,285 of OZ024813.1, read as the reverse complement.
CAATGCGAATAGACCATCAGAAAAGTCATTCATTACAACGGTTGACATCTAATTTGTCCTGAGGGCTGATGGAGGCTCAAGTTCCTCTTCCTCCTGTTCCGACCCACCTAAGTTTGAGCTTAAATCGGTGGTCAACTCACAGAATGGAGACAGAGGCAGTGGCATATTTCTGACGTGTCTGTCAGACGTCCAAGGTGAAAGGGCAATGGTCAATTTTGAGAGATGATTAATATAATGAGTTGGTCAACTTGAAATTTTCCTTCATGAATTAAACACGAGTATTTTTTCGGCAAATATCAACTCTTAATAGAAGTTTGTTTTTGTCGTTAATGTCGTCTTGCCTGTAAAAAATTTATTATGTATTCCATCAGGGATTATCCAACCAGATAAAATTTTAAATATTTTCGCTTTAAACCTACGATAAACATACGAAATATTAAAGATTCAATTTTCATTTATTTAATTGTACAGATAATCATACCCTGAGTCTGTAATTCTCTGGTGAAAAAAAAAAGGGTCGAAAACACGAAAGCTTTCAAAATCAAATTCCATAAATCATAGTTCACTTCTCTGCGCGTTCGTCTGAAACAGGACTACAACTATTGTATCTTGCTCCATACAACCACAATATGCGGATGGCAGGCCTCTTGTTCCATCCAGTATCTCTTAAATTTCAAACACTTGTACTGACATGGATACATTCTGCACACCCATATAAATATGTTCATATTTATATACATTTTAAGACATGTATTTTTCATTATATCTCTATACAAAAGTATCTAATACACTGTTCGTGCTTATATGGTTTTTCTCTCAATTTCAGGATACCCGAGCGAATTGTTTTACAGGGGCTCGGCTATGTGGGAAGTGATTTATGGCATGGTTAACGCTTATCCTATCGTTTGCTTCATATTTGTGCCAGTCTACTTCAATTTGGGCATTACCTCAGTTTATCAGTATTTGGATCTTAGGTAAGTTTATTTTAAAGGAAAAGAAAACTAAAAAAAAAATGTTTAAGTTTAGTAGGTATGGTGATGGAGTTGAGAATTTCGTTTGAGTTTCCGGAATAATATTGGTTTTGTCGTATCCTCATTCTGTTTTGCTCTTTATCGATCTGATGGTTCTACATATGCCTGCTCCAAGTCGACAAAGATTTGGTATACGTCTACGTTGTATTCCCAGCACTTCTGAAGTATCAGTTTGACCGTAAAGAGCTGATCGGTTGTGGAGCGACCAGGTCTGAAACCGCTTTGATATTCGCCAATGATTCGTTCTGCGTACGGTTTTATTCTATTTTCCAGGATTTTCGTCTTAATTTTATAGGACGTACAAACTAGTGATATGCCCCTGTAATTCTCACACCGCAGTTTATCTGCCTTTTTGTGGATTGGACAGATGATGCTTCTGCGCCAATAGTCTGGGATCTCCTCGTCCTCCCATACTCGCAGGAGTAATTGATGTATGGCATTAACTAGTCCCGACCCACCGAATTTTAGTAGTTCAGCTGAAATCTCGTTAGCGCCTGGCGCTTTATTTCGTTTTAGTGATCGCAACGCGAGATCAACTTCCTCCACTGTCGGGTGTTGTATGGGTGGATTAGATCAACAATAGCGTCAAGAGCTTCTTGTGTGGGGATGTTAAATGGTAGGTTCAGAAGCTCTTCAAAATAAGTGGCCCATCGTTTCTTAATGCCATCGGTGTCGCTGATGATGTTTGCATCCTTGTCCTTACAGAGGCTATTCCTGAGTTGATAGCCTTTCTGAATTGTATTTACTATAGTTTGTACGCTTGACTGGTGTTTCTATTAGCTAAGTTTTCGTTAATATTTAGCAACTGCTCGTCAAAGCATTTACGTTTCTTACGTCTAATTATTCTATTCGATATTCGCGGTAGCTCGTCATATTTTTCTCTTTTGGCTCTGGTTCCTCGTAGAATCCATTGTCTATAGACCTCGTTTTTCGCGTCAAGTGAATTTTTGCATTCTTCGTCGAACCAATCATTTCGCGCTCGCCGGGCTTTATATCCCACGACCTTCTCTGCGAGTTGAGTTCTTCCCAGAACCCATGAACACCTATGTTCCTGATGTTCTGTTCTGCTACGCTCACTCCGTGCACGCTTGGCTCGCTCTGGGTGGAACAGTCTTTTGTGTGTGCTCAGGTCGCTAAGCTTTTAATTGATCACAACCCTGAATATCACACACACACATAAACGCTCGTTTCACCTTCTCTGGGTTCAAAAGTCCCTGGTGTTGGCTCCGCTAGCTACACTCGCACCGCGCTTAAGGGATCCCAACCCTCAGTATTGCACAAAAATGAACGCATGTGCATTTCCACCGTGGACACTGAAAGGCAATTTTTTTTTCGCATGCCTTTTTTGATTTGAAACCAATATTGTCCATGCATGGCTTATTTCGTTTATTTTCCGATGGACAAAACGTAAATATCTATATGGATTTTTTCGGACGGCCATTTTCGCCATGACTAATTTCGGTGCCCCTCCCGTAAAAGATTTCATATTTTCGTCTTGGAAAGAGTTTTTTCCGCCTTCTTGTTCCCTCGTCTTATGACATTCCTCACAAAACGATAAATTTTGAAAGCCATCACCTCCTTAGCTAAAAATAAATTGGACTAACTGGATACAGTTAATATCTTACAACCTTTCTCCATGAAGGTTGATCTACAATCCGAAAATCAACATAATGCCCGAATTTCTCACTCCATTTCAATCTCCTCAAAAATCGTAGTGACACCATTTTGATTAAAGATACACTTCCGATTACAAGCTGATTCTCCTGTCTAAAAATCGGGTGAAAAATGAGGTGATACATCTCACACTCAACGAAGCGTAACTGAAAGAAAATAACGACTAAAAAATAAATGGCGTTCTTCAATTGATTTAGATTTCAGGTGTACACTCAAAAAAAAGAATATGACCACCTTAGATAGTTAAAATTCCCAATCACCATCAATATTCGTGTTGTCGAGCCAAATCATTCAACTCAAAAAAAAAAATTAGCAAATTTATTATATTATTTCGCATTCAGGCCAACTACGCTACGGCAAATCCATAATCCAATAATTTTTCTCTTACTGACATCTTAAAAATTGAAACATCACTGAAGCGGCAACAATCCATCAAGTCGATCGTAAATGCTTTCTAATAGGACATCATTAGTCATCTGGCTGTGAGAGAAGAATTCGACAAGGACTTACATATTTTTTTCATTTTTATTCGTTTTTTTAGTCCCCCAAATTTCTAGTATATTGGAATTACTGTTAAACACCGAAAGCTATGAGGAGTAGGGATAAGGGTTGCTTCTCTGTTTCTGGGCGCTGGGCTGGTTCGGAATTCTCAAACCAAAAGAATGTTTTCAACAAATTCTCTGTCAGTACAATGACAGCCATTTGACCATTATTAACGACTTTGAACGAGTCGAACTTCCCTTCAACTCTCGTTTTATTTCCATTTTCGTCTGCCCCGTTTTTTCTTTTCAATTTTGTTCCGGCGGATGCTGTGCCCTTACAATTGTTTACATTCGTTTGCAGACGATGGAGAAAACCCATTTAAATAGACATAATTTAAACGACGGCTGAGTGGCAGCAATTATTGTCGTACTTCATGGATGGTGGGGGCGAAAAATGAGGAGTCTGTTCCATTCAGGAAATAGACTTGCGCCAGACTAAAACTGATATGGGATGATTTCTCTACTAGAATTATTCTTCTTTCTTTTCTTTTTTAATTTTGAAGTTCTACAGATAGAAAGATTTTTTTCTTTTATCTAATAGGAGAAATTAATTCGGGGAACTTAGGGAGAAGCCATCGATTCCGTCCATCTTAAATAGATTTTGCAATGCTGCTCTTCTTATTTGGGAACACGCCTAGAGGAACTAACTCGTCACCAATACTTAAAAATATACCTCTTGGATCTTACCCACCTGATTTTGCATTACCTTATTTATATACCAGATCGCGCTGGGTCACCGTGATCGTTCAGTCACCGGTCTACGATACTAATCCAAAGCTCGGAGCTCAAATTTCGGCGCGATGAGAAAACTGTCTGGAACTCTCACAGTGCTCCGAGCTTGCTAGTATAATGACGGCGCGGAGAGGAGGTGCATGCTAGCAACTGCACTTCCGAAAAGTAGGTATGCTATCGAAATGTCAACAAAGCATAGAAATTCAAGAGCTTTTGACGCGTCCATGCCCCTGGAGGAGTCAAGGCAATTAACAAATTAACATTTATATACCAACTCAGGTAGCGGTGCAAGGTGCCTGACGAGTTGGTTCCTTCAATCAGTAGAAGAAATGGGTGATGGTTGTGGGATAGGATAGTACTTCCAGAGGAGAACCATAACTAAACCCTGCTAACTTGTATGGAATCGATGAGTTTGTCCTTTTTTTTTTCACCTCCCCCGTTTGATGAATAAAAAAACAATAAATTTTTGAAGAAAACTTTTTAGAGGCTGAACTGATCCAGACAATGTAAATAAAACGAAACTCTACGTGAGTGTGTGATTCCTTGGTCTTCAGATGCGCTCTGAAACGGCCTCTCTTTAATCATAGATCCCATCCAGAACTTTGACCAATACTTACTACATTTCCTGCACAGAATTTTTCATGACCTCAATGCATGATACGGAAAAGGCTTGGTCGCTCTCCCTATTATTAACTCAGCACCAAGCAAAATACAAACAGTGAATTAGATAAACATCCACCGTACTACAAATTTAATAAAGCATCATCAACAATGGAGTGAAATTTGTAGCAACGGGATGAACGGAATTTTCCCTTTTCCTAGACCCAGGATCAGATAAATGCATGACACCACACCAAAACTACTGACTACGAGACGGGCACAGGATCTGTTCGAATGCTTTCTGACACTCACAGAACTACTTGTTGGTTTCATTTCTGTTTACTAGGACAACAGGCTATAGGGCGATTGTCCTTAACAAAGCTGTGCAACATGTACCGAATATGATATTATTGTGGTCCTGTTTATGTCCATCGTCACATGAATAGGAGTCAAATATTCCATTCGTATAAGCAACATGAAAGGGGTGAATGCAATTCGTGTTGTTTTACAAACAAGTTGAAATTTTGGGTACGAGGCCCTTTCGTCCTTATTTAGTCGGTCGTTTGTAAAGTGGTTGTGTTTCCGTTTTCTTTTTTTTTTTAGGAAATATTTGTGGCGAAGCTCTAGCGTGGGAAGCAAGTATTTCTGTTATGTGGCTTCTACTCAAACAGAGAATATGAGTGAGATGGTTATTGTTAAAATCAAAGTTTCCCTCAGAATTTATTTTTGCTGAGGAGGCTGACTTTTCGCGATCATACTTAATCAGGGGGTACACCTCGCCCCTCCCTACAGTGTCACTGACAAGCCGGAAACTGGCAGCGGTCAGTGATCACAATTATATCTCAAAAGATTGTAGCAATGGAGACTGGAGGACGAGGTTGAGGACTGGCCGTGAAGGCCTAAAACCACAACAGGTGGCGAAAGACCCTCTCCGATGACCACCCGTGACGTGCGCTGGCAGACCAGCTCAGCTGTCGGGAGTGGCGGAGTGTTTCAGCACGGCAGCCATCGGCCTCCACCATCAACGTACAAAGAGAAATCACACGTCTGCCCGAAAAAAAACTCAAAAGAAGAAACCTCGAAAAAAAGAAAACTAACAACCTGCAATACAAACAACGAGAAAAGAGAAAAACTACTGGTGCCTCTGCACCAAACTCCCAAAGACTCAAAAAAATCAGCAAAGTCCCATGCAGGGACATGGCGCTGCATCAGCCAAACTAACAGGTCACGAAGGCCAAAAAGATATTGATAACGGGGAAAACCGTCCAATCAGGACAGATCCTTCTCCCTCTCAGGCCATCTGAGCCTCCCGGTGTAAAACGGCTCCTTGTGGGCCCCAGATGTTGTAGGCCGGGCGCGACCTAACCCGCCCGACCGTGGGATTTTGGGCGCATATTTTTGAAATCCCCCAATAATAATTCAAAATTCAAGCTGAGAGAGAGGAGGAAGAGGCAGAAAATTCGTATCAAGCCTCTCATTTTAACTTAATTAAAAATTAGCCAAATAATTCAAACCAAAACTCATGAAATTTCAATTCTTTTGTTATTGGTTTTTTTTTCTAATATTCAATATTAATTAGCTAATTGAAAAAGAAATGTACATATGGAATCAGAAGAAAACCATTTCTTATGTGCCGTGCCGAAAACCAAAAACTGGCGACAAAACAGCCATTGCCTTGCTGCTGATTTATGACGCTCTCAGCGTCGATCTCCAGTATGCCATCCACCAGCCAAGTTTTCGCGGCTCTCCATTCATCCTTTCTGCACCTACCAATAGGATGGCTTTAGAAAAGTTTTTGTATTTTGTAATTGACGGTTTGGAGGGCATCCTAAAATGCCCGTGGGGACGGAGCCTAAGGTAGCATAATGACCGTGAAGGTGGCAAGGTGGCTGTGCCATTGGGCGAAGAAAAAGACCGATCAACGAACTAAGCAGCGGCCTGCGTTTGCTGTAGCTCAGTTCGGGAGACGTGGCCGGAGTTTTCGCTGCTCGTTGCCCCTGTCCTTTACGTATTAACAAAAATTCATAGGCTTGGTGAAAACAACACAAACAGGGGAAGGAAAAATGGGCGATAAGGGTGGAATGGTTGGCGGACAGCTCCGATTCTCTCGCGTTCGCATCGGGGTCTGGGTGTAATGGACCCCCGGCCCCTGGTTTCGTTCCACCGACAGATTATTACTCATCAGGTGCTGCCTTGGATCTGCCGGTGGAAGCAGCACAACAAGACCACAATATGGTTCATTACAATTTTCAAAATTAAAATCTGTGCTGAAAGCCTGGCTTTGAATTCATTAAAGCAAATTCGTCACGGACCTGAAATACGTCCCACTCAAATAGCAATAGCTCGGAAATTAAACGAGATATGAACAATATGTAAACAGTCAGTTACACAAAAAGGCAATGACAATTGCAATGCTGCAAGCCACCCGTCGCGTCATTGCGACGATCCATCGACATGTAATTTAAAAAGGCGGTTATTTTTTAACCGACCTCGTATGATCAATACCCGTTAAATCGAAATAATTCATACATGTACAATTTTCATACATCACAATTATGTGCCACAAAAATGTATTTTTAAAACATGATTTCTTCATTTATTTAAAGTTAAAAATATTTTGACAAGTCGAGATCTTTTTCAGCATATAATCGAGATTTTGTTAATCGAGATTTTTATTGTCAACGTTTCGTGCCCAACCGAAATTTTCAAGACTATGTTGTTTCCATATTTGTTATCAGCTAGCATATTTCAAAGTCAACACTTTATTGAATTGTGATTTTGAAAAAAAAAAAAAATTTTTTAGAGTGCTGTATCGGGATTTTTAAAATAACATTTGGGAGTGTCATCACGTCGGGAGAATGATGCTCGGTTGAAAAAGAATAAATGTTAATTCTATCATAATTTTTTTTTGGCTGTTATGTAAATATCGGATCCACTTTCAAAGCAGTCCCATCATGTTAAGCCTTGATTGTGTATATCAGTCACAGTGCCTTATTTAGAAGAAAAAAAAAACATTTAACTGTCAATCAAAATATGAGTTTCAAAAATGTAAACTGCCCTGCGTCCGGATGTGAAGAATTAATTGGAGATCAAGGCAACTGACTAAAGAATAAAAAAAAACAACAGGAATAGCAGTCCAATTTAAGAACCCATAGGAAATCCTTAACAACAAGAAGTAAATCTTTGGCAGTTAAATTTATTTTCGACAAAAGATAAGCTCGCGGGTGTCCGTTTGGATTAAATTAATTGCTGACACGATAAGCAGCTATTGCTCTACGACGTGATGGTCGGGATCCCTCCCACCACTTTGCAGTCAGTTTAGGTCAATAGCCCGGTACGTCCTTGTCGAATTCCACCTCCGATTTATGTTGTATTATGTCTTTTTCTTTTATTCGCTTGGTTGACGGAGAATAGAATAGAAAGTCAAGGTTAACTCGAATACAGCACAAGTTCATCCTAAGGAAGATTGGCGTCGTACTCGTTGTATGTTGGGGAGAGCGGCAACCAAAGTTTCTGAAGGGAGTAGGGGTTTTGTTTTATTGTTGGTTATTTTTTCCTGTTTTCTCTCTGCAATTTTCGAAAATTAAAAGTCGGGCATTAAGGAATTCAGTATGGAATCCGAGTGGAATAATACAAAATTAGATTTGTGGTAAAAAAAATGAGTCGAAATTAAGATAAGAAAAGTGATGTATGGGTAAATATGAATTACATGAGCATACGAACTTCAAATAAAGTATACAAATTAAAAGAAGATCAAACCGGAAAGTAGACGTTCGTGCGAACAGACAGACAGACGTGGCTAAATAGAATCAGGAGGTGACCCTGATCAGTTATATATATATATATATACATTGCTATACTTCCGGAGCCTGCTTTAAGGTGTTACATATTTTCATGACAAAAACAATATACCCTATACCTACAAATCTAGGGTATAAAAACCAAGAGAGGGAGTCGTAGTGAGTTAGTGTCAACACGGAAGTCGTCGTGATCGTGATACTTAGCAACTGATTTAGCTTTAGTGGAGCGATATTTTATCGCGGAAATACTTGTAAATAGTTCGCTATTTTGTGCATACATAACAGTATCTAGAGCTGACTAGCTCGTTGAGAGTGTCATCTGACCTTCACGATTAGGTTTCGTCCATATGTTCACCAAACCATCCATTACACTATTGGCATTTCCATGTCTAACTTCGACTACTCCAGATAGCGCACTCTGAAAAGAAAAATTTGACACGCAACCGTTTAATTTGAATGTGTTATAATTCATGAAAATCCCCAGGCCTGGAGATGAGTAAGCATCATTTTCATGATCGTGGCGGTATACTTGAGGAGATGTGTGAACAGCAACACGCTTAACTGAATTATTTACCTCGAATGGGTACTCCTTTAATCAGTGACGTGCAGTGACTTTTTAATCTGGTCAAGCGCTAGAAAATTTAAAAAAAAATACAAGGCTCTGAAAGTGTTATTTTTTACATTTTGAAATCTTTAGCGAATTTTTTAAAGTAAAACGACTATTTCCCCAAGAAAATCTCCTAAATTAGTCTTCGGCCTAAGCCCAGTGCATCACTTTTCATGGATGAATGAATATATTTCATCAAACAACAACCGTGTGAAATCATTTTCACACCAATTTTTAAGCAGAAATGCAATTTTATTATTTGCATAACCAATATTAACTCTTTACTTTGCAAAATATTTGTTTTAGTAAAAATGCTAGAAAATACAGGAGATGGGCGAAACACGGAACAAATTTTACCAACGGATATTTCTCCCATATGCAAGGGAGGTGGGACAAGTTATGATCTCATATTTTCCCTTTACCTCTTTTCCCCTTTTTTCAAATTTGATGAAAATGCCAGATATGGGTGTTACCTTTTCTATGATACCCCACTTGCTTATACCAGATTAATTTTTTTTTACCTTCATTTCCCCTCTATGGGGACCACCTCCTCTTACAGTCAGCCTATTACGACGCATCGCTTTCTCCGCCGAATTATAACAATATTAATACTTAGATTCTACATATTCCCACAAAATTGCATATACATATGTAGCTTCAGCCGTTCGTGAGTTGTTCTATGGAGAGGCCAGAGACGGGCAGACAGATATTTGACCACTTTCATAAGGGTTTTGTTTTGACTACAAACCCATAAAAAGCACACGAAAACTATAAAGTTTAGCTAACTGCAAATTCTTCATCATTAAATTAGTTTCCTTTTGATCAAAAATTATTTTCCTAACATTGGTATATGTACGTCGAAATATAAATAAATTAATTATTGGAATATTTTTTATTAGCCGAGAAAAAGAAAAAGATATAAACAATTATCATTTTCGTAATCTTTGACCAAAAGAAAGTTCCATTAATTCTTTATAATTTGCAAAAAGAATAAAGTTTCTAGCATGTGTAGTGTCCGAAAAAAAGGTAAGGAAAAATTATACTTTTTCAACATAAATGAGAAGACTTCGCAATATGTGTGCATAGATACATTTTTTTCATATGCCTGTATCCACCGTCATCTTTCTTCATGTATACAGAATCAGGCTACAAAGTACAATACAAATGCTTCAGACAGTTGTTGCTGATTCATCATACAAGCTGAAAATATAGCGCTTGCATATTACCTATTGAGGGTGTCTACACCAGGCACAATTGTTCCGGCACAAAACCGGTTTTTGTAGGCGAGATGCATGAAGGGAAAGGTATAGGAATGGAACAAAACTTGTGCTCGAAAATTTCAAGCACAACAATTGTTCCCAACCAATACACGCACTTTTCGCATCCTTCCACAGTATAGCATAAAATCAATACATTGAAAACGCTCTACATGTATACAAGTTGTTCTCGTTTCGATGTGCTTCGTGTAGACAGGCACATAACCGGTTTTGTGCCTGGAACAATTGTGCCTGGTGTAGACAGTCTCATTAAGTCGCAAATGCATTTTAAAGCAACATAAGAAAATTGTATTGACCGATTCCAGCAGTCTAGACCGATTATGAGAAATTTTGTTTCGCAACAAACAGCTCTGTTCCCCAAACCAACCGGTAGATACAGATAGCGGAGAATGAGGGTGAATTGAAGTGAAAGAGAACAAACGGCTCTGTTCCCCAACAGAAACATCTTAACAACCCGGTTGGCTTTGATACGTGTAGCTCGCAAGCAGATAGGGGTAAAAATGGATGAGAATTGCGTTGAAGAAGAGCAATGCGTTTTGTATTGAATGCTTATGTTATGTTTGGCTTGTATAAAAAGAGAGTGTTGTGTAAATGTATTCATTTATTGTTCAAATGAAATGTTGAGATACATTTTTACAATTGCTAGGTCAAGCGGCGCTTGACTCGCTTGTATGAAGTGCACATCACCACCTTTAATAGTTGAATGGGCTCATAGTCCGACACTTAGATTCCGTTTTATGGAAAAGACTATTGTCTTCAGTAGGATTCGAATCAGGGGCCCAATGCACAAAAGGTGAAGGCGCTAACCATTGCTCCATCCGAACTACAGTACAAAAAAAAATCAGTAAATCTAATTAATTCAAGTGACACGGAAAAGATTAGTTAAATCCGTAGATTTTGTAGTGTTTTGATTTTCACCCTAAGCTTCTGGTATTTAAACTTGTCAAGGTCAAATTATTCAACGGAATGATCTAATTTCATGTTTATTCGTCCAAAAATCGATTAATCGTTCAATTCCTAACACTGACTTTTCATTTTTGCCGTAGAAGTTTTCAACAAATTATTATCTTCCTTTCTTTTTGTTTATACGAAATATGTGTACATACTCGTATATAAATATAATACACTGCTCCACAAAAAAAGCGACACACCCACTATTCGTCCTGTTAAAAGGAACAAAGACCCAGAATCCAGCACAAAACAATATTGAAAAAATACTCATTTCCGTAAGAGATTGACGACATTCCCTCACTATCTTTAACGTAGTCAGACCAGGTTCGAAAAATTTTATAATAGCTTGGCTGTCAGTGAAAATAGTTACGTCTCTAACGGATACAACATGCCTCTCTAGCCAAGTCAGTCAGTGACATGATGTTAGAATTGATCAAAAGTTCATCTTTATATTTTTCGCGGGTTTGTAACCGCATCAATCGTTCTTAATTGGTGTTGCTATTGAATCTATTGCCCATAAATCGTCCTTTCCTCTTGTACATATATTATAAATCGTGGATAGAAAAAATGTCATCCTGAACTCGACGGCTAGCTCAATAAATTTTTTCTTATCAAATTCACAACCCTACAAACCTGTCATTTTTACTTCCTTCTTCTCTTCAGCAGGAATAATAGTGGCTGCTCCACGATTTTTTGTGGAGGAGTGTATGTAGACGTGTTTGCATACGGATAGATTTTTCGATGACAGCTTGCGTGGGATCAATGAAAGATTGTCTTCAATTAGGAATTCAGGCTCCAATCGAAGTGCTTTTTATTGAGACAGGCGCGACATGATACCGACTACGAAGAATGAACATGACGGGCGACCTTGAAGAAAGGACCAATTGTTGCAGAGTGTTTTGAATGGCAGCTTATTTTTTTTATTGTCATAGAGGAAGGAAGGATATATGTAGTTTAAAGTTGACGACTTTTGTTCTATTCGGGACGATTAGTTATTTTTAGAAAAAAAAGGAGTTTGGATTTAGGCATGTTCCCAATCCAATTCTGTCTTTTCTCAAGCAGGCGTAAATAAATCTAGTATACAAGAGGATGGCTTTCCATATGCAGCATCGAGCTCCTTTATCGTCAGAAAGCTCGAGAAGTTCAGCGTAGTGTGCGACGCGATAAAAGAGTTTATGCCAATTCTCTTTTAGCGTCAGCAGAAGAAGCCGCTAGAAGTAACAACTTAAACGCCGTATACGGTGTCATCAAGGAGTTTACAGGTGGTCGTAACTCCTGCCAACATCCGGTGAAAGATAGTGATGGAAAGCTACTTATCTTGGAAGAAGATCAAATGAGGCGGTGGAAAGAACACTTCGCCGCGGTCTTGAACCGTGTAACCTCTGGTGAAGTTCCCCCTCATATAGATAATTTAGCTAACCATCAAAATGGGCGTATACGGTCCACTGCCCCGACTAAAGAGGAACTAGTCACTGCAATTATTGCACTAAAACGAGGAAAGGCCGCCGGACTTGACGGCATCCCTGCCGAACTTTATCAAGCAGCGCCAAGCGTAACTGCCGATTTGCTGCACCCACTTGTTGATAAAGCGTGGAATACAGAGACCTTTCCCACTGAGTGGAAGGAAGGTTTGATCATCAAACTTCCAAAGAAGGGTAGCCTCACAGACTGTAATAATTGGAGAGGCATTTGTGTGCTTCCTGCCGTTGCCAAGATAATAGCTAAAATCGTCCTGGAAAGACTAAAGGCCCACTTAGAAAGCACAATTGATGAAGAGCAGGCTGGCTTTCGATCCGGATTCTCCTGTGTCGATCACATTAACACCTTGCGAATCATCATCGAGCAATGCGCTGAATACGATTCTCCGCTTCACTTGCTTTTCATCGATTTCGAAAAGGCTTTCGATAGTGTGAACCGGGATTCTATATGGGCGGCCTTGCGCAGGAGAGGCATCCCTGAGAAGCTTGTAGCTATTATTAAGGCAACCTATGACGGCGCGAAATGTCACGTTCTGCATAAAGGTAAGGTGTCGGGGGACTTTGAGATTCGCAGTGGAGTTCGGCAGGGGTGCATCCTCTCACCGATCCTATTCCTCATTGTGATCGGCGATGTGTTGCATGCAGCCCTATCCGGACTCGACAGAGGAATTCAATGGACTTTGACATCTTACCTACAACATCTTGATTACGCTGACGACATATGCCTACTCTCCCACAAAATCATGGATCTGTCCGCTATGGCGTTAGATCTCGAGAGGGAGGCAAGCAAGGTTGGGCTAAAGATTAATACCAACAAGACCAAGGTTCTTAGCCCGCCGTTGCGAAAAAGAAATCCGACACCTATTGCCATCAATATTAATGGGCAGCCTGTGGAGAAAGTGGACAACTTCGTCTACCTGGGTAGCATTGTTGCCGAAAATGGTGGTACGGAGCAGGACATCGCTCGTCGTATCAACCAGGCTAAACGCGCATACGGCATGCTGTCCAAAATCTGGCAGGGCAGTTATCTCAGCATCAAGACCAAGCTGGGCCTGTTTCGCTCCCTGGTACTATCAGTGCTTTTGTATGGGAGCAGTACATGGAAAGTTTCCGTAGGAGTTACCAGAAAGCTGCAAGTTTTCGTCAACTCATGTCTTCGTCGAATTTTAAGAATTTTCTGGCCCGAAACAATATCAAATGAAGAGCTAAGTCGGCGTACGGGTCAGATGCCAATCGACGAATTGATACGCAGGCGAAAATGGCAGTGGATAGGTCACACATTGCGGAAGAGTGATAACTGCATTGCTTTGCATGCCATGAAATGGAACCCCATTTCCAACCAAGGCCGACCAAGAGGGGGTCCTCGAATCACATGGCGTCGATCTGTGGCAAAGGAGTGTCAGGTACTGGGTAAGTCTTTTGGGGAGTTGCGCCCCGTTGCCCAGAACAGAGTACGATGGCGCGCAGGAGTAGTTGACGCGCTATGCCCCGCTAGGGGTTAAGGCAAAGTAGTATATGCTGGGAATAAATTTTCAGATAACTGGTATCATAGTTATCTGAAAATTTATCCCCAGCTATCCTTTTGTACAACAAGATTTATTTACGCCTGCTTGAGAAGAGACAGAATTTGATTGAGAACATTCCTGTTTCGCGAATAATATTGCATTTAGAAAGAATTTTTATCGCTCAAGGAATTTTCGCTTTAGGAACTTTAACACCCCGTCTGTGTTGGTTATAGGTTCTTACCACATAAAGCGGAACTGCACTTTGAATCCGCACTCAAGGAATTTTGAAAATTCTCTCTTCTATTATTCGCGAAACAGGAAACAGGTTCCTTCGATTGCATTCATGAATTGCATCTGCTGGCTAGAAGAGACGGGCTAGATGACAGGTGTTGGGCTAGCAATCACCTGAAGTTCTCAGAAGTTCCGGAGAACTAAAAGTAAATCTAATCGAATTTTAGGCATAATTATCTGATGACAGACAATGTCCATCCAATGATAAATTCAAGCTGAAAGGATTGAATTATTGTACATACGAGTACTTTCAAAATTTAAAATTATCTGATTATCTGTTTCTCAGCTTTCTACTTTCCTTCCACACAATGCCTTCCCCTTTTTTACTGACAACTAGACTTCAATTCTATAGAGAGCGTATGGGATATGGTAAATTGACAGATTAGAGCTTAGGCAGTTGTCATCAAGAGCTACCGGAACGCATAATCGAAGGATGGCTTAATATGCCAGATGAAAAATAAAGTAGAAAAGCAGAAAGTGGAGTTTTCGTTTTTTTTTCTCGTATTATATTTTTCTCATTTCTTGTTCCTAATCTGAAGAAATAAATCTTTTTGAGTAAAATAAGAAAATGATATCACGATTTTTTGCGGGTGGTACACCTTCAAACCTCGAATTGTAATACGCAAATACCTTTCAATTTTAACTATAAATTTTATGTAGGACCTCTATTGTTCATTGGGTGTATTTATAGCTTCAACTCTTCTCTGGATCCTATCAATGACATTGCTGATGACATCACCAGACATATTGTACCAGTCTTGGTTAAGACCCCCTGTAGCTCGTCGAACTTATTAAAGTCAACTTTTTGACACTGCTCAGGTTAAGTTAGGTTAGATGGAAGGGTTGCTGTAACAGCACACTTAGACCGAAGCATAGGTTCATTCTGATTCCTTAGAAATTAATAGCTCTAGTGTCCTAGTGTTGGAACCATCCGGAGTTAATCATGAAATGGGGGAGTTGTTCCATCTTCGCCTCTGCCAGCTCCCCAAAATGGTTGTGAAAGCATTTTCCAAGAGTTGGTTGATTTTTCCAGCCGTGCTAGAGCAGGGCATCCGCAGAGCAGATGAAAAATGTTTCCCACCTTTTCCTTTTCCCCAGAAATCCTGCAGAAGTCAAAGGAAGTCGAAACCTGCTAGCATGCCCGCCGATAGTGGACGACCACGTCGATCTGGTAATTTGTCAGTGACAGTAGTTTAACAGACGTCTAGCCATGCACAAATCAGCTTACAATTATTACATGCAATACATTGTTTCATCGAAGCAGCCGATTTTATTTCGGATTTTACCAAATAAAGGTGTATGGTTATAGGGTAACCGACTGTACCGAAATATCCAGTACTATATCGAAATTGTGGCCCCTTGTACCGTGTACCGCAGCTTCTTTTCGGTACTTGGAAACATACCGAAATTTCATCATTTAAAAATATTTCAGGACTGGTCCAATATTTTTTAAACACAGTTTTTATACTAAATTTTTTTACTGGAAGCAATTGGATCAGAAGCAAAATATAATTTTCAAATGAAGACAACTAATGCAACAACAAGTCATAAGATGGGATACTTTTTTTTTCTTCAATTGGTAAACGATTTTCGGATGTAAGTTGTAGGCTTCTTCAGTAAAACTCACCTGAAGTTCAAGCTGTGTCCGACATGCGCATAAAAAACCATCTCGTCTGTAATGGACTGATCTGCTGCGTCGCGTCGGTGGCTCCTCTTCGGGTTGCCTTTGACCCTGTTCAGAAATCTCTCGGTAATTAGCCCAGTTTGTTTTTCGTCTACTCACAATAAAGGTTTTGTTAATTAGAGACTCTCAAGAGCGACAGCGGGTCTGAAACTTGAATGGTCCCCATTATACTTGGGGTTGTCAGGGATCAGAGTTTCCTTCTCTTCCTCACTCCCACTGGCCAATGTTCCGTCGTAAGCGCTGTAACTTTTGTGACATCCGAACGGGTTCTCTGCAGAAGGGTATTAGTTTTACGTGCTTCGTATGACGGCCATAGTTTCCTAGATGTGGCACACGTTGTCACCCTATCTTTCACTAGCCCGTGTCATGAAATGTATATTAGCGTCACTAATGGGCGGGTGGAGAGTCACCGGGTAAAACTCGTGCAGTGCAGACAGGGGAGGCTAAAGGCTAAAGGAAATTGAAGCTCTAAGATCCTCAGAAAGATCCCCGCACCGACTCCACAATCCATTTTAGTGCCATCAGTGAATATTTCGCAGTCGTATCTCCTGGGAACCTAGTTAGTTTTGCATTTTACTCAACAGGTCAATATTATACTTCCTACGAAGAGCTGGCCACCATACCAATGCTCCGTATTCGAGAATCGGTCGCACTGGAGCCGTGTACATCTTTGACTGAAGATCCCAGTTTCTGCCGCAAGTTCTCCTGTAAGCATTAACGCCTATGTAGGCTTTCTTTGCACGATGCTCAGTGCTCATTTTCCAACTAAATTTCGGGTCGAGAATGACTCCGGACACGCTAAACGGAGTAGGAGAGTATATTATCATCCACCGCTGCCTGATCTGAAGGCGTGACAAAAGCATGATGGGTGTACCCTCCATAGTCTCTTCCATAAAAGTGATTTCCGCATGCCTTGCTCTTTCGTTCCTTTTGTATAGTGGAGAAACAAAACAACAGTTTGTCATTTTTTTCGGTCAGAGGTGCCAATCATTGGGTCTTTCTTTTTTGGTTCCCCCAACATCACAATTCTCCAACCGTGTTTAGGAAGTTGAGGTTTTGAAGACCTGATGGTGAAGAGAATATCCTCTTTATCTCCAGATCGGCGTCTTCAAAATGGTGCGGTTCCAAGATTTTCTGTCATAAGATGATGGAAGTTGAAGGCCTTTAAGCTCTCTAACTTTTATCCACGCATGATAGATTTTGTATACTCGTAGTGGCTGGCCCACAGGGAAGTTTTCCTCCAAGTTTCCCTTGCTTCGACACCAAGGGTTGTACCTCAGATGCATCAGAGATCCTTTTTGCCTATTCAAGAGACGTATTTTGTTTTGCCGTCCGCAACTCTTCCGGTATCTTCTCTAGGAAGGGGCGACCGGTAGCGCAGTGTGTTGAGGCATCAGTCTCATGTTTGACTACCGGCGTTTAGGGTTCGAATCCCGTCCACGACGACGTTCGTGGCCATGGATGTGCAGGAGGAGCATGCTGGCAACTGCATTCTCCGAAACCAGTTTATGCCAACGAAACGTCAACTGGGCCACATGGAACAGTTGACGCACTATGCCCCGCAAGGGGTTAGGGCAATTGAGTAATACGCGCAAAGTACAATACTTTGCAGTAAAAAAAAAAATCTTTGTGGGTGACTGTAAGAGTTGATTAACATATAATATTAGAACGCTAAGTGCCACATCTTCCTAGCTCATTATCATAACAAAGAATACCCAACCTTTTCATAAGAAAAAAATACACGAAAAATCTTTATGCCAAGACGACATCAAATTTTATTCGGAGGATTTGATGACAATAAACCCTTCTTCGGCCATCAGCTTGGTCGTCTAATAGCCAATAACCAAGCCGTGTCGTCATTCTCCCGATTCCTGCATCATCCTTTACTACACCCTTCTGTGGCAATCCATAAGATTGACACCTTGTACGAATATTGCTGAAATCTCATTGAAACCCCGCAGGTCCTCCGGGCTCTGAGCGTAAAATTAAATTATCAACACGTTTCCCTTCAACATGTGCGTCTAAAGGACCAAACGTATAACGTTGCCGACATCGAATTTCGTCCTCGTCCTCAGGCTGCGCGGAATCGAAATACAAAACTTTTTTTATATTCTCTTGCTGCTGGGAATTTTCTAGTCAGCACGAAAAATAAGGAATGAAGACAAGTTCAATGGGGGGCGACCGTGCGGCACGAGATCTTGGCGTGGAATGAAGACTCCAGTGAATGGAGCAGTAGAAGCAAGTCTCATTTGCTTTTTTGCTGGAAAATTTCTAATGCATTTTCTTAGCGCAACATGCACTTGAGTTTACGGCTCGTACTTTTTCGCCAAGCCAACAGATATCCTTGCGGAACACAAATGAAAGACTATACGAAATGCTAAGTACCGTGCATGTCGAGAAGAGGTTTTGCATCTTGTACGAGTATATGAACCCAGGACGAACAGGTTCGTTTGCTCGAAAAGTTTAAAACACAATAGGGAAATTTCTAGGATATTAGAATAATGTTCTGGCATAACAGATAACACTGAGAGTTTTGAATTTTCTTCTGTGGCGTTGCTGTCGTATCATGTTGCTTTACACTAGACAGAATTTCGTAGTGGTAAGGTGAACCCTTAAAGGCTTCGTGAAGCGCCAGTGCCAGTGGTTTCGTTTAGACGGAATGGTGAAACAAGTTCACAGAATTAAAAAAAAAAGATTAGAATTCGTGAATGCTGAAATGGTTTTCAATAACGTCGTTGCCTTGTTGGAAGTTTAGACGCGTTCCCGGTGGAATAGTTTGCATTTTTACAAATTTCCTTTCATATGAAAATTTCGGGTATGTAAATTTTTATTGTTTTGCATTTCTTATTTTTCCAGGTTTAAGAGTCGTCTAGTAAGATGTATAGCATCAGCAACGTATATTCTAAGGCAGATTCTATCATTGGGAGTGACCGTTTACACGCCTAGTGTTGCACTGGCAGCAGTAATTGGAGTGCCATATTGGGCGTCCATTGTTGGAATGTCGGCCATTTGTATTTTGTTTGCGGTTTTGGTGAGTATGCGTTAAGAATAGTATTGCTAGGAAAAATGGAAGATTTATGGAAAATTATTAAGGATGGATATGCAAAAGGTTTTTTGGATATAATTTTCGTTCGGCCCTTGTAAGCTTTTTATCAGAGGATGCTTGCTAACTCGAAGAGTAACTTAAATTACAACATGTAAAGTCACGCCAACAGCCCTCCCACCCCTAAAGTAACTACACCCACAAATAACCCGCTAACAGTGCCGGTTTTATTAATTTTCGCGCCCTGTTCAACTAGGTCGCTCGTAACATTCCAGCATAGTCCTTGAAAATGCATATTAGATGTATACAGGATATTCCCGCATGGCAGCCCGATACACTGAAGCCACATTTTTTTCTGTTGCATGGTTTCTTTATCTTTCATGATGATATCAGCCAGACGAATACGACAGTAAAAATGTACAGTACAGCAGAAAATAGTCTAAAGCTGGCCAAAGAGCCCGAAATATTCCGGTGCCCAATGTAGGCTTGGTGTGATTTTAGATAGCCAGTATCGTTTTTATAACATAGAAGATGTTTCTCATTTACAGTCAGTGTTACAGAGATGTAAAGCATTGTGTATCCTTAAGCCGAACGTACACCATCCAGAATTCCTGTCCGGAAAAACTGATCAGGCCCGGCTTTGAGGAATTCCGGATCTTGTATGGTCGCTTCAGGTCGCCTTCAGGCGGCCGGATTGGCCTTTCAGGTGGCGGAAAGGAAAATCGTTCCCACCAGGCCTTCACCACACAGGTTCCGGCCGCCTCACGGGGGCTTTGAGAACTACTCTGTCGGCTGGCTTGGACATGCTGCTTAACTTGCTTCCGATGGATATTTTTGGCGAACAACTGGCGGCCAAAACAGCCCTGCGTCTCCGAGATACTGGACAGTGGGGAGCGCTGAGGAGCGGACACTCCGCTATTCTGGGTAGTCTGGATCTTCTAGCAGTAACCGAATATACCGTTCCAAAAGTTACCTTTGGCATCAACCACATCAGCCTGATTCAGTCTAGAGATCAATGGGCGGGCAGCACCTCTATTACAACTGACCCCTTGGCCATCTACACAGATGGCTCCAAGACCGATGAAGGAGTGAGTGGGACTAAATATTAACGTATCGGTCCATCATCCCGACTAGTGCAGCGTCTTTCAGGCGGAGATTTCAGCAATCGCGGAAGCTCTGTCCTCGCTGGGGAGGCATGTCGTTACTTTTAAGGACATTACTATCTACACAGACAGTCAAGCGGCGATACGATATGATATTTCTATGTACATCAAAATCGGTTGTAAATTGTCGCTCGACATTCATGGAAATGAAAAGCTTTTTCGATATTACTGTGTGTTGTCCGTGCCACAGTGGTTTCACGGACAATTGCAAGGCTGATGAGCTGGCCCATCAAGGGGCAATCGGATCTACTGATACGTATCTTAATCATGTTAGGACACCCATAGTAGTGTGCAGAGTGGCAATCGAGTCTGCTGTGATCGTCAGGGCCAATGCTAGATGGTTCGAGGGTAGTACTTGCCAAACAACGAGGATGATATGGCCTAGGATAGATCCTTATCGCTCTGCCTCAATGCTCTCATTAAACAGGAAACATATTTGCAGGGTTGTGGGGGTCGTCACAGGGCATTGTCCTATCGGCGAGCATGCAAGTAGGCTTCAACTTCCTCATCACGTCTACTGCAGAAGTTGTCATGGTGTGGATGAGGAGGAGAGTGTTGCTCACCTTCTATGTTACTGCCCAGCCTTGGCTTATAGGAGGAAAAGGTTTCTGGGACTCTCCTTTTTCCAGGACCTAGAGCAAAGAGGATTGATAATTCTACAAGAGTTATCGCTCCATATAACTTCCCCTCTGCCAGGAGATTTGTATGTATTGACAAATTGTATAGACTTTACAAGAAAGCTGACTCCGCCTCCGGCGGTAGATTTGTATGTATTGATTCCCTTGTGCATCTATACTGTGTAGTTTATAATATGTTTATACTTGTACAATTTGTCAATACATACAAATCTCCTGGCAGAGGAAAAACTTATATGGAGTGATAACTCTTGTGGAATCTATACTATTTGCCTAGAGGGTCTAGTAAAAGTTAATGCGTTTCAAATTAAACGGTTTATTGCCAGCGTCGGCTGGCTGGATACTTCGGGTTAAGAGCTTTAGGTAACAGAATCTTGGTAGTATCACAACGGACCATGAGTGGTCTGTGTGTGCTGCCTACTTACCATCTACATATAGGAATGCCGAGAGCAGGTTTGCAGCCGGTCTACTTCCGCTGTCACTGTCCCTTACTAATTGTACTGAATATAAAGGGACAGAGAGGGTTTCTTTCAATTTTTTCTTTTATTTTGAATATAAATGTATTTGTGTAGAAATCATAGTCTGGAGAAACGAACTCGACTTTTTTCTGGTCAATTTACGGTAACATTTCTACCCGTGTGGGCAGTAAGAATGAGTTTAACATAAATGGGAGGAATGACTTTTGAACTCCCCGCCGTAACTTTAGCCGGCGCGATATGGCTACGTGTGACTTTTAGGCACAGTATGGTTGCGGATTGATGGCGGCATAATGCAGCCAGCAGCGAATTGAAAGCGTGTGATATGAGTATGAATGAGCGCGCCATTATCCGTCGCCAAAGTCGCCTTGCCTCCGAAGATATGAAAACTCAAGTCTCTCGTCAGAATCTCGACGGTGAACTGCTTGACTGGGTCTATAAAAGTGAACTTGAACAATCTTTCTTACATTACCCATTATGGATCTTGAGAAGGGACCTACTACTTTACCTTAACCCCGAGTGGGGCATAGCGCGTCAACCACTCCTGTGCGCCATCGTGCGCTGTTTCTTTGCAATGGGGCGCAACTCCCCAAACGACTTACCCAACGCCTTACACTCTTTTGTCATAGATCGACGAACCTCAACAGACTCAGCACTTTGCTACCATATCCCCAAAATACAGAACCCCGAACGGTTTGAGCCGAATCTCATAAATTCCTTTCAATGTCGCAATATTGCATCATTTGATGTATTACAGAACAATGTAATATATTCTGCATTTATTACAACAAAGCCCGAAATACTACGCCGAACACTAGCTGCTTGCTGTCTATAAATTTATGACCTTGTTCCTTTTGAATAGTAAATCTCCGAAAAAAAACGAAACGGAAGCCAAACGAAGGCATACGATTCGCATTAAGTTGTACTATGTATTGCTTCCGTGTGTAAGTAAAAGGATCTGTCGACTAAGTTGAATGGAGTAGAACGAAACAGAACAGAAGCGTGGCATAAAAGAAACATAAATCAATTTTAATGATATGCTGTGTATAAAAGCATAGAGAAATAGCGTTGCCAAATCAACTCGATTGCAGCCCCTACTCTAATTTCTCCAGGGATTCCAGCACGCAGAATATGCAATAAGGTTTGAATCGAGGCCCGGCTTTTAGTAAGTCAGATGACTGGCCACAGAGGATCAAACGTTTGTAATGCATACTTTGCAAAGAATACATACGTTGACGTTGACGGAAGTCGATAATTCATCAACCATTGGCAATGATGTCAACTTTCGACATAGAGTAGTGGCTGTGTGTGCTGATGTGTTAGTCGGCTGAAAATTCATAGTAAGAGCATATTTGACCACAAAGCACGTTCTACATAACGTTTACGCCATATTTTCAGCACTGAATTTATCCATATATCTACAAAGGATTCATTAGAGCAAAAAAATAAAAGATTGAAATTTGCAATCCTTCCTGTCAAAGGGCATCTCGCATTATATCGTAAATTTTCTCGTTCTGGATGTCATTAAGATTTACGAGTACATATTATAGAAATGGCTACGAGTTAGGCATAAACATTTCCACATAAATTATTGTTAATACAAATACTATTGTCTTTTATTTCGCAGGGTGGTTTAAAAGCGGCAATTAATGCCGATGTGATACAAAGCGTTACCGTGATAGCTGTTACATTGACGGTGATTATACAAGGAGCGATCGATTCAGGAGGTCCAGCTAAAGTTTACAATATTAACCGGGAAAATGGTGAGCAATTTTTAACAGAATTTATTTCCTATTTTTCTTTTTATTATTATTATTACCCTGTCCTTTTTTATTATTATTACCTTGTCCGTTTGATTACGGCAACACTGTTTCCCAAGGCGAACAATTACAGCCATCAGCAGAGACGAAGTTAGAGCGATCAGAGTAAACGCCATAGCGGAAACTGAAGACGGTAATGCTGGACAGTAACGGACGATCCACAGCCAAATTTTCCTGGTAGAAGCCAAAATTTTCCTGTCAAATCCACACATCTACCGGGGAAATTCTGGCTTCGACTAGGGAAAATTTGGCTTTTGAACGTCCGTGAATGTCCCGCATAAACTTGAGAAAGCTTCACATACAAACCTTGGCCCGCCTTGCTTTTACTTTAGCATGTATGTTCGCTTTTGAATCAAAATGTATGAGCGGATCTTTCTTGTATTTACTATCGTTCAACTCGGCCCAATTTCACGCCCTTATAGGGTATTTCAGTAAGGACGCTCGATTTTTAAATATAAATATAAGAAGTTGTGTATAAAACATACACTCACTGTGTTAGTGTATTAGGTATCAAATATAAAGTCGTTCGTATTCGGGAGATCGAATTTTCGATGACTTTGCCGCATAAATCTGGTCCGTAGCGCCGTCCTGTTGGAACAACATGTCGGTATTCATATCATCCAGTTTAGGCCACAAGAAATTGCTTATCATCGATCTGTAACGCTTGCGATTGACGGTTATGACAATGGCAGTTTCGTTTTGGAAGAAGCGCGGACCGATGATTCCGCCAGACTAGAATCAGCACTAGACCCTGACTTTCTCGGGATGCATTTGGTGCTGGTGTATCTCGTGTGGGTCAGTGTCGCTCCAAATTGGGAATTTTGCTCGTTCATGGATCCATTGATGCAAAAATGGGGCCTCGTTGCTGAAGATGTTTTCCTTGCCGAGATTTGGGTTTACTTACAATTGCTGCAGAGCCCAGGCAGCGAACATACGGCGTTGTTACCTTAAGTTCCTGGGTCAGTTGGATTTTATAGGGGTGCAGACGCAAGTACTGATGCAAAATTTACCAAGTGGAAGTCGCATAAGGTCAAGTTCTTGTTAAAGGAACGTACTAACCTAAATTTTTCGAGCAAAATCTCATACAAAAACTGTCAAAAATCCGGATCAGGCGAAAATTTTCTCTCTTCTCGGTACTCAGGTCTTCGCGCAAAAATCACATACACTGACAAAAGTCTTCACATTGTTGTGGGCTCATTTTTCCACGCGAAAACAATTACTTTGCATTTTATTTCGTGTCGAAACCAATCATTACAGTGGTGATCGTTCTCTTTTGAGTGAGAAGGGAAAGTCAAGTGTAGAGTATAAGGCCGCGGATATGTGCTGAGTGCAAGTCTACACTGTCACTTTTTCGTGAGAGAGATAAGTGCAATGTTTTCGCACGAAGAGGTTAGTGCCAGCCTTAACCACGAGAAATTGACTGCGTCGGGTTTTCCCGTACACTCTCAGACACAGCAGCGACGTTTTCAGCAGAACTTGCGTTTCGGTGACGCACGGGTGTTGACTGATTATTTATCGAAACGGTTCACTCGAATTTGGCCACTAAACGTCGATTAGGCGACTCGACAGGACGGTTGTAGCGAGGATAAAAATTCCATAATGCGCGGAAAGTTTTTCGAACGGACGGAGAGTTTTTCGAACGGAGCACTGATTTTGACAATAAAATTTGATGATTTTTTCAACGGTTTAACCTTCAATGGTGATTTACCATGCACAGACATGAACATGTTGTGTCTTAGGCCACTATACTAGCGCAGCGTATGTCACCATGGGACGCACTAGCATGCAGTACATCATTTTTGGAATGAGCCAAGTCCGTTCAAAGAGATTTCTACAATCCCAGACTATTAGGGTTCTAAATAAGTTTCGAGTCTTGCGTAATGCCAAGACATTTAATTTCGTAGAGTACTGCAGTACTGTCCTACCTGGCGAAACCGGCCTCAACATTATTCGAATGCCATTATCCTACAAATATCACTGACCTAAAGGAAATGGCGCCGAACGGCTAGTCTATTGGGTTCTAGTCTTATGGACTCTTGGACTTATTCACCCACGTGGTGTGAGATCCCAGTGACCCTAAAATCAAAATTGGGTAACCTACAGGCTTCGGCTTCCTTATAATGACTTTTGTAGGAGTTGCGATGACGAAGATGAAGAGGAAAGTACTTCCAATCTTCTGTGTGCCTGTCCTGCCTTGGCTGTAAGGAGAAAGGCGATTCTGGGGTCGTTCTTTTTTGGGGACTCGGATGATCTAAAAGACATAGATGTCTACAGACTTCTTCGTTTCATTGTCAGCTCCGGCTGGTTCAATGTTCGATTAATGTTTATGATAGTTGGTTAATACCTTGGGTATCACAACGGACTCATATGTGATCTAAGTGTGCTGTGTGCCTCACTGCAGCCCTTCTAACCTAACCTAACCTAACCTAAAGGGTTGGCTTGATCCCAAGCAGCACAAATGTTATTGTCACATAAAAAGTCATAATAGCGTTGCTTAAACGTTTATCAAATTGTAAATTTACCATTTTTTTGTTAATAAACCAGGCAGGTTTTTTTCCTGACAATATAATTTGTGCTGCTTGGGATCTGTTTCTTATTATTGGTCCCAAATGTGGGAAATACAACATTGGATAACCAACAGGTCAGTTGATAGGATTCCTATTTTGGTTTTAACACTCACAATCACTTCAGAAGATACGAAAATACCCAAATGTCGAAATTGTCAGGTGATACAGGATATTCATGCCCTTTGTCTTGAAGGGCGAAATTCTGCGAATGAGTTCCGAAACGGTGACAGAAGAAAACGTTGCCTCTCACGAAATGAAACTGACTGCCATAACGACAGAATTCCTCTAGCCACTT
Source organism: Chloromyia formosa (assembly GCA_964017055.1). Classification (NCBI taxonomy): domain Eukaryota; kingdom Metazoa; phylum Arthropoda; class Insecta; order Diptera; family Stratiomyidae; genus Chloromyia; species Chloromyia formosa. The sequence goes on along the minus strand of OZ024813.1, from coordinate 14,469,114 downwards.
TGAGTCCGCTAAATGATCTTCCATGCATTAAACTTGAAGGATCCCCGTCACTTACAGTTTCACTGATTGTATTCCGCTAGGAAACGTAATGATTATAATCTAACAGGCACTTCGCTTACAGGAATAACTAAAGATAATTTCACAGCCTATTCACTATCAGGATATTCCCTCAAGAAACACTGCCAAGAATCTCTAGGATAAACTGACGGTCAAATTTACCTACCTTGCTACATACTATTATGTGTGTCTGTTCTGTGACAGAATATGCAATTTAACGGGCCAGTGTATAATATATCATGTACTTTAATCCGGCCTTAGTACCTTTTTGCAGAACCCACAGTTTTCGAATTATTCACTAAAAACTGAAAAAGGGACCTTTGACCCCCCCTGTCCAAAGTTTTGTCTCCAACAATTATGGAAAATTTCAAAACTACGCATTTTTTTCCTATTTTGAAGTAAGAGGGGCTGTGGCTTCAAGTGATTGATGAGGCCTTCCACGTTTCTTGTATGTTCTTATCTATTCAGGGGCTTCAATGTTTGCTGTATATTGTTGGTGGTATAATTCCTCAGGAATATCATACTGGCAGGTCCTTTGAGTACTTTTCTGGGGCATTATTGACCATATTATGACGTCAGAGTGAGCTTGCCTGTCATCCTCTCGACCGAGGTCTCCGCTTCTTATCTGGTCTTAGCCACAGAGCAGGTTGTGATGCATTCTCCCAGACTTGAATTACTGACATCAACGAAAAATCCTTATGATTCCTCATCCTAACGTTTTGTCGTCATATTCTTTTAATCTAATATTTTTTCCATTTTCTAGTTCCTTCAATAATCTTGAAATCGCAATATTACTATAATGTAAGGGCCCTCCTTAATCATAACAAAATCTCCGGAAACCATATGCTATCGATTAATATCCAATTTCACACAGGATCAAAAACGCTCGTTCAATTTGAGATACGCTTCATATCTCGCACAAATCCTTGAACAAACGATAACATTTCAAATTCTTGGTCTTGGGTCGTGGCTGACGTTATTAATGATCAATCCACAGAAGCATTCTTTTCACATTTCTTTAGCCATTCATCTATCTTATGACGGTAATTGAACACTTAATGGTCACAACAACTTGCAGCTTTTCTAAAGCGGCTGCTTCTTGAACCGCACATCTCGTTCCATCTTAATGCCAACTCACTTAGATCCTTTGCCACTCCATGCCCTTTTTATTTCACTTCTTTCGGGAGTAGCTGGATGCTGAGGCTATACGTTGGTGCTCCACGGAACAACCAACAATTGTTTTTTTTTCTATCCTTTCTCGTTCAATAGATGACAAAGAAAATTGTGATTATATTGACGAGTATTTAAATTTCCCTATTCAAATAGTACGATGGCTGAAGCTGGAGATGCAAGTATCCGTGAAAAAGGATGGTGGAAGAGATGCATATCGTTCCGGAATGAAATGAAAGTTAAGAGGATGAGACGCTGAACAAATTTCACCCTAACGTGTTTCTTGCTGTTTTTGAGTCTTGTGGGTTGGGAAAAACTGTTCTAGCGAAATTAGCAGCTTTTGTGGAAAACATAATTTGTAGCCGCACTATCCTAACATCATCTCTCACAAAAAAAAATATCCCTGTCGTATTTTTTTGCTCAAAGACACTTATATGGCTCGTTTCATGATCAATTTAATCACAAATAACTACGTCTGCAACATGGTATTTTAAATTGATGTTCCTTTATACCAGGAAGAGAACTCAGTTATTTTGCAAACTCTCCCATCGCATGTCGTTATCCTTTCCAACATATTCTTCTCTGGCCAATCACTCTGCGTCCGTATGTTATTTTCTTGGCTTCGTTAAAGGGAACTTTGACTTTGCATGGGTTCTGCCATTACGGTTTTCGGTTACCATATCCTTTAGTCATTCATCGTTTTTTTTTTGTTGTTTTTCTTTTTCACTTTGCAGGAAGACTCAAGTTTATGAACTTTACTGGCAGCATGAGCGTCCGAGTGGATACTCTGTCAGCATGGTTGGGCCAACTCTTCATGTCATTGTCACAGTTTGGATGCCAGCAAAATTTTATGCAACGATATGCCAGCATGAAATCCCTTCGAGATGTTAACAGGTGAGTTGTAAATCCTTCTCTACGTCTCGTCTTTCGCTCCGTATTTTTTCCTTGTTTTATTTTTTTGTCGGTATTCAAGTGCTCTCGTAGACGCTGTTGCAGATTGCCTGTTTGATAGCTTGTGGCTATCATGCAGAAATGATTGGTGTGGCTGTGCAACAAGAGACATTTTAAGGGAAATTAAAGCATTGCAGCTATCGCGGTCGAGTGTGGGGGTGACAAAATAGTCCACTTTAACTGGTGAAGGCAGAGTGAGCGACGGTTTCGTATGAAATTAAGATGTAAATTTGAAAACAATTTGGTCTCCCTCTGTCACTTGACTTATCAGCAGGATCATTTTTGGCGTAATAGGCATTATAGACGGATGTATGCTGTATTTTCGTTTGTACATTTGTCCGGCCACTTAAACTAATTCGATCTTAGCCAGTTTTATTATGTAGTCTCCTTTGGAATGGGGCGTAGGAATAATGCCCGGCATGTTGTAGAAGTCGACTAAAAAGAACAGGTTGCATTCGCCGGCAACTTGCATCATCCTATGCCGGCAACTTGCATCATCCGAAATCTTATATATGTTGACGAAATGTCAACTTTGCCTCGGATAGGTGCTGACTAACCGATTACGACTTTTTGCTGTCGTTCAATGACAAAGATTGGCTTCTGGGATTCCAGAAGTTCCCCGGTACGCATAATTTCATCAACTGGAGAGTGAATTTCAGCGGGAGCTAAGATGGTGGTATAGTGGAGAATATATCTCGCCGACGCGTAGCACTGTAATTTTGTATTCCAGTAAGGCTACCGGCAGTGGTCGTGAGTCAGGCGTAGCGCTCCTTTTAAACAGAGCCACACGAAGCTGTCTCGAATCCTGAGATCCGGTCTCCGACAGAATCGTGACCGCCAGGCTCCGGACCAAATTTAGAAAAATCACTATTACAAGGGCACCCTCCAACTGAACCCGACAATGTCGTGGCGAAATATTCCTTCTGCGATCAATTTAACACCGTCCAAAGAAGAACACCTAAAGGTGACATTGTAATGGGGGAAATTCGAATGCCAAAGTGGGTGTTGATAACGACGGTCTTAGTCATGTGATAGGTTAGGTTATCTTAGAGGGGTTGCCATGAGTTGTCACAACTCACTTAGACCACAAATGGGTCCGTTGTGATACCCACGGTATCTACCAACCTGCATAGATAAAGAAAAATCATTGATCCAGCCAGAACTGACAATGAAACGAAATATCTTGTTGACATCCATATCTTACAGGTCATTCAAATCTCTGAAGAAGAAAGACTCAAGAGACTCATCGCCCCTTACGGCTAAGGCAGGACAGGCACAAAAAAATTCGAAGTACTTTTCTCCTCATTCTCGTCATCACAACTTCTACAAAAGTCATTGTATGAAAGTTGGAGTCGTTTTTCGTGTTCGCCGATCAGACAATTCCCAGTGATAACTCCCACCAACACGCTAAGATACCTTCTATCCATTGATCGAAGTTTGGAAGATCGGCCAATATCCATTCTAGGCCATACCAGTTTTGTCACTTGGTAGGTACTACCGATACTCTATATTGTATTAGCCCTGCCAACCGCATCTGCCATTATTTTAATTTTGCAAACAGCTATGGGCATTCCAATTTCGTGAGGCACCATCATGATCTCCCTAGTCCCAACACGAGCCAGCTTGTCAGCCATGCAATTGCCAGAGAAACCAGGGATCCAGCACAACAAAATTTTAAAGAATTTTCAGAGTTCCACTTCCACCAACTTAGGTGAGGTGTGTAATGAACCACCTGTAACGAACCATATTATGGTCTGGAAGTGCTGGTCCCACCAGCAGATCGAAGCAACACCTGATGAGTAGTGAGCTGTTGGTGGTACAAAACCAGAGGCCGAGGGTCCCATTACACCCGGACCCAGGTGCGACCGTGTGGGCGTCTGATCCGTCCGTCAACCATTCCATCCTTATCGACTATTTTTTTATTCCCCATTTTTACCTCCCCTGTTTGTGTTGTCTTCCCCAGGCCTATGAATTTTTTTAATACGTAAAGGACAGGGGCAACGAGCAGCGAAAACCCCGCCCACATCTCCCGAACTGAGCTTCAGCAAGCATAGGCCGCTGCTTAGCTCGTTGAGGGGCCTTTTTCTTCGCCAGATGACATAGCCCGACCTACACGGTCATATGCTACCTTAGGCTCCGTCCCCACGGGCATCTTCGGATGCCCATCAAACCGTCTGTTACAGGTGGAAACGAAGTGGGTGGATCTTATCGCAGCCTGGCTATCCATGTATATAGTAATGTCTCTAGTGACGTCCTAGCCATGCCAAAACAACAGGAATCGCCGAGACCTCCGCCCGAAAAACCCTGCAATGATCCGGTAAACGAAAGGAGATATTAACTCCTAGGCTTTCGGAGTATACACCCGCATCCACTCCTTCCACAATCTTAGAGACATCTGTATGGAAATCAATAGAAACCCGTTCTGAGGGGACAGTATCTACCCACTTACTCCGTGATGAAATCATTCTTGTAAAGTTCTTTCCAAATGCAAGCTTAGGAGACGTGTAGTCGGTCGTTGTAGGAATATCCATATTGTTGAGAACGGTAGGCTGACAGTCACTTGACGTTACCCACTGACCAGTCTCACGATAGCAAATGACCGTATTTGCAGCCACTACTTCAGCATAAATATCAGTTGATAGTGTGTCAAGCAGCACATCCAGAGCAGCGGATGGTGTTGTTCTAATGGCAATGGCAATGTCGTCCGCATAGGCTCTCCTTACACCCTACTCCTTCCTTCCCCCCCTCCTTGGGGGTGCCTCCGCGTGCACACCTTCATTTCGCTGATACACAGCATTTTCCTGATTTTGGAATAAAGATAACTCTAATCTCTATCCACAGTCGTGCCAAATCTATGCATGCGTTAAAAAGGATGCAATCCAAGCGTACCCTTAATCCGACGTGTGTTGTAAGTCTGCCGGGATAATACCATCCTGTCCAGCGGACTTAAACGATTCAAAGCTGGAAATCGCCCATAAGATCCTTTACTCTTTATTATTTACGTAAGAAAGGCATCCATGAGAAGCTTGTGGCTATTATAATAATATTATAATATATAATGACTTAATATATTAAGTCAAACTACGATGGCGTGATATGTCGCGTTTTGCATAAAGGTAAGGTGTCGGGAGACTTTGAGATCCGGAGTGGAGTTCGGCAGGGGTGCATCCTCTCACCGAGCCTATCCCTCATATAGATAGACGATGTATTACATGCAGGCCTTTCCGGACCAAAGGGAGGAATTCGATATAATATACCGTAGCAATGTTGATGGTATTCCGAGGCCTTTCGCCAGGACAACAGGACCTTGTTGGGCATGCGGTGAAGTGGAAACTGCTAAATATGTATGGGTGTTTCCGGAAACGAAGTGATGAGGCCAACCACCTCGTTTACAATACAGGTACTCTGATAAACCGAAAACTGCTATTCAATTCTCAGTACCGAACATTGGTTCATTGAGTAATTGCAGTGTTTTTGAGGCTCGTTATGAATTACGGCAAACGCCTCCAATCTATATTTCGTATTTAGCCTACAGTATTTCATTGCATGCTTAAAAATTCAATCGTTAGGTCAATGGCTAGATTACATATATAATGTTGTTCTTACCACTGCTAGTTTCAGACAGCCAAGGCCTGACGTCAGCTGTAGCGCCCCAATGATAATGACTGGTAGCTTTTCCCACTGTCATTACATAGATTGTCTGTCGCAAAAAAACCGAGTCCTTCTGAATTTCAATTGCTCAAATTTACAAGTCCAATCCATAAAACTTTAACGATTATTTACACTCTATCGAAAGTGACATAAAATACAATCTTCTTGAATTACTTTGCCATTTGTGCGCCATAGTCCTTTGCAGAAAATTTCCACTATGAATTTGTTGTTTATCTCGTCATCGAACTCAACTTGACATCGTCGTCTAGTAAAGATGGCGTGACCATCTGTGCGGTATGAGATCATGAAATATTTATGACGTTGTGAAAATTACAAAACATCAACTTATGGCAACTTTTTTCTTTATAAAAAAAAAGGAAACTTGCAAGACTTGGACGACAAACAAGGAGCATTACTATATGACAACAACAGCGAGTATATCCGTAGTATCTGAAAAACCGAGTCCGATGAATTGACAAAAACATCAACAACAAAACTTGTAAAATTTCCGAAACATTGTATGAACGGATTGCAAATTTTACAACATCCTTATGAGGATCCAAAGTTTAAGTACTTACGACGAATATTCCTTTTTTTACGAAGCCTTCTTTCCTCGCCTCGAAATGTTTCCCTTGAAGGACCGTAAAATGCGTGGAAAATTTATCGTCATGGTCGGAACTGGGAACATATTATTTCTGTCGCTTGAAATATTCTCGTGACAATATTCCTGTAAAGTATGCAATCATTCAAATTGAAGTTTCATAGTTTTTAGATGGTTTGTGCAATTACAGAATTATTATGTACTGAAGAAGAGTGTTCATCTGGTGTTCAAAGGGTCCATTTAGCAGTATTCTATTATAGGAATGCCAAACTTATTTTTTTTTTTTAGGCAGCAAAATATATGAACGCAGAATTGTAATATAATATTGTAGCTGTCAGTGATTTAAAGAAATGCACGTCTTCCCAACAAATTTACTGCAAATCAATGAGAGGAAATTACGCTCGGTAGCCGTGAGGTCTCGGTCGCCATTCTGCAATGCTCCATCTAAAGAAGCCGGGTTTCAATCTCCGGCACGCTAATAAAAACTATCTGTGGGTACTATTAGAACAGGGTTCCAATCTTGTCAGCGAAAGACGGCTCGGATAAGAAGTGCATGATAGCAACCTCACCATCTGAAATATACAAATGTACGTTATTGAAACGTCAACAATGCATTATGGAAGATATAGAAAGATATATGCGGATTTTGTCGCCAAATCATTTAACAAACACCTTGATATCCACGTAGTCTGTACCGACTTCTCAAAAGCGGCTTGATGATTATCAAATTTGTGATCTGCGGAAGAGTGTGGAACGTCATAAGTGCCTACGATCCCCAGGTGGGTTTGCAGCAAAGTGAAAAAGAGGCATTTTGGAGCGGCGTTGGCACACTGCTTGAAAGTATACAAGATATCGAGCTGGTTTTTTTCGGAAGGGATTTCAATGGCCATGTGGGAGAATCGAACTATGATTATGAGGATTATCGTGGTGGGAAGGGTAGCCAATCTGCAGCCAGAAATGATGAAGGTTAGGTTATCCTGGCTATGGGCAGATCACACGGTCTGGTCATCCTCAACACATGGTTCATTAAGAACCAAAGGCACCTGATTACATACAGCAGTGGATCTCATGCGACGCAGATAGACTATCATTTGTGTCTAAATTTCATGAGACGTTATGCAAAAGACTGCGAAGTGATCTTGGGTGAATCTGCGGTCATCCAGCATCGGTTGCTCCTGACAGAATTTATTTTAAAAGGAGGAACAAGACCTCAAGCAACCCTGAAGCCAGTAGAGAAAATCAAGTGTCATAATCTCAACAATGCAAGCTTTGCAACTCCACTTATTGTTAAAATGGAGGAGTGGCTTCAATACAACACCAACTGCGACGAGAAAAGTCCAAGGCAAAGGTAGAATGCTTTGGAGGAAATGTTAGTAGGTGAGGCGGAAAAGACACTGGGTGTTTCGAAAGGCCCACTCCACACGAACAAGGAGACCTGGTAGTGAAATAATGAAACTAAAGAATCAGTGCAGGCCAAATCGAACGCATTCAAGACATGGACAACTTAACCACATGCAAGACACGTGAAGCCGAGAAGGGAAAGGAACTTCGGGAGAAATATGAAGTATGCCGGAAATAAAGCGAAAGCTTGCTCAAGTAAAGACGATTTCAGCAGAGAAATCCTATCAAGAACTAGAAAATCTGAGATCGTAATTGCAAGATAAACCTAAAGACAATATATAATCTGTATCGTCCGATGTTTGTAGTTGTGATTTAGATGAGTGAGAAAAGGTAGCTTTTCCCCAAACTACAAGATTTATTTTGTGTATTATATATACATGTATTTCGGGAGCAACTTACTCCCTTCCTCAGTATACAAGCTACTAAACCTAATGGCAAAATTACAGAACAATTTAAGAATCTTAACATTAACGTTGCAGGTAGTCGAGAGCCATAAAAAGTATACCTGTGTCCTAAAAAGTGAGGGGCCATATGTCACCAGTTTAGGGTCCTTTATTACCTGCTTTTCTACATCTATTCGCGGCGAGTTTAATTAGTTTCGAAGTGCAATTTCCTTGGTCCGTGTTTAATAATTCCTCCGGATTTTCGCGCATGATTTCGATGCTTTCCCATTGATCCAGGGTGTACGGCTTGTTGATGTGTCGAAGTATTTCCAAGTTTTCGCGGGTAACGGTATGTCCTTTTTCGATGATGTGCGCGGCGACTGACGATCGAATTGTTCGGTTCGGATTTCGTTTGGAGTTTTCGGCTTCTCGGATGTGTTCGTTGAATCTAGTCGTGACTATTCGCTTCGTTTGCCCGATGTAACATTTGCTGCAGTCATTGCAATGGATCCGGTATATCCCACTTTTCTCGTCGAAATTCAACGGGTCTTTCGCGCTGCCCAGTAATGTCCTGAGTGATGCATTTCTGCTCGACCCCACTACCTGTAAATTAAAAGAAACCAAAAAATTTTTAATTTTAGTGAAGAGGTGAGATGTGGGGATGCTGATACGTCTCAGCGATTCCTCTTTGGCTTGGGTGAATAACGTTGTATGTAAGGATCGATACTCGAGCATGGTTTTCCTCCTGATCAACTTCTCGATGTCGTGAGCATTATACCCGTTCTTTAAGGCGGTATCCAATATGAAATCGCGCTCTTTCGCGTATCCCGCTTCGGTTAAAGGGTATTTGACCAGTCGGTGGACCATTCTGTTGTATGCCGCCATTTTTTGTGAGAATGTGTGGCAAGAGGTAGATGGTATCGTTCGATGGGTAGCCGTAGGTTTTCGGTAAATCTCGAACTCCAGTTTTCCGTTGTTATTAAGGATCATCAAGTCCAGGAATGGAATTGCTCCATTTTGTTCCATCTCAGTCGTAAACGTGATTCTGGGGTGAATCTTGTTTATGCTCGAGAGGACCTGGTCTATTTGATCCCCTCTAACGACGGCAAACACGTCGTCAACATACCTATACCATACTCTAGGCATTATTCCCCTTGCCTCAATATCTTCCTCGATTGATGTCATGAACATTTCCGTTAGTAGTGGTGAAAGCGGGTTGCCCATCGCTACTCCCGAAGTGGTCTTGTAGTACTTATCCCGGGACGTGAAGTAGTTCTCATTCATACAAAGCCGTGCAAGCTTTCTATAAATTTTAACTTTCTTCTTCCATTCCGGGGCAGTACCAAGATTGTTCAGCCATCGTTCGAATTGGTAGATAGCTTGATTTATCGGCGTGTTGGGGAACAATGCCTTTACGTCAAACGACACCATCACCTCCCCCTCATCAATTCTATCGATTGTTTGGAGATTCGCGATAAGCTCCTGTGAGTTCTTCACTGCGTACTTGCTGTGAATCTCTCCCAGGGGCTTGCACTCACTCACTAGCCACTTCGCGATGTTATAGGTTGGTGAGTTTGAGTCGGCAATAATTTCCCTCATCTCTTCACCTTCCTTGTGAATTTTTGGCTGGCATCTAATCCTGGGCAAGGACGGGTTTGGCATGCGCAGTCGTGTGATACCCTCAAAAACAGCACTAGCTTCTTTCAGGGCGCTGTCCACTCTCGTGATTGAGCGTGGCAACGGGTCAATCCTTAATTCGAAGTAGTTGCCGTTCGATAGCTTATCCACCACTACGCTGTCATAAGCGTCCTTTTCCAACACTACAACGTTATTCCCCTTGTCCGCTTTGAGGTAGTACACCGGTTTTTCCCGCAGCTCGCGTATGATATTAACGTCGCGGTGGGGTTTCTTTGGCAGTACGTTATTACGTATTATTTTACTAATTCCCGATCGGATATCGTCTTTCGCGTCGTTATTTAATCGTTTTATCCCGGCCTCGATATTTACTACTGTTTCTTCGATTATTTTTGTTGGGGGCAACGCGAATGCCAAACCGTTGTTCAGCATCATAAGTTCTTTTTCCGTGAACTCTACCGACGACTTGTTTACGACATAATTAGGTATTATCGCGACGTTATTACTAGTTGTTACCGCGGTATTATTTTCCTGCTTCAGCGCGGCCCACTTTTTATTTAAAATGCGGCGTTTTCTTATTATCTCGCATTCGAATGCACGATGTAGTTTCGCGGTCATTTGCTCGATTGGAATCCCGAGATCGGTGGCTTCTTTGGTCAGTTTTAGGTGGGTGCTGTACGCCCTAAGCGTTATATCAGCTTGTTTCGCGTATATTGTGTTTAACGTTTCTATTATTAATTCCGATTCGATTTTATATTTCAGTTTTTCAGTTACGCGACGTCCGGATTTTATATTAACGCGATGAGATTTCGGGGTTACGCGGTTTTTTAAACATTTCCGCAGAAAACGAATATTTTCGCTGTTTTTTGCCATTAGCTTCTTAAGCCTCAACAGTATGTTGAACTCGGACTTGTGGCTGGGTACCATGATAAATATATAATCTGTATCGTCCGATGTTTGTACACGGAGAGAAAAAACAATATTCATATTAAACGCGAGCCACGTTCAAAGTGCGCGTTCTTTAAACTTCGTTCAATATGAATACTTTTTGTTCTAATTGAACGGAAAAGTTTTCAATCCAAACACATTTACAGAAATGTGCAAAAGTCCATGCGTTCAAAAATAACGTTCAGTCCAATAATATTTGATTAAATGTATTTTCGTTCAATTTGAACATTTAAACAGTCATAGTAAATGTTTTCCCCAATCAAAATGGCGAATAATTTAGAAATTTAATTTTGAACGTTTAATCGTTTGATCTGAAAGCGTGGACAGTCAATTTGACCAAGTAAAATATTCACTTTCCGATAACCGAACGTTCAGTCTATTTGATCTGAAAGTGCATGCGTTTAGTTTGTTCTGCATGTACGTTCAATTTTACAGTTAAGAATGCTCAGTATCCTCTATCCAAACGTTAAATGAGTTCAGGTCATAATGTGTGTTGCGTGAAATTAGGCCGCGGGAAGAAGTTTAGTTATTTTGCTAGGTAAAATTTGAATTACTGGAGAAGTCGTTTGTTTGCAATGGAAAACAATACAATTGAAGTCGTGTTAGTCCAAAATATAGTGTCAACGGAGAAGGATAACCAGCTATTAGAATTGTTAAAGCAGTGGGATCTAGAGTGTGTGTTTCCACAACTTAAAGGTTTGTCTTTTCTTACTTTACTCTTAAATTTCTCATCAATTCCCATTAATATGATGCGTATTGAAGGATATGGATGGACATTTATGTGAATTTTGATTACGGTGAATTGAGTGGAGCCGGCTAACATTTGGAGCTTCAATTTTAATGATCATCTGCTGCCGTTGAGAGCCCGTGCACACTGCAAACTTCTTAGATCCCAGAAAAACTAAATAGTTTAGAGAACTGCAACAAAAGAAAAAATACCCAGCAAAAGAGCCAAAGTAACGATAAAGGATGCCCAAGATTGTCTGGTAATACACATCAAGAATATAAATTTATTCGAACCAACGTTGGGGGAAATTAGAACGGTTTTTTTTTTAAAAATAAGATAACATTGCAACCCTTCTTAATTGTCGTAGGCCAAGATCTATGTGCCTTAGACGAGTTTTATGTTTATTTTGATAATGTTAAGTTTAAATGTTCCTCATTTGTATCCGCATTAGACGCTTGTTTCAAAATATTCCATGTGTTCAATGTCGAATATCCAGATTTTTGCAAAGGTGTTTGGATTTTGATTCAAAGATATTTCTTCGATTTCGTGTGTGCAAACGAAAAACCATTTCCGCAAGTTTCTGGCTTGATATCATTTCTAAACAGTATTGAAACTGAAAAGTGAACAAAAAATAATAATTGTAAAATGTACACTTGCTACGTGTGTAAAATTAATTGTATTCAAGTAACTGATTTAATATGTCATTTAAAGGACGACCATAAAATTCCCAATTTTCACACCTACAAATGTGGCCAACAAATGTGCCACCAATTTTTCACTAATCGAAAATCATTTAAAAAACACTTGCAGGTTACTCATAAAAATGACGGTGACGTAAAAATTAATCTCAACCATAATATTACATCGGAATTCAAAGAATCATCATCTGCTCCATGTAGCAAAATTTTACAAGAAGAATTTCCTTTATATAGTTTCATTGATGACTCACAAAGTCTACGAAAAGAATCGGTGGAAAAGTTGAATAATACGGTAGTTAATTTTTCCTCTGAACTATTTGCAAAATCGAATATCAGCCGAAAAGATGTAATCACAATCCAAAAGAATGTCTCTGTTATTACACAAACCATCATGGATACTTTGAAAAATTTGGATATGTTAAATTTAAATTCTAAATCCGAAGAAATTATTAATCACCTTTCAGATCCATTTAAATCAATAAGGTCTGAATATTTATATATGCAGTTTATGTTACAAAAGGATCTGTTTAAATATCCTATAAGCCACACAATTAATAATGAAATTCGAGAAACGACGCGGAATGGAAAGCCTACATTGGACGAGGCATCATCTAAAGGGTATTTTTTATCACTAGAATTTCAAATTAAAACTTTTTTTGAGTTGCCTGGAGTTCTTGATGAGACGTTAAAAAATATTGAAAGTTTAGAGAAATCAAATAGAATTCAAAATTTCATTACTTGCGATTTATTTAAAAAGAAAAAAATGATAATAGGAAATGATAAAATTGTCATTCCCTATTTTTTCTACACAGACGATTTTGAAGTCAACAACCCTCTAGGATCTCATTCGGTTCAAGATAATCTCTGTGCAATTTACTACAGTTTCCCTGTTATTCCCAATCATTATCTTTCGAACTTAAATTATATTTTTGTTGCCGGTTTCATAAAAAGTTGCTATATCTCAGAATTCGGTAATGACTCTTCATTTTATTACCTTGTTGAGCAAATCAAATCGCTAGAAACTAATGGACTAGAAGTGACTTTACAAGGTAAAGTGTATAAACTTTACTTCGTTCTCGGCCTGGTTTTAGGTGATAACCTGGGTGTTAAAAGCCTATTAGGATTCGGGAAATCGTTTAATACTTTAAGGTATTGTCGCATTTGTAATAGGGACAAAAATAACCTGAGACAAGATTATATTGAATACTCCTCTGCAGTTAGGAATACCAATTCTTATGATTCTGATTTACACAGAAACAACTTCAAGTTAACTGGTATTAAGGAACCAAGCATATTCAATAGCATTCCTTCTTTTCATGTAACTGATAATTTTTCAGTTGACATGATGCATGACCTTTTTGAAGGTATATGTAATTATGACCTTTGTCAAGTCTTACTGTATCTTATTGAGGGTGAAGTTTTAAACTTGGAAACTTTAAATTACAGAAAATCTATGTTTCATTATGGCATTACTGAAGCTAAAAATCTATCTGGCCCTATCCAGTTGAATCGACTGAAACATAACAATCTAAAAATGTCTGCGCGTGAGATGTGGAATTTTATCCATTTTTTGCCTCTTATAGTAGGTGACCTTATAGCAGTTACAAGTAAACATTGGCAACTTATTTGCTTATTAATCAAAATTATTGATTTTTCTTTAGATAGCAGTTTCACGGAGACAGATATATTGGTATTAGAAAAAACAATACAAGAACATCACAAACTTTACATAAAGCTTTTTGGTAATTTAAAACCAAAGCATCATTTTTTGGTGCATTATCCTTCAATAATCCGAAAGAGTGGACCTCCAAAGTATCTATGGTGCTTCCGCTTCGAAGCCAAACACAAGGACTTAAAAAAATATGCTCACACAATAGCTTCGAGGTTAAATATTGCATATTCACTTTCAATTAAAGCGTCTCTCCAATTTACACATTTTATTAAGGACAATCTCGGCTTTCCGTATGAACTTGTGTATGAGAAAGTAGAGCCGGTGAATGTTTCTGACAATCATCAGTACTCATTTGTTGAATTTCCGGCTTCTATAAATCGTGCATTAGTGAGTTTATTGGAAAAAATAACATATCGTGGAACTGAATACAGGAGACATTTATATTTGACTTCAAAAACAAAAGATAGCTTAAGTCTATACAAAATATCTCACATTACTATAGATTCTGTTTTGGATATATTTATAATTTGCTGTGAAATTAATATTAAAGAATTTAATAATCATTTTCAGTCTTATGAAGTAGGAAGTAGTAAAAATATTTTTGAAATTTATAACATAACCTTTTTTACGAGCCCTCCGATTCATATATACCCTTTATCAAATGGAAAATCTTTCATACGGGATAAGACCTTATAGTATTAATAATATATATTTACATTGTACAAATATATTTTCCATATATAAAATTAAGCAAAAATCGAATTTAAGATTTATACTACTACTAACTACTATAATGCCCGCCTTCTACTTGATTAATGATCTGTTACTTAAAAGCATGTAACTGAATATAATTAAGTTTTTTGTTTGGATTAGTACATTCGATTTCACATGTCCATAACCTAATTATCCATTTGCGAAATTTTTACCTTTTTGTATGAAATCTGCCATGCAAAGGCATCAACTTTGCACATTCATTAGACTTTGCAATTAATTAAGTACATCTTTATCTACAATGTTCGGATTCTACATAACCAATTTAATAATTTCATCGGATATTCCAACAAAAAAAAAAGAAAAATATTCAAAAAATATAGATATGTATGTATGTTTATTGATTTTGTCCCGCAATTAGAAAACCGTTAATAATAATATTAAAAAAAAATATCAATTCTTTGAGGCACTTCAATATTTTCGAATATTTTGAGTTTCCTAACAATTATTTAATTAATTACTTAAAAATGTTTATTAATAATGAATTTAAAATAAACAGATTTTAAACTGAAATTTATCTCTTTTATTTTGAACATTTAAAATGTTCATTCTGAACGCAAAAACGAAAATATTATTTTAACGCAAACGCGTTTCAATCAATAAACTTAATGTTCAATTTGATTATCTAGGAATGAACGTCTATGATTTTCAAATTAAATTTATTTTGTTCGTTTTGAACACGCAATGATTGATTGTTCTGATAGTTAAAATCTTCAGATTGAGGGTTAAATGTTGTTGTTTCAAACGTTTATTCCATTGGTTTTGATCGTAAAGCAGATTCGAAACGACCGGGAAAACGTTCAAAGTTTAACATAAAAGGTTTCAGAATGAACGCGAAAATAATTCAATATTAATATTTTCGCGTTTATTTCTTACGCGTTTGAATTAAACATATCATTAGTGTTGGAATGACAGTTTTCGCCATTGGCGCCATTTTAAACGAAAAACCGTTTGACTTGATATATTTTTTCGTTTAATTTGACGAATTCATTTCTCTCCGTGTAGTTGTGATTTAGATGAGTGAGAAAAGGTAGCTTTTCCCCAACTACAAGATTTATTTTGTGTATTATATATACATGTATTTCGGGAGCAACTTACTCCCTTCCTCAGTATACAAGCTACTAAACTATATATAATACACAAAATAAATCTTGTAGTTTGGGGAAAAGCTACCTTTTCTCACTCATCTAAAGACAATGCCAGAATTTATAAAGTCGCAGTCCAAAGGAGAAGAAACGCTCGAGAGATTCAGGCGCCAAAGTACGTTGAAGACTCATAAGAAGTGCTACTGATAGAAGACAAAGCAATCTGTAGCAGAATGCGTGAATATTTTGACGAACTTCTGAACGAAGAATTTCCGCGAGAAGCTTTTCAGGCTGCGGAGCCAAACACCACTGATATCACTGATTTTTCAGTGGAGGAGGTGATGAAGCCAATGATGCAGATGAAACGCGGAAAGGCAGTTGAACCGGACAAAATACCCTTGGAATTTTCGTTGAAGATGAATCATCTCAGGCTTAGATGGCTCAGTTAAGGAACCAACCCCTCACTACCACACTCAACCTAAATCTTGGTTCTGAGTCACAGGCGAAAATGCATACTTGCATTTTCGTTATCATAATGCATGTTTGTTTCATCACTATGCCATGATGACTCAGACATATATTCATACCATGACCCGTGTCATTCTTATCACACTCTAAAGGTCAGCATAATATACATAGTCTTAAGGTTTCATGTTAGGAGATAAGATAGAAATGTTTAAGGATTCATGTTAGGAGATAAGATAGAAATGTATAAATGCTACGTCTAGTCCGTAAGATCATCAGTTATTACTCAACAGTTCAATAAAGAACATATTTTAAATGAACAACGGTCTTGTCATTTAACTGGCTCACTGTTTTTTCAACAAAATTAAAACAGGGCAACCGATGCCTGAGGCTTTCAGACAAAGC
Source organism: Chloromyia formosa (assembly GCA_964017055.1). Classification (NCBI taxonomy): domain Eukaryota; kingdom Metazoa; phylum Arthropoda; class Insecta; order Diptera; family Stratiomyidae; genus Chloromyia; species Chloromyia formosa. Next base: position 14,452,494 of record OZ024813.1, on the reverse strand, counting down.
TTCCTTCTCCTGTTTTATGAGAACAATGGTGACTCACGCAAGCTCAACAACTATAAGGCAATCAACATCTGACACATTGAAGACTTACGAGCGGGTTGTCTGCAATCAATTGAAAGACATTGTACGCTTGGATGACAATCAATGCGGCTTTGTGGAGGGTCGGTCCACAGTCGATGCTATTCAGTGGATACGTATTACGATGGAAAAGCATTGTGATGCACGGACGGACTTGCACTTTGTGTTCATCTATTTGGAAAAAGCCTTCGACAGAGTTCCTCGTGATCTGATATGGGTGGCCCTAAGAGCACTTAAAGTCCCCGAGGCATATGTCAAGATGATACAAGACATGTATGATAGGGCAATTACTAAAGTTAGATGCACAGCTGGTGAGTCTGAAGAATTTCCAGTTAAAGTTGGAGTTCATCAAGGCAGTGTATTGAATCCCTTGCTCTTTAACATCACCATGCTCTATTTATTAACACTCATTTCTGGCGGCCTGGAAATATCCCTTCTTTTCGCCGATGACATTGTCCTGGGTAGCAAAGACATCGTTGCTTTTCAGGCTGCACTGACCAAGTTGAGTAAGTCATGTAAGATACTGGAGAATCATGGACTAAGGATTAGCATACCAAAGACTGTGTATCTTTGCTGTCCTTTCTCAGATCCAGAGAGAGACCGATACCAGATATTTACATTAAAAGAGAGCAGCTGAAGTCCTGTGCAAGGTTCAACTACCTGGGCTCGATGGTCAACAAGGAAGTTACCTACCATGGCGACATCAAACATCGCATCAGTGTCGGTTTTATGAAGTGGGGAGAAAACTCTGGAGTTTTCTGCGACAAGAAGATGCCACGAAAGCTTAAGGACAAGTTGTACAAAACGGTCAGACGGAAACACGTGGATCGATCAGATGAAGAAGCAACTACAACGCGTAATCTTGGCGATGGTACAATCCAAGACCGAGCTGCCTGCAGAAGGAAGCTGAGATTATACAGCCAGAATGGGCGAAGTGCCACCAACATAGGCAGAGCAACGCGAAGCCGCAGAGTGGTATGAATGGGCAAGGAGGAAGAAGGCCCCCAATAGGGGTTCTTGCGTGTAATCCTTCACTTTTCTATCGGGTTTAGCATATAGGAAGTATGGAGTTAAAAGTCCAACAATAAACCAACGAAGTGTACAATTTGACATTTTTTTTATTATTTTCTTCGTTATTCCTAAATACCAAGACTACTTGCCAAGACGAATCAGGCTTCCCCATTACTAATTCACACACAGCACACAAGTAGCAGCAATTTTGCGGCATTACAAGTTAATAATTAATTTCAATGTGAATAATGCCCCGTTATTCATTGCAGCAATTAGCTTATACGCACGGGAACTGTAAATTGAGCACGGTGAAATTGAGCTTGCCGACGTCGAATATGCAAATTAAAACCGTACCCGTTAATAAAAATCAACTTTTTTCGTGTTTGGAAGCTCGTTTTTGAAGATTCTACGATTTACTCTTTGTGAAGTTGGTTTGAACACGGAGCGTCAACCCTGTCTAACTCGAAACGAACCAGCTTCATTGTGATGCCTAGTTTAACCGATCCCTTATTAATAATCGCCCTACTTACGTTAAAATCTCCTTCAAAATCTTTATGTTCAATTTCTTAATGGTAACACAAAAATTTCTCTTCATTCTGTCTCAGCGAAAACTTCGTCCGTCAGCCCCGTCAGTCTCTTGGGGCGAGAAACCACTTCGTTTTCGTTCTTACAATGAGTAATTATTGTCTCGACTGTCTTTCGTTGCGAAATAAATTAGTTGATTTAGGAATTTATTTCTTTAGACAATTTTGTTGATGTCGAAGTTTGCTTAGTTGACCTGGAAATTTGTTTATTTGAAAAATTATTTTTTTGATTTGAAAATTAAGTCATTTGACTCGAAAAATTATTTTTTTGATAAGGAAATTTATTTATTTATATGGAAGTTTATTTATTTGATCCAGAAACTTGTCTATTTGAGTCGGAAATCTATTTATTGGATCCGGAAAGTTATCTACTTGATCAGGAAAGTTATCTATTTAATACAGAAAAGTTGTTTCTTTGATACGGAAACTTATCTACATGATTCCTGGAATTTATTTGTATGATCCGGAAAGTTATTTGATCCAGAAAATTGTTTATTTGATCCGAAAATTTATCTATTGATCCGGATATTTATCTATTGGATCCGGAGAGTTATTTATTTGTTCCGGAAAATTGTCTATTTAATTCGGAAAATTGTCTTATTTGGAAACATTCCTGTTTCGTGAATATTAGGAGAATTCTCTCTATTGCATTTAGAGAGAATTTTCAAAATCCCTAATTTATGGCGTTTCCGCTTTAGGTGGTAAGAACCTAGAACCCACTCGGGGGGATTTGCAGATCCTAAAGCGGACATTTTTTGAGTTTTGTGAAAATTCCCTCTAGTTGAATAGAGAGAATTCTCCTAATTTTTGCGAAACAGGGATGTTCCCATATTTGCTTCGGAACTTTATTCGTTTTTCCCAGAATTTTGCGTATTTGACCTGGAAATGCTATATATTTTAAATAAAAAAATAAAGAAAAAAGAGATGTTGACGCGCCTATTCCCCTCGAGGGCTCAAGGCAAGGAACATCTCCCACCATAATTTTAAGAACGCTATAAAAATAATACTACTTAATTGACAACTGTCCCATGTGGCCCAGTTGACGTTTCGTTAGCATAAACTAATTTCGGAGAAAGCAGTTACCAGCATGCACTTCTTGCTCCTTTATCTAGCCGCCTACCTGCGACAAGTCGGGAGATGCTGTGGCTTATTATTACGCCCTGCACCACAGGGGGAAGACAACACAAATATTCATGGCCACGAACGTCGTCGTGGACGGGATTCGAACCCGAAACGCCGGTAGTCAGACATGAGACTGATGCCTCTACGAACTGAGCTACCACTAGCCATAAAGCAATATTTAACATAATCTGTGTTCATGTTACTCAAGAACTATGTATTTAATTACTTGGATTCGGTCACCCTGCTTGAACTCTTTTTAAAAATTCTTTAATAAAAAAAATTTTTTTTTTTTGTTTCTCCTTTACAGAGTCCTGATGTCCAATATTCCGGTAGTTATCGTATTCTTCTCGCTTGCATGGATAGCTGGTATGGTTATCTATTCAACGTACGTAAATTGCGATCCATTGGCCGCTGGCTACATAACAAAGCCCGACGAAATTCTACCGTTCTTTGTCGAGGATCGACTTTCCTTTCTTCCTGGATTTTTAGGTATTTTCATGGCAACGCTATTCAATGGAGCGCTAAGGTATGTTTTAGTATACGTTTTGAACACGAGTGTTTGAATGTTGTGTGTGTTTGTATTAGAAAAGAATGACGAGAAAAAAATTCTGCACATTTTGTCTAAGAGCACTTCAGGGACGAACGATGTAACGTGGCAACAAAGGGAAAGAAGAAAAGGAAAATGAGAGCAGAATAGTTGTTTCAAATTGGTATTGTCCTTTGTTGTATCGGATTTTTATGGGAGAATCGATATACAATGAACTCTCTATCAGCGGACACTCCTCTTAAGCGGACACCCCTGTTAAGCGGACAGTTTTCCAAGAACGGAAAAATTCGTAAGAATTTCATACAAATATCTTCCCTGTTAAGCGGACTTCCCCTTAACCGGACGCGGACACGCAATTTCGTACACCCAAAACAACTTACTCCCTATTAAGCGGAAAACTCGAATTTCAGAATCGGGGAAATCACCGATATGTATGCACTCACTTATGCTGTGTGCACTAAGTAGAAGAATTTGTGCGTTCGGTTCTGTCCTAGTACTGTTTGAGATTTGGTATCGAGTATTTGTGCTATCTGTGATAATAAAATAAAAATGTCGAAGCAACAAAAACGTTGCAGGAAAAAGTTGAGGTGATTTAAGTTTATACGAAAGAAAAACTCAGTGTTCGAGCGTTAGCGGAAAAGTTTCGAATTGGAAAAACTCAATCAGCTAATAATTTAAAGAAAAGAGTTGAAATTTTATCGAAATGGCATCCGAATACGAATGCCAATCAAAAACGAAGTTTTGTCACTACAGAAGGTTTTAATATCAATAAACTCTGTTACGAATGGTTCACAAAGGTTCTTAGCAAAAATATTCCTGTATCAGGGACCTTAATTAGATCAAAAGCGAAGGAAATCGCGGATCAACTTAATTATTCGAAGTTTAACGCATCTTCGGACTGGCTTGAACGTTTCAAACGAAGGCATAACATCACGTTTCGATCGATATCTGGCGAAGCTGCTGCTGCCGATCCCGGAGAAGTGAAATTATTTATGGAAAAAATACCATCCTTAATTGCTGGCTATAATCCTCGGGACGTTTATAATTTGGATGAAACCGGGCTATTTTTTCGAGCTTTGCCGGACAAAACATATGCTTTGCAAGGTGAGCAATGTACTGGTGGCAAGATGGCCAACGAGAGACTTACAATCCTTCACTGTGTTAATATGGCCGGTGAAAATGAAAAGCTCCTTGTTATCGGGAAGGCTGCAAGGCCGCGAGCTTTTCGTAACATAAATTTGAATTCTCTTCCGGTTACCTGGCGGTCTAATACTAAAGCCTGGATGACCTGCCATTTGATGAGGGAATTTCTTGAAGTATTTGATCGAAAACTCGGTGCCCGCAAAAGAAAAATTCTCATGTTTCTGGACAACGCCGCCTCGCATCCACGTGATATGCAGTTAGAGAACATAAAAATCATATTTCTGCCACCGAACACGACTGCATATTGCCAACCGTTGGATCAAGGCATCATTAAACATTTTTAATTTTGGTACCGACATCTGATTCTTAAGCGCATTTTAGCTCGAATAGAGTCCACTTCATCATTAATAGAGTTTTCAAAATCTATTAATCTTATGGATGTAGTTTATTTTGTACGGAATACATGGGAAAAAGTAAGTCCTGAAACAATAAAAAACTGCTTCCGGAAGCTGGATTTTCCAATTCATCAGAGCGCGTATTGCAAGACGATACGCATTTTGATCCAGATGATGACGTCCCACTGTCGGTCATTGTAGAAACGCAGCGAATGATGCTACAAACTAATACCAACGCGGATATTAATTTGGAACATGACACTGAAAATTTGGATATCGACATCGAAACAGCAAGAGCATCGTTGGAAGTCACCATAGATGAATCCGAAGATGAATTTTGTGATGATAGTTCAAATACTAATGTAAAAACCTATAAAGATGCATTGCCGTTAATAAAAAGTTTGAAATTATTATGTATGCAAAATCAAGATTTAATTGGATTTGAAATGGTGAATAATTTGGGAATTCATTTTGACTCTCATGTAATAAATAGTACTTTAAAATTAAAACAAACTACAATATCGGATTTTTTCTCTCGCTAATAAACATTAAAAATTTTGCAAAACTTTTACCATATTTATACTCATCTACATACATACATATTCCCTTTTTGGTCCTGAAGAAAATGTAATTCTTTTTTGATTTCGATATGGAAACAATAAATTTCAGTTAAGAATTAGATGCGTTTGTAATATGTAGGTCTATTTACCTTGTAAGCGGACACCTAGCTCAAGCGGACAAACTTCCGAGGACGGAAGGTGTCCGCTTAAGAGAGAGTACACTGTATTGATTCCTAATTACCTAATAGTGAATTAATTTTGGGGCGGTGTTAACATTCGACTTAGTGTCTGTATGAGACGTGTACCACGACTGACTGTTCAATTTAAACCGATAGTAAAATTCGGATGACAGCTAAATAGCGATGTCAACGCCTCGATGGTGATTAATAGAAGCTAACAGCTGGTTGCATCAAGTTAAACTTCGAAGATAGTCTTGCGATATAAACGTGGTGATTGAGTGTGGTGAAAAGTCTGAACAAAGGCGATAGAGAGAATTCTCCTATTATCCGCGAAACAGGAATGTTCCTCTTCTCTATGTTGACTCGCTACGCATCAAAAAATTCACCATCTCTTCTTCTTCGATCTACGTTCCATCTGAAGCGGTCCCTAAAAAAATCATCTATTGTATTTTAGCTATTCTTGCTAAATCAACATTTTAATCTCTGGAATTTATCTTATCCCCCTCCACATCAATTTCCAGCATGAACGTATCGAATCTTCAATCGTTGGCCACAGTCGTTTGGGAAGATTTCCTCTCACAGATGCCCCAATTCAAAGGACTCAACGACAAACAACAATTGAACATTATCAAAGTGGTGGGCGTAATTTTTGGTATCCTGACGATGGGTATCGCTTTCACCGTGGGATTACTGTCGGGCGTAATTGAATCCTCGATGTTAGCATTCTCGGCGACAGCGGGACCATTGTTGGGAGTTTTCGTCCTGGCCATGCTAATACCCATTGCCAATTGGAAGGTATGTGATTTTAAAAATTTAAATGTAATTTTCAACGTTATTCTTTACTGAACTATTTTTTTTTTCTGTCTATTTTTTATGAAACTATTTCTACATGGAATGCTAATTGCGCAATTGCTGAACATTTTCAAACATCCGTCATGAAATTTGCTGTTGTCGGAAAACATTTTGAACTTGCTATTGACAAACTGAATTGGTAATTTTACACAGGGTGCGTCAGCCGGCATGATTACAGCGCATATTTTAATATTCTGGCTAATCGTTGGATCGTTCACGGTGCCCAAACCCCAAACGGAAACTCTACCAACATCGACCGCGGTAATTACATTCAGATATTCAAAATGGCAAATGGGTGTCGTGCAAAAATAGCGTCAACATATTTCCATTTTAAGGATTCCGCTCGCTATTTTGCAACCATCCTGTCGCTGATGTTCGCCTAATGAATTCGCTGTTGTTCCTTGGGCCATGCCCACGCGCGGACTTTAAGTGTTAATTCGAACGCTTGTGTCACTAATTCGATTCTAACTCGATTAGAGTTTTGGTTGTCTCATCGCCGCGCCGCTTTCCGTCATTCAGTAGCAATGTTGTTCTGGATGTGAAGTTTTAGGGATGGGAGCCCAAGACCCAAGGAGTGCTGTAGAAACTTTGCAGACATGTTCACTGTCATGTCTATGGTTTGGCATCGACGCCATAATTAATGCATTGAAATCAAGTCATTTCAGGCGACTGCGAAAAGGACATTGACTGTAGTCCCAGTGTAGAGACGAAGAGTGTGGCCCGAAAGTGAGAGCGGATTCATTAGAGGGAATATGGACATATTGTTGGATCCTTAATTAAGTGTGGTTGTTTGGAAGATTTATTTATATTGGGCTTTTCTAATTTCAGGGATGCTCGTCGTTCAACTTCTCCGCATCGATTTCGAAAGCGCAAGCATCGTGGCTTGTGTCGAATGTACCGAAGGAAGCCATTTGGTCGAGAAATGACACACTGACGACAACGCCGGCACCACCGATAGAATTGTAAGTACTCGCTTATATGCAAATTATTATTTTTTTAACATGAATATGTTTATGTTCTTCGGAGGAACGAAAATTAGTATAACCATGACTATGACCGCCACCAAGTGGCAAAACCTGCAGTCGTATTAATATGTTAATTGCCTTGACCCTTCCAGCGGCACGGGCGCGTCAACATCTCTGGCATTTTTATGCCTTGTTGACGTTTCGATAGCATATCTAATTTTCGGAAGTGCAGTTGCTAGCATACACCTCCTATCCGCACCGTCTTTATACTGACAAGCTCGGAGCACTGTGAGAGTTCTATTAGTACTCACAAGCAGTTTTTGATCGCGCTGAGCTTGGGGTAGCTTTTTTAACTTAAATCTGTGCTGGATACCGAGCCATAGTGGCATATCTGGGAACTGTAAAGCTGACGAACTGGCTCGGGCGGGAACGACTAACGAGATCAGGGAGTGGTGGCGTAGAACAGGGATGCCTCTAGCAGCTTGCAAAATGATTACCCATAATGTGGCGTATGACAGAGCCAGCGCCAGATGGAGTAGTGGATCCACATGTCATGCAACTAGGCAATTATGGCCTAAGCTGGACCCAATCCGATCCTACGGGATGCTGATGCTGAGCAGACGGCATTTGAGAAATGTGGTGGGGCTCATCACTGGACACTGTTTGATCGGGGAGCATTAGAAGACTTCGACTCCCGCACAATGATTACTGTAGGAGCTGCGGGGACATAGAGGAGGAGGAAAGCTGCCATCACCTTCTGTGCACTTGCCCTGCTTTGGCGGAACGTAGGAGAGACATCCTTGGGTCCTACTTTTTTGTCGATCTGGACGACCTAAAGGCAGTTAAGTGTCTGTCGTCTTCATCGCTTCATTTCCAGCTCTGGCTGGTTTAACGATAGAGATAAGATCAGGTATGCTGTATCTAGGGGGTATCACAACGGACCCAGTGGTGGTCTATGTGCGCGTTTCTCTTCTAGGCAACCCATCTAACTTAACCTACCTGCAATTTATCTGGCGATAAACGTCGGGGCTGTTCGCCTACAGGAGGTCCACGTATCACGATGTGGTACTGCACATTGCGGAGAACTTGGTTCGTTGCTTTGTTAGGAGCGATAATGTCCTTATATTCCAGAAGAAGTTGGTGGAGCTTGTTGTGATGACTAATGACCAACAAGTTGATTTCAGCCAATGCCATTTTGCCCGTAGCATAATTTCCTGATAAACCGTCTATGATGCCCGTCTTTCCAACAACCACTAGTATATTATGGTGGGCTAGGAAATCGGCTCCCAGTATCGGTCTGGGAATGTCTGCTAGGTGGAACTTCCAACGATAGTGTCTCCTCAAGCCTATGTCCACTTAAAATTCTGCGGTCCCGAACGTCGTTATAGGAGTCGCGTTGGCGGCGAACAGCTGATAACTTGATTTATTTGTGGGACCATGATCTAAAGAATGCGGTATTACTGACACTTCCGCGCCCGTGTCAATCAAAAAATTGTAATTCGTCTTCTTATCCCGGATATGAAGGCGGTTGGTTTTAAGTTTCGCGCTCACTTACCGCCCCAAGTTCGCGCCTTCTTCGTTTCTCGATTTTTTGCGTTTAAAAACACAATAACCTTCGCACTTCCGAGCCGCGTTTCCAAAGCGCCTGTGGAAATAACAGGGTTGCTCGGTGTAGACCTGTTCGGTCCTAAGATTTCAAGACCGGTTTTAGGTTTTTATTAAAACCGGTTTTCCTAGCGGTCAACCGGATCATTGAAAAAACCGGCTCATGGTTAAAAAAAAACCGGGTTAAAAGCCGACTCATTAAAAGACCGATTCACCAAAAAAAACGGTTTTTAACTTGTCGGAGCCGGTCGGTTTTTAACAAGTCAGTCGGTTTTTTTTTGGTGAATCGGGTTTTTAATGAGTCGGTTTTTTTTTTACCGGTCATGAGTCGGGTTTTATGACCATAAGCCGCTTTTTTCTTAATGATTCGGTTTTTTCGAAACCGGTCCTTGGGAATCTCGCGACCGGTACTAACATAAGACCGGTTTTAAACCGGTGGACCGGTTTTAGGAACAGGCTTAGCTCGGTGCACCTGTCACGTCCTTTTCCGTTATTCAGCGACTTCCGAGTGGCCTCAACCGTTGTCTCCAACGCCGAAATTCTGTCCACTTGACGCGTAGCCGGGATCTCGTCCGAAACTTCATTGGTATTAGCCTCACTTAATATAACCAACTTGTCGGCTTGCAGCGCAATTTAATGGATGTCGGAATCGTCGCTCAGAACTAGAATTTCTTGCATTCTTCGAGGCAGTTGACTGACGAAGAGATGCTTCAAAAGTTCGTCACTGCATTTGCCATTTGCCAGGAACCTCATCTTTTCCGAAAGGAGTGATGCCGCGATGTTCCTATTGGAGGAGTGAAAGTTTCCCTAGTTCTAGTGGAGTTAAACTCTCATCAGAATGGTGCTACGAGAATGAATTTAAGTTTTGTCCCAAGAGTTACGTTACGAGAGTGTCGGAGAGTTTTACTAAAGTCTTATGAGGGCTTTTTGTAAGCGATAAGACTTAAACTCTTGAGAGTTTGTTAGTTGGGTTTTCCTCATGAACCTCCCCACTGAGAAGCTAATTCAGTGCGCTGTTTTCGTTTTCAGCGAATAAAGAAATGATTCTTCGCTTTAACCTGTTGTATTTTACAACTTCAGGGGTCGGAAATAATACTCACTACGAAAGGTAGCACGTCCGCTTCCAAACTGACCCCAACGTGCCTGAATTGTGTTGCATCATTTACATCTCACGTTGTAAATGATGCGAAAATCGCCTCGACCTGACCATAGAGCCGGATTCTGACGCCAGAAGGGCGGGAGTTTGACTGCTGCCATGACTGTTACAACCTCTTGTTTCGACTCGAACCATTGCTCCTCTTCGTGACCACCTTCTTGAGGTGGCGCTTCTTTATCTGTTATTTTTAAGGTTACCTGATCACGTCGGGGTCACCAATGTGGGAAAATACGTCGACGTTGCGTATCTAATCCACTAGAACGCGATGTTGAGGTGACACTCGTTAAATAATGAAAACTCTGCGTGCGAAACAAATGGAACAAAACCTTTATTTCCCTATTCTTTCAATGCTAATTAAACACATGTAAGATGGAACGCGAGAAAGTGTTCTCTATCAGCTAACGTCTTCTTGTCTTCTTATCGATTCGAGTGCCCCTATCGGAAAGCACCTTAGTGTCGCCACAATAGAGACTTTTTATTGTTGCGAAACAGGAATGTTCCCAATTTTAATCTGTAGGCTTCTCAATCATTTTTTCGAATAGTTCTTTATCTAACATAAGGTGCTTCATTTTGACTGTGACTCACTGTATGTATCTTTCAATTGCAATGCATTCTGAATTCAAGGCGGGCCCCTACCAATAATCGGGTCATCCTATTTGTTTATGTATCAGATGTAGAAGCAAAATATATTTACTTCAATTCCCAACGGAGGCGTTATTCAGTATATCTTGCAACTACAAAATAATGTTAAACATCTGCGAATTCTTAATTATTTTTCTCTTTTTCTCCATTTCAGATCACCCTTAGGACAATTCTACTCGGTCTCGTACATGTACTATAGCTTACTTGGCACCCTAATCACAGTCATGGTGGGCGTTATTGTCAGCTATCTAACGCAGGCCCGAGATACCGACAGATACGATGCCAACTTGCTGCATCCGCTCGTTCTAAAGTGCAGTCAACGGTTTGGTGGCGAGAAGCCCTATTACGTGCGGAAACAGTCCCCCGTCGATGAAATCGCGCCAAACGAAAAATCCCCCCATCAACACGATAATCCTGCGTTCGATGAATCGCTGGACCAAAACACCATATCGACTGCAGTGACATCATCCGACACCAACTCTATTTATTCGACCACTCATCCAACGCTCCCACCTGCGGCGAATTCAGCCAATACGGAAACCAAGCATCCGGACATAATGGAGTGTAAACATTGGGACATCCAAAGTGGTGTGTATCGGAAACGAGGCGAAAACGACGGAGTTTAACGATGGCAGAAACCATTGGTAAATGTGTCTACGCTAAACTTGACGACTAGGAGTTTGGTTTATTTGTTGAAAGATGGTGCCTGAATCGGCGTAAAGATATCGATAATTTGAATTTGTCGGTTGAATGTCGACCGTTAAGATTTTCCATCTGCCGTATATTTGGACTTTATTTAATGTTTTTTTTCTATCCAAACTTAATAGTAAAAGAGATAATGAATTAATGATATAGGTAAATAGGGTAAGAGTAATCATGCGATTGCGTCCATTGAATGACAATATTAATAAATAAGACTAGTTAATTCCGATACTCCATTCTCGTAAGAAGTATATATGTACATACTTACATAGTATTCGTATATACGTAGTGAAATGGCTTCGTCAAGATGGCACCCAGAACTAAGTTTCTAAATTAAGCGCAGGCGATTGAAACTAAATTATGCAATTTTATTCATGGTAAAATATTATTCAATTATTCTGTAAATTTCTTTTGCCGTTAACTTTTCCATTGAAACAAATGGTCGTTAATTAATATATTAAAAAAAACTAATTCGAAGTATTTGACCCACTGAGTCTTTTGCTTAGAACTTTGTTTCCGTAAAAGGATTACTTGTCGATATTCAGAATCCCAGACGATAGGTTTTAACTAATTTAAAGTCATATCAGAGCATAGAAATATAATTATTATTAGTACCGACGATTTATGACGTACTCGTACATATCTCAGTGGCTTCATGCAAGAACAACCAATGTCAGTTTTTATCACTTTTGAGATATCCACTCTAATAATCCTTAAAATGTCCATATTTTCCTTTGTAGGACCAACGAATATTATCCTGCTTGAATGAAATAGACAAAACCGTTGGATATCAGTCGTTATTTTTTGCATGAAAATATCATACTAGTTTCATTCAACAAATACCACAGTTGGGGGTGACTTAGCTAAACAAAATTCTTGATGGGATATTATGTAACGATTACAAAATACAAGAAATCTGTAGTTTAACTAGATTCTCCATATTACCATACCAAAAGGTAGTCCAACATAATCACTCAAGAAGGGTAAAAATTACCCAAAAATTGCAAACCCGTTTTTCTCAGAATCGCGCTTATTGATATTGGTTGTTCTTGCAATAAGGCACAGATTTGTCCTTAATAACTGCGTTTTGTTGATCCAGAACGGAAAAAGAGTAACAACAAACGATGCAGAACAAAACAGAATACCAAGAGGGAAATTTAGGGGAAATGGAGTATTTGCTTGGTTCATGTTGTGTCCTAGGTTAGTTAGCCTTCAAACTTGAACTCAAATCTCAAGAAAAAACTGAAATTCGAATATATCCTCAATGAAAATACAATCTAATACCGAACATTCACGGACGTCCAAAAGCCAAATTTTCCCTGGTCGAAACCAAAATTTCCCCAGTCGACCTATTTTGGCTTTGACCTGGGGAAATTTGGCCTTGGACCGTCCCTGAATGTCGACTTTGGCCGGTTTCACATGGAACGCACGATACACGAGATTCTAGCAGAAAGCACCAGTGGCGAGCGAGCTTTCATACGAGTGCAATTTAAAATTAATTGTCGCACATAGAAAGCTCGCTCGCCACTGGTGCTTTCTACTAGAATCTCGTGTATCGTGCGTTCCGTGTGAAAGCCGCCTTTCGGTATGTATATTCCTATTTAGTCGAGCGACGCATCATGGCTCGCGCCTTGGCTAATCGTGGCGTGTGATTGCGTTCATACGGAACTTCATTCGCAAAAATGTTAAATCTCAATTGTCCTAACCCCTTTTGGGGCATAGCGCGTCAACTGTTCCATGTGGCCCAGTTGACGTTTCGTTGGCATAAATTGGTTTCAGAGAATGCAGTTGCCAGCATGCACCTCCTGCACATCCATGGCCACGAACGGCGTCGTGGACGGGATTCGAACCCGAAACGCCGGTAGTCAAACATGAGACTGATGCCTCAACACACTGGGCTACCGGTCGAATAAATAGTCGACAAACATTTTCAAAGGCATTCAAATGGCTTTGAACATTTTTCCGGAGACTTTTAATTTTTGCCGGCTATTTCACATTTTTGTGAGTGAAGTTCTGTGTTATAGACCCCCCAGACTAGCAAAAATTTCCACAATTTTTTTTTGACTTAGAACTTTGTCAGTGGTTTGGAAATTTGTTTGACTGTGAACCCTTTAAAACTGCGCACAGACAGAATGAATGAGTGCATGATTCAAGAATAGAAGGTTAAGCAATGCCACAGAAGAGAGAGTTAGAAGGAAGTTAAAAAGAGCGAGAGAAATGAAGTAATTCGGCACAAGTGTGGAAGTAGGAAGGGGGATGGGAGTTTGACATCTCATGTGTCGGCTATATGGACCGGGCGGGTGTTCCGCGGTAGATCATGGATATACCTATACATTGAACAGATAGTAAATAGGCACAGAGTGGGGGTAAAAAATTGAATATCGAGTTATTGTTACCTATTCGCGTCTGCGCAATGAACACGTACAACACGCATTAACATATGGCCCAGGGGCCCGAGGAGCGAGGGGCCAAATGCTTCGTAAATGTTAAAATTGTGGCTGAGTGGCCGATGCCGTCACGACATTCACCGAACATAATAGCGACCGCGTGGAAATGGGTGGCGGTGCGCATGCGCGTATTTGTTCGAAAATAACCAGAAGTACATAGTGGGGATAGCACTATTACCAATCTATTCAATGTGATATACATATGCGGTAGGGAGACAAAATGGAATGTTGTTCACAAAGGAGAAGTACGAGGGGGGAATGCGAGTTTAACATCTTATGGGCTGAGCGGGTGTTGCGGGGAAGAGGGTGTGTGTCTCTCTGTTTACTTTTTACGACTGGAATTACTTCAAATAGTTTAGTCAAAGAATAGAGATTATTGTTAACAAGAATTAAAAGTACCTGCCTAGTAGTTGCAAATGTGTTGGATTCCATCAATACACGAAGGGGTAATGCGGAATAGGAAGTATGTTATTCATACAATGAAACGTACTAGGCAGCTGGCATTTGAAGAGCTTTTTAAAATTTTGTCGTCCCTATCCCTCTAAAGGCAGCTTTCATTTGATTATTTGCGTATCAATTGACACTGCGCTTTTTCTTACATCGTATGAAGTTCCATTTCTAGTAGTTGTTACTTCATGGTTTAGTGTTGAGTATATGCGGATTGCTCTTCTATAGATTCTCTATGAGCAATGCGCAGGTCCGTTATTCAGCCACCGAACGAGAAATAAAGCTCGTGACGTCACAGTTTAAATTTTTTAAATGCGCGCGTGTATTTTGCATGAAGTTTCATGGTTTTTGAAAGAAAAATTGTTTTACAATCTACCGTTTTATTTCGTTTTTAATGAAATTTCGAATATTGGACCGCCAGAACATGGGGAAGGTAACTGTTTTTACGGCATAGTGGAAACTCACCCCCATCCTCTTTTCTAGCCCCCTTAAGGAAATTTACATTTTTATACACTGTTTTATTCCTAGCTTCGCAAATATTGGACCTCCAAGACTCGGGAACAGTTACTGTTCACATTAGATTTCAAAATACCACACTCCCCCCCTTCCCACCGTAAATGGAAATCTGCGAATTTATTTATTTGTACAAAAATCTAAGAGCCTTAAAGCTCGCGCTCACGGCAAACTTTTTGGTTCGAAAAAAAAAAACTGAATAGTTTAGTCAGGAAAATAGAACACATGGTGGTTTATGAGACTGCGCGCACACCGATAACTAGTTCAGTCTGCTGTAAGCGCGGTCTCATAAACCGCCGTGTGCTCTATTTTTCTGACTAAACTATTTAGTTTTTTTGCGAACTAAAAAGTTTGCCGTGTGTGCGAGCTGTAACTCTTCTACAAAAATTTGCGGAAGTAAATATCTAAATCGCTGACTCTGCAACCACAAACATTTTTCGAAGTAATTTGAAATACTTTTGCCGACTATTCCATATTTTTTTTTCGAATGCAGTTCCGCATAAGGGCAATCGCACTCATCCATTCTGTCTGTGCGCAATTTTGAGGGGTTCACGGTCAAGCAAATTTTCAAACCACCGGCATAGTGAGTTTTGTAGAAAAATTAGTGCAAATTTTGGTACATTAATTGGAGAATTCTTTCTATTTCATTAGAGAGAATTTTCACAAAACTAAGGAAATTTCCGCTTTAGGACCTACACATTTCCCTGTGTGGGTTCTAGGCTCTTACCACCTAAAGCGGAAATGGACTACCTAAAGCGGAAATGCCGCAATAAGGGATTCTCTCTAAATTTGTGAAAATTCTCTCTAATGAAATAGAAAGAATTCTCCAATTAATGCCAAATCCATAATGTACCCAAATTTTTGCTAATCTGATGGGCACTTTACCGCTTTAGTGTATAGAACGAGCAAAACGAGCATTCTAGAGTGGTATACTGAGGGTTGCAACTCTATGGAATTATCTCAATTTAAAACCTCCTATTGGTTAAATGGTCAAATGTAGTCCGGATGGCGCAACGGTTAGCACGTTCGCCTTCTACACACTGGGCCCCGGTTCGATTCCTACTGAATGCGGTAGTTTTCGATGAAAAAGGGGATTTACGTGTCGGACTATGAGCCCATTCAGCTGTTAAATGAGTACCCATTTATGGGGTAAATAACTCGGTTGAACGTGTTGCTGATCACACACCTCTTCACAATACATACCGTCACGATCTAGAAAATGAGATGATGCTAACTCATCTCGAGGCCATGGTTCAAATTGGACTGTTGCGCCAGTTATTTATTTTCTTTTATTGGTCAAAGATGCGAACCACTATGCGTCGGTGATTCAACTAGGCATCTTCCCAAATTTTTTTGGCAGCAAAATAATTTTGTTGGTTTTACTATTCCACGTAATTACATGGAGAAAATCAACACTTTATTAAAATAAAATGAGCTGTATGATCGACAAAAACTGTATAAAAAAACTACAATGCTCGCAGCTAATTCCGAATAATTCAAACTACAAATTTGCGTTAAGAACAAGTTACGTACTTACATCATTTATCGAGAACAATGCCGTGTTCGAGACAATCGAACGTGGGTCCAGAATGAATTGAACGGCCTAGATCAGTAACGAACGAACTCAAACAGCCACCATACAGATAATTCCCCGCGTGAAACTAGGTACTAAAATCAAGTTTCGTGCGAAATCTCATAACTGTCAAAAGTTGCGTTCGCACGGAACATTTTCGCTCTGTCGGTACTAACATATTTCACTCGAAGAAAAAAGTCTCCACATCATTATGAGCTATTTTCACGCGAAAACAACTACTTTGCACTTTATTTCGCTTGAAAACCGTTTTTTTGAGTAGAAGGGAAAATCAGGTGTTGTGTAGACCGCCGCGGTAATGTGCTGGGTGCAAGTCTGTCGATTCTTCGTGGGAGAGATAGTGCAACATTTTCGTATGAAGAGGTTAGTACCAGCCTTGAGGGCGCATTGCGGGCTCAGTATAGAAAGATCTCGTCAGGAGAGAGAGAGATTAAAAGGAAATAAAATTGGACGAAAAAAATTAAGCAATTTTTCACAAGGGATTAAGTAGTAGGGGAATGTGAGTTTGACATCTCATGATGCGACTGGGCGGGTGTTGCGGGGTAGAGGGCGTGTGTCTGTCTGTTTACCTTTTACTAGTTCCTATGTGGTGGAATTACGTCAGGGTAGGTTAGGGTATATTTTATGCAGATATCGTCTGCTTATATCCCTCTCAATGAGAAATATATAGGGGTGTATTATCGAGAAAGAAGTTGACGTTCAACTAATCCACTGTCAACTCTGATCTAGATGTGATCCAGTACGAGACATGGATCATACTCGCAGACCAGTTAGTTGTTTTGTATGGAAATGCACCTTTGTTCGGGTGAAATGAACACCGCTAATTTATGTTAATGTTAGTGTAACGCGTTCAGTTGTTCTAGAACAACAAGCAAAGAAACGCAGCCAATGAAAGCGATGAATGAAGTACATATGTCGTTGTTGTTAATTGCCTTGACCCTTCCAGGGGCAAAGACGGGTCAACATCTTATGCATTTCTATGCCTTGTTGACGTTTCGATAGGATATCTTCTTTACGGACATGCAGTTGCTAGAATGCACCTCCTACTCGCGCCGTCTTTTTACTGACAAGTTCGGAGTGCAGTGGGAGTTTTTTTTTTGCGGCAAGGATCGAACCTCCATTCTCTAGATCGTTGAGCGGTGACTGAACGAGCACGGACACCGAACGCGTCATGAATTACGTATTATATTATAAAAATATTTTCTTTCTATGTTCAACCATTAAAAAGAAATTATGGAAGTTTGAATTAAGGTCGCCACGCACGACAACCACTTAGGTCGCGAGCATGCATCGAACCACGTCAAACTCAATAAAAAAAATCTTCACATTTCCACCGTTTTATGATATTTTATGGTTCGATTTCGATGGAAGTTCGGTCGTAGTTCTGCGCGATCATACGTGGCGATCTTTAGCTACGTCCATTATTTATTATTTTTCATGATAGTTGTTTTATTAAAATGTCTATAGACAGAAGATAAAGATAATATCATTAAACTCAAGTCGAATAGATTTAATTTGTATGTACTACGATGCCTTGATATCGGACTTAGCTTAAATTGGAAATTTTAAATTGAATTGTAAGTCAAAAGAGAAAATGTACACTTTACTGTGATTACGCTTAATGATGTCTCAGATGTTTTTTGTGTAATTGTTTTTTTTCCAATCGATAGCATACTAAATAAATACTTAAAATATATTTATTTAAATAAAAACTTAACACAAGAATATATGTCCATTTAATATTAAAAGCAACCTTGAAATATAAGGCACGTTCTTTTGTATTCCGGTGTGAGTTTATTCAAGCTAACAACACGCAATTACAACAATGCGTTAACTTGGATTATGCCTACACTGGATAGGTATGCCGGCGGATGTCGCTTGCATCGCCAAATGACAAATATATAATGAAGAATTCGGAATATTCGTAACTTAATTTGATTTATGAAATCAAATTTATTAGTTAACATATCGAAGATATTTTTACCGATGTGTTCCATATTTGAATCTCGCGACGACAATAATAAATGATGAAAAAGAAAATTGTGAGGCCAGGGGTCTTCTCATTGTACTTTGACACTTCATCGAGAAGTTGACCCAGAACATTTTTTTTGTTCGACGCATAACCGTAATCCTACACTGGAGTACAAAAGAACGCGCCTATAGTTATGAAGACTTTTTAAGGTACAACATTTGTAACATTTGAAAAGGTAGTCAATGTTAACAGATAAAATCATTTCGCAAAACTATTGTAGTTTACGTTATTTGATGAAGCGTTTAGGATTTTGCGGTAATAGTTTAATACATGTTAAGTTAATTTTAATTGCATAAAACCATATCCATTTTATATGTTTGTATGATTTTTCTGTTAGTAAGTTAATGCTCAAGAAAAATCCAACTATTGGAAAGTATTATGATGATGAGATCTTATAGAATTATTAGGACTACTCAGTTAGAATCAAATAACGATATACGAGTATATTTTATATTGTAGATTTGAATCTGTACAATACTTTCTATAATAAATAAATAAATGAAATTCCGAAGAAAATCTTTTTAATACTCTAGTTTTTATCAATGTTTAGGCTATATGGTTTTTGTCACAACGAAAATATGTAACATGTAATACGAGCGCTGTTCAAATATGATTGAGACAAACGCTGTAGATGGCGCGCCTGTATGTTTTGAAGGTCGCGGCTTGAGTATGTGATAGCTGGGTCCCTTACAAATAGTGTGGCATAGTTTTCGTCGCGAACGCACGTTTCACGCGCGTGTTACGACTATTAGTGAACATCAATTGCCGACCGCCGTTGCGCAACGTATTGTCATTCGTTTTTTGGTGTAGGAAGGCGTTAAAAACACGGAAATTCTTCGGCGTTTGCGAAATCAGTTCGGTAGTGAGTGCCTGAGTAGGTCTGCTGTGTTTAAATGGGCCAAAGCCTTCAAAGATGGCCGCGAAACCGTCGAGAATGAGCTGCATGATCGTCGACCGCGAACCAGCATCACACCAGATAATACATTTTGGAGGACTGTAGGATGAATCCTCGAAACATTTCGGCTGAAGTCGGTATTAGTATTGGTAGTGTAGAGTCCATCATCCACGAACACCTTCAATATCGGAAAATAACGGCGCGATGGATTCCCAAACTGTTGAACTTCGCGCACCCTCATACCGCGCGTCTCACGCTCGATACAATTTCATAATTGGGGTGGGAGGTATTAGCTCACCCCCCTACAGTCCGGATTTATCACCCTGCGACTACCACATGTTTGGACCACTGACAGAAGCCTTCGGAGGTCAAAGATTCAACACCGACGACGAGGTAGAAGAGTTCGTGCGCACATGGTTGTCCAAGTTGCCCAAGGAATTCTTCGATACCGGCATCAAAAAACTTCCGAAGAGGTAGCAAAAATATGTAACGAGTGAGGGGAATTACCTAGAAAAACTGTTAATTTTTATAAATATTTTCGATAATAAATAAATGTGTCAGAGCGTTTGTCTCGATCATATTGGAACCGCCCTCGTATGTACTGAGTCCGCAATTCACCCCCACGCAGCGAAGTATCTGTATGGTGCCTGTTTCAGTTCGCTCGTCGTCTGTGATGTTCGATTCATTCTGGATCTGAGACCGAGCGAATCAAAAACTTGTAAAATAAAGTATCGAAAAAAAGCGATAGCGATTTTAATTTTTTTTTATAATAATGTTAATTGCAAGATGGTAAACTATCCATAAAAATAAATACTTCAGTCGATATTAAAAAATATATACACTCTAAATGTACATGCTAAAAATATCTAACATAGAAAAAAATAACATAATTCTAATATTCAAACAATTAGTAGCTAACAATGTAAGCCATAAATTCGACACGTCTAATTCGTTCTAACTAATATACGTATTATCGGCTCCAATTCCTCCTAATTCGCTAAGCTTCGTTACAATTTGCACTATCGTACTACCACTTATCGCTGTACAGAGATACTTTGTACTTTTTTCATCGAAGGTTATCTATTGTATTTAATTTCGTACACCGTCTGCCTTCCCAAGTTAATACGAGCGAGTGCATATTTCCGTAAACATTGTTCAGATATTTTGCGCTATTCAAATTCAATTTGGCGATCAGATAATCCATCAGCTATCAAGTCATTAATCATATAAGAGACAAAATAAACAAATAATTGTTTTTGTTATTTTTTGTTGATGCTGATCTGATTGTATAACATTTATTCTAATAACTCCGCCGACAATACATTTAAGTATTCTGGAAATTAGTGAATGCATAATCTTAAACAGAATTGCGTCTAGAAGTGATGTGAAAGTGATCGAATGACATACTAATAACAGTTGACCTTACAGAATATTAATTGGTTTCTTAGATATTGGTCTGGACAAATTTGTTCCTGCTCAATTTAATATTATTGTTATTTCAGGTACTAAACAATAAAGAACAATTTTTAGTATGTGAGTCGTAAGAAATTAATCACTCAATTATTGTCCATAACGTCGGAATGACTTTTATTTTTATAGCAAGGAAATACAATTCCTACAAGCAACATTATACCAACGCCCTTGTAGGTATGCTACGCAGGAATTTTTGTTATCCTTGTGCAACTATTTTTTTTTTTGGGTGCTGAACACGAATCCGAGATTTGTCAACAAAAATTTTGACTGGAAAATCTTTCTTTTACCAAATAACGCCTTTTTAGTTTCTTTTTTATGCCAATATTTCCAGTAGTGTACGAGGGTAAAGTGAAAAGTTCTCGGCCTGACAATGAAAGACTGCGCTTTTCAGTTAAAAAATTATTTTATTTTTCTACAAAATCTCCCTCGACTTCAACTCGCTTGGTCCAGCGTTTCTGCAACATCAGTATTCCTTCCCGGAAGTGATAGTGTGGAAGGCTGTGAAAATATTCATCTACGGCCCTCCCAACTACTTCATTGGATGCGAAGCACCTCCCAGAAACAAATTTCTTCAAGTTTGGGAATAGACGGAATTCTGAGGGTGCCAAATCAGGAAAAAAAGGGGGATGGTCGAGCGAATCGTACCCCAAGGTCTTTAACAAAATATTTACCTCAACAAAATAAAGGTCTAATCTTAAGTTAAATGACAAAATTAATTGACAAAGAACGTTATTTTTGTCTAATAAGAGTTCTACAGTGAAAGCCAATTATTTTTTAAACAACGGATTCAGCATCAAAAAAGAGCATAAAGATAAACAACACCCAAAACCTCCAAAAGTTTTTACCTTTGTCGGTTATAAAACCCTGATCGAAGACAATAATCGATTTTTTTACATAATAGGCCCCTCACACGCCCTTTTAAGTCTCATAGAACCCTCAGATTAGAAAATTGTTTGTAAAAACTTTGTACAAAAAATACTGTTGCTGAGTGCCAGTGGTTTGGAAATTTGCTTAACCGTGGACGCCTCAAAGCTGTGCACAGACAGAATGACTGAGTGGAAAGTCGATACGATACGATACCCCTCATACGGAACTTCATTCGCAAAAATGTGAAATAGTCGGTAAAAATTTTCAAAGCCATTTGAAATTTTTGGCGGTTGCAAGATAACGATTTAGATATTTGCTCCCCCAAATTTTTCAATAAGAGTAAAGCTTATATTTTTATATAAAAATTTGTCTAGTGTGAGGTGCCTATGAGACTTACGAAAATTTGCGCATTTTTTTTTTTTCAAAAACCACTGTGATTTAGAACTTTATCAGTTGTTTGGACCGTGAACCCCTCAAAACTGCGCACAGGAAAAAAGGTAAGGGCCTTACTCTTATACAAAAATTTTTAGAAAGCAAATATCTAAACCGCTAGCTTTGCAACCGGGAAATTTTTAAATGGCCATGAACATTTTTGCGAATCATCTCTGAAGTCATTTTTGCGAAGCAAGTATGGTAGTCCAGATGTAGCAACGGTTAGCACGTTCGCCATCTATGCACTTGGTCCCGGCTCAATTCCTACTGAATGCTATAGTCTTCGATAAAAATAGGGGATTTACGTGTCGTACTAAGAGCCCATTCGGCTGTTAAATGAGTACCTATTTGGGGTAAATAATTCGGTTGAGCGTGTTGCTGATCACACACCTCTGCACAAAACACACCGTCAAGATCTAGTAAATGAGATATGTTAACTCATCTCGAGGCCTTTGTCCAAAATTGGACTGTTGCGCCAGAGGGGCCTAGAAAGCTCGTATATTTTTGTACAAAAATTTGTCTAGTGTGAAGTGCCTATAAATTTCCCATTGCGATTCAATTGGATTGTATTACATAAAAAGTATAATAAAAACATAAAAGAACTACGATTGGGGTAAACCCCAATCATGCAATACTCTAGATGAATTTGAACCTGGTTAAAGCCAATAAATAATTTTGGTTGCAATCTCGGATGCATCGTATACGTACTGAGTAAATAGGCTTAACGTATTTCATGAAATAGTGCAGTTTGTATGGGAGGGGTAGAAGGAGTGTGAGGATTACAATAAATTTTATAATGTAGGTTACAATTATCATAAAAGTGATTCAAAATTTCAAAGCAAGATGTTTTATAGTTTCTGAGAAAATCTGATTATTGTAAATTATCAAAAATGTGTCATTTTGTATGGGAGGGGGTAGACGGAGTAAGGGTAATTGATTACTTTTTTTGAATCTAACTGATATTGTTAATTAAGTGTTAAGTACAAAATTTCAGCCCGATAAATTGTATAGGTAATGAGTAAATTGGCTTAACGTATTTCATGAAATAGTGCAGTTTGTATGGGAGGGGGTAGAAGGAGGGTGAGGATTACAATAAATTTTATAATGTAAGTTACAATTATCATAAAAGTGATTCAAAATTTCAAAGCAAGATGTTTTATAGTTTCTGAGAAAATCTGATTATTGTAAATCATCAAAAATGTGTCATTTTGTATGGGAGGGGGTAGACGGAGTAAGGGTAATCGATTAATTTTTTTGAATCTAACTGATATTGTTAATTAAGTGTTAAGTACAAAATTTCAGCCCAATAAATTGTATACGTACTGAGTAAATTGGCTTAACGTATTTCAAGAAATAGTGCAGTTTGTATGGGAGGGGGTAGAAGGAGGGTGAGGATTACAATAAGTTTTATAACATAGGTTACAATTATCATAAAAGTGATATATTAAAAATTTCAAAGTAATATGTTTTATAGTTTCTGAGAAAATCTGATTATTGTAAATTTTCAAAAATGTGTCATTTTGTATGGGAGGGGGTAGAAGGGGTGGAGCGATTTAGCCCGTTCACGAACTTAGCCTTCATTTTTTGTCAAAAATAACGTGTGCAAAATTTGAACTTCATAGCTCAACGTGTTCTCGAGCTAGAGAGGTCGCGGACGGACGGACGGACGGACAGACGGACATCCGGTTTTGAGATATTCGAGTGATAATATGAACTTCTGTATCATTCATTTTTTTCTGCGAGCCTTATTTCTTAGCGTTACAAACTTTGTGGCAAACTTATAATACTCTCAGATTTCATCTAGAGTATAAAAAGGCGAAACCCTTTGTTAACTGTGAAGGGGTTTTTAGATGATCATATCGGTTTCAGTTACAATCCAGTCATCAGTCGGAATATCAGTCCATGTAACAGTCGAGCTATCAGTCCAGTCATCAGTTGAGCTATCAGTCCACTCATCAGTCTATTCATTGTCCACTTGTTTATGCAGAAGTTTTGGGAAAGATTTGATAAAGAACAGATAGCAGAACGGAATGCTCAACTGATGCCTGGGCTGATAACTTGGCTAATAGCTTAACTGGTGGTTAAACTGATGGCTAGCTCCACTGATAATCCGGCTTATGACAGGACTGAAACTAAGTCTGATGTGACACCTAAAAACTCCTTAAGACCAATCCGAAACGTGGGGTACGAAATGAAGTCGGATAATTTAATATTCAAGCCTATTTTTTTCATCTAAATCTGAGTGGTGAAATTCGTGTAATCCAGCAGAAATACTGAATTCTAAAATTTTAACACCATAATTTCTCGCAGATTTTTCTTGAAAATTTACCTTACCAATCCAAAATCCATTCCTTCTTTCCTGTTAAACAAAAAGATTATAGCATCCTGATTTCTTTTGAACCGGATAACTTTCCCACCTTTTTTGTGGACATTATTCTGGCTTTGGTGAGGATTCCAAAATGGAACAAAAACAGATTTGAGCCACCCCATTGTATTGCCCCTTTGGTTGTCATAACCCTTTCAAAACGTATAAGATAAAAGATATCATGATGCCCAAAGGAAAATCTTAAGAGGATTAGATGACGCAAATTTGTAATCTTCTTAAATAACGATATCAATCGTAGCAGACTTAAATTTGTAAAACAAAACAACAAACTTTTATCAGTGATGATAAAGTTTTGAAAATTCTTGAAACTTGACGAAAATTGTGGAGTCTCGCGACTGGCCGATGGATGGAAAGAGTTTTATCGCATGAAATCGAGAGAAAGGAAATACTTATGTACGTTGGAATTCAAAAGATTTTTCTCATAGCTTATTCAATGAACCAATAACGAGGACTGTGGAAGTATCTTTTCTGTGCCATACGAGTATGCAGAAGCAATATAACAATAGTTGACCAACAATTTATTTATGTAAACCTCTTTCCGTGTTTACTTCACTCTGTATTATGGATTTATCCCAGCCATAGGTACACGTTGAATCACATTAAAATATAATCATTTATTCCGACTATAATACGATCTTATCAATTGGGAGCAAATCAATTTACCATTTACAACGCAATCATCCTCTTGTCAGCAATCGCCTTTCAATATATAGTACATACTATGAATGGAATATATTGTACGAGTTCGTACATTTATACAAAACGATATAGGAGAGGAACGTATTAGCAAAGGCAATGAACGCCCCAAAATGGTGATTAGGAAAAAACTCGTGCAATTTTGAAATTTGATAGAACTGAGGACAGCTCTCAGAATATGTCTTCCAAAGCTCTGTTGACAGGGGTCGAGAAGTCTAGGGAAGAGGGGGTAAAAGGACCTTTTTCAAGTTTCCCTTGAATATTTTGAAAATCATGTGATAAAAACCCTCTCCCCTACAATTCCCGATACCTATCAACGGGAACTTTTGGAGATGTACGCTATTCTAATGCTTCGTTTACGTTCGCGTGTAAAATTAAGCAAAACATGAAACATCCCATCTCTTGTGGGAACGACTCAAATGCTCGTGAATTCATGTTGGCCATGCAAGAAAAGAAACGTATCTTTTTGGTGTTGGTGCTTTTTAATGCAATTTTTCAATGTTCCGTGTTTTTCTCAATGGCCGCGTGTAAACAAAGCATAAGTATTGGCATCACCAATAGTGCACAAAAATAAAACTGCATGATTTTTAGGGTTTTGTAGTAAAACAAAACCCTTATGAAATCGGTCATGCGTCCGTCTGTCTGTCTGTCTGTCTGTCTGTCCATGGAATATCTCACGAACCGCTGAGGCTACATGTATGAAACTTAGTGAAAATATGTAGAAGTACTATAATTCTCTGGAGAAAGTGATGCATCGTTATAGGTCAACTTTGAGGGGGGGTCCCCATAGAGGGGGAAATGAAGGACGAAATTTTTTTTTCATTTGGTATAGGCAAGTGGGGTATCGTAAGAAAGGTACCGTCGAGTACATTTCATTTCTGGAATTTTCTTCAAATTTGAACGAAGGGGAAAAGAGGGAGAGGGGAAAATATGTGATCCGAGTTTGTCCCCCCCCCTTGCATTTCGAAACCGTTGAGATGTGAAAATTTGCAGAAAAGCGGCATTTTACTAACATAGAAAACTGCAAATAATAGAATTCCAAAATCTCATCAAAAAAGGTTAATAATAGTACATTTCTATTTTTTCAGTTAGCACACCCCTGCACCCCTTAAGTACACCCGAGGTCAAAAATATTATAAAAAATACACCTACCGGCTTCAAAGGTGCGAGTACTACTTGCATGTTGTTTTTCGTAGTGCGAATCGCAGTTATTATTACATATTATGGTTAATCACATTTATGAAAGGGTAAAGATTGGTAGGGGGCGATGTGTGATAATTGGCCAACTGTAACGGGCGGTGGAGGCGAGGGTGAGGGTTAAAATTAAGGTCAAATTTTGTTTATCGACTGGTATAGGCAAGTGGGGTGTTGTGAAAAAGGTAATGTTGAGTTTACTTTACTTATATTTGAAAAAAGGGGAACAATGAGGGAGGATAAATTATTAGATCGTAATTTGCCCCCCCACCCCTTGCATTTCCAGACCGTTACACTTAGAAAAATGAAAACTTCCAGGAAGGTGGGTTCCGAACAGTATATAAAATGGGAAATAATGGAATTTGTATATCTCCTCAAAATAGGTTAATAATAGTTTGTTTCCATAGTTACAGTTAGCGCATCCCTGCATCCCTTAAACACGTCCGAGATCAAAAGTACCGATGGCCAAGGATAACCAACACCATAGGCAATAATATCCGTATGTTCTAAGTTTCGTTACAATCACGTAATATGATTGGGCATATAAGATACTATATTATGGGTCAGACATTTTATTTTTTTTATCCATCTAAGTGGTACCAAGAAGAGCAAGGAGCCGATACTTACATACCAAAATAAGTACTTGCTACAAAACCCTCGGATTGCGGGCGTAGCCCTCTATATTCCGGTTTAATTTTTTTCATATTTTTCGTAAGTTGCCTGGACTGTATGGATAGATAGCCAGATCTTATCAAATTGCTGGTACTTTCTTCTTGAGGCGTATATCGGTCGAGCAGCTGCTTACAGCATATTCCTTACAAATGCATAATACATGAAATTATATTGCATGGATTGGTTCTTCTTCGTGCAAAATGTCGATTGGCCTGTTGGGATGATGAGATTGATAACTTTGTTGTAGAAAAGATATTTAAATCTTGTGAATTTCTAGTCTGCAAGGTAATATTCGGTTTCTTTGACAGATAAAATGATGTTTAAAAAGATGTTAATTTGGTTAGAATGCATGGGTAAGAGGTTGAAAAAAATCAGATAGGTGGGTCCCTCTTTCGAATTAAATAAAAAGTAAATGATTTTTTTTTTATTCTTGGATGGTGTCTAGTGAATTTCATCTCAAAATAGCTTTGTACTGAAAAAGGGAGCAAGTTGCCGACAGAATACTAGTATCTATACGAAATAAATATCTTTGCATTTGGAACACGAGCTATTAATTATACCCTAGACTTTTAGTATAGGGTATATTGTTTTTGTCACGACGGAAATATGTAACACCTTAAAGGAGGCTCCGGAGGTATAGCAATGTATGTATACAATATAAATGCTCAGGGTCACCTCCTGATTCGATTTAGCCATGTCTGTCTGTCTGTTTGTCTGTCCGTCTGTCC
The DNA here is from genome assembly GCA_964017055.1 of Chloromyia formosa. NCBI lineage: Eukaryota > Metazoa > Arthropoda > Insecta > Diptera > Stratiomyidae > Chloromyia > Chloromyia formosa. The sequence continues at coordinate 14,424,583 of OZ024813.1, read as the reverse complement.
GTCTGTCAGTCTGTCTGTCCGTTCGCACGATAACTTTCGATAGAATGAAGCTAGAGCCTTGAAATTTTGGTGAAATGTTGGAAGTATGATCTAGTTGGTTTGTATTGAAAATGGGTATGATCAAGCCAAAAAACGCCTACCTCCCCTACATATGTAAAATAATTAAATGTATCTATAACTCCCGATTAAATAAACACGAAAAGCTCTAGCTTCTGTAGATTGTTTGTGATGGTAATCTTATACTCCCCTGGAAAAATAAAATCGATCAGTTGAAGACTAACGGTGATTTTCTTACAAAGAGCCACGTACTACCCTACTTTTCAGGTTTTTTGTCCATAACTCTTGAACCAATTGACGTAGACATATGATTTTTGGCATGTAACCCTGAAGTAAGAAGCTGCTTAGGTTTTAGTAAGTTGGGCATAATCAGATCAAGGGAACGCCTACCTCCCCTACAAAGTTCAAAAAATTAAATATTATTTTAATTACGATAACTTTCGATAGAATGATACTAGCGAATTGAAAATTTGGTATAATGTTGGTAGTAAGGTCTTATTAGTTGGTACTGAAAATAGGCAAGATCCGACCCAAGGAACCCCTATCTCCCCTATAAATGAAACTTCAAATAAGCGATAACTTCTGATAGAATGAAGCCAGCAACTTTAAATTTTGGTCAAATGTTTGAAGTGAGATTGAGTTAGTTGGCATTAAAGATGGGTTAGATCCGACCTAAGGAACCCCTACCTCCCCTAGAGATGACACTTAAAATAAGCGATAACTTACGTCAAAATAAAGCTAGCGGCATAAAATTTTGGTCAAATGTTTGTAGTAGGGTCCAGTTGTCTAATATTGAAAATACGTAAAATCCGAATAACGAAACCACTACTTCCCCTACAAATGAAACTTCAAATAAGCGATAACTTTCGATAGAGTGAAGCTAGAGACTTAAAATTTTGTTTGTATGTTTGTAGGGTGATCTAATTGGTTGGTGGCAATGATAGGCTAGATCCGACCCAAGGAACCCCTACCTCCCCTACAAGTGAGACTTCAAATAAGCAATAATTTTCGATGGCATGAAGCTAGCGACTTGAAAAATTCAACAAATATTTGTAGAATGGGTTAGTTAATTGATTTTGAGAATGGTCAAGATCTCCCTGAATGAGTGCCAACCTCCCCTATAAACTGGCTATAGGAAACTCACTTTTAATGCAACGACCATATGTTGCCAATTATTACGTTTGGTGTCACCACTAGGTCTGTACAAGTCTAGGGTATATACGCTTCGGACTCTGGTTTTTTTAATATTGTTCTGTCGGCACGGTCCCTGGGCATCCAGTAAACTTGCGCACCTTCTTGACTGCAGCCAAGAGAAAGGAGACGAGCAGAAGGTTATAGTGAAAGATTTTTAGTAAAAGTTACATTCTGATAATGCAAGATAATAGCCGCATTTATTTTGGAACACGGGTGGAAAGAACGACACGGATCTGCGCCGAATGAACTTAAATAGCCACCATACCATACGTCTAGTAAGCAAGTGGGAATCATGTATCAAGTATCATGTGTGGGGGTGCAGGAACGCCGAGTACATTCCATTTTTGATATTTTCTTCAAATTTGGAGAAGGAAAACAGAGGGAGAAGTGAAAATATGAGATCATAATTTTTCCCAATCCGCTTCAAGTTTCGTAAGAATCGGCTAATACTTAATGATTATACACTCATTTAAAGTTGGGATTTTAACACCTTTATTTTCCGCAGATATTTTTATACCCTAGACTTTTAGTATAGGGTATATTGTTTTTGTCACGACGGAAATATGTAACACCTTAAAGGAGGCTCCGGAGGTATAGCAATGTGTATATATAAATGATCAGCGTCACCTCCTGATTCGATTTAGCCATTTTTGTCTGTCTGTCTGTCCGTCTGTCCGTCTGTCTGTCCGTTCGCACGATAACTTTCGATAGAATGAAGCTAGAGCCTTGAAATTTTGACTAGATGTTGGAAGTATGATCTAGTTGGTTGGTATTGAAAATGGGCATGATCAGGCCAAGAGAACGCCTACCTCCTCTACATATGTAAAATAATTAAATGTATTTATAACTCCCGATTAAATAAACATGAAAACCTCTAGCTTTGGTAGATTGAAAAACTAACGGTAATTTTCTTACAAAGAGCCCCATACTACCCTACTTTTCAGGTTTTTTGTCTACAACTCCTGAACCAATTCACGTAGACACCTGACTTTTGGCGTGTAACCTTGAAGTGAGAAGCTGCTTAAGATTATGTAAGTTGGGCATAATCAGATCAAAGGAACGCCTGCCTCCCCTACAAATTTCCAAAAATTAAATATTCCTTTAATTACGATAACTTTCGAAAAAATGATACTAGCAAGTTGAAAATTTCAAAGAATGTTGCTAATAAGACCTACTTTGTTGGTATTGAAAATGGGCAAGATCCGACTCAAGGAGCCCCCACCTCCCCTACAAATGAAACTTCAAATAAGCGATAACTTTTGACAGAATGAAGCCAGCAACTTGAAATTTTGGTAAAATGTTGAAAGTGAGATTGAGGTAGTTGGCGTTAAAGATGGGTAAGATCCAACCTAAGGAACCCCTACGTCCCCTAGAAATGAAACTTAAAATAAGCGATAACTTACGACAAAATAAAGCTAGCGACTCGAAATTTTGGTCAAATGTTTGTATGTAGTATGATCCAGTCGACTAATATTGAAAATACGTAAAATCCGACCATCGTAGGGGTTTCGGGTTCCCCTACAAAAGAAACTTCAAATAAGCGATAACTTTCGATAGAATGAAGCTAGAGACTTGAAATTTTGTTTAAATGTTTGCAGGGGGATCTAATTGGTTGATGGAAATGCTGGGCAAGATCCGACTCAAGGAACCCCCACCTCCCCTACAAGTGAAACTTCAAATAAGCGTTAATTTTCGATAGAATGAAGCTAGCGACTTCAAAAATTGGATAAATATTTGTAGAATGGGTTAGTTAATTGATTTTGAGAATGGTCAAGATCCCACTGAATGAGTGCCAACCTCCCCTGTGAACTGGCCAGATAAGAGACCCACTTTTAATGCATATGGTCGTTGCCAATTGGGACTTTTGGTATAACCACTAGGTCTGTACAAGTCTAGGGTATATACGCTCCGGACTCCGGGCCGAAGCTTCGCTTCGGCCTGGTTTTATTTTCGGCATGCGTTTCAAAAGCTTTTGTTTTGCTGCCAGAAATAGATTTTTTGTCTGCGAATGATTCAGTGCTGCCAATTCTTTATCATTTTGCTTAATTTTTAACTCGTATTTTGTTTAAAGTATCAGATAAACTTAAAACTGTTGTTTTTATTTCTACGGTTTTTTTTACCGCTTTGTTTTATGCCTACCTCTAGGAACTACTTATCGAATATATTAATTATTTCGGTTACAATTTCGTATCTGTTAAAATGAAAAATACTGAACGTGCTAAAATAAATTCAGTTACAATTTTTCCATTGATCTTCAATCGTGACAGTGAAACCTCAAGGATGTCTTCAATGACAAAATACAGAAGTTAATATAAAATTTATTTAAATACTGCGATATGAGAATGTCTCATCAATATTAAATGGGGCAAAAAGGTCGACCGGGTGAGAGGTCAATGCATCATATTGTCTTTTTTTACACTCCCTGCTAGCTCAAGTATTGAAGTGAATTAAATTTTGATGAAACAATAAATAATAATAAAAACTAAATCAAAACATACCAGTATAATCTTAAAGCCACGAATTCTGAATAAACGCAAATGTAAACAATATGTATTCCGATTACGGTGGCGTGATTTCTGACGGAATGACCACAAATTTACAACAGTATCTGCAAAGAGAGATAATTCGCGAGATGTTTACAAAAAAAAAAAATGTAATAATTTTGATTATTATGGAGTTTAAGTGGCTGTTATAGCTTACAATGTGAATAATAATGGACTGACAAGAATGACTCATCAAGTTTCCACACAGAACTGGAAATAAGTAGTCTAATTAGAAGGTCTGGACGTTGAAGATTTGCACGCATTTCAACCTGAACGACAATAATTAAAATGTTCGAAATCAGCATTTGTAAATTAAAAGAATGTGTTTTGAAATAATTAAAAAAACTGGCACAAGTAGTCATAACAACCCAGAACACTACAGGCCTATCAGTCTAACCTCATTTATGTTGAAAACCATGGAGAATATGCTGGATGGGTATATTAGAGAGGCATTCGAGCCCGGCTATCTATCTACTTTAATGGGAAATCGGTGAAAATGGCTCTGCATGAAGTATAGTTTCCACCATTGAAAATGAATGAATGGAAAGGTTCAAGCTACTAACCCTGTTGGTCGGGCACTGCGACCATGACAGATCTATTGCGCCGTAGCTTTTACATATTAATGTAGCAAAGTCCTTGCACCACTACTACTACGTACGAAGGCCAGTAATGTCTCTTGCAGAAGTTTCCCTGATAACGGAAGGGTCCGTGGCGATCCACCCGAGGAACGCATACCTAGCTCGCGCAACAGCGGAAAATTTACACAAAATGTGACCTGTAGTCTCAACGTCTTACAAACACAAACGACATTCCGTCTCGTTAGACAATCTTGTTTAGATGGTATCTCACCCAATGGTGACCCGAGAGGTAGCGTACTAGTAACCTCAGGTAGGCCTTACTTATGTGGGTAATATCATCATACATATAGTCCGGATGGCGCAACGGTTAGCACGTTCGCCTTCAACGCACTGGGCCCCGGTTCGATTCCGGGGATTTACGTGTCGGACTATGAGCCCACTCAGCTGTTAAATGAGTACCCATTATGGGGTAAATAACTCGGTTGAGCGTGTTGCTGATCACATACCTCTGCACAAAAACCGTCACGATCTAGAAAATGAGCTTGGTTTCAAATTGGACTGTTGCGCCAGTTATTTATTTTTATTATGAAGAGTCTCATTAGCTCCTTAGATTCCTGCAGTCCTGGAAGATTTTCCCAATAGAGCTGTCGTAACCTATCGGACCAATCCTTGATAATTGACCTTGCTGGAGCCAAGCTGAGACCACAATAGGGTTCCGGTCTGAGAAAGGTTAATGATGAACCCTGCCTGGCAACTTCATCCGGTACTTCGTTACCCTTAATACCACAGTGACCTGCCATCCAATACAGAACGATTTGGTTGTCAGTCGCCAGGCACTGGAGGAGTTCACGACACTCTTTCAATAATCTAGAAGAGAACTTATGCGAAAAGAGAATGGTCGCCCGGCTATCTGAGCATATAGCAATAAGTGCGCCGCGAGGTCTCTTCTCTAAGCGTACGTTTATACTATGGCGGTGGCGGCGACGTTTTTTTTCCGTCGAAGCAATTAATGGCTAGCAACACATGGAAATGAATGGGAACGTTGTTATTAGGCGCGGTAGCGTTCGACGTTAAAACGTCGAACGTCGCGTCCAAAATTTTTAACGTCGCATGTTGGCGGACTGGCGTTCGAACGTCGACGTCGACGTCGACGTCCACTATAAACACGTGCAATTATATGGCAGAGTTTATATTACGACGGTAGCGGCAGCGTTTTTTCTTGAATCTTTTTTATAATTACATGCAATTACTCTTTGTTGTGGTGGTTTAGTAGGAATATTGTTTTGCGGATGAGGATGAGGGTGTGGATAAAAAATTGTCCGAGCTCGAGAATGCGGAGGAGGATAAGGATATTTGATAATGAAAAGATGAGGATACGGATAAGGGTGAGGATGGGGATGGGGATATACATATTTGTTGATTTGTTTCTACATGTGAAATATTATGTAGTTGTGAACATGAGAAGCACATCTGCTTCCAATGCACAAAGCAGCAATATTCTCCGTCTATCCATGATGTAGGCTCAAGAAATAGCGAATGATTCCACGTACGTCGTTAAAAAACGTCGTAATATAATCAAAAGCCAACGACGTTTTTTTAACGTCGAACGTCGACGGAAAAAAAACGTCGCCGCCACCGCCATAGTATAAACGTACGCTAAGATAACCCTGGCGCCGATCTCAATGGCATGAATCTCGGCTTGAGAAAAACTGGGCCAAGTGCCCATAGCGATTGAAATCCTGGTGTTGGTTCTAATGATGCCAAGACCTACTTCTTGTTCAGCTTTAGATCCATCAGTGTACCACATGATGTATAGGGTCCAGGCAGGGACCGCCGTTTTCCTCTTCCGTTCGGTCGGGGATGAGAGCTAAGAACTTATTGCCGAAGCATAACTCCTTGGTCCAATAATCTGATCTCAGGCAGATCTGCAAGCCAAGAATTTGTTTAAGAATGCTCATGTGACTAAAGTCATTGCCGCATACATCAGAAACTAGATGTCCTAAGAGCATCGAACGCTGCTGTTTCCATAATGAATATGTGCAGCGGGGTTAAATCAATGAGCGCCTCTAGACCAGGCGTAGGGCAAGTATGCGTGGCCGCAGTTATCCCTGGACAGGCAAGGCGTTGTAATTTGTTGAGTTTTAGAATGGCTGAGCTTTGTTACACCTTAGGCCATCAAGAGAAATTCATTTCTTGTTGGGCCAGAGTACATTTCCGCTTTAGGGACTAAAAATCCATGGTGTATGCATCAAGAATGGCTTCACATAGAATAAACTAGGTTCTCAGTATCTAAAACAGAAACGGATTCTGAACTCGCACTCAAAAAACTTCCGTTTTACGAATTACAAATGCTTTATATATGGGGTCTAGGTTCTTACCATTAGCTTAAAGGGTTGCCGCTTCAGGAACTACAAATCCCTCGGGGTTTGGGTTCTAGGTACTTTCCACCTAAAGCTGAAACGGGAACATGATTTAAAACTGGTTTCGTACCAGAACTTTTTCAAACAAAAATTAATTGATTTTGAACAGGCGGATTTTTAATCGGTGGATTTTGAACAGGTGAATTTTGTACCTAATCCCTTCATCACACGGCAGCGGTAATGGTTCCTATACCAGTACAACCACTAAAGATGAAAATGGACTGTAAGATGATGAAGCTGGCCAATACTTACCGGAAAGCGCCACCAACTCCAAAATAACTAGAAAATTCTGGGACTGTTACGACCCCGAGAAAACCGATGCACTATTAGGGCTTCCCAGAGGAAAATGTGCAATGTTTGTTGGCTAACTAACTGAACATTGCCTGATAGGGGAGCATGCGGTTTAATCACAAGTAATGACTGAAAGAATTGTAAGCTATTAAAGTTACTAAGTCTGAACATTCACGGACTGTTCAAATTTCCCCTAGTCGAAGCCAAAATTTCCCTGTCATATCCAATTTTTGGCATCGACCAGGGAAAATTTTACTTTTAGACGCCCGTGAATTTCCAGCGTAAGGAAACCTTGGACAAGTGCTTCTGTGAATGCCCAGCACTCGCCAGACAATGACAAAAATGGCTAGGGGCCTACTTCCTTCGCAATCTGAAAGCAATTGCGGACCTTTGCATGAAAAGTCTTCTAACATTCGCAGTTGCGACGAAGACTTTTGAGCTCAATAAAGACCCGGCACTAACTATCAACACTAATACATTATGGGCACCACAGGTATGTAACATCACTTTGGATCCAAGCGGTCTATGTACGCCTTAAAGCCGCCACCTAACCTGGCCTAACCTAAAAATATATATCAATTTTTTTCTTTTTGGATGTTACAAGGTAAAAATGCGTCGTTCAATTCATAGTCATTTACATACTAGAACTTTTCCCAATAAAATCTTCAATTTTGTTTGAGATTTTTGCTAATATAACTTATCAGTATTATTCTTGATTACAAATTCTGCTCTAGAGATAAGTACTAATTCGAAAAGACTTATCAAATTGTAGTAAAGTACGTGCACATGTTCTTAAGGCCTGACCTCCTGAAGTAATTTGTTCCCAGCTATGCGAGCAATTAAATAAGTATTTCAACAACCTATTGACGTCAAGATACAGTTTTTCTGTAGAATCTACATTTAAAAATGGGTGCGGAGTGATTATCGTCATAATAATTATGAAATCAAAGAAAAAGTAATGACTGCTGCAATGTTAATGATTATTAGCAATTAATTTAAGGCACCTTCTTTTGCGTATCTATCGAGTGTGTATCGACTATGGTAAAAAACACGCATTACACAAACAACAAGCGACTTGTTGTTTGTATGATGTGTGTTCGTTACCCTACTCTACACTTGACAAATATGCAAAAGAACGCGCCAATAATAAAAATAAATAATTTGCGCAATAGTTCAATTTTGGACCAATTAATAATAGTTAATATAATAGTTGTGGTAATTCAGCGATTACCACGAATTTAACACATCAGATATCCACGGTCTTCCATAAAAGCTGTTGAAGTCAATAAGCATACATCTAATTAACCTGCATAAAACAGAATCATTGAATGGAATCTGCAATAACGAGCCACGCTCCAATCTGTCGATGACTGGCAAAGAATTCACCAGTCAATATTTTATGAACACGGAATAGCAATGAACAAATACCACATTTGTACACCTTGTGCCACGATTTTTGTTGGTTCTGCTTTTCACCTGTGCACCCTTTGTACGTATGTCTGCACGTACGAGTATGTACGTATCTGCTGCTCTTAATCTCGATTATCCGAAACAGTCGCGAATAATCGACTTAGGCGGTGGCGCTACAATTCAACATGCAATTGTTCAAACTAAAATAGGTAGCCATTGAATGTTTGGAGTTATGTACAAAATTTAAGGTGAGCGCACACTTAGTTGATTTGAGTGGTGGAAAAGAACATTCACTCTGGAAGGAGCGAGCCCCCTATGATAACGAAGCTTAGAAAGCTAGCGTCACGAAAATTCTCTGAAGAAAAGTTTTTAAAAGCTCTCTTTTAAAAGCTCGTTATTTCAAAGTTCCAATTATTCCTATCCGCATATTGCATTCCGTTTGAATTTTAATGGTATTTAAAAGAAAAATTGCTTCCAAATCTACAGTATTATTTATTTTTTATTATTATTATTTAATACTGTTCTTACGACATTTCTAAAATTAACCCTTTTCAACCCCCTTAAAAGAAATTTACATTTTCACATACGGTTTTATTCCTATTTTGACCTCCAAGACTAGGGATAGGTTACTGTTTACATAAGATTTCAAAAACCACCCTCTTCCCACCACTAAATGGAAAATAGTAAATTATTCAACGGTTTTAGTTCGATTTTGATGAAACTTTTTTTTATGAGACCTTCAAAGCAAGTGACTGTCTACACAGAACTTCCGAAAACAAATGCAAATTCATGTACAGTTTTATTCCGATCTTGATGATTTGCGGTGGTTTTCCAAATTCCTATAATAAACAGTTTCCCCTAGCCTTGAAGGTCTAATATAAAATACAAAACTTCATCAAAATCGTAATGAATTTATTGATGCAAATTTATCACTAGTTTCATTCCGATTTTGGTGATTTTTGTATATTAGACCTTCCTTTTTCCTTTTAAGGGCTAGAAGGGATGGTGTGGTTTTCCGAAATCCGAAGTATTTTAAATAGTTATCTTCTCCTTGCCTTGAAGGTCACAAGTACAAAATTTCATCAAGATCGGGATAAAACTGTAGATAAATTCGAAGATTTCGTTTTAGGAGTGAGAAGGGGAAGAAAGTAATTTTTGAAATCTTATGTGAAATAACATATAAACCTATCCTTTGTCTTGGAGGCCCAATCTACAAAAAATAGTTAAGATAGGAATAAAACTGTATATAAAAATGTAAATTGCTTTTAAGGGGGGCTGGAAAGAGGAATGGAGTGGATTTTTAAAATGCCATGTAGACAGTAACTTTCCTTTTATTTTGGAGGTCCAGGTCCAGTATTCAAAATTTCATGAAAATCGGGTAAAAGTAGATTTGTAAGCGAACTCTCTTTCAAAAAGTATTAAAGTGATTTCATACACAATTCATTGAAAACTTTCGAAAATGTGAAACTGTGGGAGCGAAAAAGTTGCACACTTCTTTGCGTAACCTTCTATTCTTGAATCGTGTATGAGGGAGTTTTCTTTCGGTAAAGGTCAGAGTGTTATGTGTGGGGCGGGTAGCGTGTGGGCATTCGCAGCTCCTATTGGGTAGTTTTCAGAAAAAATGACAGTACTCGTATTATCATTTTCGTAGTGTACTGTGCAAGTTGATATGATATTCGAACTTCAATACAAGTAACTCGAAGAAAACTTGCGATCCGCCGACATTCCAACATGTTTCTAAGCATTTGGAACTTTATATCTCCAACAAATGTATTCATAACTCGAATATAAGGCCGTTGCAATAAATCTGAAACCTCGAAGATTTTTTTAAAAGCTTCTTTAACTTGAATCAACCAGTGGCGTAGATAAGGGGGGGGATTAAGGGGTTTATATTTTTTTATATAAGGGAAAAATCCAATAAGGCGTGTTAAATCAGCGGTGGCCCAACACATCATCGAGATCGAATACGCGATAATTTGAGACTATGTTGAGCCAATACGCTGTCAAAAATAATAATAAAGATAAAGATCGACTTCTTCTCCTTCAACGTGTTGAGGCGAATTTAAGACTTCTTCAACATGTTGAGGTGATTTTAAGTCTTCGCAGACTTGTTTCGTGTTTAAGAACCAGAGTCTCCGGATTGCGAGCAGTGTTTATTCGAATGGTTCAATCAATGTCGCCAAAAAAGCATCAAAATAGGTTGGCCCATATTGACGGAGAAGACCCTTGAATTCGGGAAAAGTTTAAATCACCTAGAATTTGTAATGTATGTAATGTAATGAACCATATTATGGTCTGGTAGTACTGCTTCCACCGGCAGGTCAATGGCAGCACCTGATGAGTAAGGATCTGTCGGTGGTACGAAACCAGAGGCCGAGGGTCCCATTACGCCTGGACCCTGATGCGAACGCAAGGAAATCTGCGCCGTCCACCAACCATTCCATCCTTATCGACTCATTTTTTATCATTCCCCATTTTGACCTCCCCTGTTTGTGTTGTTTTCCCCAGGCCTATGAATTTTTGTTAAAACGTAACGGACAGGGGCAACGAGCGGCGAAAACCCCGCCCACGTCTCCAGAACTGAGCTACAGCAAGCATAGGCTGCTGCCTTTTTCTTCGCCAGATGGCACAGCCTGACCTTCACGGTCAATTAAGCTACCTTAGGCTCCGTCCCCACGGGCATCTTCGCATGCCCACCAAACCGTCAATTACAAATCCAAGGCTTCAACAAACGCCGCACAACAACTGCTTGTGGTGAGAGTTTATTGGGAAATAAGAAAAAACCCAAGGTGCATGTCAAACATTAAATAACTGCTATTGATCTATGAAGCAAACGGTAAGGCATGGATGACGTCCGCGATTTAAAAAAATGGTTAAACGTCTACATAGTATAAGGAATTGAAAATAAAAATTAAACGAACATTATTGTTTATCACATATGATTCCTACTGATCTGACATGTTTAAAAGTCTTACTTCTTCCTCCCAACACGACTTCGAAATTACAACCCGTGGACCAGGGAATCATTAAAAATTTTAAATCATTCTACCGTCATGAAGTTCCACTTCAAATGATAAAAGAACTTTGAGTCGAATAACCCATCAACCAGTGGCGGTTCGTGGATTCCAGAGCAAGGGAAGCAGACCAGGAAACTTTTGAATAAGACGCATTGATTTGATTTGTGGAAAATGGAACGACTCCAATATCTGATGGACATGACATTTTACACAACATGTTGTGTCCATCAAAAACTCAGTGGAGAGAATTCATAAAGCAAATTGGCAACAGTATGCTAACCGTTGTGTGTTATGAACTCAAACAATATTAATGTAACTCAAAATGACTTCCGATACTCAGGTTTTACGATATATTTTTATACTTTAGCCTCGAATTAGATGTTATCCTTTTTGCAAAGCTCGTAACCGTTTTCGAGTTATTCTCGCCTACACATTCAATGGTTCAATCTTCGAAAAATTAAATCGTTCATTGTTACTTTTTACATAATATCGGATCCTAAAAGTTTTAAAATAATTGTTATGATGTACCCCAGTAGGTTTGTTCTACCTAAAGTGAGAATTCGACCCATATATGTATATCAAAGAAGCTTATCGCACTATGTTTCCATACAAAACTTCAACTTTCAAGAAAATTCATTAAAAAGAGTTCCAATTCGTTCGTTTTAAGCTGGAATTCATTAAATGCCATCATCAAATTTTGGCACCTCAAATATTTTATTTATTTAATTAATTGAACCACCCACCACACCCCAACTCAAAAAGCAAGTCCACTTCTACGAGTATAATAGAAAAAATTGCAAGAGAAACGGAAACTTAACATCTACATGCTCATCGTATCACCTTAAAAAGTCTTCATACAAAGTGCTTAAGAAGCTGCGATTTTGGCAGCTTCTTCTCAAGATATACGAGCGCATCATAGTGGCACGACAAGTGTAGAAGATTTTACTCAATGTCGTCGCGTCGGGCTGCGTCGAAATGCGCGATCCTCAATAGGCACCATAGAAGCTGTGATTTCTGTTGCTTCCATTGATTCTAGGCGGACGAAAATGTTTCGCCCATATTCTCTTCGCTTTGTTATCACGAATAGAAGTAAAAGAGTATGGGATAAAATAAAATGAAGAGAAACGTATTATTTGTACATACATATAGGAAATAGGAAGTCGAATTGCACAGGAAATACGTATGAAAATAATGTATGAAGAATGTAATTGATGAGTAAGTAATGATCATATGATAAATCATATGGATGAAATAATTAAGTGTATTTTAGGGAATCTATATACATATATTGTATAATGTTTGGCTACGTGGATTTGAATGAACTATATATTTGGTGAAATTAACAAGGGAAGCACTGCTTCCTTTGCTTCCAATGAGGAACCGCCCCTGCCATCAACGAAACGAAACGATTCGATTGATTGAAAAATCCTTGAAACATGTCACCCAGGAAACATCTCGAAATTGTTTTAGGGCTTGTGGTTTTGTACTGTGGAAAACCAAGCACCAATCGTGACAGCCAATGGAACGAACGACATAAATGACGAATGGACCACACTCTCGGTTGCTTTGAATATCGCTGAACCGATTTCCGATGAATATCTAGAAACGACTGAATAATTGTCAAACGGAGGAAGAAATAATTGATGAAGTTATAAGAGCTAATGGGACAATAGAGGAAAACCAAGAAGTGGATGACGACGAAGAAATTACCGAAGAAATAGCTATACCAACTACAAAAGAAGCTCGTGCAGCAATTGAAATAATACGGGCGAATATGAAAGGATGCGATGGAGTGGATGATGGAATATTAAAATATATCAGTGAGGTAGGAGATTTCATCGAAAGACAATCCTTCAAACATTATGTCAGATCAGTTTGAACAACTTTTTGTTAAATAGTCCCCAACGTCAATCAGAAGCAAAAGAATCTCATCTCAAATTTTGTCATTGCTTAAACAATTTCCATTTTTATTTATTAATGTGTTGATGCTTACAACATTGATGATCGTTTCTATTTAAAACATCGGGAACATTCCTGTTTCGCGAAAATTAGGAGAATTCTCTCTATTAAATTAGGGAGAATTTTCACAAAACTCGGGAAATTTCCGCTTTAGGACCTACTAATCCCCCCGGGTGGGTTCTAGGTTCTTACCACCTAAAGCGGAAATGGACTACCTAAAGCAAAAATGCCGGAAATTAAGGAATTACAAAAATTCTCTCTAATTCAATAGAGAGAATTCTCGTAATATTCGCGAAACAGGAATGTTCCAAACATCGATAAGTTGAAGTTTCATTATACTTAATCTAAATATCTCGACTTTTAATAATTTGATAAGGAAATTGTCGATCCCTTGAGATCCGAGTTATCGAGATTCGACTGTATTTAGAGCTTGATGGTAGGCATTCGCAAATGTTCATTCTGCATTCATCCATTTTATCGCATGTTAAATCCATATTTAACATGGGAATCAAATCGATGAGCTCATGAAACGCAGGTCGTGTGAGAGCCATGAGTCCAGCAGTAATTTTTGCACTCGAAAGAAAGTAGTTCGGGACTGAAATCAACACTTGAAATTACTAGTGCACACGTAAAATTGGCGTAAAAAAAAAAACTTTTATAATGTGTTTGTTGTTGCACTCATAGGCTGCGTTCCTAAAACGCCGTCGCGATTAGTGCTGCATGGTAATTTGGCCTGGAAACGCTTGCGCTGAGCTAAGCGCTTTCAATTTTAGTCAGCATAAAACATAAACGACATTTACGACAATTGTAAAATTTCGACTCTAACTTCGATTGTGTTGTGTATGGTCGATGGTCGTGTTTTTAACGTAATTGTTAAACCTTATTGTGAAAAGAAAGTTGTTACCATATCTTGCGCGCCACCTAGGACTCATCGAACAAGAAATTTCGAGTTTTCTGCCAAATCACAAACTGAACATGGCATTTGACAAATGAGACATACAGCATGCCGTTTATAAAACACGAAAATAAACACAATGTGCTGGTCAGCAATTGTGAAGCGCTGACTAGGCGCTGAGTCAGCGATTTTTTTTTATGTACCGGCAGATGAATTTAACATGAAAGTCAAATGGATGAGCCCGTAAAACGCCTCTCGTCTGAAAGATACTTTTACTCGGTGAGCTGGTGACTCCACTAGTCCGACTCACGGGCAGATCGTGTGAAATTTTCCATGTAACTCCATGCTAAATCCATGAGTCCATGAGCGCTTTAGTCCATGAGATCATCATCATCGTGGCGCGATAGCCCGACGTCAAGCCTTGGCCGCCATGAGATCATGAGCTCGTTGCCTGAGCAAAAATCAACGATAATCATGTACATATACAGCTGCCACGCCCCACCGAGGCTAGATGTAGTGAGACCTGGAAGTTATTGGATCGGCTAGAGTATGGCCGCAGCTAGATATTTTAATAGGGAATGCGCAAAACAAATGCTAGAGGATGGATGCTTCTCGATACTTTTGATCGGCTGGGCTTCGTTCTAATGAACGTAACGGACGGTTTGGTGGGCATCCTAAGATGCCCGTGGGATGGAGCATAAGGCAGCATAATGACCGTGAAGGTCGGACCATGCCATCTGGCGAAGAAAAAGGCCCCTCAACGAGCTAAACAACGGCCTATGTTTGCTGTAGCTCAGTTCAGGAGACGTGGAGGGGGTTTTTGCCGCTCGGTGCCCCTGTCTTTTACATATTAATTAAAATTCATAGTCCTGGGGTAGACAACACAAACGGGGGAGGCAAAAATGGGGAGTAAAATAATATACGACTAGTATAAAAATTTCCGGATAATCTCCTACACTCTCGCTTCATATGCGCCGACCCTAACTAAACTCACAACCCACATCATACACAAAGTCACCATACATACGTATAACCTTTAGCACGCGGCCGGCTGCTGCAAACATTGTTTAGGAATTCAGCAATTGCAACATAATTTTGAACTGTGTTCGACAAAATCCTGAGCATTACGCCCAGGCTACTATTAAATTTTATTGTACGAAATTTTAGTACGAAAAGAAAGGCACCCACCAATTTAAGAGATTGTGAAAATGGTTGCACGAGTTTGCCACGCCAAATCGCTTCTTGCAACATGCACCTGGGAATATTGTCTAAGAGCCAACAACAAAAAAAGACAAATAATTTTCTCACAGTTCTAACACATATCGCCGAAAAGACCTTGACTAGATGCGCAAGAAAAAGGTAGTTTGCCTGCTGAAGCTTGTTACTAACAGCTAGAAAATTTTACGTAAATGTCACAAGCAATGAAAGTCATTTTCTCAACTTTAATTGATTAGGGACACTTCCACAAGTCTAAATCCAAAAAGGCAAACCAATATTCTGTTGCTAACACCGCCGCAGAAGAGTTGAAAATTAAGAAATTTTTATCAAAAAGGTGGTCCGGATGGCGCAGCGGTTAGCACGTTCGCCTTCAACACACTGGGTCCCGGTTCAATTCCGGGGATTTACGTGTCGGACTATGAGCCCACTCAGCTGTTAAATGAGTACCCATTATGGGGTAAATAACTCGGTTGAGCGTGTCGCTGATCACATACCTCTGCACAAAAACCGTCACGATCTAGAAAATGAGATGATGCTAACTCATCTCGAGGCCGTGGTTCAAATTGGACTGTTGCGCCATTTATTTTTATTTTATGAAATAGGTGGAGGAACACATAACAATTGTAAATAACACGACCACACTCGAATGTCAATCTTAATACGAATGACATTTTTTCTGGGTACTTTCATAAATATCAGTGTAAAAGGCCAAGGCCCGACGTCGGGCGCCCCGATGATGATGAATCTGCTCAACATTGATTCGAACAAGAATTGGATTCAGAACACTCCTACAAGTGTTAGTACAAAATGTAGACCTAAATTCCGTTGTTGTTCTAGCTATTATCAACAAGCTCCGATAGGCAGACTAACTTTTCTTACACATCTAATCAAGGTCTTTTCCGGGATATGTTAGAGCTAATGACTTTTCTTTTTTGGTCGTTGGTTCTAGGTTTATAATACTATAGTACAGTAGTTTGATAAAACGGCCACTACAGGATTACGCGATATCATATCTAAAGAAAACGATCATACACCTGTAGCCGTAACAATAGCAATTTCGCATAGAATTCAAGTGGAAGTTTAAAATAATCGCGTTGAGTGGTCCGAAAGTCGGTTACCAACACTAGATATGCGAAAGCCTCTTAGGATTTGCGTGTGCTCGCCAAAACGTTTAGCAAAGTTATGCCAAGGCCGCTGTCAATTTAAATGTATAAATTTTTCAGCGGATCGCCTTTTAGGGAGTTCCCTCGAGGTCTATGGTGGCTCTCTTGGAAGATTGAAGTATTTTAATATACGAGTAATATTCAACTCTCGTAACGAACGTAGGGCGTCGGCACGATATTCCCATTAGCAAAAATGCGAAATTGTTGTCGGAATCAAAGTCAATTTATCCAATTGGAAAAATAAGTCAAATTCATACGAGTATATCAATTTTCCAATCAAATTACAAGGCTGCATGCTACTAAGTAAATTGTGGGTCAAAAATCAATACACTCTGGAACTTATCACAGCCCACAAAGTCACTTAATAATATTAGCCGCGTTCGAGATAACCGGACAGCGATGATTTCTGAATCGAATGCCCTGGATCAAGTGACGAGCGAATTTACACAGGCACCATACAGATAATTCGCATGCCCCTGGAGAGCCGAAAACAATTAACAACATATGCAAATATACAGGGCGAATTGTCGAGAAACAATTTACGTTCAACCAATTCACTTTCAGCACTGATCCAGATGTGATCCAATACGAGACCTGGATCACAGACCGGTCAGTCGTTTTGTATAGGAATGCGATTTTATTCGTGTGAAAAGAACGCGGTTTTGCTTTCATTCGCCACAGGAGTTTATGAAAATTTCTTGGACAAAAAGTTTTATATATGAACTTGCGAAACCGAGAAAATGTCAAGGACGAAAATTTTGTCAAATTACGGATGTGGATATTGGAGTAAAGCACTTATGACTTGATGAAACTGATACCAGAGAAAAGTTGGGAATTTATTACTCGTTTAAGTAGGCGAGTAAGGATTCATTACATTTATTTGATGGAATCTGATTGGTAATTATGTACTTGTCAATCTGTGGTCCCTTTGCGGGATTCAGATCAGCGTCGACATCGCATTCATTATTTGTACCTCGTTGATGAGGTGATGAGGCTCGTTCATAGACTTTTAGGCGAGTTGCTCTTCTGATTATCTCGGTATTCGCTGTTTTGACATTTTATACACATTTCATCGGATCAAACAATTGCACTGAAAAGAAAGCTACTCCTGAAAGAAGTTACTGTTTTTATAAATAAAAGGAGAGAACCAAGCTTTTGCGCCACTTTGTAGTCAGAACTTTTGTCATTATGTTTAAGTGAACTCTACTTGGATCAAATTTTACGGTATCGAGATTCTGCATACAATGTGTAAGGATATTACTTGGAGGATAAAAATGTCCGTTCCGATGGGGGAGGGGATGTCAGATGTAAATTTGAAAAAGAGAGTTACGCGTAGTTCTAGAATGGTGACATTAGTGGACTTCGGGTCATCCCGGCGTTATTGATCCATTTATGAAACTCAACAGTGAAAGTGGCAGAAACGTCAAGTTGGGAGTCACAGTTGACAGCAAGGTACGCTGACCGGATCATTTTAGGGTAACATCCGAAAAGGGGGATATATTTAGTTTCACTCGGATTTTTTGTCATTTATCGCTCGCGTCAGCCTAAAACTCGCAAAATTTGAAAAAAAAAATTATTTTTAATTTTTTTTAATTTTTTTTTTTCATTTTTAATCTAAATGTTTTAATTTTTTTCTTTATTTTTTTGTTCTAATGATTTATACTGAATGTTTGATATGTTTAAAACTAATCAAAACGCTGTTGCACGCAGAGCGAGCGAAGCGAGCGTTCATGTTTGTGCGATACTGAGGGTTGCGATCCCTTAAGCGCGGAGCGAGCGTAGCGGAGGATTTGGAAATTATTTAAATTTCCCATGCCTCCAATATTCCAAACATTCAGTATAAATTATAAAAAAAATCAAAACAAAAAAAAAGCTTAAAAAAAAATTTAATTTTTTTTTTGCAAATTCTGGACTTTTAGAGTGACGCGAGTGACAAAAATCCGAGTGAAAAGTGATTTCCCCAGCCGGGGCCCCGGAAACTAAAAAGTTGCCCGAAAAGGCTTTGTGGATTTGTAAGCAGTGTGCAGGCATAACTTGGGGCACCAAGCCCGCTTTGTCCTCTGGATCAACAAAGCGATTGTTTGGCTAGTTATTGAATATGGGGGGGCGACCGGTAGCGCAGTGTGTTGAGGCATCAGTCTCATATTTTACTACCAGCGTTTCGGGTTCGAATCCCGTCCACAACGATGTTCGTGGCCATGGATGTGGAGGAGGTGCATGCTGGCAACTGCATTCTCCGAAACCAGTTTATGCCAACGAAACGTCAACTGGGCCACATGGAACAGTTGACGTGCTATGCCCCACAAGGGGTTAGGGCACTTGAGTAGATGTTTGGAAGAAAAGAGCGACCACCCTCTCCGCTGGTAGGGACACTGTTGCTAAAATACAAAGGCTTGCATCCCACTCTATAACAGGGTCCCTTTCCTACTGCGGCTCTTGTGGCTTTGCTTGATCCACCGCCATTGCACATTCACATCGAAGCAGAGCCAAAAATTATACTAGCAAGACTTAGAGCCTGTGATACACAAGTTAGACTTAATCCATAAGAAAACAGCTTGTCGCTAAGTTATAGTACATTTAGTATACCATCTTATCAGGGAGCTATGCGTTAAGCACCCCTTCCTGTCAACTGTGTAATATAGATAACCAGTGAAACAAGTTCTGCAACTTCCTCCATTCCAACACAATAAAAAATGTTGGCCCAGGATACAACTATACCGAGCTACAGGCAGGACTAGACCGCACTACTTCCTCCTTCGCTGACATAAATTTTTTTCGTGGTCTAGCAATCTGAATTGTCAAGAAGCAGATCAGGGGGTGGGAACGGGAGAAATTCTCCCGGCGTGAGAGAATCTAAATTGTTTATCACGGTATAATTCAGTAGTCGTCCTCTTGGCTTGCTCAACTTGAGCAGAAGCTGGGTTAGAATTATCTGGGGACTTCTCACAGTTCACTTCCGTCTCCGAGGTCTACCCAAAACTACGCGTATCGTTCCAGACGGAAGCTGCCGTTTTTTTGAGGCCGACATCCGCCTCCTACATACGAATGTGAAAGTCGTATAAGATATATGTCCATAACTAATTTCGTGTTCCGTCCCCAAAAATCTGCTAAACAAGGTATGTAGTTAGAATATTTTTCATAAATTTTGGCATTTACGTAAGTGCGGATTTGCGTAAGTCGGCCACACATATGTCGGGGGGTGACGGTATTTGTACTCGAATAGTATCAAACGCCTATGCTCAGCTTCGATATATTCCCCTGAGGCTCCATCAATTCTTCAAAATAAACATTTTAAGTGCTTACAACCTACAAGTAATCGTATATTTATCAAAAAGAATAAACGACAATAACACTTGAATATTCTTCCGGGAGTAGTATTCGAGTATGAAGTGACAAGTAAATTCAGCTAACACGAAAAAGAAAATGTCATTGGGGAATCTCTAAAACGAAGATGATACCTTCGTCGTTTTTTTTTACATTAGATATGACAACAGTCTCGACCCTTGTAGTTTGTACTAAATTAATGAAAAAAAAAACAAAAGAGAAAGGATTTATCTTAATAAACTGGACTCCACCCACACCACTAAATTGAACGTATAACAATATAAATAAATTTAAATTTATACAGTGCGACGAAATGATATCGTCCCAATCGTGTAGTTGAACTAACTATCCAAAATATTATCGATTTCGTCCCGGCCCACCATCACGTTCAATAGTATGAATTTCAACCGACGTTTGTATAGTAGCGACGAAGCCCGCGTTGAATTAAGTGATCCAGTTTTCCATTTACTTTGCCTGGTAATTATAATCCCATAATAGACTAGCTTTTGTGAAAAAGCCAATTTCAGGACAATCATTCGAAGTTGAGTCATTCAACGTGTAGCCAGGTTAACTCGAACCCTCGAACTACGGCAAGGATCTCCTAAAGTTAGTCACGGCCGTTTCACTCTATTGAATCGATCCAATGCACGTGGGCGACAAACTTGCAAACTGTGGTTTTTGCTGTCATTTGTATTACGGGGTCATTAAAATCACATCAAAGTAGTTTTCTATAAATATTCGTATCCTTCCATTAAAGAGCTTTATGGTGGAATTATGTTTCGCGAACAAGGTGAATGAAATCTGAAACACTTAAGCCACTCGCTTTACTACGAAATAATTTTTTTCAAGCCTATTGATCCCTCCGGAAATTAGGGTTCATATGTATTTAAGAAGTTTCCAGTCACAGTTTCAGTGAACTCTAAGAAATTATCCTGGAAATAGGTCGTTAGTCTGCATTTCTTTCCTCTACGAGTACTTTACCACTTTACTTTACTTGTAGAGCTGATGACTAAGTCTCTGTTGCTGACAAAATCTACCAGGAGTTGGCCGTTTTCGTTGCATTCTTTGTGGAGATTGTAACTTTCGGTTGTTCCACGGTGTGTCTCTTCATTCCCGACTTTAGTACTGTACTGAAATCTCCCATTATGATCCTTACGCGTTTGCAGGGTAGAGAATCAAAGCGTCATTCTAGGGTGTTGAAAAAGCAATTTTCGATTTCTTCATCTTTGCCTTCAGTCGGCGCATGGAAGTTGATCAGCCAAATTTTGAAGAACGTCGCTTTTATGTGGATAGCGCACAATCGTTCGCTGACGGGACTCCAATCAATGATGTGAGAATTATATTTAATACAAATTTTATCCACCACGGAAACTACTCCAAATTCGCCTTTTCCTGTTGGTTTTTTGATTTTGTGGATTGTGTGCGATTTCATGTCGTTAACGTCTACTCCGGTCCATTTCGTTTCCTGGATTGCCAAAATGTTTAGGTTGTAGCTACTGGCCTGTCGAAATAGATTTTTGACTGCACGAGTTTTGTGTAGCGTTTGGACATTCCAGGTTCCAAGAGAGTAGTTTCTTTTGTGTGGTCGTTTCCGTAAATCAGATCGTATCTGAAGCTTGACTTCAGTTTTCTGGACAATTGTTTTCTGGGAACGGGCTGTTACCGTACGGGGTACAAAAGGAGTTGGTTAGCAGCGTTTTACCGTCATTGTTCCAGAGGACACCCGCGAGGAGGACTCTGGAGTGGTCTTTTGTTTACTTTTTATGCGGAAAACTTCATAGTTTCCACATCAAACTGTCGATTACGATGCACCACAGGAGGTGAGCGGGCAGCCACGCATCGTAGAGGATAGCATGCATTTCACCCAGACTGTGGTGGTGAGATCAGCTCCTTTTACTCGAAGGACATTTTCGATGGATTCGAAGAAGGTATTGTCAAATGCTCCTTCAATGTCAAGAGACGCACACATATATCTGTAGTATAGTCATTCAATCATTTTATTACATATTCATCTCTCTGAAATTCAAGCATTCTGAATGATGTTGAGCTACAAGTGTCCGAAATGATCAAAAAAATGTGCAAGCAATTCCATCAATCAAAAATAAATTTCCATCCGAACAAAATCGTCAATTTGTTTCCAACCAGTTACTGCTGGCAAAATTCTATTATTCATGAATCATATATATCAACCCCTTCCAATTTCTCTTTTTCTATTCAAACTTACTCAACTAAACTCAAAAAAAAACTCTTTTACCCTGCATCGATCCCAAACAACTTGTAGATAAATTTGCTTATAGAAAATATACAAAAAAAAAGATATCCGAGTATGATTTCATATTCAGCATACTCATAAAAGGATATTCAAAGAAAGGATACACTGGATACAATTATTATATCTAATGGAATTTTATTTCATTTGACCTCCATTCTCTGGATTAGAATGCGAAGGGCTCCTGTCCTTTCATGGATTTTTTTTTGGGGGAGTAAGGTAGTCGTCAGAACTTTCGAGTGAAAACCCTACATTCAGAATTTGGTTACTTTTTTTTACATATAGGTATATTACTATAGTATACTATTTGACCCACCGCTGATAGTTCTCATAAAGTATCAACTTGACTCGGTCTCCAGGAATTGGGTAGTAAGGATCTATCAACCCTTTGCTTTGTGTTTGAATTGGTTTAAATTTTTTTGGGATGTTATGAATCACAAGGAATTAAAGAGTTCTTATACAAGGCTTCTGCGTTTAAGTTAAATCACTATCATTGGGTATGATACGAAGAGGTGATCCGGAAAATAACGGTCAGCTAAGACCGCAAGGATAAATCGTTTGAAGGGTAAGTTAATTTAACGAATTAAATATTGTGACGAGAATGCTAGGAAATCAGAAACTGTTGCTAATGCTTTTTTTGCCTCTCTTCTCCTCACATCTCGTTTCCACTTGTTAACTGCGCTGTACAAAAGTAGACTTTATTCATATTTTTCAATTCGCCGCTCATGAGCATGCGTGATAAAGAAAATCCTCACCGAAGAAAACTCCTTTCGACTTTATGCTTCCTAGCTTTGTTAGCTCAATTTTGCAATTCCATTTTGATAGAAAAATAGTAAAAATAATAGGTTTCATGTATTGCGAAATGCTATCGTTCGTATTTCTACAGCACCTCCCAGTCAACTCGTTGTTGGTATATGGCATGGCCCTGTGGAATTTCTCCATGCATTAATTGATGAGTCGTCGAGTCTGTAATGGGCTGGTTGGTGGGCATCCGAAAATGCCCATGGGTATGGAGCCTAAACCTAGCCTTGGTTGGCCATGCCATCTTGCGAAGAAAAAGGCCCCTCAACGAGCTAAGCAGCGGCCTAGGCATGCTTCGCTCAGTTCGGGAGACATGGGCGGGGTTCTTGCCGCTCGTTGCCTCGGTTTTTTACGTATTCATAAAACTGCATAGGCCTCAATATGGATGGAATGGTTGGCGGACGGCTCCTCGTGCCCACATCAACCTCTGGTTTCGTGCCACCGACATCTCACTACTCATCAGGTGCTGTCTTCAATCTGTCTGTGCAAGCAGCAGGACCAGATCAGAATAGCTTCAAAGAAGGGATGTCAGACTTTTTGGTAAAGTAAACGAATGCGATAACCAGTCCGGATTCTTTGCTTCCACTGGTCGAACTAGTAGCTACTGCTACTAGATCGCCGGTGGTGATGTCTGAAAGGCAAATTTAATTGATTTTATTCCTGAAAATAATAAATAATTCCTCTAGGTCAAATTGTTATAGAATCGTACTTAACTAACTCGATTTCCACAGATCGACGCCATGCGATTTTAGGACCCCCTCGTTGTCGGCCTTGTTTGGAAATGGGGTTCCATTTTATGGCACGTAAAGCTACTTCATTTGATAGTGTTTCGGAGCAGGAAATTTTTAGAATTCGACGAAAACATGAGTTGACGAAAACTTGTAGCTTTCTGGCAACTATTACGGAAACTGTACATATACTGTTCCCATACAAAAGCACAGACAGTGCAAGGGGCCGAGACAGGCCTAGCTTGGTCCTGATGCTGAGATGACAGCTCTGCTAAGTTTCGGACAGTATGCCGTATGCTCTTTAGCCTGGTTAATACGACGAGCGCAGTCCTGGTCCGTATCACCATTTTGGGCAACAATGCTACACATGTGGATGAAGAAGTCCACATAATTCACAGGATGCCCATTAATACTGATTGAAATAAGTGTAGGATTTCTTTTTCGCAATGGCGGCCTAAGAACCTTGGTTTTGTTGGTATTAATATTTTGCCAAACCTTGCTTGCCTCCGTCTCGTGATCTAACGCCATTGCGGACAGATTTTGACTTTGTTAGAGAGTAGGCATATGCCGTCATCATAGTTAGGATGTTAAAAATAAGATGTTAAAATTCATTGAATTCCTCTGTCTAGTTCAAATAAGGCTCCATGCAACACATCGCCGATCACTAAGAGGAATAGGGTTGGCGAGAGGATGCATCCCTGCCGAACTCGACCGCGAGTCTCAAAGTCCCCCGATATCTTACTTATATGCAGAACGGGACATTTCGCGCTGTCATAGGTTATCTTGATAATTGCCACTAGTCTCTCAGGGATGCCTCTCCTGCGCAAGTTTGACCATATTCACACTATCGAATGCCCCTCACTCTACCGGTCCAGCGGCGTCCACAATGAAGGCTATGGTAGAGAATTTTTTTTTTGGCATGAATTGACAAAGCGATTGTTCGGCCAACTATTGATTACGGAGCAGTTGTCGGCCCAAGTCTTAGAATTCTCATCTCTTGGGAAACTTCCCCACACCCAAGCCGAATAGCATGCCATTCAAGTCTGTGCGCTATTATGCTAGGCCACAGGTTACATCCATAAGAACATAGGAATCTACACTGACCGTCTGGCTGCCACACTGGCGCTAATACATATGGACATTCAAAACCAGTGAAGTCTTTTCAAGATATCCTTAACATCGTTGGAGCCTCATATAACCTCTCAATCTACTGGGTCTCTGGGCACTCCAACATTGTAGGCAATGAACAAGCAGATGAGCTTGCTAGACAGGTATCTGAGGTCTCCTACATGGGCCCAAATCCTTTCTGCGGTATACCAATCTGACTTGCCAGGAAGGGGATCAGGGATTGGAAGAGAGAGAGCTGCTCGCTGTGGAAAGCTCTCCCTGGTATGAGACATTTAAAATTTATCAAAACGGGCTACTCCAGTAACAGTTCCCTTGATCTGCTCACCTTGAAGAGAAACAAGGTGAGGAATATCTATGGACTTCTCACAGGTCACACTCATCTCCGAGGTCACCTCCAACAATGCGTATTGTTTCCGATGCGAGCTGCAGTTTTTGTAAGGTCGACGTCGAAACCGCAGAACATATCGGCGGCTTTCAGACGGAGCGCACGTGATTGTGAACTTCTTACACGTTGTCGAACAGAATGTTTCGGCATTACCGACCTTATGACTGACGACATAGCCTCGATCCAACTCGGCCATCTCAGCCGATTTATCGTTTATGTCACGGCCCATCAACTGACCAAACTAATCTAATTCTAATTTGAGGGACTCGTAATAAGCTCAGTATACAATTCAAATATAATTCATCAACGGAGAACAAATTGTTTCCTTTTACACATAATTAAGAATTATCCGGCTTAATCTAAATTGAACAACACTCTTAATCAACAAGTATCTACTACAAAAATCACATAACTGTCACATATGTATAATTCTAAAACACCTTCCTTATCAGTCTTATGTCTGACCAGCAGAAGAAAGCAAACACGTTCAGTGACTACCTTCAGTATCCCCTTGACCCTATAATGAATGATGATAATGAATTTCCGTAAGACAGTATTTCATACTCGTATTGATTGAAGTGCGCAAAAAAAATGTAACACTGTAATATTGCAATCCAGCATTGAATTATCAACATAAAGATATAAACTCGTCTATTTTAAAGCGCCACGATGACAGTAATTGTAACTTGATTAGTAATTATTGTCGCCATCCAACTAAAATATGTGACCAAATGGAATGTGTATTCCGGGTTTTCCAAGTGCAAACGGTGAAAAGATATTAAAAACCAGACTATTTATTATAGATATCTTGGTGGTGTAGGCCATAGAATATTAGAAGAAATAACTGTTATTTTAACTATTTGATTAGACGGATGCAAATTTCCACAAATAGTTTCTTTTTTCACTTTTCCGGTATTTTTAGCTTTAGATACGAGTACTTTGGTATAGAATATAGATGGTAAAGACGCACAATACGAAAAACGATACCTTCCGTATTTTCTTATACCTGTTCGGATATAAATATTCCCCCAGGTGGGCTGGGCTTATGGATCACTTGCATATTTAATTTACCTATTTATTTTCGATTTATTGTAGCCCACCAATGTTCGGCTCTCCAATATATTCTTAATGGACGCCCACCTGTCATTTAGTCCGTTCTCAAATTGCATCCACTCTTTCAGTCTGAACTGAAACACCCTTATCCAGGGGAGTTCTTGTAACCTGTCAGAAGCCATTGGCCATTGTAATTTGTTTTCCTGTTCCCAGTAATGTTTTTCTGATGATCTACGTCCACAGGCGGCTGGGTCGTTGGTTGCCTTCAACGATGGATTAGCAATCAATCTCATCAATCAGCGATTACCACGCCAATATTTTCCGTAACGTCGCTTACACTAAGCGCATGAAATTGGAATATTGAAGGGTAAGTTTCGTTGAAGGCGAGAGTCCTTGAAAATTAGGTAAAATTGAGTTAATGGCAATAAGTTAGGAAATCGGAATATTGGTAATTTGATTTAAATTGTGTTCGTGATATATTGTACTTATGTATGTATTTGGAATCTCTGATCAGAATATAAGATATGGAAATCATATCCTAACACAGTTTCTAAAAAATCGTACCAAAATTCAATAGTTAAATTTGAATTTCTAACACTAAAGCCTTGTTTGGACTAGGCTAGTAACTTAGTAGAGTGGCGAATAATTTAGTGTCTGAACAATAGTAATTTAGCCAAGCAGTTTGTTTAGTAATGATTGAGTCGAGTTAATCCATTTGGTTCTAATTTTTTTTCGGGCGAGTGTCTTATACAGGTTATACTCACTTCATCTGTAAACGTGTGGCACCTGGAATGGGAGGTGATACGCGGAATGATAGAAAGAGCAGTGAAACTGTGTCGCTAAAAATTACTACATTTCTTTCTCCTGGAAAATTGTGGAATCCGGAAACTGGAGATGATATGGGGAATACTAGAACAAGAAATTATTCTACGTTACTTTTTGTGTCCAGAGGATTTATACCGTGGCGTTTTCGGTTTCCAGACTAAAGACGAAGATCAATTTGTGTGAACACCGTGTCTAGTTGGGTGGCATGCAGTCGTGTTGTGATTTTGTAGATGATTTCGGTAATTCGCCACGGCTAAATTTTTATGGGTTAGTAGCAGTGTGCATCATAAAATATGAGTAGGATGGGCCCCAAAATGGGGGGCACAGAAATAAGCAATGGTGAAATAAGCCATCTGAAATAATCCATATGGATATTTACGTTTTGAACCGAAAGTGTCCATCAGAAAATAAGCGAAATAAGCCATGCATGGATCACATCGGCTTCAAAATGAAATAAGACATGCGAAAAGAAAAACGAAAATAACCATCCAGTATACAGAGCGAGCGTTCATGTTCGTGCAATACTGAGGGATGTGATCGCTTAAGCGCGGAGCGACCAAAGCCCACACAAGGGACTGTTGATTTACAACCCGCAGTATCACACAAATTGTTCATGGAAAATTTCGGTTTGGAACGAGCCGGGTTACATCCACCCCTAGAGGGTTCCGACCCCGCGTATATAGCCCTAGCTTGCTCGTTTCACTCTTCTATATGTACCAGCATCCATTTCATCCTAGCATAAATTAGGTAATTTTTTTTTTTGGTCTCCGCACAATTTCGGTTTCAAATCGAAATAAGTTATGCGAAGTAAAGCGAAAATAGCCTTGTATAATAATACCCACTTTCGTTTTTAAACGAAATTCGAATCGGCCACTTCCGGATTCAACCGAAATTGTCCATCAATGACTAATTTCTTATTTCATGGTGTCTCAAAAAGGGAAAAGTGGGTAAGTCTTTAATGTGTGGCGTACTAGGAACGTTGTGTATATTTCCATTTCGGGCTTTTTTTTTGCTAATTTGAAGTAGCTGCAACGGAGTAAGGCCTGAGGCATATTGCTCCCAACACACGCACAAGCCGCATGGTATTGTTGTTGTAACAAGTGCCAACATCACATTTTACAATAGGCTGTGAGGATGAAGTATATGTAATTTAGTGGGCGCCTCTTATGTTTGCCGAGACTTTTAGTTTTGGGGTTGCCCATCCCAGAATGGCAACCGTGCTTGCATAGAAAATACCCATCCGCTCTGGCTGGTTAAAATAACAAGGTAATTTTGGGTCACAGATTCCGAATCTAAAGTAAAAAAAGGAAAAAAATTTGGGGTCGTCAACCCAACATTTTTTTACTTCAGATTCGAGGTCAGCTATCCAAAATTACCTTACGGTTCAAACCAGCCAGATCGGAAGAGTGTTTCCCATGCATACAGTTGGCCGGGGTGGACAACCAAAGAGAAACACTTTTCATTTTACTTCATATCGGAATCAGCAACCCCAAATGCCCTTTAGTTAGCCAGATGGGACGAGTATTTCCCATGAAAATAGGGTTCCTATTTTCGGATGGGCACCCAAAATTATAATACTCCACACATAAAAATAAATTGGGGACCATACGAAATCATTAAAAGAAGAAAAATCCCCATTTAAAAAAATCCCCAAACACAAAGTCCCCAAATAGGAAATCTCCAAATACGTAATCCCCAAATACATAATCTCCTAATGCATAATCCCCAAACGAAATCCCTAAATTGAAAAAAAAACACTTTCTCATTTCAATATTCCTATTTTTAGTTAAAGTAGAAAAGGGCAAAATTAAGTTTTCCGTACTCTTAAAATTATGAATTTGGACAAATATTTTTTGGCGAGTTCTAGGTTTAGCAAAAACCAGAAAAAAATTCGAAATATTCGGTTTAAAATGCCTTTGCTAGACAAAACTCTGCGTCGATCTCAGGCAACGATGAAAAATATAGAAACAAATAGGGCTCCGTGCTCTATGGGCTGATCGCAAATCGCGAACAATGTGTCTAGCAAAACACACCTTTAGACAGTACGAACCTACTTTGTATACACGGATATCACAATATTATTTTTTGCTATGCCAACCAAAGTCCCTCAGCAATAAAACATATTAATAAAAATAATAGAAAATTTAAAAATCAATTTGTCAACTTCATTTCACCTCGACCGCTACCGTGTTAAAATCGTTGCCGATAACATGTAACGCTTCTTGAATTAGAAGTTCCGCTTGAATATACATTAAATGAAACCGGAATATAGGGGGCTACGCCCGCAATCCGAGGGTTTTGTAGCAAGCGCTTATTTTAAATAATAATAAAATAAATAACTGGCTCAACAGTCCAATTTGAACCATGGCCTCGATGAGTTAGCATCACCTCATTTTTTCTAGATCGTGACGGTCTTGTGCAGAGGTATGTGATCAGCAACACGCTCAACCGAGTTACTTACCCCATAAATGGGTACTCATTTAACAGCTGAGTGGGCACGTAAATTCCTTTTTTATCGAAAACCACCGCATTTAGTAGGAATCGAACCGGGGCCCAGTGCGTAGAAGGCGAACGTGCTAACCGTTGCGCCATCCGGACTACAAGCGCTTATTTTGGTATATAAATATCGGCTCCTTGCTCTTCTTGATACCACTCAGATGGACAAAAAAAAACATAAGTAAAATGTCTTACCCACTTACATTTTAAAATACATGCCAATTCATATTACGTGATTGTAACGAAACTTAGAATATATTATTGCCTAAGGTGTTGGTTATCGTTGGCCATCAGTACTTTTGACCTCGAAAGGGTTTAAGGTGCGCAGGGGTGTGCTAACTGTAACTATAGAAATAAACTAATATTATTTACCTATTCTGAGAAGATATACAGATTCTATTATTTTCCATTTTATATGCTATTTGGAACCCACCTTCTTGTAAGTTTTCATAATTCTAACAGCCTCGAAATGCCAGGGGGGGGGGGCAAATTACGAACTAATATTTTCTCCTCCCCCACTATTCCCCTTTCTACGAATTTCAAGAAAATGCGAAAAAAATAGAATGTACTCAACATTACCTTTCTCACGACACCTCACTTGTCTATACCAGTCGATAAAAAAATAATTTGACCCCTCCCCTCTTCCACCCCTTAAAGTTTGCCAATTACGACGCAGCGCCCCCAACTATTCTTTACCCTTTCAAAAATGATTAATTAAATAACTGCAATTCGCACTACGAAAAACAACATGAAAGTACAATAGTACTCACACCTATGAGGCCGGTAGGTGTAATTTTTGTGTGGATAGTGTCAAAATGCCTAACTTTAAATGAATGTACTATTATTAAATATTATGTGATTGTAATGAAACTTAGAGATTATATTGCCAATGATAGTGGTCATCATTTGCCATCAATATTTTTGTCCTCGGGTGTGCTTAAGGCGTGCAGGGGTATGCTAACTGCAACTATAGAAATGTACTATTATTAACCTTTTTTGATCAGATATCAAAATTCTACGATTTTTGGTTTTCTATACTGGTAAAATGTCGTTTTTCTGCAAATTTTCATATTTCTAAGTATAACGGTATCGAAATGCGAGGGGGGGGGGGGATAAACTCGGATCACATATTTTCCCCTCTATCTCTTTTCCCCTTTTTTCGAATTTGATGAAAATACCGAAAATGAAATGTACTCGGTGTTACCTTTCTCATGATACCCCACTTGCCTATACCAGGTGAAAAAAAAAATTTGACCTTCATTTCCCCTCTATGGGGACATCCCCTTAAAGTCAGCCTATTACAACGAATCGCTTTCTCCGGCGAATTATAATAATTCTACATATTCCCACAAAATTTCATGTATGTAGCTTCAGCCGTTCGTGAGATATTTCATGGACAGACGGACAGACGGACAGACATTTGACCGATTTCATAAGGGTTTTGTTTTTAATACAAAACCCTAAAAAACACGCTAGTCTTCGGGACCTCAGCTTCGAATTCATAGACGACTTCAAATAACTTGGTAGTAGCCTGTCAAAGGACGCCAATGAAACTGACGAAATCAAGACATTACAGCTAGCAAATAAGACTTTCTTCTCGGTCCTCCCCATAATGAAATCAGCGCACGTGCACTGATAAGCTCCACATATATGTACAAAACCATCATACGACGTGTGCTATGCTATGGCTGCGAAACCTGAACAGGACGATGTTCCTAACGGCCAGAGCCTAATGTCGGGCTGTTGCGCCACGATGATGATGAAAGTACTCGACTCGACTAAATACTAGCATAGTCCGAACGAGGCTTAAGAATGCCTAATATCTTCAACTGAGCTTAGCTCAGAATATAATTGATTTCCTGCTACTCAATCGACGTTACCCTACCATTCACTTTCAACCTGCAACTCGTAAATTTATTAGTCAGCATAACTTTGGTACAAAATTGAACTTTTTGCAGAAATTTTATTTATTTGACTTAATATTCGAGACAATTTGAATATCATTCTATTACAGGAAAAACCAATTTATTCAACAGAAATTGAATAATGTAAAAAGGCAATATTCAGCCTAATGTAATTACGACGACCAAAAGAAAAAGATACACGATGAATGGGCACGTCCAGGATACTAAAGATATTTTCGACGAAGCAGCGAGACACCATCGAATTTCCCTTCTCTCCGATACTACTCTTTGTTGTTTTTGTATCTACTTGGGATCCATGAAGATTCAACTCATCAAGGCTAAGTTTGTCGGTGACCTTTCCATTGCTTGCGCTAAAAGACTGGTAAATTGCAATTATCAGAACACTCTAATTTCATTATCGCCGTACAAAACCTTAGGCGTTACTACATGGCCCCCATCTTCTATACGGGACTGTCGACAGTAACGTCGATGTAGCCTTTGAGAGAGTCCTTTTTGGCTGGCTGTGTCTCTATGTAAATGAAACCTGACTGATTCGTTTTGTCTTTGGAAGGGGGCGGAAAATTGATGAGTCTCTTTGCGTATGTACGAGTATTTTTCCGAAAGAGAAGAAGGTTTATGGTTGTTGAGAATTTTCTGAGTAACGTCTGTTTTGATGTATTCCAACGAGCCAAACTCATACAATTTGACTTATTAGCTATTCAAGTGTTTCAATGTCATTTCTCTAGCATTCACATTACAGTAAAGAAAACATAAAAATGTGAATATTTTAACGCTGGGGTTAAGGTAGGAGTTGAGAGTTTCATCAAACAAAATGTCTGTCTTTGATTACATTTAATTTCATTACCCACATTGTCTGTCCATTCGTTTGATATGGTCTATTTCAAACGAATCGGTCTCGGATGCTTCGCACTTTCTCGAATGTACCTATATAATACGATTTCAGCTCGAAAGACAGTAAAGAAATATTTATTTACCAAAAGACCTAAGAGAACCGAAATTTCGAGAATCTTATAATTATAGGAGTAATTTATCGCAAGGGTCTTGCCTAGTGTTGTCGAATTTCAACAAACTGAGCAGCACTTTTTATACCCTTGACCTTGTAAAGGTATATGATAAATTACAATAATTTTGTCAAAACGAAAATATGTAACACCTTAACGGAGGTTCCGTTGGTGCAGCAATATATGCATCTATATATTGTAGATATTTAGGGTCGGCTCTTGAGTCGATTTTGCCATGTCTGCCTGTCTGCTATCCGTCTGTCTGTCTGTCCGCCCGTTCGCATGGTAACTTTCGATAGAATGAAGTTATCGAGTTGAAAATTTAGTGTAATATTAGTAGGATCTACGAGTAGGTGGTGTATATTGAAACTGGTCATTATCATTGCCGTGCAACAGCTCAACATCAAATAGTCATAAGTGGACCGAAAAACCCCATTTCCCCTACGAATCAAATCTTCCCATTTCCACAGTTCTATGATGATGGTGATTTATGGTCGCCACACATGATCGCTCAAAACCACGAACGAACTTCCATCGAATCATCAAATATCATAGAACGGTTGAAATGCGACTTTTTTCTATTTCTCGCGACCAAAATGTTTTCGTGTGTGGTGACCTTTAAGATAACTGCTTCGGACCATATTACATACTCCTGTAAAAATGAGATAGGTTCAAAACAAAAGGTGCTTCCCATACAATGTGCCCCAACCCGGTTTTTGACCCATAACTGAAGAAATTTACGAAGAGATCTGCTTTTAGGTGTGCGGTCTACAAATGAAACTTTGATTTAATTGGGGTAAAAGTAGCTCGCTTCATTCAAAGCCACGTGCAACTCCCTCCATTGCGTCGTAGCCCAATTGGTATGGTAGATTAAGTTGGACGCGGTGGGCACGAAGGACCCAAAAGTACTGTGCCACTATTGTGCCATAGTCCTAAAGATGTAGATGTGACAATAGAGTTTGATCAAGCCCACGATCAAGCTCAGCTCCTTAAGTTTAAAAGAGGTAATCGTTTCCACTTCAGGGAAAACTTCACGCAAACTCTCCAAACGAGCGAGTGCCTCACACTCACAGAGGATGTGCTGAGAGGTATCATCATCGCTCTTGTAAAAATGACGATTAGAGTTACAGACAATCCTCAAGTGCCTGAGGGGAGAAGGCAGATGATTCTCACTCTGCTTCTGCTAAGCACAGCAATTTTAGGGAGCGCTTGCATGAGTGACCTGAAATAAACAATTTCGATTGTCTGAGGCCAGAGAGGTTTTCCAAGTGCTCAACGGTTTCGAAATGTTTCTGCTCTCTTATGTGTAGTTTTACCCTATACAGAGTCAGTGCTGGCCTTAGGGCGGAGTGAACTGAGCGGGGCGGCCTCTCTGCGCACTGTACCCCTCGGAGGCGGTTGAACTTGGCGGGGCAGGGTACCGAACTTTTATTCAATGCAAAACTTATAACTTAGAAGCGTGCATTTATGCCAATCAAATGAAATAGATTTACCTAACAATGTATAAATGAAACCGAAAAATAGAGCGCTTCGCTCGCAATCCGAGGGTTTTGTAGTCTCCCATACCAATAGGAGATGATCTGTTCTACTGTTGGGAATGTTTAACCATTTATGTTAAGACGATATAGCAAATTGCAAGCTTGAATAAAAAAAAATATTGAAAATAAATTATTTGAATTATAATAGAAGGAAGAGGCAGCAACCAGCCTACCTCCCCCTCCACTTCTTTTCCCTCCCACTCCTATCCCAATAATCTTTACCCTTTAAAAATTGTGTGCCTATAAAAAATTGTCTGGATTTGCTAATAGAAAACGTCAAGTTGAAAAACAAACCTGGGTCAATAGTAGGTCAGTCTCAATAAAAATGTTATAAGTACCTGGTGATAGGTCAAAAGCATCTGTAATGGACGGTCTGGTGGGCATCCGAAGATGCCCGTGGGGACGGAGCCTAAGGTGGCATGTTCACCGTGTAGGTCGGGCCTTGTCATTTGACGAAGAAATAGGCCCCTCAACGAGCTAAGCAGCGGCCTATGCTTGCTGTAGCTCAGTTCGGGAGACGTGGGCGGGGTTTTCGCCGCTCGTTGCCCCTGTCCTTACGTATTAATACAATTCATAGGCCTGGGGAAAACAACACAAACAAAAGGGCAAACAAAATTGGACAGAAAAAAAAACAGGGCGATAAGGAAGGAATGGTTGTCGGATGGCTCAGGTGCTCTCTCGCACGCAACTGGGTCCGGGTCTTATTGGACCCTCGGCCTTCTTCACCCACCCTACCATGAGGTCCCATGGCCGACAAGGAAAACGTGTGGGGACCTCCCAACTTAAAAGATAAAGCTGCTTGCGACAAGAATTTATATAGCATAATTATCCAATTGCTTCTACATAACGCTTCTAAATCAGTCAGCCAAAACGCTTCCGAACTGCATTTTTTCAGGCTTTTCTAACTGCTCGTACGTTGCGCCTCCAATTCAATCTGCCGAAGCGCTTAAGAACAGCATTGTTGAAGCACTCTCTAATGCCTGTACTTCACGCTTATTGAACTCAATCTATCTAAGCGCTTATGAAAAACATTGTTAAAGCACTTTCAAAGCACTTAAACTAAGCGAAAAAGTCTGAGCTTGTTTCCAATGACACGCTATGTTAAAATTGATATGAAACTAAAGCACTTCCGAAGCTTTGCTGCGCCTACATTTAAGCGCTTCAAAACGAATTTTCGAGCACTTCATTTCCCGCTGGGCAGAAACAGGCAGTCCTCACACATTCAAACATTCAAACATTCACACCACATTCACAAATGTAACAAGCACAACGCACTTGTAATTTTCACTTCTCTCGTTCAAACAACATTTACATTAACACACAATCAGGCAGTCACAATACATTACGGCACATCCATGACACGATCATACAGCGATACATATAGACATTTACGGGACATTGACGACACGATCATTCAAATAAATTAATTAATATAATAAATACATTCATTCACACAGTCACAACACAACCACTTAGCTCTATGTTTTTTTCGGCGACTCCAAAGATTGGATTACGCATCGGAACTATTTGTATTGGGCGGACTGGTTTTAATTAGTAGCCGATTCACAATCCACTACATTACACACAAAAAAAATTGCCAGATTCTAGAATAAAATCGCCGCGCAGCGGCTCTGCCGCTTAAGTTTCGACTTCCTCCTCCGTCAGCCAAACTCCGACTCCTCTCGAGTCACAATTCCCGTTATTTTTTTTTTCTGTCAACACAGTTCGCCATCCACTTAGGTTTTCGGGACAAGCGGATCCATGAACGCTTAGAAGAGCATGTAATAAACCACCTGTAATGGATCATATCTTGGTCGTGCTGTTTCCATCGGCAGATCGATGGCAGCACCCGATGATTAATGATCTGTCGGTGGTACGAAACCAGAGGCCGACATCGCATTATACCTGGACACTGATGTGAGCGCGAGGTCACATGAGCCGTCTGCTAACTATTCCATGCTCATCGCGTCATTTTTGTTTATTCCCCATTTTTTAACTCCCCTGTTTGTGTTGTCTTTCCCAGGCCTAAAGTTTTTTATTAATACGTAAAGGACAGGGGCAACGAGCGGCGAAAACCACGCCTATGTCTCTAGAACTGCGCGGCAGCAAGCATAGGTCGCTGTTTAGCTCGTTGAGGGGCCTTTTTCTTCAGACGGGTGTTATTTTTGGTGTTATCACGGGGTCATGTCGCGCTCGGTGGCCGTGATCGTTCGGTCACCGCTCTACGATACTTATCTAGAGCTCGGAGATCAAATCTCGGCTCGATCAAAAACTGCCTGTGAGTACTAATAGAACTCTCATAGTGCTCCGAGCTTGTCAATATAAAAACGGCGCGGATAGGAGGTGCATGCTAGCAACTGCACTTCCAAAAAGTAGATATGCTATTGAAACGTCAACAAGGCATAGAAATGCTAGAGATGTTGACGCGCACGACTATGGAAGGTTTCGTCCGCCTGCACTGACTTTTCCGACAGCTGAATCAAAAGAGTCATTTTCTGTTTTATCACATTAGTCATTTTATTTTATATTATTTATGAACGCCCCCTTTTTCCGATCCGGAATTTTTGACATTTTGTTAAGCAATAAAAACAAAAGAAATTTTATGTAGAGCTAAAATACATAAGCTATTGGTCGATTTAATTTGAAGTATTTGTCTGAAAACGACATAAAAAAAAAATAATCCCTTGGTCAATTATCTTTATGCAAACATCGTCAAACAATAATTCCCATATTAAATTAATCCCCTTTATTACAAACGTCTGTACTTTCCGAGTTAATCTCGCGGAAATTGGAAATGATCTTCGACCTTTCCAAGCCATTTTAGATTTGTTCGTAATTTTTCTCCAATAAGTGGCGACTTTCTAAAGATATAAGAAATACTTTTCTTTTCCGTGGGTGGTGAGTTAACAAGTATAATTGATGATCTAATTGGGTCGGTTAGAATTCTATTAGTATTTGCTGAAGGTGTTCTGAAGTTATCATCATTTCGAGTACTGTAGCTATGAACTTTTCATGGTCGTATTATATTTCCTGTGATTTCCTCCAAACACCATTAAGATAAAAGCCGTGTTCGATACAATCGGACAAATTTCCAGAGTGAATCGAATGGTCTGGATCTGTGGCGAGCGCAATCAAACAGAGCCACCATACCGATAATTCGCCGCTTCGGTGGGGGCGAATGGCGGGCTCAATATAAATATATTTAGAATGGTATAGGGGTGAACCACGCTCGGTGGCCGTGATCGTTCGGTCACCGCTTTACGATACTAATCTAGAGCTCGCCGGAGATCAAATCTCGGTTAGTGAGTACTAACAGAACTCTCACAGTGCTCCGAGCTTGTCCGTATAAGGACGGCGCGGATAGGAGGTGCATGCTAGCAACTGCACTTCCGAAAAGTAGATATGCTATTGAAACGTCAACAAGGCATAGAAATGCTAGAGATGTTGACGCGCCCATGCCCCTGGAGGGGTCAAGGCAATTAGAGAGATAGGGGAGAATTGTCAAAAGATTCACTTTCAATTCTGATCCAGATGTGATCCAATACAAAACTTGGAACATAGACCCGTCAGTCTTTTTTTAAATGAGAATACTTCTTTGTCCGGCTGAGAAGAACACGGATAAAGACAAAAACGCCAATTTACTGCAGTACAAGAAGTCAAACCTGATAAGTCCACCCACATATTTTTATGAATTGCGTTCATTATTTCCCGGGTAATTCGATACGAAATACACTTTGGACGATGATAGATTGAATTGGCATCAATCGAAGTGGGGTCATTTGAGAATTGCTTAAAATAGAAGCTACCGGAAATAGGTTATTTGTCGTTAGAAGTATCGGCAAGGATAATGTTGGTACAATTTTTCCAGGCCTATTAATAAAATTCTAGTATGTATTTGCCGTTACCCCTAACTACATAGCGCTAAAACTTCTCGTAAGTTGATGATTCGTTAGCATGTTACTGATTTTGGACGCTATCTGCTGCTAGGATGCACCTGGTATCATTTAACCACATTTACATAACAGGGAGAATACAAGCACATATCAAGCCCAGCTGATGAGTTCCGTTGGTTTTGGAAAATATTGGCATATAAATTTTCGTAGCGTGTTTTTTCAACAGTTCAGATCAGAGCAGAATTGCACCCGAATCAAATCGAACGCAGAATGCAGCAGCAGCGGTAGCTTCAACGAATCGTCAAGTTAGAAAGCATGCATTTCCCTTAAGCGACCTAGATTAAATGCGACAATATGCCGGCAGCAACAGCGGCGAAAGCAGATCTGCCGGTTGTTGTTATTGTTGCTGCCGGTGCTGCTGCTTTCTGCGTTCAATCTGGTTCGGGCATTATACTAATAAAATTGGTCTGTACAGAGCAGGCTGTTAGTGTAATGCGGGCGATTGTTGTTCTGCTCTTGATCTGATTTAAGAGACGTACGTGTGACTACAACAGATTTCTGCAGGATGTATGTAATGCAACGGGTGAAGTGTCAAGGCACATCTGGGGCCCTCAGAATCAGCCAACTCATTTTAGTAACTTTCATTCCCAATTTCTTTGAAAAAAAAAGAGCTCCAAATATAAACTAAATCTATTCAACACATGATCTACGATTTTCCCACCGAAAATCCTGTCAGGTGTCAGAAAATATAAATAACACTCGCGAAAAGAGATTTTTTTAGTGGAATGATGACATCAGCTCAAGTGAAAAATTGCTTCCATTCAACAAAGATAAATATCTTTTATGGAATACATACTTTATTGAAAGAACGAAGAAAAATGGTATGCTCTTCAGCTATATTTTGTATCTAGGGATGTGCGACTTTTATTACAGTTAATGTACACAAAAAACATTCATCACGCCGATATGATACTCTACGAGTACCCTGTCGTATCATCATCATCATCATACTCGTACATAGTCGACGACGTCGCGTTGTTGTCCTTATTGGTCCTTAGCTTCGTCACACAAGCAATGGATGTTTTACTCCAAGGATGGCGTGTAGGACACTCGTAATGGAGTGGTGGTGCAGTATTTATTCAATTTTGGCCCTCTTCAAACAAATAGGTTTAGATCCAATTTTGTTGGCAGCATATTAAGAGAAAGTCATAAGACATTTGATGGAATGGTACTGAGATTTTTACTTTTAAATAATGAGTCTAATAATGACATCTGTATTAGCATCTAGAGCGAAAATCGATCTAGGAGAAGTCTTACTCTAAGTGTGTAGAGTTCAAGATTATAATGATTTGAGTAATTGAAAGACGTAGCTTTTCCCAAACAACAAAATTTATTTACTCTATACTAAATTGCCCTAACCCCTTGTGGGGCATAGCGCGTCAACTATTACATGTGGCGTAGCTGGCGTTTCGTTGGAATAAACCAGCTTCGGGCGATGCACGTTGATAGCATGGACCTCCTGCTCCCATTTAGCCACTTACCTGCAACAAGTCGGGAGATGTTGTGGTTTATTATTACGCCCCGCATCGCAAGGGGAGACAACGCGAACATCCCTGGCCATGAACGCCGTGGACGGGACCTGAACCCGTAACGATCATAGTCACACAGCTACCGGACGCTCCAAACTGTTTCAGTGTATACATGTATACACATATTTCGGAAGCGACTTACTCCCTTCCCCAGTCTACAAGCTACTAACCTAATGGTAAATTTACAAAAGAATTTAAGAAACTGACACGTTAAACTCCTTTTTTACCTGCGCCCTAAAAATTATAGGGCCACTTGTCTCCAGTTTCCCCCTAATCAACTTTATGATCGACGTCGTGAGCAATAGCAATATACCCATTTTTGAAAGCGGTATCAACTATGAACTTGCATCCTTTCACGTATCCCGGTTTAGTCAAAGGGTATTTGACAAGTCGGTGAACCATGCTGTTATATGCCGCGATTTTTTGTGAGGAGTTTTATCTACTGCACTGATCAGAGCAAATGATAGCCTATGCACACTCTTGGAACGCAGTCAATCCGTGAGAAAAGAAAGCAGACCTCGATACGCTCCCTATGAGGCTGCAACTCTGTCAAAGAACAACGAGAACAACATGAACAACGAGAACAAGAAAAATTTGACAAATAGTGATTTTCAAACTGTCATATCTCGGGTGTTTGCAACACTTCGTAAGACGACCGGAGACAATGACCATACCAAATTTAAACCCCTAAAATCACCCGGGGTCGGAGCTACAGAGGTCCGAAAACCCGTACTTGTTGTGTCGCATATACATATGTAGTCTTGGTCACTTTTCCAACTTTTTTTCGATTTTTTTCATTTGTCTTTGGCAAGCGGGACGCTCCCGCGTCCCTAGATCCGAGAAGGTGAAGTAGTTTTCATTCATACAGAGCCGTTCAGGCATTGTACCTATTTTAACTTTCTTCTTCCACTCCGGGGTAGTACCAAACCTGTTCAACCATCGTTCGAATTGGTAGATAGATTGATTTATCGGCGTTGTGGGGAATAATGCCTTTACGTCGAACGACACCATCACCACACCCTCATCAATCACATCAATTGTGTGGAGTTTGGTGATAGTCTCCTGTGGGTTCCTCACTGCGTACTTAATGTGAGTCTTTTCTAGGGGTCACTCACTAGTCACTTCGCGATGTTATACGGTGAGTTTGAGTCGGGAATAATCTCCCTCATCTCGTTATCTTCCTTGTGAACTTATGGGTGGCATCGAATCCTTGACAAGGTCAGATTTGGCATGCGCATTCATGTGATACCATCAAAAATAGCACTAGCATCTTTCAAGTCGCTGTCCACTTTTGTGATGGAGCAAGGCAGCGCGTCAATCCTTAATTCGAAGCAGTTGCCGTTTGATAGCTTTCACACCACTGCGCTGTCATAGGCCTCCTCATCTAACACGACAACGTTACTCCTATTTTCCGCTTTGAGGTAGCACACAGGTTTTTCCCGTAGCTCATTTATAATGTTAACTTCGCGGTGGTTCGATACATCAACAAGCCGTAAACATTGGATCAGTGGGAAAGTTTCAAAATCATGCGCGAAAATCCTAAGATATTGCTAAATACGGACTCCGCATTGAATCAACGTGAAAAGCTTTAACTCTGGCAGATAACTGGAAAGAGTTGTTTTGTATTCTCCTGTAAAAAAAGAGGTTGATCAGTTGAAAAATAACGGTACTTTTCTCACAAAGAGCCCCGC
Source organism: Chloromyia formosa (assembly GCA_964017055.1). Classification (NCBI taxonomy): domain Eukaryota; kingdom Metazoa; phylum Arthropoda; class Insecta; order Diptera; family Stratiomyidae; genus Chloromyia; species Chloromyia formosa. The sequence goes on along the minus strand of OZ024813.1, from coordinate 14,383,192 downwards.
ATTACCCAACTTTTCAGAAATGGATCAAAATGAATTTGTTTTTGCATTGGACATGCCAAAAGTGCCGATGAACATCGCTCTTTTAATATCATTTTGCACAGTGCTTATCGTAAACCAGAATCGACCTACACCGGAGTACAAAAGGATTCACCTACTGTCAGCCTTTAGCTAACTAACGTTATTATTTTTAGCTTTTCCACATTTCATACTGCATAATGGGAATGGGACACCATGTGCTGCTAATTAACTTCTCTTGAAGAAACTACTCGGAGCTTACAGGAAGGATAGTCGTCCATGGATTTACTATTCTGTCGTCATGCTTGTACTATCTCCAAGAAAATGGATTGTTGGAAAGTGTTGCCGATTTGAGTCTAGGCAACAAGATATTAACGGTATTTATAATATACTGTATCTACCTTTTCATCCAGTTATCTGCTTATAATAAAATAGAAGAGTGTATGCTTAGATTGATTGATGATTGATAGTCGATAGTCGACTATCAATTACCTATAAACTGACTTTCTCCTTTATTTGTCTTCGCCCATGCCAAACCTTCTCCATAAGTTCAAATTCTTCGGATTCTTAATTACTACAAAGTATAAAACAGTACGACAACATTGTCTTCCATCACCCATAATCCTACAGATGTCCCAGGATCTGGTTGGATTCTTTAAAAATCTCCCATTCATTTCTAAGGCTCCGTTTGACTCCGTGCATTTAATAAAATAAAATAAAATTCGAGTCGCAAATGGAATAGTAAAAGCCAACAGGCTGACATTAACAGAGAGCATAAATGTGCTGAAAAGGAAGAAGCCAAAGCTAAAATTTAATTTTCAGTTGGCGCGAGAACAGAAGAGCTAATGAATTTATTTAATGTCAGTCCATCTTGAAAGCAAGGCTTCCTTCATAAAACTAAGACCCACAATTCTGTCTCCTTGTCCTATAAATCCGCTACGACAATTTCTCTCGTACGGTGCGGGTATAAGAAACTTCTGTGTAATTTCCGTTTCTTTTGTGCCGTATTCTGCAGCTGATTTCTGTTGGACGTTTGAATTTGATGACTTTCCTTAGTGAAACTCAAGGACTCTAAGCTGCCCACATTTGAAAAAAAAATGACGCTTTAAGGAATCATGAATGCATTGGATGCAAATAAATGGCCTTTCCATACACACATCCCTCTGGCAATTTCAATCAGGGTCCTGGTTGCTTTGTTGCGACCAACAAAAAGTCAGTTGTCGTTTTCGAACCTAAACTGTCATTTGAAATATGAGAGCGAGGGAGGATCTAACGAGCGTATGGCCGTTGTCCGTGGACTTTGCCAATATGTACACATCCTTTCTAACTCTTTTGAGTCTGTTCATGTAGAATGTAAGGACTGAAGGCGGAATTCGTTCAAAGTCGTCACTTTCATATGCTATTTACAGTGGATCCTTTTTGTTTTTGGGGTATTGCGAAAGTTCTATATTGCGCCTAGTGGGTGTGGGTTGTAAGAGATGGAAAAAGTCGATTTGAAAATCAGCTAGGCCTAATGGCTAATGTATTTCTGATGTCTGTTGACTATGATTCCTGTTGGCATTGATATCCTTGAACTCTTGAACTCTTAGAAGGAAGTATTTTGTACAATGTGTTCACTTGTTGAGCTTGGAGATGATTTCCTACTTTCAAGTTGTGTTTGGGATATCGAACGGTTTTTCGTTCGGGATAGTTTTTCGAAACGCGCTAGAATTAAATTTATTCTACTTTCTTTTTTCTTGATAGCAAAATTATTTTTGTTGTGGCTTTAACTTCATCAATACGTAGTTAAACTTCTTTTCAGTCGTATCAAGATAGTGAACTAGTTCAGCGCCCAGCTACTATTAGCCAAGGAGCAAACCGTGATGCGTCGCACCGGTGAAATAGGAATATACACGTACCTGATCTAAAGTACTTAAGAGTAATTTTTAATTAGGTAGGCAAGAAATCCGCATTCGAAAAATTAATTTTGTGTCTGATTTCGTTTAAAATTTACGGTCAAATATTTGATAAAATAGGGCAAACGCCTCAAAGAAAATTCCACCGAAACCAACTAACAATACAACCAATACTTTACAGCATTATATTGTCTAGGGTAAGAAAAAAGTCTTATGTACAATAACGTATGTACATACTCGTATACTTAAATCAACAGTTGACAAATCATTTTCCAACCAAGATAACATGTTCATATTGATATTGGGTACATACTTCATTAAATCACTGTATTTGACTTTATGCCAGTCGTCTAGCTAGATTAATTGCACTTGAGCCTAAGGTTCTTAATTAATCGTGTGTCGCTATTGCTGTCAAATGCGGGTTAACGTAAGGAGCTATTCAGACCTGATTGCGAGTGATAGACCAAACACCAATACGCTAATCTATTCTCAAGATGCATTGTAGATAGTATGTGCCATATGGAATGGGGTTGCCGATGGCAGACATAAAGTGGTGGCTAGAACTTGGTAAATTGATTCTTTGCTTTAGAAGTTTTGTAGAGCAGACTCTGCAGTATTTTGAAGAAAGTCATTCAAAAGTTAAATTCCAACCATTTGCCTTGATAGTTTTAATAGTCAACAATAGATATTCCAATGTTTCCGGAATAAAATTACCTACCTTGACAACACCACACCAACAAACAGCCTTATGGACGGCTCAAATCAAGCGATTAATGTTATTCAGTATATCATAATTAAAGAACATTTAGAAGAATTAAGTGGACACCAATTGACATTTGATTGATAGTTTTCTTGTTCAACATTGAAATAATATCGCTGTCAACATTTCAATTAGATAATGGTTCGGCGTGTCTTGGTGTCAGCGTTGACAGGGACATGCTCCATCGCTAGTGCAGTATAGGGACAATCAGAAACAAGAATTGATTTTTCGCTTCCGTAGAATGGATATTAGTTTGGTGGCATAAGGGTGGCAGCAAACTGTCCAACACAACCGCGAACATCATTTTGTTACTATTGTATTCACGATTACGTTTAGGGAAACTTTACGCGCGTAAACGAAGCATAAAGCCAACTATGTACATATATGCACAAATAGAAAGGAAACCGTCTAATCAGGACGCATCCTCCTCCCTTCCAAGTCATTTGAGTTTTAGGGTGTTAAACGGCTGTGATGGCGTCCTTGTTCTTTATTGCATCTTTGCTTTGGTTGTATCCTGGTTAATACGTAGTCCAACTTCTCTTGCAGCCGTATAAAGATTATTTAGAAGCTCTTCTGCGTCGGACAGGTTTCGGGAAAATGATGTTGATGTCGTCTGCTTAAGCTATCGACTGCGTCGGTTTGAAGAGCAGTTTGTCGACCTGGTCCGCATTCATCACCCGGATGGCGTGTTCAGGTACCAGGTTGAAGAGTCTCGGAGCCAGTCCATCGCCTTGCATCAGTCCAGTACGTGTTTCAATGAGATCAGTCAGCCTGTTTTGGGTCCTGATCTGTAAAACGGAGTTGGTTATCGTCATCTTTGTTAATCGTGCTAATTTGACGGGTATTCTAAATTACAGCATCGTGTTATACATCACGATCGAGACTGTCGTATGTTTGCTTAAAATCAACAAAGATTTGGTATGGTTGTATTCCCAGCACTTTTCCAAGATCTGCTTAACCGTGAAAGGCTGATCGGTTGTACACGTAGATTGCCGATATTGTGTAGCATCGGTGTCAGTTTTTCTTCAAGGGCGGCTGTATATGCCTGCGCCGTAGTATCATTCAAGAGTTTGTCAACCGCAAAAATTTTGAGAGGGCTGCACTGAAGAGATCCTACGCCGATAGTTTGTCTTCACCAAGTCATCATCATCATCGTGGCGCGACAGCCCGACGTCGGGCCTTGGCCGCCTGGATCATTGTCCTCCAATTATCTCGCGTCCTCCAATTTTGGGAGCCCAGCAGCTGCGCGGCGTCCACACCTACTGAGCTCTCCCAACGAGATCCCGGTCGTCCTCGCAGTCTCGCTCCGTCGACTCGTTCTGCATTCATTACTCTCTTAGGCATGCATGCGTCCATTCTTTGTACATGCCCTGCCCATTGAAGTTGTTGTAGTTTGACGATTTTCGAAACTTGCAGCTCATCGTACATTTCATACAACTCATGGTTGTACCGTATGCGCCATCCATCTCGATCGCAAACAGCCCCGATAATTCGCCGTAGAACCTTACGTTCGAAAGTGTCTAGCATGTTTTCGGAGGCTTGAGTTAGGGTCCATGCTTCGCAGCCATAGCATAGCACTGGTCGTATAATGGTTTTGTACACGCGGAGCTTCGTGGTTCTGTGCACATGTTTCGATTTCATTATGGGGAGAACCGAGAAAAAAGTCTTATTAGCTAACTGTATCCGTCGCTTGATTTCGTCAGTTTCGTTGGCGTCCCTTGACAGGTTGCAACCCAGGTAGATGAAGTTGTTCACGAACACGATGTTGAGGTCCCCCACGTTGATGCTCGGTTGTGCAGGTGTCCTTGTCACCGATTGCATCATTATTTTAGTTTTACCCTCGTTAATACGTAATCCAACTTCCTTTGCAGCGGTATCGAGCGTATGCAGAAGTTCTTCTGCGTCAGCCAATCTTCGGGACATGATGTTGATGTCGTCGGCGTACGCTGCTAATTGTGTCGACTTGATGAGTAGCGTCTTGCTGTTGTCCATATTCATGGCCCGAATAACGTATTCCAGTGCTAGGTTGAAGAGCGTCGGTGCCAGTCCATCGCCCTGTTTCAAACCAGTGCGTGTTTCAAATAGATCAGTAAGTCTATTCTGGATCCTGACTTGTGAGACGGAGTTGGTCATCGTCATCTTTGTCAGTCGCACTAATTTTGCTGGTATACCAAATTGCAGCATGATGTTGTACAGTACTCCACGATCGATACTGTCGTATGCCTGCTTGAAGTCGACAAAGATTTGGTATACGTTTACGTTGTATTCCCAGCACCTCTGGAGTATCAGTTTGACTGAGAAGAGCTGATCGGTTGTGGAGCGACCAGGTCTGAAACCGCTTTGATATTCGCCAATGACTCGTTCTGCGTACGGTTTTATTCTATTTTCCAGAATTTTCTTCAAAATTTTATAGGACGTACAAACTAGAGAGATGCCCCTGTAATTCTCACACCGCAGTTTATCTCCCTTTTTATGAATTGGACAGATGATGCTTCTGCACCAATCGTCTGGGATCTCCTCGTTCTCCCATACTCGCAGGAGTAATTGATGTATGGCATCAACTAGACTCGTTCCACCGAATCTTAGCAGTTCAGCTGGAATCTCGTCAGCGCCCGGCGCTTTATTTCGTTTTAGTGACCGCAACGCGAGATCAACTTCCTCTACTGTCGGGGGTTGAATGGGTGGGCCTAGATCAACAATATCGTCGAGAGCTTCCTGTGTGGGGATGTTAGATGGTCGGTTTAGAAGCTCTTCAAAATAAGAGACCCATCGTTTGTTAATACCATCGGTGTCGCTGATGATGTTTCCACCCTTGTCCTTACAAAGGCTAGTCCTGGGTTGGTAGCCGTTCTTAATTGTATTTACTAGTTTGTACGCTTGTCTGGTGTTCCTATTAGCGAAGTTTTCGTTTATGTTCAGCAACTGCTCGTTAAAATATTTACGTTTCTTACGTCTAATTATTCTATTCGATATTCGCCGTAGCTCGTCATATTTTTCTCTTCTGGCTCTGGTTCCTCGTTGAATCCATTGTCTGTAGGCCTCGTTTTTCGCGTCAAGTGAATTTTTGCATTCTTCGTCGAACCAGTCATTTCGCGCTCGCCGGGCTTTATATCCCACGACCTTCTCTGCGACATCCTTGATGGTACCCTTGAGTTCTTCCCAGAACCCATGGACGCCTGTGTTGCTGATGTTGTGTAGCATAGGTGATAGTTTTTCCTCAAGGGCGGTAGTATACGCCACCGCTGTAGCATCACTCAAAAGCTTATCAACCGCAAAGATTTTGGGAGGGCTGTTTCTTGACTGGTGCACTGAGGAAATTCTACATCTGTAGGTCGTCTTCACCAAGTGATGATCTGAGTCGCAGTTTGCTCCTCGATAGGAGCGGACATCCATGACACTAGACGCCCATCTCCTGCAAATGAGGACGTGGTCAATTTGGTTGACGGTATGAGCGTCTGGAGACTTCCAGGTCTGCTTGTGAATGCGTCGATGCGGGAAACACGTAGAGCTTACGACTAGATTCCTGCTGCAGGCGAAGTCGATAAGTCGCTGGCCATTATCGTTACATTCTTCATGGAGGCTGTGGCCTCCAGAGGTCCCCCGATGCCAACTTTCATTCCCGACTTTCGCGTTAAAGTCTCCCAGCAGCAATTTGACGTCGTTTGTTGGAAGTGAGTCGAAAAGAGTTTCAAGGCGGGCGTAGAACTCGTCTTTTACTGCGTCTTCTTTAACTTCAGTGGGGGCATGCACATTGATGAGCCAGAGATTGAAGAATCGAGTCTTGATGCGAATCGCACACAGCCGTTCATTTATGGGTTTGAAGTCAGTAATATGCGGTTTGAGGTGATTGTTCACTATAAATGCTACTCCAAACTCCTTGCGGCCCGATGGTTTGCCACTTGTAAAAATTGTGTGCGATTTCTTGTCATTAATCTCGCTGCCAAGCCAATTTGTTTCCTGGACTGCAGTAATGCTCAGTTTGTACTTTTCGACCTGTTGAAGGAGGGCCTTCTCGGCCCCCGGTTTGTTCAGGGAGCGTACATTCCAGGATCCGAAAGAATAATCCTTTATTCGTTTGCGTGGTCGTCGTTGTTGATCCGTCCAATGCGTGGCTTTTGTTCCAGGTTTCTTGACATGGAGTGGTTTTTACAAGGACGAGTTGTCAACGCGTCGCTTAACCCCATTCGGGGGATGGCCTCGGAGATAGCTGCTTCAGATGGTTTAATAAACGTGCTGGAGCCCACACAACTATGTAGCAGGTCCAACTACGCAAGTCATTCCATCCTACTAGACCTGAGACGCTTAGGTGTTCGTCAGCCATTCAGGCTACAGCTATCTGCCTTTTCCAAACTGTCTTATCGCTAAAACATTGGCCGTCAGCGAATTGATCCACTGCCGTTACCAGGGGGCGCCCACGCGGAGGACTATGGAAAAGGTCTTTGCCCCCCAAGTGATGGTCGGAATTTGCTCCTCGGTATGATCGGAAATCCATCACGCTTGAAGCCCATCTCTTGCATATGAGGACGTGGTCAATCTGGTTGGCGGTGCGTGTATCCAGAGATTTCCAGGTTTCTTTATGAATGCGTCGGTGCGGAAAGCATGTTGAGCTTACGACATAATTCCTACTGCATGCGAAGTCGATTAGTCGTTGATCGTTGTCATTGCATTTCTCGTGAAGGCTGTGTCCTTCTAGAGTGCCAACTCACGCTCCCGACTTGTAGTCTATCGGGAGTATTTTGGCGACGTCGTTTGCTGGAAGTGAGTCAAGCAGTATCTGCAGGCGGTCGTAAAACTCATCTTGCACAGCTTCTTCCTTAACTTCAGTCAGTGCGGGAGTGGAGTTTGATGACCCAGTGGTTAAAAAATATAGTCTTAACGCGAATCACACACAGCCTTTTATTGACGGGTTTGAAATCAATAAATCACGGTTAAAGGTGTTTGCTATGATTGTAACTCCAAGCTCCTTGTGTCCGCTTTTGAAAATTGTGTGCGGTTTCTTGTTGTTGATCTAGCTGCCTAGCCAATTTGTTTCCTGGACTGCAGTGGAGCTCAGCTTCTATTTCGCGGCCTTCTCGACCCCCGTTGTTTCAGGAAACGTACTTTCCAGGATCTGAAGGAATAATCCAATAAACGTGGTCGTCATTCTTCAACCGTCCATTTAGAGGTCTTTTTCCCAGATTTTTTGATATGCAAGAGTTTTTACAGGGATGGGTTGTCGCCTCATCGCTGACATCGCTGCTCAGAGTAGCCTGGGGATAGCTGCTTCAGGGGGCTCATAACGCGCCACAGTTCACACAACTGTGTTGCAAGTCTAACTGTCATTCACGCCACCTTAATGACCTGAGACGCTTATATATAACTTTCAGGCTACAGCTGTCCTCCCCTCCTCCTTTCATAACTCTGGCTTATGAGAGGCTTCGGCGAATCATACTCCATAGCATTTTTGAAACTTTTCCGTTTTGTGATCCATACTACAGAACCACATGGGCGCTGCTAATACTCTGACACTAATTTTCGATGAGGTGCGGGTGCGGTTTTTACTTGACTTACATGAAAATCTGATCCGAATTCAGAACAGAGAACATTATAATTCTAAAGGCTCGAAAAAAACATCCATACAATCATTTAAGCTTACAAGTTGACATTCTTTCGGATATAATATCTTAAATTTTCAACTTTTTAGTTATTTTTTTTAAACGGAATAACAAAAAGGACCATGACCTTTACTCCGCATTCGGGCTTTTCATCTTTGTTTCAAGGCTTAATTGACACCAACACTGTGAGTTGTTCATGGTGGCGGTAATGTCGTATCGTTTATAACAAGAACACATGCTCCCGGGCATCATCATTCGTATTATTCGTATTCATTTTCCGGAAATGGCATATACGACAGTATTAGTCACCTTTATGTGAATATACTCGTAGAAAGAACAGGAAAGCCGACACATTTCGCCATGGCAAGTACAATAAATACGGCTGTAAATTACAAAAGCGACATATTTGGCTTATATTCCTGGAAATTTGCAACTTCTGAATTTTGATTCCTTGCTGCTACGTGTATACAACATAATGTTGTGCCTCGTATCAGATAAAGAAACGAATTACCTAACGTAACAACAGAATGAATTATATTGGAGCCCGGCTGCCAAAAAGGATTCATTAATTTTGCATGAATTTCATGGCACGTACAAGTCAGTCAGCGCAATGCGAAGAGTCCTTACGAGCATTTGCCTTGAGGTTAAATGTGGATTTTCCAAATGATACAATAAAGCCGGAGCATTTGAAATACGATGCGCTGAGCTGGGCTGGGATGGGATGGGATGATGGCATGTTTGGGAGGAGGAAATAAGCATATAATCCAATTTGATTCGTACACTTATCAGAGATTCCGGGTGATATTTGTGACGGTAATGAGTACAATTATGCGGCAGTTAAAACAGTATAATTGGAATAGAAAAATAAGGTTGTTATATGGCACGGAGGCCGGAGGGAGGAGCTGTTTGCTGTGTCAAGGCGGTGATACATTAACGAGTTATACTGCGGATTTGTTTCCTGTACGGTAAAGCTGGCTAGAAGTATCGGTCGCTAGTATCACTGCAATGCCGGGGTTTTGTATACCGCAATACTGGCTCGTGGCACGTCATTTCTGCTTGAAATTTTGAATCGCGAGCCAATTTGACAGCTTGACAGTAAATTGTGCGGGTGTCAACAAAATATATTTGCGAGCGATAAATCGTGATTTTTTTTTTAATTTTTTGACAGTATCTTTGGTTGTATACATCGTGGGAATATAAAAATAAAAGTTTAAAGTGGCTTTGTCAAAATGCGATTTAACTAAATCATTTTAGTGCTAGTACTTGTTCTTTGTGTGCTTATACCGACCATGCGAAGAGGTACTAAACATGAAAGATGTCAGCTGTTGGTTTGTGACTTTGGTGACTTTGGTTTAGAAAATATCAAGAGGCAGTAAACACCTAAAAATGGAAAGAGATTACACGGAGAATCGGGAAAATATTAAATACCTGGAAGTGATACTTATCTGAAGTCCAAAAGATCGCCCAGCCACTATTGGGAAAAAGCGACGGAAATGCCGAGATATGAACAATTAAACAAAACACGCAATAAATCAGCAAATAATACGGTTGTGTTTACCAATCAACTGAGGTACTAGGTTATACCTTAACTAAGCCGACGTATTAATTGAACAACTCAATGTGATTGGATTCTCGTGTTGATCGGTTCTAACTGATCGTTCTTCGGAAGAGACCGTTTTATTAGGGAAATTATTTAAGCCCTGGGATAGTAACGCGAAATCTTTTTGTTCAGTTTTCCATCAAAACGAAAGATTGATTGTCCTATCCCCACAGCAGGAAAATTATTAAATCACTGAAGTTGGCTCTATGTTCGATTTCTAATCAAAACGAAAAGTTTCCCATCATCACGAGATTACACATTACACTCGTTTTCTTAATTCGGCGGGATGGTTCTGACAACCTTTTCCGACGACTACCATTAACAATTTTGATAACTATGATTTGGCCCTCCTACGAGGCGTGTGGTGTCAAAACGGCGTACAATAGCGCTGTTTGTATCTTCTGGCAGTAGCGGATTAACAGCCACTTGAGCCAACCAACCAACCAACCAGGGTTTTAGGCGTTGACACGAGCCGAAGATCGCCAGAACTAAGGGTTCACACCATCCAAGTTGCAGACCATAAAATATGCTCAACTATACATGTCGGACTCCAGCGAATGTTAATTGTAATTTGTTTTACCTCGCAGGAATTAGCTATGAGTTAATTCTAAAAGCCAAGGTTAGTGCTCTTACGATGGTTTAAAATTCATAACGATTCTGTTCGCGGGCATAACAACCATCAAGTACAACTTATTTAGTAACAACAAATCAATTCAATTGTGTAATTTACAACTTTATTGTAACGCGGCCTGATAGCCATTGCCTATCATATAAACTCATAATTCACATTAGTAACAGTCAAGTATGTATGTATTCGCATGACTCTTCGAAACAGCGGGAACTGCTAAGACATTCGAAGACCATGGTCCGCCAATTGCACCCAAGAACGGCAAAGAATTTTATCCGTGGATTTGATCAATTGTAATCTAGTTTTTATTGGGTATGCACTGGTAATACACTCAGCCAGCTTTGTGTGAACACATTTTGTTTAATTACAAATTTTGAAAATTTAACCAAAAACCTAAAATATCTAATATACAGAACCCACCCCGAGTTATTTAAGTACTATGGATTTGCTTTATCTCGATGGCCCCTTCAATTAAACATAAAGAAAATTAGAGAGATTAATCGGGCAATACTTTCGGCTTGAGAATATGTAATATTATATCTCAAGCTTTTGCAGGGTTGACAAGAAGGGCCGGCTAACGCAGAAGCGACACGAGATTGTTTTAGTTGAGCTCAGAAGATGTCGGTGATATTTTCGTTCACACGTAAGTAAGCAATGACAGTCAACAATATAATTTACTGTCTCAAGATCCCGCTGCAGCTGGCCTCTAAGGCCTTCTAAAGCCAAACCAATAATCAAAGAAGAAAGAAGCAGAAAAAAAATGAAGAATAAAAAAAAAATGGGGCGATTCGGGAAGAATGGCTCTCGGGAGGTTCAGGTGACCTCGCGCACGTATTATAGGACCTTCGGCCTCTTAACCCTCCCAACTATGAGGTCCCATTGCCGTTTTGTAAAAATTAGGGGCCTCCCAAACATCCACTCCCACAAAAAAACAGTTATTCGATACCTCCTGGTTGTTGTCATAGTGGAAATCGCATTTTTGAGAAAAATATTTTGAAGAAAACATAAGGGTCACGTATCTAAATTTGGTTTATTTCATCAGGTCCCATTGTCGAAAGAAATAGGGGATCTCGCTATACCAGAAAACCAACTTGATAGCAAAATTGGAAAGGTGGGAGTATTCCTAGAACCAGACTTAAAAGGAAAACGTTTATAAAATTCGAGGGTCTGGACATTTTCTTAACATTCAAATCATATCGCAAATTTAACCACTGCCGGTGAAACAAGTCTCCTTTCAGTTTATCGTACGATTGCCTTTGCAATTTGCACTTGTACGTTATACACACCGACACAGCACTCAGTCCGGAAAATGGAAAATCCATAGCAATTTTTCGTGGTTAATTGAGCAACAAGTGCAATAAAAAGAGGGCATTATTTGTAAATTGGCGTGGCATTAGTACATGAATGGAAGTATCGGTTGAGTGAATGGTTGATACCCGTAGCAGTAGTGCCCTAGCGGATCGAACTCTCATACTCCAAGTGCACTTCTGTAGCCGCTGTTTCGCTGATTTCACACTTATCTATCAAATTGTGCAAACTGTACGTAGATTGCCCTATAAAATTACTATGGGTTAAGCGAGTGTGTGCACTTCAATTTGTACACTGGTTTTCAGCACTTCCATTGGAGGATTTGACCTTTGCAAAAATCTGATGTTGTTTTGCTTGCGCGCATTTGACGAGCATGTATTTCAGGATGCCGGGAATGAAACTTCTTGTCCATAGTAGCTCAGTTCTCTAACCCAAACTAATCCCAGCAGATCATTTATTTAATTTAAGCTGTCTCGGGGAAAATACTTTGTCCTACAATATTTCATCATCTAAATCCGCCACCAAAAAACATCAATTCAATTATTCATCGTTGCCATTTTCAATGGTACCAAATCTAAATGGAATATTTCTAAAAGGATAATTGAATTAATTCTTTGCTGAAAGCGAAACCTAATCATTCGTGACATGATGGAAATTAATAGTCAAAAGTCAATTGGATTAATACGACGACAAATTTTATGGATAATTGTGTTCGTATTGCTTCCAGGACGAGATGTATTTTCAAATGAACGCAGACGTCGTCGCATCGTCAAACATTTAACTGAAGTCCTTGTTGTACCTTAAAAAATGGGGTACAGTGTTTTTTTATTTTACGAGTTTGGTGGAAGTTTATTGAAAGCGTATTCTTATGTTTGTGGGTTTGTCGGAATTTAATGTGCCTTTCAGTTGAAATAGGATGATTGATTAGGGCTTGCCGTCATTTCAACTTTTTGATTTGCTCTCTGAAGTTCGAAAGAACTCGTGGCTTTGGGTCTTCTATTGAGATCGCTGTACCTCTCCCGAAGTAGCGTCCGCGCCATTTTGATAGATAAATGGATGACAAATGTTTAGTCTGGTCTATAGTATGCTCAAATTGATACTTTGCTATTTGAATGAATGAAATTTGTGTGTAGTAATGGGTTTTGTTACCTTTAAATTGGCGGTTTATAAATTAAAGTGAATTGGTAAAAATTGATGTCGACGTTGGCTCGTCTTCGTCGTGTGTGACCGGGAAACTTGACGCTGGATTAAACCGGTTTCATTTCCATCGACGTCCAAATGGAAGCATATGTCTGACAAACTTTAGTTTTTTTTTCACCATATTAATTGGTGCTATGGTAGGCTGCAATTCCGATCCATATAGTGATTAAAAATTTCGATACTCAGAAGGAAGTAGTACTCCATCTAAACACACCTTGCGTACAAACTCACACCATCTTCCCCTACCTATCTTCACTCGGAACACTGAAATTAACACTAAACCCAGAAAATAAAAACTACACACGAAAACCCGGATACACCGCCAACCAACACTGAAACTTTTCACAGCACGCACATAAAATGACGGCATTGGCTGTTTTTATCAGCTGATAGTTGGCCTGTATATCTAGATTGCAGTGATTTGACGTTTGGTTAGTGAGCATTTATTTCCTAAGTTCGAAAATTCGAAATTGAGTGAGGTTAGTTTAGTTTTTAGCACACATTTTTGAGAAAAACTTTGGGAATATACTTTGCTCAACATTTTGGCCAGTGAGTAAATACCTAAAAATGAAATTTTTTAGGTATTTATTCATATACCTATATATGATATGTTGCGAACCAGGGCTCTGTGTCGAGCCGCCGTTACTGCAACAAAAATATTTTGATGACCAGGATACTTTTGGCTTGGTGGCACAGGTCCCGGTAAGACCAGCGTATTGCGTGGGTTTTTGAGCCAAAGTACCCTGGTCTAAGATTGGTCACCTAGAACTTTTAGACACATTTAAGACACGACCAAAACGCTTGATCTGAAAGTGATCTGGCTAGATTATGTGTTTTGACCGCAAACCATATAGGTACATTAGGCCGTATGAATAAAAATGAAATATTTCAAAGTATTTGCTCAGCTCAAATATCGCTATTTTGGTAAACTACTGTTGTATGTACGAAATACGTCTCTCTTACGACACGCACTGTACTAAGCTTCAACATAATCTCGAATGATCGATAACAAGTATCAGACTGGATACTAGCGGATTCTCGAACCTTCGTTGAGTAGTGGAAACCCGAGACTGGAACATCTCGAAAAATCTAGAGTCTTCGCTAATTGACGAATGCATGGATTTCCAATTATAAAAGGCAGATGTCACCGAAGGAAGTAAGAAGTAGTAAGACTCGACACTCAGTGGCGGTTGGATCGCTATAAAGCGGAAAGGAGATAATTGTTGTCTCGTTATCGTTAACAGATAGTTCGAGCTAGTTTTGACGTTGGTTGTTAGTACGCGTGTGTAGTTCGTTTTGTAAATAAAGTGTGTGTGTTTTTCAATCGAAGTGTTTTTATTACTCAGCACAAGAATATCTACCGAACCTGGTTTCGTTCTGTTTTCGCTCATCAGAGGAAACATTACAGTACTCTCGCTCGTATGAAAAAGCTTTCCCCTGTGGTGTGGGGTGTAAGAATAATGCCACATACTTTCCATTTGCTGGCCGTAGAAATCGACAAACAAAAGACAGGATGTGTATACCAGCAGCTTGCACTATTCGAAATCTTCTATGTATAGGTATATGCTAACGAAACGTCAACTATGTCTCGTGTAAGGGCTGACTCAACGGTTACGACTTTTGGCTACCGTGCAATGGAAAAGATTGGAATCTCGAATGTACACATTCTCCTGGACAATCGATCAGAAGGTCCCCAGAACGCACGATCGTCATAATAAAATGTTCTGCTCCAACTGAACCCGACAATGTCTTGGCAAAAGACTCCTTCTACGAACAACTAAACGCCCCGCCGTCTATAGCAGAAAACCTAAAGGTGACATTATAAAGGCTAAAGGTTGACGCTGATAACTATAGGTTCAGGCATGTGATGAGAAGATACTGTCTTGGGGATCATATCGATAACGCTGAAAGAACTGTAGAGTTCTGCAACTTTCACAGTCTCTCCAGTGGTGGTACTATGTTTGAGCAAAAGGACCACCAGAAAACAAAATCAGATCGACCCATTTGTCATTAGTAAAAGATTTAAGAGTTGCATCCTGGACGGGCGAAATAAGAAGGGGGGGGATATTGGGATGAGAAGAGACCTTATGATCGCTTATGTTCGATCGCATATTCTGGGATTTATTCCCGTGCAGTGATTCTGAAATAAATAAATAGATATGTAAATCTCAGTATCAAAACCAAGCTTGGCTTGTTTCACTCCCTGGTAGTGTGTAGAGTAGTGTCTGTGTTTTTCTATGGGAGTAGCACATGGAAAGTCTCCGTAAAAAAAGGAAGAAAAGAAAAAAAGTACCAAAAAGCTACAAGTTTTCGTTAACTCGTGTCTTCATCGAATTTTAAGAATTTTCTGACCCGAAACAATATCCAGTGAAGAGTATAGAGTCAGCGTACGGGACAGATGTCAATCGAGGAACAGGCAAAAATGGCAGTGAATAGGTCATATTGACGAAGGGTGGTAACTACATTGCTGGACATGCCATGCAGTGGGACCCCATTCCCAATGATATCCGACCAAGGGGTTGCCCTAGAAAGTTATGGCGCCGAAATGTGGGTAAGTTGCGACGGAAGATGCGTACCAGTGCCCTGGACCTAGTACAATGGCGCGGAGTAGAGTAGTTGATGCGCTATATTTCACTAGGGTTAAGGCAAAGTAGTAGGTTTTTAATGAGTACCTGGTCGATTTTCAATGAGTCAGTTTTTGAAGACTCGGTTCTTAATGAGTTGATATTTGAAGACCCGGTGAACTCAAACTCCGCCAATTTTTTTTAGGATCCGATTGACCGATAGCAAAACATGTTTTCACAAAAACCTTAAGCCAGTGTTGAAATTTTAGGATCGAACAGGTCTAGTAGCTCTGAAGCATGA
Source organism: Chloromyia formosa (assembly GCA_964017055.1). NCBI lineage: Eukaryota > Metazoa > Arthropoda > Insecta > Diptera > Stratiomyidae > Chloromyia > Chloromyia formosa. Next base: position 14,367,327 of record OZ024813.1, on the reverse strand, counting down.
TATCATTTATATTACTTTACCTACGGCGCCTCCTTTAAGATGTTACATATTTTCGTTGTGACCAATAACCCTATAACTTTAAGGTCGCGGGTATGAAGTATGAACATATTGTCTTGTTCAAGTAAATTAACATTATTTTACTCTCCATTATTATTTACAAAAATCGTACAACCACCGAGCGCATTGATTTTATCTGCTTCAACTATCTGTTGTGTTTTCTTTTCCGATCTGTCCACCTTTTTCTCTGGAAAAGCATGCCCACCTAATCCATTTGCAAGCTATTCCAAACACCAGATACAGATTGTTTCTCTCCGTTGTAACACACAACATGGTCGTCATGATAGGATCTTGGACCACCTCAACCGTGACGCGACGTACAGATACCAATTCTAATGAGAATCATTGAGTAACTTGCATAGTACTCGTATTCGTATGTCTAAGATTTCGGAATTAACCGGGCAGATTTGGCCATACTACTGGACAAAGTCCATTCCACTCGTTACTTGCACCTTTTGTGCCAGTGCAGCCGACTCGTGGTCGTTCATTGAACTTTGACGCTTGGAATTCAATTCCAATTTAATTGATGGTCATATTTCTTGAAAAGTTATTGCTCTTTTAGGGCCGCAGTTGCATTCGTACGAGGACCACACCTATGTTGTGGCATACAGAAATTGTCAATTTAGGAAAACATGCAAACCAATTGTTCGTAGGAACGAATTAGGTCAGCGCATAAACGTATGTCTGTGCACCTGCAGAAATATGTGTGGCGAAACGATTTGAAGACAGTGAACAAGGACGAATGGATATTTACTCAATTAAATGTCAGCCCCCAGATCAACTTTAATTAAGTTGAATTGAAATGAGTAGGTTACTATGTCTCAAATCTGATTGTTTTTTTGGGTTCGCTGAGCTTCACCTTTTTCCGGCTGAATGACACTCACTCAAACATACGTTCCTCTTAATGAATTGGAATTTGTTTTAGGGGAAATAAAATATATAATAATTAAATCTATAGGACGAGCTGCGAGAAAGATCATCCTTAAATTGAAGACAGTTCCATTTCACTTCTGTGCTCTTCTGGGTGTGGATAATGTTGCTTTTGCCTTAAGTCGGTCAAGCGAAAACATGCCAAATGAAATGGACCAAAGCAAGCATGAAAAGATACATACATGGCTGTCAATGGACTTTTTTTTTTTTTGTGGAAAACTTTCTTTTGTTATCGAATACATCTTTATCTTTGCCGGAGTTCCTGAATAATAATTACACAGGCCCGGGGAGGATTATTGCAAATGACCGATACTATTGTTTCGTGATAATGGGACCGACACAAAATTAACAGCTGGAGTTCGTGATAATTATTAATATTCAACGAAATATTAGCATCCCAGATGTATTGTAATTGATGAATTGATGAGATATGAGTTTATAGGGTTCTTAACCGGCGTTGACAGTCAAATACGACATGGAAATTCATCACGTTGAAGGAAGAGGTTTACATAAAGTAAATAGTTTTTCGTCGCGCCTCCGAAAAAAACTTGCACTTCGGTTTTGTTTAAGAAATGAGCGCAAACGATTTCCCAGCACAACAATTGATACAATATGATTGTATGCTGTGTACTCATATTTCAGTTAATTTAGAACTTCTTCTGTTCTTTCCAAGAGCGCACAATATTTCCTGATGAAAAGTTGGCCAAACTAACGATTGAATGCTTGTCCACTCTGTATCTTTTAAAGTATTGTTCCTACGACAAAAATTAAGAAAACGCAGAACGATTTGAAAATAAGCCGCGGGATGGCAATATTTTATCTTCCTTGTGTCATGGAGCTATCCGATAGCTATCGGCATCCCTTGGCCGTGGATAGGTGTCCAGCTGCCGCTGGTTCCTGTCCATATCAGCGTCATTTTCTATTTCCAGCGTTTCACTAGTGCACAGTTGAGTGACGCTGCGTCCACAAATAAATTTGATTAAGCCCGGCGACATAGTCTCGAACTCGAACACGAACAAGATCACAGTGGACAAGTTTTTTTTAGATTTGTGTGAAGTTTCTTGAGCCGTTCGACTGAGGATCACTCTTTCTCAAACAATGCCTTAAGAATAGCTCCAGTCAGTTCACGAAAAGTTCGAGATAGTCTTCGACAATGTTTGGCCTGCTTAATATAATACAAACTGCGTCTCATCACGTCATGTGCACTGAAACGCCAATAGGTATCCAAGAGATAGGATTGACAGTGATGCGGCTTCGCGATTACTTTTGATGTTCATGCGCACCAGCTCTTAGCACAAAATGTGCTACCCTAATTTTAAACGTCTCAACAGCTACAGAACTGCACTAACTCTCTCACTCATTTTGTTGAATCATTGAAAATGAACGACTCATTCATGCGCTTCTCATTATTTATTTATTATTTATTGATTTATTCGGTCGCATTGAGTATTATTCTGTTTTTCACTGAAAACATCGAGTAAGTACTTTATTTTCGCACATTTCAACCATATAATTGTATTGTATTGTATGTGTATGTATGAACCAGCACATTTATTATCTTCAGCCGAAACCCATATTCATGATTCTGTTTTTCCGTTCAGCGGAGAAACTTACCTTTCCTTTTAAAGAATTACGTCTGTGAAGGAAATTGTTTCTATCAATGCACGTCCACCTGTTACACGCCCGGGTAGCTATTGCCACAACCCATTTCTCGATACCAATATCTATGCAAATTTTCAATTTTCCAGGATTTTGCTTGACGCTTGAGCCATTCTTTGCCAGAGCTTCCTTGGAGCATCCATTCCCTTTCACTCCACTCACCAAAGCAGAAAATCTGCTACCACCTGTAAAAGTGGTGTTGCGCCACAAAAGTCATACTCACTCATACAGCATTGTGAATGTTATGTTACCCGCTCCCCTGAAGAAAGGGTTGCTAGCTAATTTTCGTCGAGAACCAGACATTATAATGTAATAGGAGGTCTACCCGGGAACAAAAAGAATTCGTCCTGTGAGTGGGTGAGTAAAAGCATTCCAACATCAGATTATAGAGAGTCAAGGTAAGCGACAAATTTATTCAGTTGGTGGAAATAGAGAGAGGCGAAAAAACAGCGGGGTCATTATTCCCGAGAAAACCCAATTTGACGCACGTAAAATAAAAATATCTTTTTTTCTCTCGACACGTTTACAGAGTGGAAGCAACAACCGTGAAAAAGTCAAGGGATGTACTATATAGCTGAAGGACGATTTATTGGTCGCTGGTGTATTTCAGATTTATGTTTTTCGTTGTGTTTACAATTTGGGATCGGGTGGTCGGGGCACAATAGTTTGCATAGATCTGGATGGGGAAGGTATGGGGTTGGATTTGATTGCGATGACAATTAAAACCTATTAAGGCTGAAACTTGAAACGTCTTTATTTGGTCGGTTTTTAACGGAATAGAAAAGGAAGGTAATGTTTCTTACTTTGAGACCTATATGTAAACATCCCATCGGGTTATTAGTCAATTCTGTATTAAAAATACTTTTTTGGGTTGAATACTTGAAACAAAAAAAAAAGGTAGGCATATTGGTATTCAGACCTGAATCATTCTGCTCTGACATCCCATACAATAACTGCTAAGTTAACAAGCACAGCAGCGACAATTTGTCTCTTAACAAAATATATTGTAGTTTAGTATTATTCGGGGCTTAAACTTAGCGTATACACGACTCAAAATATGTTAATTCAGTAGACAGCTCAGCAGCTGAAAATCAGCTGATTTTCTTGGCCGAATTCTGCCAGCTGTTCTATTCTTTTCTACGTCTGTGCCTTCTCGCAACATAATTTTGCGGCTGAGTTGGTTTTAAATCCTCTTCCTTCGAAAGAATTTCCAGAACTTGGTTCCTTGTGACCAGTTTAATTGCCTCATTTGACTGCGCAAACGTAAACAGTTTTAGCTGTCAAAATCTCAGCAGTCCGTATCAGCTGTTTGGAGTTATCTTCCGAAAAATTCTTAACTGGAGGATGAGTGCCGTTTAGCGTTTATCTACAGGATAAAATTGAAGAATAAAATCGGTGGAGTGTGCATTCCTGCCGAGCTCCAGTTCGATCTCAAAGTCCCCCGACACCTTACCTTTACGCAGAACGCGACAGTTTTCGCTATCCTAGGTCGCTCTAATAAAAGCCACATAAGCTTCTCGAGGATGATTCTCCTGCGAAAAGCGTCCAAATAGATTCCCTGTCTAGACTGTCAAACGCCTTCTCGAAATCAATGAAAACCAAATGAAGCGGAGAATCGACGCATTGCTCGATGATGATTTTGTCAGGGTGTCATTGTGATCGACACACGAGAAAGTTTCATATCTTTCACCGCCTCATCTGGCCTTCGTCTAAAATAAATATTTTCGCATTACCGGGTTCCAACAGCAGTTATGATCACATCTAGTCTCCTTAATTGACACTGTATACTGCGTATAAGTTCTTGCCTCTTGTGGCAGCTTCTCCCGGGTTCGGAAGAGAGTTTGCATGTTTCTTGAGCTGTCTGCGATTAAAGAAGTTCGAACTGATTGTGGTTTTTCACTGAAACCAAACTTGCTCTCAGCTGTTTCTTTTCAACAATCCACTGCCATAATGCACAGACATCCAAAGCGTATGCTAGCATTCCGTGTTTGGGTTTAGGATGGTATCTGCGCTGTTAATGTACGTATTCATGACATCTCAGTGGTCGTTCATATCACTGCTTGGGTGACAATTTATCTCAGCTGCTTTCAGGGCAAGATGGAACCTCACACCAACTGGACATCAGCGGCTTAAATGGTTTTCGATTTCGCAAGACAATATTATTAGAAATATGTCAGAACGCAAGCAAAAAATGTATGATAACACAGCACAAGTACTCCTTCACTCAAACTAGAGGCGTCAATATAGCGAAATGTCTATCTTAGTAGACCTCAATTAGTCCAAGATTATTATAAACAGAAGATACTTTCTTACATATGCTACGTTCGCGGCATGCATGTAATTTTTTAATGCATGGCAACAGTACAATTGATAAGTTATATAATTTAGATTAAATAGCCATGTTTCTTTGCTCACAGAATAGAAAAAATACCCACATTATACTAACAACCAAATTTCTTATGCATGTTAGGACGGCGGCTTAGTGTAACGTGCTGAATTAGGTTCAAAGACTAACCCATGTGCTGGTTAGTGCCCTAAGAACTACTACTTTTCTACCTTAGACATAAGGTTCAACCTGCTTCCTTTGGACATTGTTGGTGAGGAACTTGCTGCAAGCTCTGTCATCCGCATTGCTTAGCGGTTCTCGTTGAGTACTGCCCACACAGTGGCTATGAGCTGCCTGAGCATCCCGGCTGGCGCTTATTACACTTCCCCTAAAATCGTGTTCGAGAAGAACATTATTCGTTCTTCTCGAACGGGGTGGGAGTGGGCGTTTAATCATCCGGTAAACTTAACTTAAGCTTAACTATTAGGCTCACTGTAGTGTTTTCCAGGCGGAAGCCACTGCGATTTTGGGGATTCTAACCTGGCTGGGGCGGCATGTCAAAGCTTCTAAAGATACATATATCTACATACAGATGGCCAAGCCGAAATTAGATCCCTGCAATCCGCCCTGTGACAATCCAAGATGGTAACTGAATACCGTTCGTTTTTCATCGCGACAGGGAAGTTTAATATTGCCCTGTGCTCGACTCCGGGTATAGTGGTTTTGGTGGCAACTGCCTCGCTGATGAACTTGCTTCACAATGGACTCTAGGCTAGTCTCTGCAAAACAACTTGATAATATTTTCATGCGTCCCAATTCATGTAGACTGTAGACTGTAGCCGCCGAGTCCGGCGACTTTAACTCGTTATAGTGCAATAACAGCAACAACTAATTCCTCTTTGGTCCGGGTAGTTGACCGTATACGCACATTTTCATGATTAACTAAAGTATCTAACCGTCAGAAGTTACACGGTTCAAAACTCTGGCGTAAAGTTCTTTCCGCCGCCTCATCTGATCTTCCTCTAAGTTAAGCAGATTTTCATCACAGTCGTTCACTGGATGTTGGTAGGAGTTACGACCGCCTTTAGACTCGTTGATGACTCCGTATACGGTATTTAAGCTGTAGCTTCTTGCGGCTTCTTCTGCCGAGACCAGAAGAGAGTTAGCACCTCGTTTTTGGTGGGACTCTGCCATCCGTTTTATTCTATTCTAGGTCTGTGCCATCGTACAGCATTTTTTGCGGCTCAGTTTGTTTCAAATCCTCTTCTTTTGAATGAATTTCCAGAACTCTGTTCTTTGTGACTAGTTTAATTGTCTTATTCAAATGCGCAATCGTAGACAGTTCTAGCTGGCAAAATCTCAGAAGCCAGTATCAACTGTTTGGAATTATCGCCCGATAAATTCTTAACTGGAGGATCAGCGCCACTTAGCGTTTGTCTACAGGATAAACTTTAACCAGGCATTGCGAAAACGGCCTTATGAGTGATAGCAAAATAAGTGTTTGATTGTTTAAACGAAGAAGTCGAGTGAGAATCACTTTTTTTGCGAAGCGATTATGCGATATGTGTGCCTAAAATATTGGGGAGTATTGCCCCCATTCCCTAATATTTGGATTGAGGTTGCCAAAAGTGCCTTGCTTCCCGATGAGTTCACCTAAACTACACTTAATCCGGATAATTGCAAAAGAACCCACCTCATGGAACACACCTAACATGAATTGTGCCCGTTTTACTTCCTCAAAACTATTTGAAACACATTTCCATTAAAGTGATAATTTAACTTAAGCTTTCATACTGCCATATTTTCAGAACAGGTCATAATTTCAACAATTCTGCAGAGAACATCAAGTGCTTCGTGACATATGCGATTAAATCCGTGCAATTTACATTTTATATGTTGTTGTTGACAAGCTCTTAACCTGAACATATTTTAAAAGGTCCTCGAAAGTAGCAGTACAAACAACACCTGCATTTGCGTGTACCTTTTCAAACACCCAATCTTTTGCCCGTCGTAGCTGAGTCTATAATTTCTGACTTCGGTCTTAAAAATTATGTACCATACATATTGTAACTTGACATTGAAAGAAATTCCTTTCAAATTACCTTTGCGTGATCATGTCCCATTCGATTTTCTGAATTTACATAATCAATTATTTGATAACAATTTTGAGTTCTAATATTAATCCATGCCGGCCCGGTTTCAAAACATACTACGGATGACTATTTTCTATGATTATGGCTGTAGTTATGAAATTGAAAGTCAAATTTGAAATTAAGAAAATCTGGCGCGAGCATTTTATTATCTTCTTTATTTAGTCATACAAAGAGTGTTCTACTTTTGTTCTGAAAATCTCTTTTGTCAGTACGAGAAGAGTTCAGAGTACACATTCCAAAACACAACAGCAATGCATTCCGTCTATAAAATATCTTTTTTCTTTTCGACTTCAAAGTCCATGTGGCAACAGGCGTCTTCTATCACTTCTTCGGTATTCGTGTATGATAGTATTTTGAATTTTGTTTTTATTTGTTGAACACTGCATGTCCGGGATCGCAGTTAACTACATGGAAAAATAATTTTTTTTCTATAATTTATAAATTTTGTTATTTTATACAATTGTGGAGTTCTTTTTACAAAGAAAAAGATCGAATCAAACTGGAAAAAGATGGAATCAAACTGGTGTTGATAATGTCTTTTTTCTTCATTTTAGTATCCTTTGATTTTTATCGTATTGTACAATCAAAATATCAACGAAATATTGACACAGAAGGAAGGAGCTCTTCCAAGTTCCGTATTTTTTTAACAAGCCTAATATGTCACGAACGCCTGGAAATCTTGATTCTGATCAAATATCCATGCTTTCCGCCAAACATACTATAGAACAACTTATTGCTTCCATTGTTATTACCATCATAAAAAAGTTCACATGCCATTGACTTCAGTACAAAACGATATTCGATACTTTGGCTAACATTTATGAGAATCCAGGAACTTTCCCACCATACTTAGTTACGTTTGCTTCTTTTGACTAGCTGAAATCCTTCGCCTCAACTTTAGTACAGCCGATAGCAATCAGGCTCCTATAAATCTTCTCATTGCAATTTTTCTCAAAATTCGTATCGAAGACGCACAATTTCAAAACGAAAGAAAGAAACCTCTTGGCTCAAGCCTGAGACTCGTATAATTTTTACGAAAGGGAGAAAATGAGAAAAAGTGTTGAAGTTTTATGTTCAATCGAACATTGGTCGGATAAAGGAAGCAAGGATAAATGCTAAGACATTTTTCTCTGAATGATATTACGTACTTTACAGGAAAGCAATTTATAAATGTTGCGGCCTTCAAGGAATAGGACTTTGTCCTGGATAATAGAGCACCGAAGAAGATGCGTTAAACAATAAACACTAAAAGCTAAATACGTATGTGTTACGGAGGATTCAAGAGTTTGTTTCCATTGAAATTGGAAAAAGTGGAATTCGTTAATTGGCTTTCTGTAAGATAAGTTTATATTTACGAGTATGAACACTGTGACGATATTGGTCACACTTTCATAGAAGGGTAGTTAAATATGGTGACGTAGTTTTCTTGAAAACCCTTGGTTGCCGGCGCCATGGAACCGTAACCAGCAACATTTTACATATTAACTGGTAACACCTGAGACTAACAATAAGTTAACCCATCACCCAAAACGCCAATGCATCAGAAATATGAGACAATATAGACCACAATCTGTTTATAAATAGGATATCACGGATTTCCTCATGGTCCGATAAGAAATCATCTACGTTTGCCGAGTCTTTCTCCTTCGACTTCCCTCCCCTCTCCTGCCGCTGGGCCTGGCTCTCTAAAAACTACTCGAAACGGTCTTCTTCTATACTCGTATATGTGGAATTACCCGATTTGCCGCTCTTCTCGACGAATCGGATAAGAACTCCACCCTTCGATGCCATGGCTCGTTTCCCTATCGACGAAGTAGGACTCGTTATATTGTAATATCTAAATATCACGTTCGCTACCTCAAACAATTGAGAAGAATACCTAGTCCGGCTCTGCAGGTTGGGGGCCCCTTCTTGATTTCTGCTGTAGTTACAATTTCATCGCCGAAGTCGTCAAAATACTATTCAAGCCGATGCGCCCTCGCGTGATGGTATTTCTCGTTGTCGTCGTCGTGCTTACCAGGACAGCAGTAGCCCCTCCGCATAGCCGATTCGCGCATCATCACTCTTTTACCTCACTATCAATTTCGCAAAATCTTGAAACGCTCTCTCGAGCGCTCCATTAACGACTTCCTTCCAGCCGATATACCAAACGTTCCTCAGTACACCCGACGCTTTTTGAAGTTTATTACACAACACTCGCCACTCAATAGTCAATAGGCAACCAAAAGAAAGACTTTTTTGGTCTCCGGTCCCTTCTAGGGACTTTAAGTTGGCGGAGTTATTAAAAAATTCCGTAAGAACGGTTCGCCTTGGAATGTTCGAGAATATAGGTATTTAATTAGATCTTTCTACCCTAGTTACGCTAACCTTATCTATGGAAAGTATCAGCCAGGTATTCAACCTCGGTCCAGTGTAGTCACAGAAGAGAGAATTAAAAGGAAATGAAAAAGAGCGAAAGAAATGAAGTAATTCGGTACACGTGTGGAAGTAGGAAGGGGGATGGTTTTTGACATCTCATGTGCTTCTACATGGATCGGGCGGGTGTTCCGCGGCAGAGAGACAAAATGGAATGTTATTGTTCACAAAGGAGAAGTATGGGAGGGGATGACATCTCATGTGCTTCCTGTGCTTCTAAATGGACTACTCGGGTGTTGCGCAGTGGAGAGCGTCTGTCTCTCTGTTTACTTTTCACTAGTTCGTATGTGGTAGTGTACAGTAAATGGTGGTTTCTTCTCCTGCTATATATCTCTGTGAGTTTAGTACAGAATCATACACCCTGTCTATTGTTGTGACAAATGACATTCACAGAGGAGGAGATCATAGTGACACGAAGATCGATTCGCTGCATCTGGCGATAATTACCACTACCTCGCCTTAAACCCTAGTGGGACATAGCACGGCAGCCACTCCTGCGAGCCATAGTACTCTATTCTGGGCAGTGAGACGCAACTCCCCAAACGCGCCTTACATTCTTCCGCCACAGGTCGACGCCAAGTGATCCCAGGACTCCTCTTGGTCCGTGGTTTGAAATAGGGTTTGGTTTCTTTACGTGGCATGAAAAACAATGGAGTTATCACCCTTCCGCAATGTGTGACCTATCCACTGCCATTTTCGCCTGCATATAAATTCGTCGATTGGCATCTGGCCCATACCACGACTTAGCTCTTCATTAAATATTAGGCGTGTTTTTTTTACAGAGTGAGCAAGATAAGCGTAAAACAAACGAAATTTCGAAAAGAAACTTACATCCTCAGTACAGATACAATAGGACAAATCTCCGTTAGGCAGCAAAATCATTTTGTGTGTTTACTATATGAAATTTTTTTTTCGCGACCCCAGATGTTCGATCTGCGACCCCATATATGGTCGTGACCCATAGTTTGGGAGCCCTTGTACTAGACAATCAAGTTCACCTGCGTACACTAACTTATGTATCTCTCGAAATATCGACAGTTTCTTACTGTCCAAACCACTCATCAATTATATGGAATAATTTCCGTTAATCTCTTCCGGGTACGGGTATAAATATAACTAATGACCATTTTATGTTGGGTTGTTGAGCATTCTTTCAATCAAAATATCCGAACTTCAATTAGCGCAGGCACTTTACATTTCATACCAATTAGCATACACTCGTGTAATATTTAATTGGCATTACACTTTGGATTATTTTTGTAAATATAAATTCATAAATACATAAATGTCCAATTCTGTTGCAGTAAATTTAAGTGCTGCCGCTGAATTAATAAGCGAAGAACGTAATGCATCAAACTTTGAGAATTTTATTGGTCGGGACTCGTTCATTAATTTCACTGCTCCTGGACTACACTCGTAAACAAACCCAGTATAGTAATCCAATAAAATTAGATTTGAGCTAAAAAAATTAATCAGTGTATTCCTATTTTGGGCGGCGAATCATTGTTCGTGGCGGAATATCGAGGGTAGTAACTCCATAAGCCGCGGAGCCCGCGTGACGGTGCTCAGGCAAGGGAATGGGAAATCATTTCAGTTTAAAACCCACTATTAGCCAAAGATTAATGCTCCAAAATATTGATCGAAAGGGTCTTTAAAAGGACGGAAAATGTCTTTTTTATCGGGAATATGCTTGTGGGATATTGTATGAAAGGGCACGTCAAGTACATTCCATTTCTCGTATTTTCTCCTAATTTCATGTAACCACGACGGAGTAGCAGCCAGAGATGCTAAATTTTGGGATGGCCCATAACGAAGATTTTCAAAGCCACAGATTTGAAAATTTAGATAATGGTGGCACTTCATGAACGTTGCCATGTTCGACATACAGGATCTTGATATACTTCTGAAACAAAAAGTTAATAATAGTATATATCCTTTATTTCAATAATAAATCCCTGTGCCCCCAAACGTGAACCTAGGTAGGAGGGGCAGACAGTGACGTAGCCAGGGGAGGGGTCCAGGGGGTCTGGTCCCGAAATATTTTCAGGTCACTCATTCTCCCTCACTACCATACGTAGAGACTGTGAATTTGAACGGGGTGTCATTATGTAAACGCGTAAAATCTCCTGCTTAATAAAACAAACTATACGTTACACTTTTGAAAATCAAAAAGTATCGTTAAAGTAAAGGCAAAAAAGTTTTCATTATTTCATTATTTTTTTTTCGTCTTACTACGAATAGCACCTCGCCCTTATTCGCCCATTATTTTTGCCAATTTCGAATTCATTAAATAGAAAAAATCACACTAACCCCACATTGTGCGCCAACGATTGTTGAGCTTCCCGATCGTTTTTCGACTATTTTCTATTGTATACCTATACATACATCCTACTCTGATATAGGATAAAAAGACCTCCAGGAAACCTTAGCCTTAAGCTAAATTAATGAGGTATAAAGCCATCGTTAAGTTAATTGCCTTCAACCCTCCAGGGGCGCGTCAACATCTCTTGCACTTCTATGCCTTGTTGACCTTTCAAAAGCGTATCTACTTTTCGGATGTCCAGTTGCTAACATGCACCTCCTATCCGCGGCGTCTTCGCACCGACAAGTTCGGAGCGCAGTGGGAGTTCTATTAGTACACACTGGCCATTTTTTTTTTGCTGGCGCCGAGGTCCTAGCCCCCACTCTCTACTTTTTCAAACATAATAAGTTTACATAATTTTTGAACTTTAACCTCAAAGTGACGCAAATAAAAATTCTCAATAACATGGTCTTCGAAAGACATAAATGTGGACATCGCTGAATTTATTCTGAAATTAAAAATGTTCGTTATGGACAATGGACTGTGCTGGGTGTTAGCAAGATGATAAAAAATTGTGGAAAAATTTCGGGGCCGTGTAAATATTAATGTATAGAAAGGCCTTTTTTTCGACACAGAGTCGTGGACTATTATACTACTTTTTTGGGGCACCCCTTACCAATGCTGTTCACATTCGAGTTAATATGTGGACCTCCTCCGAATCAAAATACTAGCTACGTCCCTGGGGACAGTATTAATGGTAAATGATATGCCATATCATAGAAAATATACCGGGAAACGTGTACCTAAAATAAAACGCAACATAAACTGTATACTTCGAGGGTGGTGTAGAAAGGAGTGCCTTCAAGTTGTGACATTTGAGCATTTTTTATAGGACTGGAGACGAAATGCTCAACTTTGAATGCATTGTTGTTAAATATTACACGATCGAAATGAAAATTGGCAGGCAAATTAGTTTGATGAGTTTTAGACTCTTCATCCACCACAGATTACAAAAAAGAAAACAAAAATGGCTTTAGGTTATTATTTTTTCAAAATCGAGCATTTTCGTGGATAATTTTATTGTACTGTAGGTATAGTCGAGATATGACCATCGGAATGAGGCAGTTCCTGAATCGAGCCGAGTTTATTTAAACATAACCATCTCGTATTTAATGTATTTTCGGTACTTTGCATATTAAAAATTATATATTTATGACTGCTGAAGCACTATTTTGAAAAATGAAAAAGTTGAGTATGCTTTCAAATTACAGTAAGTGTAAACTTGGTTAAAAATTGTGTTTAAAATCCTTGGGATGATGAATGATTTTCTGACGGGATATTGCCCACGTCAGGGTTTTCTGTTGAATTTTATTTCACCGCACCCCGTCTACTTTATTATCATCATGATTGTGCAAACGGTCCAGTTCATATACCTAGGGCCGGTTGCTCAGTGTCCGATTAAAATTTATCTTAAGATTAACCTGCCATTTAGAACAATTTTATTTTCTTAATATCTGTTCAGCGCTATTAGTCGGATAAACGCTAACCGTTCACTAGCATTCGATTAATCTCTTATCCAAAACAAAACCCAACTCCTAGTTTCTGGTTGAAAATTTATCCTAAATAAAAACCCAACACCTGATACCGGATGCTGAGACTCTGGCAGCTAGAACTGATCACTTTTACCTTTTTTTGTCTGTTTTTTTTTATTATATTTTGGAAACCATCAACCCTAGCAAAAAACTTTATGAAATAAAATCAAAGATCATGAACAGCTCAACAAAAAAGATTAGCGCGACTTTTTCAGTACCTTTAACAGTTTTCGAGATATTCTGACTTGAAAAAGACATCGGATAACGGAGATTTTGCTATCTCGAGAACTATAGGAGGTATGGAAAAAGTTCCGTTAACCTATTTTATTTACTTTAAGTCTTCCATTTTGTCTCAGAAAGTTTTCCGCTTAATAAATATTTTCAAAGCAAAAAGAGTGTTTTTTTTTGGCTATGACTCCAATTCCACAAAAAAAGTTTGGTAGCAAGCCTCAGATTCGTAATCAGCACCCCAAAAAAACATAAACGGAGAAAAATGAAAACTACGCTACAATTTGTTGTTTTAGGCCAACTGGACACTAAGGCCGCGTTTAGCCAACCTGCGGGAGCCACCGCGGCTTACAAATTTACATTGAACTTAGATGCCAATGCAAAATTGGGGCGACCGATAGCGCAGTGTGTTGAGGCATCCATCAGTCTAATGTTTCACTACCGGCGTTTCGGGTTCGAATCCCGTCCACGACGACGTTCGTGGCCATGGATGTGCAGGAGGTGCATGCTGGCAACTGCATTCTCTGAAATCAATATATGCCGTCGAAACGTCAACTGGGCCACATGGAACAGTTAATGCGCTATGCCCCACAAGGGGTTAGGGCAATTGAGAGAGAGAGAGAGAGAGAGCAAACCACGACGGTTTCCAAGTAATTAATTAGTATTTATTAAATCAAAATTTTGGAGTAATTAAGATCAAAACATTTAACTGCTTTTTATAAAAAATGCATAGTCATTAATTAGCATTTATTGAATTCGATTTGCAACAGTAATTAAATTTTAAATAATTATTACTTTTCGGAGAATAATTTTTCCCGATGCGCATCTCATGAAAGGTATCAAGGCTATCAACAAATTCATCCCTAATTATTTTCCTCGCGGGATATATTGTTTTTCCTATACAGTAGTCCCTCGACTAACGTCGGAGTTAGGTTCCGAGAATTTGCGATGTAACTCGAAAACGACGTAACTCGAGGGTAGAAACAACTTCAAGCGATAAATGTAAGCTTTAATTTTTTGAATATGAATGTATTATTATACCCTAGACTTTTAGTATAGGCATAGGGTATATTGTTTTGTCACGACGGAAATATGTAACATCTTAAAGGAGGCTGCGGAGGTATAGCAATGTATATTTATAAATGATCAGGGTCACTTCCTGATTCGATTTAGCCATGTCTGTCTGTCTGTCCGTCTGTCTGTCTGTATGTCCGTTCGCACGATAACTTTCGATAGAATGAAGCTAGAGCCTTGAAATTTTGGTCAAATATTGGAAGTATGATCTGACGATTAGTTGGTATTGAAAATGGGCATGATCAGGCCAAGAGAACGCCTACCTCCTCTACATATGTAAAATAAATAAATGTATTTATAACTCCCGATTAAATAAACATGAAAAGTTCTAGCTTTGGTAGATTGCTCGTGAGGGTAATCCTATACTCCCCTGGAAAAATAAAATCGATCAGTTAAAAACTAACGGTAATTTTCTTACAGTATGTTGGGCATAATCAGATCAAAGGAACGCCTACCTCCCCTACAAATTTAAAAAAATTAAATATTACTTTAATTACGATAGCTTTCGATAGAAATAACACTAGTGAGTTGAAAATTTGGCAGAACGTTGGTAGTAAAATTAAGTTTGTCGGCATTGAAAATGGGCAAGATCCGACCCAAGGAACCCCTACCTCCCCTACAAATAAGAATTCAAATAAGCGAGAATTGTTGATAGAATGAAGCCAGCGACTTGAAATTTTGGTCAAATGTTTGAAGTGAGATTAAGTTAGTTGGCATTAAAGATGGGTTCGATCCGACCTAAGGCACTCCTTCCTCCCCTAGAAATACAATTTTAAATAAGCGATAACTTCGACAAAATAAAGCTAGCGACTTGAAATTTTGGTCAAATATTTGTAGTAGGATCCAGTTGGCTAATACTGAAAATACGTTAAATCCGACCAATGAAACCCCTGCTTCCCCTACAAATGAAACTTCCAATAAGTGATAACTTTCGATAGAGTGAAGCTAGAGACCTGACATTTTTTTTAAATGTTTGTAGGTTGGTTAATTGGTTGGTGGCAAATAAGCGATAACTTTCGAAAAAATTAAGCTAGTGACTTGAAATTTTGGTAAAATATTTGTACTGGAATCTAGTTGGTTGTTATTAAAAATGCGCAAGGTTCACCAAACGAAACCTTTACCTCCCCTTTAAGTGAGACTTCAAATATGCAATAACTTTCGAAAGAATGAAGCTAGCGACTTGAAAAATTGTATTAACACCTTGATCCATTGGTTGAAGAATCGCGGTCGTATTAGGAGGCAAAAAAATCACCTTAATGGCATCATTGTTAAGATTTATGGGATGACTTGGAGCGTTATCTATGATTAGCAACGCTTTTTGAGAAAGATTATTGGCTTCCAAATATTTCTTTATTTATATTCTTTATTGTCGGACAGAAATATTGATCGAACCAATCACAAAATATATTAGAAGTAACCCAGGCCTTTTTGTTGTACCTCCAAATAACCGGTAGATTTTCCTTGTACACATTTTTGAAAGCTCTTGAATTTTCTGATTGATAAACAGCAAGAGGTTTCAGTTTCAAATCACCTAATGCATTCCCTCCGAGAAGCAAAGTAATCCTGGATTTCTCTGCCTTAAAGCCAGGAGCTCTTTTTTCTTCAATCGAAAGAAATGTTCTTGAGGACATGCGTTTCTAATACAGGCCTATCTCGTCAACATTAAACACCTCCTGTGCGCGATATCCTCCATTTTCAATAATATCATGTAAAGTGTTTGGAAAGATCTTCGCTGAAAACGGCGACGTAAGTCAAGGGACGGACGACGTAATTTCAAGGGTTTGGTCTCAAAGTAATGAACGACGTAAGTCGAAAAAACGTGTAACAAGGGAGACGTAAGTCAAGGGATTACTGTATTTGGAAAAATACATCCGAAAACAAAATATTTTTCTCTTCGTGGGAATAAAAGATAAGGAATAGGAGCTGAAAAATTGTCTTTTTCAAGTAAGAATATCTCGAAAACTATTGAAGGTACAAAAAAAACGTTGTGCTAATATTTTTTCTTAAACGGTTGCATATCTTTCATTTTGCCTCAGAAAGTTTTCCGCTACGGTCAACCGTTTCCAAAATATTTTCAAAGAACCCATAAAAACGTGTTTTTGTTTTTGTTTTTGTTTTTAGCTATAGCTCAAATTTTCCAAAAAAAAAAGTTGGAAGCAAACTTCAGATTCGAAATCAGCACCCCCAAAACCATAAACGGTAAAGAAATCAAAGCTACACCAAAATTTGCTTTGGAAAAACTACTAGATGAACCAAAAACTGGTGGTGCGACCAAAATTATCTAGCTTAATGCTTCTATAGATTGTGATATTCTTATAGGCCACGACGGACATGCCATGTTAATTTTATTTTAATTAAAATCAGTACAAGGCTACCAACGGAGAAGGTTTGCGATTGTTTGGACTAGTTCAAAAAATACCATTCACACCCTTTGTTGAGCTGGTCTTAAGTCATTTCTTTCTGTTCTAGATATGAACATACATACCTATATGTACCCTAGTATCCGCATTCACTGCATTTCAAGAATGCCATGGTTCAGATTGATTCATTCCCACCTGCAATCCATTACCATAATATCAAATTAGTACAACGGTTTCTTTAGACTAGATGTATGTTTGGTAATCTAACCGAGATCCTTGAAATTACTCGTATTTCAAAGTTGTCTTATCGACAAATTTGATCTTCGTGAGTGCATTGGGCACATTGGAAATTAGTCTATGTCCGACTTCAAAAGATACTATCTGTATCTGGATTACACACAAAACACATGTACGTATATTTCAATTTGCATAGTTTACACATTCATGATTGATATGAAGCAAAAAAAAAAACAATTTACCCAACGCGACTTTCATGCTTCTGATTACAAGCCCACCCATGTGGGGATTTGAGGCAGGCTTCGGAGGCATTATCTTAATTGCAAAGCTTTAAACACCACTTAATTTCAATTAATTAACAACCTGTTGCTAATTATTGTAATAATGCTACTGCAATTTTAAAAGTTGTACGAATCGTGTGCACGCAATCAAAGGTGTATATGTACTATACTCGTATACCGCTCCTATAGTGCAATATCGAGTTGCGAGAGTCAGAGAATGGCGACGACACGAAGCAAAATCAAATGAAGGACATGCTAATGTGATTGATGGGAAATTGTGTATTTGTTGGTTAATAATCGCACCGATTCAATTCTTCCAGCTCGAGTTTGAGTGTTTCGGCAGTATCAATAACTTCGCTCCATTTCGATCATCATTTGTATTCCACATTTTTGCGATACCCTTCTCTAATCTTCTTCGAATCCGAAGGACAATGCAAACCCAATAACTGAAACAAATCATCGTCCCCACAAATCTGACTTACTGATTGCAATTTACCAAAGTGAAGAACTGACAAACTGAATTAAGAAAGGAGCACGTCCATCGTAGCTGCTTTCGATGCCGTCAGGCAGGATACTGGCGAAATTCGTATCTATTCACAGTCAACGTGCCTGGAAATCCTGAACATATTCGTATCTTATTAGTTACACATAAGCTTGAAAATCTATCAAGTACTTACTAATGCTTTTAGCGCTGCTACTTTCCCAATATTTATGTTCTACGGGTGTATGTGTCTCTGAACTCCTGATTCCGAGAGCTTCGCTTACTCGTATATATGGCGACCGTCCAATGGCAATGGAATTATCCTGTAAGTTTTCCGGTAAAGTAAACTTTGCATTCAAGGGTCGGTTGCTCTTGACTTGGATAATTTAAGGATTCGCCAAAAAGTTTTGTCTCTCGCGTTGTGTATGTCAGTGAATCAGTTGAGTGTGGTATGGTTCAAGTAGATGGTTCCTTGTAAACTATAGCAAAATTCGATACTGGACTCTACTAAACTTGACCTTGAACAATGTGTGATTGTGGCTTGGTCAAAAAAAATTCATGGGTTTGGGGCGAAGTGGAAGAAAAGGATTCGAATTAAGTTTGTGGAAAATTTATGCAGGAAAAAGGAATTGAATTCGTTGGAATGTTTGTTGGTAAATGAGCAGGTTCTTTTGTCTGCAAGTTGGCAAACTGGTAAGTAAACAAAGTTGGATGGAATTTCGGATTTTCTCGAAACAAGATTTGACAACTGGAATTGATTAAAGGTAAAAGGTAATATCCTTCGACTCAATACTGAATAAATACAACAATTAGCATAAAAAGGAGAAACGGCACCGCATGGGTATGTTCCAAATAAATTTGAAAGCTTAACGATGCAAATTTAGCCCGAAAAATGTTTGGTGAAGGCGTGTAACGCCAGATTTGAAATTATTTCTTATTCAGTCCCTAGTTCAAACTTTTGCGAACTGTCGCTTGGCCATTATAAAAAAATCCATGGGCCAGCCCACGGTTTTGCGGGTTTTGAAATAAAAATTAAAATAATAACACGCAAAGCGGAAATTAATTAGAAAAATTTGTAATTATTTTCCTTATTGGTTAATTGCCTTGACGCCTTCAGGGACATAGGCTCGTCAACATCTCTAGCATTTTTATGCCTTATTGATGCGTGCACCTTCTATCCGCGCCGTCTTTATACTGACAAGCTCGGGGCACTGTGAGAGTTCTATTAGTACTCACAGGCAGTTTTTGATCGCACCGAAACTTGAATTCCGAGCTCTAGATTAGTATCGTAGAGCGATGACCGAGCGACCACTGCCATCGAGCGCGTTTTCTGGCAAACATACCGTTTTTATATCACATCGATATCGTTTCAATATCACTGTGATAATTCCCTGTTGTCGCTTCGATATAAACTTCAGATCGCTCTGATGTTTCCTCGTTATCGCTGATATTTTATATCAACACGAAAGTATTAAAACGACCATCAACAACACTCCATTATATTAGCCTCATCACCCCGATTCAGACGGCACCTGTACTTCCTAGATTACACTTCAGGTCCAAGAATGTACTTATCTGAATCCAATGGGGTTAAAAGCCCCTTCAACAACACTCCAGTGCATTGATTGGCCTTACCACCCCCATTCAGACGACACCCGTATTTCGTAGATTTCACTTCATGTCCAAGTATGGTTCTTTTCAACACAATAGTGGTAAAAGTGCCTTCAACTACACGCCAGTGCATGGACCTCACCACCGCGATTCAGACGACATCCGTGTTTCCTATGCTATGTTTAGACGTGAACGCTGAGCCAAGCACCGAATATTGACAAATTGCATTGAAAAGCACCAACAAAAAGAAGATACCCTTTCTGCACTTATACGTACATGGCCAACATGAATTCATGAGCATTCGCGAGCATTTAAGTCGTTCCCACCAGAGAATCAAATGCTCACGAATGCTCATGAATTCATATTGGCAAGGTTAGAGCAGAAAAGGTATCTGCTCTATACATATTTGGTGCTTAGCTCAGCATTCACGTCTAAACGAAACATAAGATTTCACGTTTGCCCAAGAATGTTTGTTGGGCCGACCGGTAGCGCAGTGTGTTGAGGCACCAGTCTCATATTGACTACCGGCGTTTCGGGTTCGAGTCCCGTCCACGACGACGTTCGTGGCCATGGATGTGTAGGAGGTGCATGCTGGCAACCGCATTATTTCGAAACCAGTTTATGCCAACGAAACGTCAACTGGGCCACATGGAACAGTTGACGCGCTATGCCACACAAGGGGTTAGGGCAATTGAGTAAGAATGTGTTCATCTCAACACCAAAGGGCTACAAGCGCCTACAACAACACTCCAGAGCATTTGCCTCATCACACCGATTCATACGACACTCGTATTTCCTAGATTTTACTTCATGTCCAAAAGTGTGCTTGTGTCAAAACCAAAGGGTTCAATTTGATTCAATTCACTTTCAATTCCCGACATTTTCTCGGCACAATCGCCATGGACGTTGTTACGTCAAAACAAGATTTTTCAATATTATTCATTGCTTTTGAAATAACGCGCTCGGTAGTCGTGAGGTCTAGGTCACCACGGGACGATGCTTGAATCTAGAGTTCAAGGTTCCGTTTCCCCGGGAGCGGTAATTGAATAAAAATTTTGTTTGGGGATTACGACTCACTCAGCGATCCAAGATTGTCACTTAAAGACGGCATATATATATATATAGGAGGTGTATGCTAGGAACTGCACCATCCGAACTTAACACAATAACGAATTGTCAACAAGGCACCGATTTTAGATATGGCTACGCATTCATGCCCCACTGGAGGGGTTAAGGCAATTGGTAGTATGTAGTACTATATAGCAGCTTGCAAAATTGCAAATTACTTATATATTAGCAATCAACAACGCCAACAAAAGATGGCTCTGTGACAGCACATGTTAAACAACAAGGGTGACTTGGTGCAGACTAGATCCTATTGCTCACAAGACATTATCAGGGAATGACCCCCACCGTCACCGAACATTGTCCCGCCAGTGGCTGGGTCAGGAGGCCGCATCCTCCTGAGTATGCAGATGAACATAAGATCGTTCTTAATCTTCTTTACCACTGTCAAGTTTTAGCCGGTAGGATGGGAGAAGGACTCTCTTTCTTCCACCTAGACCCAAAGGATCTTAAGAATGTAAGCGCGATTCAGTTCAATAATTTGCCATAGTATAGGCTGCTTTGATTTTCATGCATACTGCAGCAAGACGTGTTTCTCTTGGTATGTGTGATGTGGTGTATCACCGAAACTCCTCCACATAACCTAACCTAACACTATCCCAACAATTGAAGTAGAGAACATCAGTCAAGAAATCACACAAATGTCAATTAGATCCAAGACATTCAAACTGAAACAAATTTGTCACCTACTGTGCTACATAACACTAAGATACAACCAATCCCTCGATGGGATAGTAATTAATACTTATTAGAAAAAGAGGTTCTTTTTTAATTAAAATAACAGATCATTAGAAATTACCATATCACCTTGGGTGTGGCGATTTGCCACAAATTTGCACTCTACCGCTCGTTACTATATTAATGTGAAATAATTGCCATTATATTCTGCTGATTTTATCAGTAATTGCAACCATTAATTAAATTTGACCAGTGACCAGTGAACCATAGAAAAACCAAGTCTGCCTTGTGTCTATGAGATAATGAAGCAATGTGTAATTGGCTTAATATGATGACGTGATTTTTTAATTTCAGATTTCCGGATATTATTTCAATCGAAGACCGAAAACAGCCGCGCGACTGTAGTCGATTTTGTACAATAATTTGACCAAACGGCGTCCTAGGAGTTTATCAAGGTATGAACGTTACGTTGAAGGAACAAATGCAGCGTAGAGATGAGCCTGAAATAACACAACGCTTGAAAAAAAAAGAAGAAAAAAACAGAGTTCTACAAAAAAAAGTTCAAAGGCTGAATCAAAGTACATTAAATTTCCTACAAAATGTTATATCATACCATAGACCATAAAAAGGTCTATTATGCCCTAGACATTCCTAGTTTTCGGCAAACTTTTTCTGGAAAGAAACAGATCGTGGAAATTTTTGATCTCAGTGGGCCTGATATTGAATTCATGCGGATTTGAGCGAAACGCACAATACGCGAGATTCTAGCAGAATTCACCAGTGTCGAGCGAGTATACACACTATAGAAAAAGTCAATAAAATATTTTTTTAAAGTACAATAAATTTGCTAAAATTTGATATTATATTTAGCTCAGTACATCCAGAAGTTCCAAGAAGCGGCTCTTCGAAATTTTTTAAAAGATCAAAATTGTTTGTTACTTTATATATCTTTCCAAATATCGTGAAAAGGACTTATTCTAGGAAGAAACTTCCGCAAATTAAACTTGTGGATAATTCAGGTATCTTTAATTTGATATATGAACCACTTATGTACGACAAATATTGTCCTAGAAAATGCTAAAAACGCGAAAAAGGACCAAGTTCGCTCGCGGATGGCATATAAAAGTGAAGGTGTATTTTGCAATACGCACATTTTTTCCTGGTGCCGAAAACAGTAAATTTATGAATAAATCTTTATTTATATATAGTATGTATCTTCTGGGGGGCAAAAGACCTTTTCAATAGTCCTCCACGTGGGCGTCCCCTGGTAACGGCAGTGTGTCAAACCGCTGACGGCCAAGTCTTAGCGATAAGATAGTTTTGAAAAAGGCAGATAGCTGTAGCCTGAATAGCTGACCAACACTTAAACGCCTCCCCATTTTTTTTATTCGCTAATCAAAATGCTAGTAAAATGAAACCGGAATATAGAGGGCTACGCCCGCAATCCGAGGGTTTTGTAGCAAGCGCTTATTTTGGTATATAAATATCGTTGCTCTTCTTGATACCACTCAGATGGACAAAAAAAACATAATTAAACTGTCTTACACACTTACATTTTACATGCCAATTCATATTACGTGATTGTAACGAAACTTAGAACATATTATTGCCTAAGGTGTTGGTTATCGTTGGCCATCAGTACTTTTGACCTCGAATGTGTTTAAGGCATGCAGAGGTGAGCTAACTGTAACTACAGAAATAAACTATTACTTACCTATTCTGAGAAGATATACAGATTCCATTATTTTCCATTTTATATGCTATTCGGAACCCACCTTCCTGTAAGTTTTCATAATTCTAACAGTCTCGAGATGCGAGGGGGGGGGGGGGGGGGGCAAATTACGAACTAATATTTTTTCCTCCCCCACTATTCCCCTTTCTACAAATTTCAAGAAAATGCGAAAAAATGGAATGTACTCAACCCTTTCTCACGACACCTCACTTGCCTATACCAGTCGATAAAAAAAAATTTTGAGCTTAATTTCGCCTCTATGTGGACCCCTCCCCCCTTCCACTCGGTAAAGTTTGCCAATTACGACGTAGCGCCCCCAAATCTTCACCCTTTCAAAAATGATTAAATAACTGCAATTCGCACTACGAAAAACAACATGAAAGTAGTACTCACACCTACATATGAGGCCGGTAGGTGTAATTTTTGTGTGGATAGTGTCAAAATGCCTAATTTTAAATGAGTGTACTATTATTAAATATTATGTGATTGTAATGAAACTTAAAGATATTATTGCCGATGATGTTGGTTATCATTGGCCGTCAATATTTTTGACCTCGGCTGTGCTTAAGGCGTGTAGGGGTATGGTAACTGCAACTAGAGAAATGTACTATTATTAACCTTTTTTGTTGAGATATCAAAATTCTACGATTTTAGGTTTTTTACACTAGTAAAATGCCGCCTTTCTGCAAATTTTCATATTTCTAAGTATAACGGTATCGAAATGCGAGGGGGGGGGGACAAACTCGGATCACATATTTTCCCCTCTATCTCTTTTCCACTTTTTTCAAATTTGATGAAAATACCGGAAATGAAATGTACTCGGTGTTACCTTTCTCATGATACCCCACTTGCCAATACCAGATGGAAAAAAAATTTGACCTTCATTTCCCCTCTATGGGGACATCCCCTTAAAGTAAGCCTATTACAACGAATCGCTTTCTCCGGCGAATTATAATAATTCTACATACTCCCACAAAATTTCATGTATGTAGCTTCAGCCGTTCGTGAGATATTTCATGGACAGACGGACAGACATTTGACCGATTTCATAAGGGTTTTGTTTTTAATACAAAACCCTAAAAACGAAAAATGCAATGCGCGATTTGTGGAATTTGTTTGCCTACGATGGGCAAACGAATTGCACAAATTGCGCGAATAAAGTTTTAAATTTGCGTTTTTTATTTTCTACTAGCATTTTGATGAGCGAATAAAAAAAAATTGGGGGGAGGAGGGAGGGGGGGATGCAAACGAAACTAAAGGTTGAGCAATCTTGTGTTATAAATGGGCAAACGAAATAGCGTGAAACAAACAAACAAACAAAAAACAAATATGGAAAAATTGAAAATTTGTTGTTAGCGACTCGCCCCAGAAAATTTGTTTTGCTAATAACTTTTTTTCTAAGGGTGGGCAAACATGGGCCTACGATGGGCACACCAATTGCACAAATTGCAAGAATAAAATTTAAATTGGGGGGTGGTCAAACGAAACTAAAGGTTGGGCAATCTTGTGTTAACGATGGGCACACGAAATAGCGTAAAATGGCGCATAAATATGGAAAATTTGAGAATTTGTTGTTAGCGACTCGCCCCGAAAGAATTGTTTTGTTAGTAACTTTTTTTCTAAGGGTGGGCAAACGAAACCTTTTCTTGGGAAAAAATTTGCCTACGATGGGCAATCGAATTGGATAAATTCCACGAATAAAATTTCAGATTTGCGTTTTTTATATTTTACAAGCACTTTTATGAGCGCATAAAAAAATTGAGAGGTACGCAAACGAAAGTAAAGGTTGAGCATTTATGTGTTAACGACGGGCAGACGAAACAGCGTGAAATAGCGAATAGATATGGAAATATTACAATTTATTTCTTTGCGACCCGTCCCAGAAAAATTGTTTTCGTAATAACTTTTTTTAAGGGTGGGCAAACGAAACTTTTTCCTGGGCAAACATGGGCCTCCGATGGGCAAACGAATTGCAGAAATTACACAAAAAAAAATTTAAATTTTAATTTTTTATTTTTTACAAGAATTTTGATGAGCGAATAAAAAAAATGTAAAGGTTGGCAAACGAAAGTGAAGGATGGCCAATGCTATGTTAATGTTGGCAAACGAATTGCACAAATTGTGCGATTAAAATTATAAATTTGTGTTTTTTATTTTTTACAAGCATTTTGATGTGCGAATAAAAAAAAATTGAGAGGTGGGCAAGGGAAAGTAAAGGTTGGGCAAACCTGGGCTAACGATGGGCAAACGAAATAGCGTATAAAATCCCAAAAAATCGAAATTTGGATTTTCAGTGACTCTCAACCTTTGAAAAAATACATTTGCTAAAAACTTTTTTTTCTAAAGGTGGGCAAACGAAAATTTTTCCTGGGCATACGTGGGCTAACGATGGGCAAACAATTTACCTAGTTTTCATGAAAAAAAAAATCATCTCGAGGTGCCAACTTCACAGATCTGGAAAATTGTCCACGTTCGTATTTGGCCGTAGTTTAACAACTCTGCCCTCGAATATTTTGAATTTCGTTTATGCCGTTGCGACACTGCTTTTCAATCTAAAGAGGAAAGATCGAAATCCCGAAAAAAGATTACACTAGCTAAATCCGGTGAAAACTGAAGTCAAGCTATTGGGCATTGAATGAAATATGTACGAGGTACAATATTTTTATAAATTCCGGTTTTACGAAAACCTAAACTCTATTCATTCAGGCACTAGAAAGCAAAATTCACCTTGTCCGTATTTACATACGAGTACATACATATATCCAATAATCACACTCGCCTTTCAAACCTCCGGTTCTCATAAAGACTTACCGAGTATTTATAGAATTGACTATTGCAATTTGAATATTTTAATAGTCCCTAACGAACCGATTATTACTGCAACAAATGCCATGTCAAATTTTTATCAACCTTTTTATTGTCATTGCTGCAATTCGTTTCAACAATATTATTCGATCTTACGCGGCTAGCGTATTTGATTGAGCAATAAACCTCAACACTTAAACCACATTTTTGAGCGAATTCCGGAGCTTGTTTAATAAGCGTATCTTAAAGTAACAGCCATAATACTATATTTCCGAATGCTTATCATCATCGTGAGTGCACAACCAAATGAGAGGAACGAAAAAATTTAAAACACTGTCGACCTTGTTCGCTGGTATAACAAAAATATCTGAACCTGTGCCATGTCAAAGATACTACCACCATGCCCGCGTACTTGGGAAGTAATCGTGCATGGTGGAGTACTATATAACAATACTCCTTTTACATATACGCACTCGTCAAATTGGTTTTGTTCCACCTTGTCACCTGTCTATCTAAACATGTTGTCAAATCATGCGGATTTGTGTAGTACGTACTCGAATGTTTGTTTGGAACATGATCCGAAACTTCAATGTCTAGGCCGTGCTTTGAAAAATAAATACGAAATCTGTGACCTGCAGCCAGCAATCTGCACAATTCACGATCATAGCTAGCATCTTGATCTGAAACGATAGTATCTAGATATATGAGTACACGATTAGGTATCAATTATATGCCTATATGGTATGGTATATGAATGGAATCCGTTGCAGGGATAACATGTACATACATGTGGTGTTTCAGATTCACTTTCAAGATTGTTCACATGTGGAAAACAAGTGTAGTTTAGGTACACGTTTCAATGGTACTAGATTGATTACGCTTTGTAGACAATGTTGTGTGTTTCCATGCAATCGATCGAAAATCTTATCGTTGATAATTAGGGCATGTATGGAACTGACCGTTATATAGTAGATCCTCGAAGATGAGCTTCATCTTCACTACTCTCGCTCTTACGATCACGAGGATGATGGATCGGACAGTTGATCGCTTGGATTTGAGATGATAATAGCAACGACGGGGTTTGTTTGAACTAATCTAACCTTTTTTGGTTGTTAATTAATTTTATTAGGACTTCTTGAATAGGGGCATGCGACCGAAGGTGATCTGCTTATATGAAGCAGTCATACAACCCATATTAATGCTTGGGGCAGTGGTTTGGTGGACGACGCTCAACAAGGCGTCCTACAGGACTAAATTGAACAAAACTGAAAAATTATCTTGTATTGAAATCCAGAAGAAATGGATTACACCTATCCGGTGTGCTCCCTCAAAAAAGCAAACCAGCCTAATACCCTCGCGGCAAGCGTGGGGCATAGATAACACTCCATAGTCGGAAGCCATAAGGTTTTTTACTAATGGCTCGAATCCACAAAATGGAGTAGGCTATGGTGTCTTTTCGGATATTTGCTTGTCACTCCGTTTGTTAGCTACATATCTGTAGAGTCTGGAAGTGGAACTTAGTGAGGAGGAGTTGCGAGAGATCATAAGTGCTGGAGACCGTAGTAATGTTGAAGAGGAAGCCAGATTTTAACCTGCTGAAAGCGACCCAATGGCCGGGAAATGATCAAATTTATGAAAAAAAAAACCTATTTTATATGACTGTGGCTACCTAGTTGGAATCAAAAATATCAACCTGAATAAAATATTTTGTATTACAAGTTAACACAAGCACGTTTTCTTCATTAATATCATTGCATATATGTATGTACACAATTTAACTAGGGAACATATCACCTCTATTTATTGTATATGGGACTCGAGTCTCATATTACGTTATTTCTATAACCCGCTGTTTTTCTGAAACCAATCCATCGCGTTATACGAGGGTTGGCTGTATTGTGTTCCCCTGTAGTGTGTGGTGTGATAAGAAGGCACAACCATTCCCGACTTGTCGCGAAAATAAAACTAAATGGGCAGGAGGTATGTATGTAATAGCAAACAGTTTTATGCTAAGTAAATGTGAACTAAGTCACTTATGCCCCACTAGAGGTTAAAGCAAAAAGTAGGCAAACCCTGTGCCTGAAAACCAATGGTATGAGCGAACCTTAGCTTTTGGTGTTTTTTTCACTTTTAATACTTTTAAACACGGCCTTACACTCTCTGGTAGGTTACATTGAGAGGTCTCTCGACTGTAGAGAATTTACCTTGGTTGCCTTCCTGGACATCGAGGGCGCTTTCAATCATGTCGCACCTGCGGCTATAACCAATTCTCTCATCCGTCTGAATGTAGATGGATCGCTCTGTAAGCTTATAGACCAACTGCTAGCATCTAGGATCATTTGTACCCGCTTGGGTGCAGCATCTGAGCGCAGGAGTGTTAATAGGGGAACTCCTCAAGGTGGCGTACTATCCCCCCTTCTTTGGAATCTGGCGGTTAACAAACTGCTTTTGGACCTGGAGGGTGTGGGATGCAACGTTATCGCGTATGCGGACGATATTGCCATCGCAATCTCTGGGAAGTTTCCCTTTGTGCTCAGTGATATTATGCAGAATGCCCTCTCAATTCTGACGAAGTGGGCTAGGCAAGCTGGGGTTGGTCTTAATCCAAAGAAAACAGAATTTGTTCTCTTTACAGTACAGTACAGTACAGTACAGTCTTTACCAATATTCGATCTACCATCGCTGAACGGAATGAGACTTCTCTCTGAAAAAGCCAAGTTTCTGGGCGCTATTCTGGACAAGAAACTGGAGCGGAAACCCTAAGGCGACTGTTGCGCCATACTCGTGTAAGAAGGCCATAGGTAGGAATTGGGGCCTGAAACCGAGGATTGTTTTCTGGCTTTATGTCTCAGTTCTGCGACCTATACTTCTGCATGGCATTATTGTCTGGTGGACTGCCCTCAATTTTGCGGTTTACCAAAGTATGCTAGAGAAATTCCAAATAATGGTGAGCATCGCCATCACGGGGGCTTTTAGAATTACGCCAACAGCTGCTCTTGATGTCCTGCTCAATTTGCTCCCCCTAGATATTTTTGCTAAGCAAGTGGCCTCGAACGTAGTCATTCGTCTTCGGGAAAGTGGACAGTTAACTGTGGCAGCCACGGGACACTCGTCTGTTCTTAGCAGCTTGGATTTTCTTGCGGTGACGGATTACACTCTTCCCAAGATCTGTTCGGTAAGAATTTTGAAAGTCAAATCCCCTCACGGGACGAGTGGGAGGCCAACACTTTCCAGGAGTCAAATGCTATAAGTTATACACCGATGGCTCTAAGATGGATAAAGGAGTGGGAGTGGGGGTGTACTCGGACAAGTTGAATATAAACTTGCCACTACATCTCCCTGACTTTTGCAGCACTCTTCAGGCGGAGATTGTGGCTATTTGGGAGGTTCTCACATGGCTCGGGCGTAATGTCGCAGCTGCTAAGGACATTATCATTTTTACGGATAGTCAGCCGGCGATTAAATCTCAACTCAAAGATTGTTGCGGCATGCCGCACCTATCTCCGGGAGATGGGAAAATTTTTTAACATCTCCCTTTGTTGGATTCCAGCCCATAGTGGCTTTGACGGAAATTGAAAAGCGGATGAACTAGCTAGAAGAGGCTCTATTGGGGGGACCGGATTTAGTCATCGCCATCTCGGGTGGACTTTATCAGCCTGTAAATTGTTGATAAACGATGAGGCGTTGAGTACTGCCAACACGAGGTGGAGTAATGGTAGCACTTGTATGGTTACTAGGCAACTTTGGCCTAGGATCGATCCCCAACGCTCTGCGGAGCTGCTGGCGTTGAATAGACGTAACCTACGGACTCTTGTAAGAGTGATTACAGGGCACTGCCCGATCGGCGAACATGCTAGGAGATTGGGGCTTCCACACAATACCTCTGTAGGAGCTGCAGGGATGAGGATGAGGAGGAGAGTACCTTTCATCTGCTATGTGGGTGTCATGCCCTGGCTAGAAGAAGAAGTAATATCTTGGGGTCTTTCTATTTTGGCGATCTGGACGACTTTAAGGATGTTAGCATCAGCCGGCTCCAGCGCTTTATCAACAGCTCAGGCTGGTTCAATGAATAGGTAGGACTCGGGTTGTGGAGTCGATGGTGGTATCACAAAGGTCCCAGTGTTGGTCTATGTGTGCTGTGTGTATTACGGCAGCCCCATTAACCTAACCTAACCTTTAAACTAGCTAAGCAGATCCTTACCCTTAAACCACTTTATTCACTTTTCAGAGTACTTAGTATCTTGCGATGTAGTATTTCCTTTCCTTTTCAGAGCAGCCAACATTTTATATTGGAGGAAGAAGGCCGCAACTTTTTGAAAGTGTTGAACCTTCTAAACGCTCAACTGACCTGAAAGGGGAACCTTTGAAAGTAAATTTAAGGAGGTATGGGTCCAATCTGCCACTGCTGGTCACTGGACTGCTCTGCCAGCACACAAAATCTGGTGGTCTCTGAAGATTTTCTGCCCTTTTAGGCCCTTGGATAATGACGATTTGTAGTAAGACCACCATTTTTGTTTCTGATTCAATTAAACTCGTAAAAGTTTCAAAAGTCTCAACCCTATCGGTCGTAGGATAAAGGCAACTGAAAACTGATAAGAACGGGAAAGCAAAAAAAACTAAATACGTGTAATTCAATAAATAAAAAAAAAACTTTTCTAACAGGACCAGCATTTTCTGTAGATTTCACTTCCTCAACGTCGATCTGAAATTCTTCACTTAAAACAGCCTTCACAAAATAACTAATAATTTGCTTTTGGGTCGATAGGAATGTATCAAATTCATTGCTCAAACAAGTTAAGAGTTCAAATATGTTAATTGGTTCTTCGTACGCTAAGATCTATCTAAATATCGATATTGTCGACAAAATCGCAGACGTGCAGTGCTCATGCTCAACTATGCACTCAGAAACCCACATACCAATTCCTCGTCTTGGGAGTAAAAGAAAAGACCCGAAGCAATGAAGGTAAAAAAATTAAATGATGGAATTCACCTTTCGTAAACTTTTCCGGACAATGCGGATTAAAAGAAAAACTACCACGCCAACTAAAACTGGCCGTAGATGAGAGAATAAGAAACGCGCGCATGCATTCAAGCGATCCAAAAACCCAGAGCCGTTTAAATCCGCGGACAATAA
Source organism: Chloromyia formosa (assembly GCA_964017055.1). Classification (NCBI taxonomy): domain Eukaryota; kingdom Metazoa; phylum Arthropoda; class Insecta; order Diptera; family Stratiomyidae; genus Chloromyia; species Chloromyia formosa. Next base: position 14,336,147 of record OZ024813.1, on the reverse strand, counting down.
CAGAGAGCGTTTCAGGTGGTCGATCAAAAATTTTCGTAATAACCTGGTGCATTACATGCTGCATAGTTGCAGCACCGGTGCTACAATGTGGAGCCTCGCACTGGTTCGTTTTGTGGCACATTTGTTGTGTAGTTCGCCCAGCGACTCAAGATGGGAGGTGCATACTATGTTGACGGATACATTTTTTTTTTATTTCAAATTACCCTGCCATAAAAAATTCTTTGATGATGTACAGACCGTCTGAACTGAAGGAGACACTAATCTGAATTAGCACATGTCGAAAAAAGATCAAAGATTTACCATTCCCGGAGTTCTGCTAATCTCTCTACCGGCTTGACAACACCTGTCCATCGATAACCATTCAGGTCTACTTAAGACTCATATTAATTGAGACTTTTTTTTCTGCCGCAATATGTGCGCACACCTCTTGGCATACCACCTTAGCGTATAATTACAACAACGCCCCTCAAGATCATTTTACGCTTAAGTAGTCTTACCTTTGCCATACAACCGGGGTACTTACAATTTGTAATAATAATTATATCAAAGCTCACCTATTTGGAGGTTTGTGTATGGAAATTAATGCAAACGCGCGCTCCGTATAACTCGATTTAGCGGAACATGACTGAGGTGGTGTGGAGAGTGCAGATAGTTGTGCATGTGCTATTCGATGCGGCGAAAGCAAGGTCATGGGTTTTAGAATTGGAACCAGCTAGTAAATCCCACCCTTCTAAGCGATTTGTGGTGATCTAGAGTGTACGGTAAGCCGAAGAAATATAGTGCAAGCCTATGATTTTATGGTCATGGTGGTGTAGGATGGATGGGTGGACGTTGATATCGATTTGGGTATAAAATGGGGCCCCTCTCACAAGATCAGCACAGTTCGCTAACAGTCCTAGTCAGTTCTAGGAGGTTCATAGCTCAGAAGGATAATCCATACTTCAGAGATCCTAAAAAAATCCAAGGAAAAATGAGAGCTTTTGTAAGTACTACACAGTGTTTTAGTTGTGTGCTCCAGTTAGTTCTTTGATTGCGGTTGGTCCGTTTTGCGGTTCAGTGGCGACAGTCACGGCTTATTGGATTACCCAATAATTGTAATCGATTGTTGCATAATGCATGCAAAGCGGTGTAAATGGACACACTTGAATAGGCTCCTGTTGACGGTGCTGTTGATAAATTTTAAACTTTCTCATATTGTATCGAGTGAATAGTGTTTAATTTTGTGACAATTCAAGTCTCTTAGATAAGGAAAATATCTGTTTCGTTCCAGGTGGTTTTCGCGACAGTGCTTTTGGCGTCGACATGTTCGGCCTCTCACTATGGTGCCGTATCCACCCAATTTCATACACAAGATCACTATGGTGGATACGCCTACGGCTATGCTGACCCCAATTCACAAAAACACGAAACCCGCTCGGCTGACGGAACAACACACGGAGCCTACTCATACGTTGATGGACATGGTCTCTTGCAATCCGTTTCCTACGTTGCTGATCCTCATCATGGTTTCCGTGCTACTGGCACCAACTTCCCACAAGCACCGGCTCCAGTCGCTCATGCTGTCGCCGCTCATGTTGCGGCTCCATTCGCCTATGCTGCCTATCATGTGCCTGTGATTACCCCTCTCGGAGTTCCGGCTGACACACCCGAAGTTGCCGCCGCTAAAGCATCACACTTCGCTGCCCATGCCGCTGCCCGTTACGGTCACCATTTGCACAAACGATCCCTTTGGGGAGGACATGCCGCCTGGGCTCCAGCTCCAGTAAATGGTATTCCAGTTGATACCCCTGAAGTTCAACATGCAAAGGCTGCCCACTTCGCCGCTTATGCTAAAGCCGCTGCTGAAACGCACGCTCCTCTTGGACATGCTTATGCCCCAGCTGGTTCACATGGTGCCTACCATATCCCAGTCATCAGCAATGGCGTTCCAGTAGAAACACCAGAAGTGCAACACGCTAAGGCTGCTCATTTCGCTGCCGTCGCCAAGGCATCGGCTAGTGCTGCTTACGGTCCTGCTGCCCACCCAGGAGCATATGCTCACCCGGGTGCCTATGCTCATCCTGAAGCCTATGCTCATGCTCCAGCTACACCATACCACGGACCAATCCACATTCCAGTCATCCACAATGGAGTTCCAGTCGAACCAGCGGAAGTACAACATGCCCGTGCTGCCCATTTGGCTGCCCTCGCTGGTGCTGGAAGTGGTCATGCAGGCTATGCTGATGGACATTACGGCGATGATGGTCAATACCGTCATGATCCACATGGATGGTAAATAGCATCGAGTTGCTCTCATTCCCACCTAGTCCTTCGCAAAGAAACTGCCAGGAGGAAATGCCAAATATTTTGACATGCCTCAAGAGTCAATTTCACCGTCTATCATAATGTCTTTCAATCTTCTTTACAATTCTTCAAAAAAAAATCTCACTCAGCTCAACTCGGTCTCTGAAAACCCGACACATAACCCGACCCAGGCTACGTTAAACGGACGCGATAATACTCATCCAACAATATGGATCGTACGGAATTTACAGGATCACGAATTCCAAGTGATACACTATAATATACAAATAAATAAATCTAATAGATACCCTAATTTTATTGTAAAGATAAAGACATAATTAAATGAAAAAAAAAGATCATTACAAAAATGTAAAAAAAAATCGAAATATAATTGTAAATAATGTTGTAGACAACCGCAAAGAACATGAAATAAACGTGTATTTAATTAAAAATCTCTATTTATTGTATCTAGCAATGAGATCTAGAGCTGAATAAGAATTGATTGCTTTCAGTCTACTTTTCAGCGTCTGGTTGTCATAGTTGCATCACTACCGGTGATGTTGCTGTACTCTGGGCAAGGTTGCTCGGATCTCATAAGAACAGAAATTAATAGCAATAAATCGATCAAATGTTTCTTGTAATTATTGTAATGCTCGCTATTTTAATTTAACCTGCGTTCGCACTTGGCTGCCGTAATAAATTACAATCTTACGCCTCGGCGTTTGCTTTAAATCGGAAAAGTTACGGATACACTTATTCAAGGAGAAATTGATCTTAGTGGAACGAATAAATTAATCTTCGAATGGGCCTCTTGGATATCATGTCATGATGACACGAAAAAATTGTATTTAGCATAGGGACAAGTATTCAGCATTTGCGTACCTTAAGGTTTGTCGTAGAAGAGTCGTGGGTGTGGCACCATTGCCTGTACTTCGGGCTATCCACAAATCTTTATCTAAGTAAAAGCCATCTTCATCATCATCGTGGCGCTACATCCCGACGTGGGTCCTTGGCCGTCTGGATAACTGTCTTCCAATTATCTCGGTCAATTGACTGCGTTCTTCAATTTTGGAATGCCAGCAGTTGTTCGGCATCAGCATAATACTGAGTCTTTCCAGCGAGCTCTTCGTCTTCCTCGCAGCGTTGTTCTGCTAAAGCGTTCTTTCCATATTTGTTTAGGCATGCGGCTATCATCCATTCGTCGGACAAGCCCTGGCCATTGAAGTCGGGGCAGTTTATCGATTCTCGAAACTTCCAGCTTATCGTTCAGTTCATACAGCTCGTGGTTAAACCGGATGCGCCATTACTTTCGGTCGCAAACTACTACGAAAGTTCGTCGAAAGACATTTCGTTAAAATGTGTTTAACATGTTTTCGCGGTGGGTTAGGGTGCCGGTATCGGAGTCATAGCATAGAACAGGTCGTATTATGGTTTTGTATATGCGAAACTTCGTAGTTCTATGCATGTGTTCTGACTGAGAAAAAATCTTATTCGCTAGCTATTTTCGTCGCTTGATTTGGCCTGTTTCGCTGGCGTCTTTTGACAGGCTACCCAGATATGTGAAGTCATCTACGAATTCGATGCTGTCCCCGATGTTGATATTCGGTTGTGCTGGCTTCCTTCTTCTTGATTGAACCATTATTTTCGTTGTATCCCCGTTAATTCGTGTATAACATTTGGCTTTTCCGAGGAAGCCTTAAGTGTGGACGGATGACGAGGCCTTGTGTGACGCGCGTTAGATAGCTAGCTCAACTATCGGTAGTGTGGGCGGGGTTAGAGATCGGGGAGGTCAATACAATTTCAGCCAGTCCCCAATGGATACACTGCATGAATTTCATCACTGGGTGCATGCGTTTCTATTGTAGTATATCGTTGAACCAAAAAACGGAAGGTATAATGCGTTTCATACGACACCGTGTGTTCATCTTCTAACTTTCTACTACGAGTATACTGCAAAACGGATTCAACTGATTTTATCAGACGTTCAGCAAAAAATCTTGGAACGGCCTCCGAAAAGCCCTGATTTTAATGTCATTGAGAACATCTGGCATTGATTAAATCAATAAATTCTCAAAAGATTGGTAAGTCACACGAGTAGCAAATCATCATGTGTAAATAATTTTAGCCATGTCATTTTTTTTTGCTCTGTGATGTTTTATATTAATTTTGGTTTTGCCTAGTAATGTCGGAGCCAGATTGAACGCAGATAGCAGCAGCAACAAAAACAACCTGCAGATCTGCTTTTGCCGCTGTCGCTGCGTTCAATTTAGGTCGCGTAAGGGATATGCTTTATAACTTGACATTTCGCTGCTGCTGCTGCATTCTGCGTTCAATCTGATTCGGGCATGATTCTAACTTCCCAAAGAACTCCTGAATAAAATTTCATTTTGTTGATATATAAATTAAAGGAGTTGTGTATTTTAATTTTATTTAAATTTCCTTTTGTGATTCGCCACGTGTAAATAATTGTGGCCACGGCCGTACTAATTTCCAGAAAATACAAGTTGTTGGCATACGGATCAATCCCAATCAGAGCTCAAGCACACGGCAAATTTTTATTCCGCAAAAAAAAAATAGTTTAGTCAGAAAAATAGAACACACGGCCGTTTAGGAGACCGCGCACACAGCAGACTAAACTATTTGCGCGGTCTCATAAACCACCGTGTATTTTATTTTCCTGACTAAACTATTTAGTTTTTCTTTTGTACTAAAAAGTTTACCGTTTACGCGGGCTCTTAGTCACATTTTTCGGAAACATTGGAACGCTGTTGATTGTTCTATACCACACACCCATAGCGGCTACACTTTTGTGCTGGAGCTATCAAAACCGTGAGGACTCTAGATTGTCAAGTCAATCTATTTCATGCTGGGACGAATACCTGTAAAAAAAATTGGACCCCACTTTGGGCGCTATTGAAGTATGGGAACATATTCTTAATTGCTGTAGTCGTAAAATAAACGCGCATGTCGGAGGATGTAAAAGGGACAGAAAATGCTTCTGCGGTCACTCATAAGCTTTCGAGAAAAGTGGGGCTTATTATAATATGCCACTTATCAACCTCCTTTACCATCTCAGGGGCAGACCCTCCCGGACATTAAGGTATTTTACATTGAGACGTTGCTGTTCACGAACTTTTCGACCAAAATAATATTTGCTAAGTGTCGCCATACACTGTCGAACTCGAACACGAACCTAGTACAAGTGGACCGGTTTTCTTCATACCTATGTGAAGTGTATGTGTGTGTCAGAGGACATTTGTACCAGGTTCGTGTTCGAGTTCGACATTTGTATGGTGACTCTAACACATCTAAGGTTAAACTGAACGAATAGTTTCTCAAGTGTTATGTCCTGCCTGAGAGAAATTCGGGCCTGGTAATTGTTGTTGAACTAACAACCCCAGGAAACGAGATAATCATCATTCCATTCAATTCTTATCGCACGAAAATCGTTGACTATCTCATCTAACTCCTTGAGACTCAAATAACAAAGATTACCTTAATTTATCCTTAACGATTTATTACTTGGTAACCATAGCATCTTCTTCGTCTAATCCAGCCTTTATGACATTCATTTTTTTCCTCTGGCAACTCTAGTTGTTACGGCTGGCATCCTACAAGAATGAAGTATGTATATAGGTAATGATTAATACGAGTATTCTAATGCATCGTATGGCCTCGTACTCCTAGTACCCTAGTCAGCGCGTACTTAGCCAACCACAATTTATTTATCCTGATGAGCACAACTCGAGATGCTAGACACTAAAGTGGAAAAATGAAAAATCATTTTGAGGATGGGATTAAAGTGGAGCATGATTCCGTAGGTGAACAATCTGAAGGAAATTTGATAAAATAGAAAAATAAAATAAAACGAAAAGAGTTTAAAGTATGTAAGTACCGCGAAGTGGCGGTAAATAAACACGCGCATTGGTAGAAGAATGTGATTATGAACAGGAATTCCACTTTAGAAAATTTTAATTGGGTTAATAACTTCTTAGACTCGACGACATGTTTAGGTCTCAGCTAATAGTTGGGTCTTTGTTCCTGACAATGGGCGACCGGAACCTCAGTGCATAGAGCCGTCTGTCTCATGTCTGACTACGGTCGCTACGGGTTCAAGTCCCGTCCACGGCGTTCATGGCCATGGATGTTTTTATTGTCTTCCTGCTGTGGTGCGGAGCGTAATAATAAGCCACAACATCTCCCGACTTGTCGCAGGTAAAATGGGAGCAGGAGTTGCAAACTGGAAACATGCGTTGTCCAACGAAGCGTCAACTAAGCCACATGGAATAGTTGACGCTCTATGCCCCACCAGGGGTTAAGGCAAATGAATATAATGCATTTTCGGAAAAAGTTAATAAAATCTCAAAAATTTTAAAATTAGAACTGAAAAACAGCGTTCGACCCAAATAAAATTTTTCACTTAATACGAGATTTGACCTCACTTTCTGAAACTACATAAAATTTCATACAACTTCCTTTTCGGGTGCGGAAATCGCAGTTATTTCAAAGATACAACAGTCCAAACTTTAGTAATTTCAAAATCGATTTTTCATCGGAAATTCAAATGTTAGTTTTACAATGTTATTCTGAACTGACAAACTTGCAAAGTTAGAAAAGGTTTAGTATTAGTATTACCTTTCGAACGGTATATAAATTTTCAGGATTTAGATTTGAAAATTTGCGAGCGTTATGTATTAAAAAAAAAATATGGTCTGAAGAAAAATCAAAATTACTTTAACTTTGACTTAACAGATAGTTCACGCTAGGAATGAAAAATAAGAAAAAAAAATTTTTAGTTTTGAAATATGTCTCAATTAATGTGGAGAGTCCGCTAAATATATGCTCCAAAGTGTCCGTTGTTAGGGATAAGGATTAAGGCAGTTAAAATAGTTTTATCCGGTTTTCCATGAATATTTCAGTTTATAAGTTTAGACATCGATCCGTATCGCAAATAGCTTCGTATAATTCTCTACACTACTCAGGTCCTTTCTCAGCCCTGGACACTGATCCGAATTTGCTTTGACTTTGCTTTAAATTTACTTTAACCTAGCTGGCTGTTCATACTTCTAATATAAGAATTGTGTTCTGATTAGAAGAAAAAAAAAACATATTTTAAAACTAAAGTAATTTTTTTTAATCATTTAAAGTTAGTGGCAAAAAAAATCTTAATTTATTTATAATTCTACAAATGGTATCTATGGATAAATAAAGTTTATCTGAGTTTGAGTCGTGTGTATAGTTTTGAAATTTCGAAAAATCAGTAAAAGCAGTCTTCTGACCCCCTATCAACGGAGACCTGGGAGCACATGATCTCCGTTGATAGGGGGTCCTGAAGTGAAGGGAGAGGTAGTAAAAAAATATTTTTTATTCGTAGCGTAGACTAGGTTTTAAATCAAGGTTCTAGTAATTTTGTTTCCACTTCAAATTTTTTTTTTCTTTCCTTTAATACGTAACATTTGCGAGTTTTCGAATGAAAGTCCTTAAAATTTAGATGCCATTCGAAAGCTAACACAATGGGGAAACACACAAACTTTGGTCGGGCGACAACCATCGATTCCATACAACTTATATGGATCTTTGCATGCCGCCGCCCTTAACGATCGAAGTCGATCAACCTCTTGAGAGGATAAATTCCCCAACGGGGACCCAAAAAATGTTTGTTGTGTTGATGCCACTGGCGGCTAGTACACGGTTAGGAATGCGATAGTGCACATGTGCTGCTGCGTAAGGTAAGTTTGGCCACACACAGTCGAATACGAGCTCGAACTCCATCCCGGCCACTGTGGACAATTTTCTTTAAATATGGATAAATATTCTTGAGTCATTCGTTTGAGGATCACTTTTCCTCAAGCGATGCATTAAGATTTCCTCTGAATGGCTCAAGACACTTCACACAAAGTTCGAGTTCGTGTTCGACACTGAGTGGCCGACCCAATATAATACAGATGAGAGGTATCAAATAGATAAAATTGAAAGGCACGCGGCGCGGCGGCCCGATTACTTTTGACGCTTATGTGCACCGGCAGTAAGGCGGCTCCAACGCGTTCGGCCAACAACATTGAGGATTTGGAGGACTCTTTACTGTATGAAGACTTCCAGTCATAACATGTCAGTTATTAATACTAGAAAAAAGTAATTTGCATAGCCTACAAAATTCTTGAGTGAATATAATTATCTATGATGATTGATCGGCTTCATGTGTCTTAACATCAATGCACACATGTAATTTACCTAGTTTGCATACACCTATCATCTCTTTGCATGACTAGCTCTCATATTTTTGGATCTTATCCAATTATACAGACTGTTCCATTTATTAAAAAATCTGAATATAATGAAATGATTTTGATTCAAGAATAATCCACCTTCAACTAAAGAACCAGTTGACATTGAAAATAATTGCATTCTTTAAGGTGAGTAGTGACCCATCATTCAGATTGACCAAACTGGATCGACTGCATTGAATCTGTATATCGTTCAGACTCTATACGAATATGTATAAAAAAGCCTGTCACTTGTTCTGGTGAGTGATTAGCATGGGAACTTACATAAATGAAGTCTACGCGGTGGGAAAAATTGTTTAAATTCCACTTGGAGAATAAATTTTAGATATGCACATTTTGAGTCAGTAAATTTTGTTGTTGACCATGATGTCCGTTATACTTTTAGAAGTTTCGGATATTAGAAAATCTGATTTTATTTTTATGTCATTTGAATATTGCATTATTAAAAAAAAAACAAGCTAGCCGAAGGTATGATAGAATGAATGATTTGTGCAAAGTTTAAGCTCGATAGCTTCAAAAGGGAGAAACTAGCTTGCATAGAAACAGATGGACAGGTAGACAGACGGACATGGCTAAATCACTCCATCTCATCATGCTGACCAAGTAAATGCTTCCTTCTACGCATTTTAAACTTCATGACAAAATTAATATGCTTTTGTGCAAAAAAAAAAACGATGTATGTAACCCCTACACGATAAAAGCATGTATTTGACATGAATTGGATTTTGTCTCAGATAAAGCAAACCTAGACCTTTCCCTTCTCGGGTGTGTCCTCAAGCAATTTTAGCAACTTTGATTGCTTCGAAAAATTTCCGATATCGTAGTTCAGCCTTCGGTTTACAGGCTCCCTTTAATTCTAACCAGAATTTCGAATGCGTCGAGTTTCCTGCTATTTGTAATGTCTTTGATAACTGTGTGCAAACTCGCCGACAGAAAATCCGCGCCCGGGGCACAACAACTATTGGCCCATGTACGGAATATTCTTTACTTCCCGACGATTTCAAACACTTGAAACTGTTTTGGGAATTTATTTTCTCGGTTTTTTTTTCTATTGCAAAATTAAAAATAATATTCCACGCTTAAACAATCACAGTTTCAGCTTTATAAAAAGGACCCAATTTTTCTTTAACTGGCTGTATTGCTCAATACTGCTCCCTTCAACAATACTTCTCAGCTGCTGCATACTTTGGGGATTACTTCTATACATTTTTCCTCTTAAATAATCCTAAATAAATAAGTCAGTTTCCAACACATCATTAAAATTTGCCTAAAATAATAATTTCCCCCGCATGTGATCCTTGCAGTATCATATTTTTGAACTTTTTAGTCCAAGGGTTGCGTCGTGCATTTTCACACGAAGAGCCATGCGGCTCTCGCTCGAGAAGCGAACATTTTCAGATCCGAAAATTGACAGTGGTCTGTACAAATTTTACCGGAGGGGAAAGAATATGGAGGAGAAATCGAGAAATGTCAAATTCTGATCGGCTCGTAGAAACGCAGCCAATGATATTTAGTATATCAAAGAGTGACATCTCGTATTTCTCACTGTGAAACACCTTCTCAGACAATATGAACAACGAATAAGTCCTTATGATTTATTCAGTAACGCATCGATTTCTTTGATTTTGCGTGTACTATCTATCCATCAAACTGTATATACATAATATTGGCATTTGCATATACGAGTAGTACTTGTGTGTTCCTACACATCTATTTATTGCATGAAACCTCCCAGTGCAAGTATTATTACGTTCAGCAATGACTTCTTAACCACAAGCATGTAAAACTTGGAATGAAGACGTACTCTACGTACACGACTTGGATCAGAATGGCATACAGAAGGTGCCCTTTGCCTTAACCTTGACATTGTTATTACTATACTCGTACTAAAGTTATCAGAGGGAAAATCGAAAAATCGATTAAAAGAGGCTTTTGATATTGTACTACTCCGATTGGAAATATGGTAAAACGATTTAAGGTCATCGGAACAGTCGTTGAAACTTTTATGTGGGACAATGCGAGCATTTTTAATGCCTTAAAACTTTGCCATGGAATTGATAATTTTTTACGTAGCGATGAAGAATGGTACGTTTCCCTGACTGAATTTGAAATTATTAGGTATTTTAAGTAGTTATTACAATTTGTAAAGGTTAAAAAATTTCAAGACAGAAAAAATTACGAGTAACTACACTGCATGCATGTGTCATGTGCATGTCATGTCTAACGAATGCGTAGAACGTGTTTTGTCGAATGATTTCATCCAGTATCCTTAACGATACTAGGATCTTGATAAAATCTATGTCGATATCTTCGACAAAACACGTTCCTCACATTTGGTAGCTATACGACATATCCATGTACCGATGTTTCTATATGAAGTGTAGATACTCCTCATTTTACTACCTTATTACTTCTAACATTAGCAGATAGCTAGTATTGTAGTAAAACCAAAAAATAACCGATACAACGCAACTCCGCAAATCCAAACAACAATCCTCCCTTCATGCACAAAAAAGACATATGTGCGTATGTGCTCCGAAATCGCATGAGCACTAAGAAACGCATACACAACCTTGTTAACCATGTAATGATAATGATAAAGAAATCAATGCGCTACCGGATGGGGTAACGGCTAGCACGTTCGCCTTTTACGCACTGTGCCCCGCTTCGATTCCTACTGAATGCGATAAAAAAAAAGGGATGTACTTGTGTGTGTGTATTCCAACTTTCATCAGGATACGTCACTTCGCATAATGCTCACGGTATAAATAGTGTGCATTATAACTCCGCGATAGACTCAAGGTAGCTCCTGAAGCGTACAGTCTATCGGGTGACGGAACTAGCTCAAGCACTTTGGGCTTTTTGGTTTAGGCTGAGAAATTTTCGGGTGGGGACCATTTAGCAATGGTCTTCTTGAGTGCTTAGTAATGGTACACTCCACTTTTATTCGTAAGCAAATAAAGTATTGGATATAATTATTGAAAACGAGCAGCTACTTTAATACGTGGTCTAATGGCTAGTCTGGTGGGTGGTCTAATGGGCGGTCTAATACGTGGTCTAATACTCGGTTTAATAGCCGGTCTAATACGTGGTTTAATGGCTAGTCTAATACGTGGTGTAATGGTTAGTCTAATGCGTGGTCGAAAAGGCGGTCTGATGCGTGGTGTAATGGCTGATCTGATACCTGGCCTAACGGCTGGTCTAATGAGTGGTCTAAGAGGCCTAATACATGTTCTAATGGCTAGTCTAATGCGTGATCTAACGGCTGGTCGGTCTAATATTTAAAAACCACTTTAGAGTAAACAAAATCATAACTGTAAAACTTTACAAAAATCACAACATAATCGCCACAAGTATCGCATTTTACTGAAACGCAAAAAGGTATCTTCTCATAGATATATCGATGAGAAAATACCTCTTTACATTTTGCATTTTTCATTCTCGAAAAAGCAAAAACAAATGCGGCCTAACGAATTCGTTGATGTTTTTTCAAATGGCTCTAACTCAAAAACTACGACAGCTAGAGTCATCAAGTTCAGCTACGGCCTGATGAAATCATCAACGAAAATTTTCGAGCAAGTCATAGGTGGTCATGTATGGTTGCACTATTTGCTTGGAAAGTACATAAGTGACTTTAAACCCGCGGCTAGTACAATAGTCAGGATGGCTTTCATCCAGGCCGTCATAATGAGGGCATTGATGTCTTCATCATGACTTAATTAGCAGGGAAACATTCTTAGCCACATGCATTTGTCTATATCTCAACCCAACCTCAACTTTAGAGCATGCGAACGCGCACAAAAACTAAATAGTTTAGTCGGAAAAATAGAACACACGGCTGTGTATGAGACCGCGCACACAACAGACAAAACTATTTAGCTATAGCTGTGTGCGCGGTTTCCTACCAAGTCGTGTGTTCTATTTTTCTGACTAAACTATTTAGTTTTTTTTTGCAAACTAAAAAGTTTGCCGTGTGCGCGAGCTCTTAGATGAAGCGAAACGAATTCTACTCCATGCTAAAATTTAAGTTCCAATATAAATTATCAATTAGCAGAAACGAAAAGTGTTAACGTTTTCGAATTTCCAGAAGCTAATCAAAAACTCTATACACCAATCAGCTAGTGGACTGAATGTGGTATTCATGGCACTCGGAAACATTTTCAATTGACTTGTTACCACTTCTAGCCTGATGAAAATCATGACATCCGACGTGATGGACAAATTCTCAGGATGACACCCAGCGATAAGACATATCCCTGTCAAAATTGATCGATTTTTCTTTCATTCTCATGTCGGACATCAATTGTGTCCATTCTCAGTATATATTAAACTACGCATTCACTACTACGGACCTCAATTGTGCCCATTCTCAGTATATATTAAACTACGCATTGAAGGAAATCAGTCTGATACTGAGGAAGGGCAAAATTGCTGTCCGATACATGCATTTACCAATAAAATGGAAATGTCTCTCATCAGGACGACAATTCACAGACGATGTTTTATGCTATCGTCGGCAATGAAAGGATATTGTGTTTCTAGTGCCTTCACTTACGTCTATTAAAACAATTGTCACAAATACCTTTGTAGGAAATTTGAAATCCTTGTTGTCGTTTCTGATGTTATATTGAAAATTAAGTTGAGTTCTATTCTATTCAAGTGAATTATTAATTTTACGATTTTTACGTATTTTTTTCTGTAACGGCTTATGTCCTGTTCTATTTTTAAGCTTCCTTGTCTTCACATTTGTTGCACTTGTTGGGCTGAGTCTGACCACTGGGCTCTTATTATATTGTTAGATTCAAGTATACCTATTATACGAGCATTATAAGGAAAGGCATTCTCATTATCGCATACATGATTTGCCCTAACCTCTAACAGGCTTATTTGACGTTTCGTTTTATTCGGACGAGGTGCATGTTGTTAGCATACAACCATTTAGCTATATTCTGCGACAAGTCGCACAGGAGCAAAACAACACAAACAGAGACATCAAATTGACGACGACGCTTCAACGCACTGAGATTGAGGCCATCGTAATTAAGAATCTGATAAATATTAATAAGTTCAGGAAACTGCTTCATATTTTCTTAAGTGTTCCTAGAGTACGTCCCAGTCAACCGACGGTTGGTATAGGGGATGGCACTGTAGATTTTGGAATGTCAATATTGTTATTTTTCCATTCAATTTATCTATCCCAGACACCTAGCTTCTGGAAACCTCACATATAATACCTAATCGCTTCGATATCTTGAAACTATTCCTGAACAATCACAACAAACATGTTATTCAGACCTAGCACATATATCAGTATCTTGTTCTCGCTCAACTTTAAGCTTCTTACTTACAATTCACGTAATTACTCAAGATCAACGCTTAATGGTAACAATTGATCGGCATCTAAACGAGTTTTAAGTGCGGATCAACGTTCATTTGTGTGAGAAGTTAATCATTTTTGTAGATATGCAAATCGTCTAAATGATATACAGACGCGACGGTCAGTTGGAAGCGATCCGTCTAACGTGTGAATTTTGCTGTAAACAAGTACAGGTTGTAACAATTTGATATCTCTCACACCTGACACATGAATGATCATTCATCCCTGATGGGATTAATGACGCGACCTCCAAATACTGAGAAACACAAAAGGTTGTTAGATGCAAAGATTTACGGGGGAGTGTCGACGATAACTTATATGTAGATGAAATGTGTATGATCGATGTTGTCAATCTGTGTGTACATATTAGGTGTTGTTGTTGGGTTCGGAAAACAAGTATCTTACAAATTAATTTGCATATGTTGGAATACAAGTGCGACATTAATTGAAATCGAAATGTTTGATAAGATAATTAAGCATATTGATTTATATTCTCAATGCATTGTATGGAATTGCTGTTAGCTTGGTGCAACATGTTCAATTTGTTTTAATTAGTATGCATACATATTTTAAGTTTATATCGTCCATTCGGTCTAAGTTCTTTCGTGTGTCCTTTTAATAAGAAGAAAGAAAAGACTTCCAGCCGTGAATCGCTGAACAGAATCCTATAGAGCTCGCGCACAAGGCGAACTTTTCAGATGGAAAAAAAAAATTACTACAAAACCCTAAAAAAAACTAAATAGTTTAGTCAGAAAATAGAACACACTATGATTTCTGACCGCGCGACCGGTAGCGTAGTGTGCTGAGGCATCAACCTCATGTTTGACTACCGGCGTTTCGGGTTCGAATCCCGTCCACGACGACGTTCGTGGCCATGGATGTGCAGGAAGTGCATGCTGGCAACTGCACTCCTGAAACCAGTTAATGCCGTCGAAACGTCAACTGGGCCACATGGAACCGTTGACGCGCTATGCCCCACAAGGAGTTAGGGCAATTTAGAGAGAGAGAAAGATGATTTATGAGACCGTGTACACAGCGATAACTTAATAGTTTAGTCTGCTGTGTGCGCGGTCTCATAAGCCGCCGTGTATTCTATTTTTCTGATTAAAATATTTAGTTTTTTTGCGATTTAAAACGTTTGTCAGAATACGTGATGATTGCTTAAATCTTTAGGGAAAACTGACGATATTTTCGCAATTAAAATTGACGATATCCTTAAAGAAAAATTGGCTACAGATTATCTGGAGGAATTACTGCCAGTTTATCTTGCGATTCTCGTCAGCACTTCAAATTATCCGTCAGCTTTGCCTACGCTTCTCGTCAGCACTTAAGATTATTCTAGGAATTAATGCAGTTCCTGTCCTTCCGCAGCAGCAAGAAGCATTATGTTGGTTGTTGTTGTTGCTTGCATGTATAGCATGTAATTTGTACAGTCAGACGCTGTAACGGAGGCTACTCCCTCCAATATTATCTCGGTAAGGATATGTTTCCGTGTGAATTCCCCCAAGGTTTGATGTACACACGCATTCACTTTAGAAAACATTTTTTCAATAGGGTGTAACATTCATTCATTCGGAAATTTATTAATTTCAATTGAAACTAATGTTATTTGACTGGGAAAATTATTTGATTTGATTGGAAAATTAATTTATTTGGTTTGTCAAAAACTTTTCATATGCTTTTGATTAACTGTCGGATTGACTTGTTGTATGAGCTTTTTGTGATGGTATCCTCACAATAAACGTATCCATTCTTGAAGAAGAATAACAATACAAGTATCTCATGCGCTTAAAAAAATTCACTGATGACAGGTCCATGAACAGAACGGCCCAATAGCCCTATCTTAAAAAAGTCGACGTAGTAAGGTACGCAAATATTCGATATCGATACGAATGTAACTTTCTCAATTGCCAACCCCTTGTGGGGCATAGCGCGTCAATGGTTTCATGTGGCCCAGTTGACGTTTCCACGGCATAAACTGGTTTCGGAGAATGCAGTTGCCAGTGGGCGTCTCCTGCACATCCATGGCCACGAACGTCGTCGTGGACGGGATTCGAACCCGAGACGCCGGTAGTCAAACATGAGATTGATGCCTCAACACATTGCGCTACCCGTCGCCCAACGAATGTATAGTCTTATACAATCAATCTAAATGGTCTCACGATTGACGGGAACCAGTTTTGAACCGATTTAAGATCCAAACACACAGTGCCCGTACCAGGGCAGCGCCGTAGTCACCTTTATACTGGTGATATACGGTACTCGAATTGTACAATATCAAAGTCTGCTGGTTCACACTTACCCACACGGACAACAGATAGTGACCTGCACATCACAGGGCGGAACGTACCCGTTAAGTTTGGTTTAATTTACGTTTAATGTCCGCGTCCGTAAGAGAGGTGTCCGTCGTAGAGGGGGTTTAAATACATTTATTTACTATGATTCCTAGCCGGGATTTTTCAAAATTGTCCATTAGGAGGGGTGTCCATCGGAGAGAGGTGTGCGTTACGAAAGGTTTCACTATATTAGTAAGAAGCTTATTAAGGTTGATATCGTTGGCATAAGCTAGTTTTGGAGAATGCAGTTGCCAGCATGCACCTCCTCCTCCCCCAATTAGCCACCTACCTGCGAAAAGTCAGGAGATGTTGTGGTTTATTATTACGCCCCGCACCATAGGGGGAAGACAACACAAACATTCACGACCGCGAACCCGTACCGTACCGTAGTCAGACATGGGAGTGACGCCTCTACGCACTATGCTACCGGTCGCCCCCAATTTTACTTCTACTGCGTTGAATTTAATTTTGCCGCATTCGTTAAAATAAGCAAGCCCCTTAACTATTACAGCCGACCACCTACTCAACAATTAATACTGGAAACTTCTAGATCTTCTAGATTTTAACAACGTTACCTGTCATATACTGTTATTTAATAAATGTCCATCAATACATGTCAAGAAATTAATTGCGAATGTACTCGTACCAGTGTAAAACAAAAGTTGAATCACATTAATAATATTTGCATATCAATTGATACCCCGTATAGTCGCTACAAAGGTGCAAAGTTTATTAGAATGACAATTCCGGTAAGTATTGTAGATAACCGAACAGAATTCCCTTTACATATGTGTATTTTATCGAAAAGATATTTCTATCTTTTATCAGGTGCTCGTCATCTGATTAAGTTGTCAGTTGTCTGCTGACAATATCTGGAACTCATGTCTTTTATTCGACTGAATTTCCATACAAACGCTACTACAACAACAACCCCTACGCCTTGGGCTATTCATATCTTAATGCCCCATATTTATATCGGCACACGTACACGACCTTCTCAAAAGGCCATTTAGTCAATAATGAAAAAGAGGACATCAAAAAGGATGATCATGTCGATGTTGATGAAAAATTCCCAGCAGCGCCTACTGAATTGTCCGAGGGGGAATCATCTGATAGCCCTGGGGTTGAGGCTGAAATTGAAAAGACTTCGGATGAGATGCCTCAGACTGTAGCCGATTTGAAGTATTACACATTCAGGTGAGTGTGATGTGTTTTTAAATTAGAAAGAATGGAAAAAGTTTCTTTTTGTAGATTTTTGGAGACTTTAATAATGTTGAATTTTAAAGTTTTCGTGAAAATTCAATTCTTTTCCACTTGAATTTAATTTTGCTCGACTTCGATTTACAATGGAAAACGATTCAATTTGGAGATCTTCTCTTGCAATTTGCCATCGTAGCTATCCAATTGTTTACACAATTCCAACACCACTAGCCTCGCCGGTAGTGAGTCCATTTCAACGCCAAGATAAGTAAACTACGCAAACCGCCTAGGTAGCAAGGAGCAATTAAAAACGTTAGATGGCCTAACCCGAGGAACTTATTCATACGTTGACAGCAACCGGCCGGCGGCTACAAACAACCAATTATATATCTGATGCATTGGGATTACGTGTTGCGGCAGCCACTAACTTGTCCAAGAGTCCGGAGCCAGTGCATACGAGTATTCCCGACTCGGAAGCAGTACGTTTAGCTAAATTGAAGCATTTCAAGGCACAACACGATGCACTAGGACGTTTACGGATTGCAGGATGCAGATGAAGTGGATGTGTGGAGTGAGCCTAGTTGGAAATAAACTGATTTTGACGTGGGCTATGCAAATTATCGAATTAAATAGTAAATTCAGTGAGTGAATAAATAAGAAGTCGGTGGGTGGAGTCAACTTTGGTACCATTCGTATTTCAATTAAATTGTCTATGCACTTTATCCGCTACTATTAGAACTTTGTAACTGACGTGCGGTTTACGAGTATTGCGTTACGCTCGTATACTTTGACGCAAGATTCACAAATAAGAAATATGAATAAATTACTGATCTTGAAAATGTTATTTCTATAACATCCGCCCTGCAATCTTATCCCTCAGCCCAGCTCGCTGATAAGAAAGTCTAATATGTTACGAGTACATACAATATGGTGTTGTACACACTCCTACAATTCGTTTGTTTTTCATCCATCATTTTCGCAACAAATCAAATCTAAAATGGCTGTTTACACAAAAAAAAAATATATAGAAATCCAATCTCATATTAGAAATTTTTAGAAATTCCCTTATCACACAAAATATGAATATTTGATGGATGTGTTCGCTATAGAGACGAGGGTTTGGTAGAATCCGGCATGCATGGAGATACCGATTCGTGCTCAGTCTTTATTGCCCCATGCTTACATATAGCGCGGTAGATCCAATAAAAAACCGTCAAATCAGTCAGTTTTTACCGGACCTAAAGTGAAATCTTTGGTTATCGGAAGATGTCATCGCGGTTCTTTAATGAAAATTCAGAAAAAGAACTCTCTGTATCGTTCCAAGGTCAGTTGTGTGTCAGGCGATTTTTATTTTTCGTGACATGGCGTCTTTAAAATTCACTGTGCGCTAAGATTTTTATCAGAAGCACTGAAAATTACATTCTAATATTATATTTTGAAGTTTCCGAGTCATTTTCAAGCTAGTTTGAATTTCGACGGCAATCGAAATGGTATTGAAGGCGGTTATTAAGACGTTGTAAAAATTCAACACGTTAATTTGATGAAGTGCATTTGAAAATAATTTAACAAATTTGGAAAGACAGGGAGTGATTTGTGAAGTGTATTGGAAATTATTGAACTTTTGGTGAAGTGTAGATTTTATTGAGTGACAAACTGGCAGAAAGACATATAATGCGGGAGTTAACCTACAACAATTCGCGGAGGTCTATGCTTCCGCGGGATTATACAAAATCAGCGGTATTTTTGGAGAGGAATTATTCAATTTTGACAGCGATATTGGGTATGTGTGCCAAATTATTGGGTTGCATGTTGGTCATTTATATTATCTATAGAGATACTTAAAGTATCTTAACTGTGAATACAAATATTTTTTAATAAATTTTCAAAATCATTCATCGACAAGGTAAAGATGGAAAGTAGCTTGTTTTACCGATTCAAGTCAATATGTGCAGCCGTCTCCTTGCTAACGGCTACCTTATTGTCACTTTAGAGCATTCCAACGCATCTGCCGTGCATTATCTATAAAAAAAAATGTAAACACAATTCAATGCGAAATATGAGCTTGATGATCTTTGTTGATTTCGGCAATATAAAGACAGATGACAAGACAAGGATATCCTCATCCAAATGTCCAAGGACCTCGCGTCTTTTGGTTGTAATATTCATCATCATTGTACTTCCGAAAAGTAGATATGCTATCGAAACGTCAACAAGGCATAGAAACTCTAGAGATGTTGACGAGCCCATGCCCATGGAGGAGTTAAGCCAATTAACAACATCATTGAATGAAACCGGAATATAGAGGGCTACGCCCGCAATCCGAGGGTTTTGTAGCAAGCGCTTATTTTGGTATATAAATATCGGCTCCTTGCTCTTCTTGATATCACACAGATGGATAGAAAAAACGTAATTAAAATGTCTTACCCACTTACATTTTACATGCTAATTCATATTACGTGATTGTAACGAAACTTAGAACATATTATTGCTTAGGGTGTTGGTTATCGTTGGCCATCAGTACTTTTGACCTCGAACGTGTTTAAGGCGTGCAAGGGTGTGCTAACTGTAACTATGCAAATAAACTATTATTGACCTATTCTGAGAAGATATACAAATTCCACTATTTTCCATTTTATATGTTTTTCGAAACCCACTTCCTGTAAGTTTTCATAATTCTAAGTATAACGGTTTTAAAAATGCAGGCAAGGGGGGTCAAATTACGAACTAATATTTTCTCCTCCCCCACAGTTCCCCTTTCTATAAATTTCGAGAAAATGCGAAAAAATGGAATGTACTCATCATTACCTTTCTCACGACACCTCATTTGCTTATATCAGTCGATAAAAAAATTTGACCTTAATTTCGCCTCTATGTGGACCCCCCCCCCCCCCTTCCACCCGGTAAAGTTGGCCAATTAAGACACAGCGCCCCCAACCAATCTTTACCCTTTAAAAAATGATTAATTAAATAACTGCAATTCGCACTACGAAAAACAACATGAAAGTATAGTAGTACTCACACCTATGAGGCCGGTAGGTGTATTTTTTGTGTGGATAGTGTCAAAATGCCGAACTTTAAATGAATGTACTATTATTAAATATTATGTGATTATAATGAAACTTAGAGATATTATTGCCGATGATGTTGGTTATCATTGGCCATCAATATTTTTGACCTCGGGTACGCGCAAGGGGTGCAGGGTTGTGCTAACTGAAACTATAGAAATGTACTATTATTAACCTTTTCTGATGAAATTTCAAAATTCTAGAAATCTAGGTTTTCTACACTAGTAAAATGGCGCTTTTCTGTAAATTTTCATATTTCTAAGTATAACGGTCTCGAAATGCAAGGGGGGGGGGGGGACAAACTCGGATGACATATTTTCCCCTCTCCCTCTTTTCCCGTTTCTCCAAATTTGAAAAAAATTTCAAAAATGGAATGTACTTGACGGTACCTTTCTTATGATACCCCACATGTCTGTACTAAACGAAAAAAAATTTCGACGTTCATTTCCCCTCTATGGGGACCTCCCCTTAAAGTTGACCTATTACGACGATTCGCTTTCTCCGGCGAATTATAGTAATTCTACATATTCCTACAAAATTTCATGTATGTAGCTTCAGCCGTTCTTGAGATATTCCATGGACAGACGGACAGACGGACAGACGGACAGACAGACATTTGACCGATTTCATAAAGGTTTTGTTTTACTACAAAACCCTAAAAACGCGCTTCACATAGATACGACGTCAAAAATAATAATGTTATGTTGTGTGCTTTTTTTTATTTCGCCGGATATACATCATCAAATCCGGAGTGGGTCGATAATATTTACAGTGGATTTTAATTAATTGAATTTTAATTTAATTAATTGCATTTAATCCACGATCTAAGGAAAACAACGTCAGTAAAACAGCAAAGGTTAGAAGAAACAAACTGATTTTGTATCCAATCGAATTCTTCCGTATTTAACAAAAAAAATATTTCACTAAAATGCTGGATTATTAAAGCAGTCATTGCTTCGTTTGTATTGTATACAGAAAGGAACATTTCTGTCGTATGTCTCTTCCATGGCAATTTTTGTTTTGTTTTTCAGTGCCCACAATTTACGAGTTGATTGAAGAATGTTGTCGTTATTAACGTGCATACTTGTATTTACAGAATTAAAGTAAGCAAATTAATTTGGCTTACTTGGCCTAACTATAGTCCCATCTTTTTATACCTTTCAAATAGAGGTTCACTCTCATGTCTTTAAAATAGTTAGTGCTGCTGACATGACTTTGTTATTTGATTAATATTTTTTACTTAAAACTCGCCTTCGGAAAGAAAAAGTAGTCATTGGTAGGCAGATCTTCTGAATAAAATGCTTGGTCAATGGAATCAAATCTCAATTGTCGAACCCTCAATATTCGCCTTACCCCTTTCTTTGCTTCAGCTGAGACATATCCCTTTCATAATGGTGAATCTACACAAATAGTTCCTGTTGCTTCGTCTTTGAAAGGGTCTGCATTGTATTAATGTGATGAATATTTTGGTCAAAAGTGAACAAGCCCGGTCATCATTCCGCTCGCGTGTACATTAATAAATTAATAAGTACAGCGGCTACATGTAAGATGATTTCCAGATTAAACTGTCAAGTGACACTGAAGTGATTTGTATAAGAAGCTGGGAAGCCAGTAAATCAACTTCAAAAACTCTGTATCCACATTAATGAGGACAAGATTTGATGTCGGCAGAACTGCCTCCAACCCCTTATATCATTTCATATACTCAACAACATTTTACCACTGATTTGACATTGGCTTAAATTTGAAGCGATGCATTAAAAGAAATCAGGAGCAACGTCTTTCCTTCTTCCAGTAAAAGGATAGTACGGTGGAAAGCTACTACCCGAATTACATCATCGTTACCGATATATAAGATGAAGACTGTACCTATAAGTGGATGGATGATTTCGAAGTGATATTTTAAATATATTTGTATATCTTATAATAAATAAATGAATAACTGGCGTAACAGTCCAATTTTGGACCAAGGTCCTGAGATGAGTTAACATCATCTCAATTTCTAGATCGTGATGGTGTATTTTGTGCAGAGGTGTCCGATCAACAACAGGCTCAACCTAGTTATTTACCCCAAATGGGTAACCATTTAACAGCTGAGTGGGCTTATTGACCGACACGTAAATCCCCTTTTTTATCAAAGACTACCGCATTCTGTAGGAATCGAACCGGGGTCCAGTGCATAGAAGGTGAACATGCTAATCACTGCCCCATCCGGACTACATCTTTCAATCCAATATTTATAAAATACGTTCTATGACGAAACCCCCTCCATATAACACATCGGTACCTTAAACCCCGACCGATACCACAGTATCGTGCTTAGGGTCACACAAGGAAGCTTCGTACCAAATTTGTCTTTTATTTTCTTTCTTTCTTTCTTTCCATTATGTCGTTTTTGTACATTGTGTTATGTAAATCCTGTTCTATCCAGAACATTGGCTTCAGATCTTATCAATCATCACCTCGATTCAGATAGTGTCTATCTTTTTTAAGTTTGGACTCCATTTCACTTCATACCCAAGAAGGTCCTGTCGGCAATGCAGCACGAAAACAGTCTGATTTAAAAAAAACAGTCAACGGGTTGTACTTAGGATGACCCAAGGAAATTACAAACTAAATTTGTTTGATATCGAAGCACGAGTAGTGCCCGGACAAACAAACGCACAAATGAACAATCGAACTAAAATACATCATAGATCGGATTATATGCTCGTCTATTATACGAATTTATGGGACGGGCCAAAAATCAATATGGAGTGAAGCACTAGCGGTTTTTTCCGGCTTCGCTTAAAGTAAATAATTGGATCCATACGAATTTTTACGAGCAATTTAGATTCCATTCAATTATATCTGAATTTCAGTTTTTTCTCAAACCCGGAAGGATGATTTGTCCCCGTAACCCTCCCCCCCCCCCCCCGCCTCCCCTATCTACGCACTGCCCCGAAGCTCACCAAAGCGCTGAAAAAATGGCGGTACTAACGCAGAACGAGCGAAACAAGCATTCATATTTGTGCGTATATTAAAGGTTGTGATCTCTTAAACGCGGAGCGAGTGAATTTCATGCAAGGCGACCTGCTAGTATTGCAAACATTTAGTATAAATCAAAATTAAAAAAATGTTGCTATGATTTTTGTATGCCTATTTTGGGTTCTTTTTTCTATATTTTACAAACTATTTTGGAATTACAGTTTTGATTTTGAATGTGAAATACTATTAATCTCCTAGAAATGGGGGCTTATGTCTTGGAAGTTATAAGCAGAAAACTGCAAAATGAACAAAATTTTCGGCGAGCACATCACTTTTTTAAAATGTCAAACCTGAAATTTGGTTGCAGCACCCCAAAATACATAAACAAGATTTAAAAAAAAAAGAGAAAAACCTTTATACTTCTCTCAAACCACCAAATGATTGATCTATTAGGACAGAAGTTCTCAATCTTTCTGCCGTCACAGCCCCCTTAGAGAGACACACGACCCCCAGCCCGGCCCGATAATTGACTAAAAATATCGAGAAAGTGGTGATAATAATGCATTTCTTTATGGTCTTTCTTTATGTCTCAAAATTTATTAGCTGAGTGAGGCGTTTTAAAAATATTAAAAAATTTTTTTTGCATTTACTTAAAAAAAAAGAACATATTTTACATAAACTTTGAAAGTTCGTTCAAGTAGAAAGTTTAATTTGGCTGGACTATAATCTGACGTTATGGGAAGGATATTTTTAATACTGTGCGCAACGTTGAGGCGGCGCGGAGTTGTGTCTTCAACCCAGCCTAAATAGTCTTATACTTATCCGTCTAGGGAACATTTACTGTATGAATACCAAAGTCCTAAGAAAATACGAAGTTAACTGGAAGTAGTATCTAAAAAAAAATTTCGTTTTTAGAAAATATTAATCTTAGTACGCGTCATGCAGGTTTTCAGAGAAAGCGGCCTCAATAATTGGAAAATTTTCTTTGAGAAATGAAAAATCTTGGGTTTGGTGATGTGCATATATTGACAGATATAGTATAAATGAATTTTCAAGTAATTTAATTAAATTTAATTTGAGATTCGCTGAGCGTCTGTAGGGAAAATAGTTGCCTAGAAAATGGCGAAACTAAAACGTACGAAACCAGTAACCTTGGATAAATTAAATAGAGGGAATTTGAGAATGAGAAGTATCTGTCCCATTAAAGGACTTGAACATCAAACGACCGGGTTTCGAGTAGAAAAACCTGCTCGGTGCGTTGCCGAGCTAAGCTACAGGCACATACTGAGTTGGTGTACAGAATGAAATCCAGTGTCACCACAATTCCAATATCTTCACTTTTTTCGAAAACATTAAATTTGCTTATCAGCCTTGTACGTTTAAAATTTTTCAAGAAAATGCTTTGAGAAAATTCCATGCTTTTTTCGAACTGGATTTTTTTCTTGTGGAAATATCATGAATCACAAAAAAAATTCTTTTTCATGTGAGTTTATCTCGCAGTTTTCCGAGAATTTTTTTTTATAGAATATTTAATGATTTTTAATTTTGCCGGGGAAGTTTTATTTCTACTAGGGTTATCCGTTTTAAAAATATTTTTTTGTGAGATTCTGCATAAAGGTAATTCAAATTCTCGAGGGCTTTCGTATGTGCATCCTGAACATCAGTTAAAAAATAGAAAAAAAAGTCAATAATTTAATATAAATTATATTTGAGCGCATTTTGACTGTGGTATAGTTTTCATCATTCATTATCATTAATTAGATAAATTAATTTTTGACAAACAAAAACATACATCCCGTCACACGATTTAAATAGTTTAAATATTTTCGACCTTTTTTCTATAAAACTAATTTTTGAATTTTCCGCTTAATATTGAAATTTCGAAAACGTTTACGTGACCCCCTGAAAATGCCGACAAACACTTTGAGAGTCAATGTATAATTACATCCCGTATGTATCAATTAGCCAAGTAAACCTATTATAGCATTTTATTAGCTGGAAACAAATTGATAATCAACATTGTAATCTCCTTGAAGCAATATCAAGGACACTCATTTTTTTTCTAGAAAATTTTACATAAATAGTTTTTGTTTGTTATCTTATTTTAAAAAATATGATGATAATGAATGACGTTCTTAGAAATTATTTGCGTAATTCCCAAAATATTGATAATGGAGGACTGTCACGCCACTATTGTTTTCGGAGTTAACTTACCAAAAATTTGATGAAGTGGCCTGTTTTGTCCACTGCTAGCATGTGCTCGTATAACGTCACGTGATCTTTATTTTTTCATTCAAAAGTATAAGAGTTAGTCATTGTTAATTGTACTATTTATTACGAGTGATTAAAACACTTGATTGAACGTCAGTTTCTGAATAGAATACTGGTGGTGAATTGCGTGGGCACCATGGGTCTGACTAGTTACCCTTAGACCTCTTTATCAGTATTCATGTTTTTAGTCGTAAGTGTACTTAAAGGCATAGTTAGCTATCATCTTTGTATTTATATGGATCTGATGTAAAAACAAATGTATACGGAGAAAACACTACATATTTCTATAATGTTGGGAGTATCTCTACACGGCTCACGTAATTTTTGACATTTTGACATAGTATTCTGATCCGCTTTTTTTTTGTTATGTCATTTGTTTCAAAACATCTACAAATCTAAAATTAATAATGAGGACAGTTCGTTTTGTATTACAGACGCCAGGTTCTGTAGAAAAGGACGTTAGCAGTTTAGCACATGCTTTCATGAATAATGATGGATAATGTCCGCTTTGAAATTTAAGAAAAGCAAAAGGAACTCTATTTCATCTCGAATCCCTAGAAAATATAAATAAACAAAAAATATCTCTAGTTTAGTATCATACCCCATGCCCAATATGCATATCAGTTTCAAACTAATTTTTTTTTTGTTCAATTCACATCTCACCGTAACAACATCCAGTTTTTCTGCCGATAGATATTCAGGTCAGTCGAAACTTTCTATAGACGAATATCGGCACCGTTAATGGCGTCGCGTCGTTGCCACATCCACACGTACAAAGCCACATTATCCATTGTGAACAAACGAAACAAAATTTATTTTATATGCACCCCTTGTCATCCGATATTTTCTATTTATATGTAGTTTCAAAACAAGATATTCGAAGGATACAATGGCTCCCGAAGCCAAAGGCAAATGTCCTTCACCATAGCCATAGCCACCTATTCCAGATCTAAAATGATGTGCTTTCAAATATTATTTATATTCGGGGGATAAACTTTTCTCGTTTGGGTCTACGTCGTCGGCCTTTTCGATATGAACTCGAAACTTCGAACTAAAGCCAACGTGAAGCATGATAATGAATCGGATGACAATGTTTTCGAATCTTATTAAAGTCATTTGAAATTTTCTGAAGCTTTTGTTATTGAAATCGATGGAAGGGTGTTTAGTTATCAGATTTGAATGGAAAGGGATACCATATAAAAGAGAGCTACCGCTATACAGGTATTCATCGACCGGATTAGTAGCAATGTCGTTGGCGTGCATACCTATACATCCAGAATATCGAATACTAAATACCACAATCTAATCCACACAGTTAAAATATTTCTGTCTGTCCTTTAGCATCCTTTACTCTACTTCACCCAATACATTACTACATAGTACTTTCCCACGGGGTCACCTCCATTCAATCGAATTTTTGTTGACATCCTGTACCAATTGGAGACGACAGATACGAGTACAAACCGGTCGTGATAACAATTGAATCACCCTGATTGCGAATTTCCTTCAGATAAGCATCCCCCAATGAGAATTTAGCTTCGGTATTTGGATTGGGGGGTTCGATTTTCCAGTTGGAGCTAAATTGTTAAGGATTTCGGAGATATGGTGATAGGATTATTAGGGGATTGTGATCGCAGGCAAACGTACAATTGGGGATTTTGTAGTATTTTTATACATGTGTGTTTCTGTCGGCTATTGTGTTATCGTACAAGGGTTGTAGAAATTAAATTTGTTTGGAGCATTGGGTATATGATAATGTGGAACTATTTTTGGGGTTTCCCTGATTTTTTTTTTCTTCAATGTAAATTCACGAATTCTCCAAATTAGTGAATATTTTTTTATTTATTGTATAAAAATTGTGTGAATACTCATATGTAAAATATATAAAATTTAATTTTAATATTGAATATGACCAATGTACGCCGATAGATAGATAGATAGATATAAAGATTCGAGCTACTTTCCCAGCAGGAAGGCACTGCGACCATAAAGATCTATTGTGCCGTAGCTCATTAATCCAAAAGACCGTCCACCCTTCTAATAAAGGGCAGTAAGTCTTTAGCAGGAATCAACCTGAATTCTGCAGTGCTGATAGTAGCTTGCCCGAGGAGTGACATCCTAAAACGCGCGATGGCGGGACATTCGCACAAAATGTGCTTGGTCGTTTCCACGTCCTCCAGACAAAGACGGCATTCAGTCTCGCTTGACAGACCCATCTTGTTCAGGTGATATCTGACCAAGTGATGGCCAGATAAGTACCCCACTAGGAGTCTTAGGTGGGTTCTACTCATTCGAGTAGTACCCTTGTGACTGAAGGGCATTATCAGCTCCTTTGATTGACGAATCCCTGGAAGGTTATTCCAGTACTGTTGACGCAATCGTGCAAACCAATCAGTGATCCGCAGTTTGGCCGAGGCCAGTCCAAAGCCACAGTAAGGCTCAGGTCCATGAAAACGACTGGATGATCCTTGTCTAGCAAGTTCATCCGCAGCCTCGTTCCCCTCAATGCCCTGGTGGCCAGGCACCCAACACAAGAAGACTCGGTTATTTGTTGCCAACAGTTGAAGGAGATTGTAACACTCCTTCACCAGTTTTGAAGAGACCTTATATGAGGAGAACGCTTTTATAGCTGCTTGGCTGTCTGAGTAGATAGCAATGTGAGCGCCGCGAAGTCCAGTTTCCAAAATTACCCTGGCGCAGACCTCAATGGCGTGGATCTCAGCTTGAAAAACGCTGGGCGAGATTCCCATTGCGATCGAAATCCTGGTGTTGGGTCCAAAGACACCTGCACCAACACCCTGTTCTGTTTTAGACCCATCGGTGAACCGGTGTACGCCAATACTAATGCCGTGTAATAGCCAGACAACTCCTCATTCGCATAATATTTTTCCCTCCTCGTTTACATTATTACAAAAATTACTAAACTTTTGGCAATAGTGAATCAAATTGATAATTTTTTTCGATAATTATTCAATAAACGAACGTAAATGTTCGATCATCATCATCATCGTGGCGCGACAGCCCGGGACTTGGCCGCCTGGATCATTGTCCTCCAATTATCTCGGTCACGTGACCGCTTCCTTGGAAGCCCAGTAGCTGCGCGGTGTCCACACCTACTGAGCTCTCCCAACGAGATCTCGGTCGTCCTCGCAGTCTCGCTCCGTCGACTCGTTCTGCATTTATTACTCTCTTAGGCATGCGATCATCGTCCATTCTTTGTACATGCCAAAATGTTAGACGCTTTTAAATTTCCTCTAGATTTAGTATGTTAAATTAATATAGTATTTTAGATTTTTTCTAAGCTTAGCCTTATTGAATATCAATGGAAAGTTATAATCACAACCTACACCCATAGTAGTATTTACACAGTTGTCGTAAGTTTAGAAGACGCGTGCAAGCTGTACTGGATAGCCACAGCATACCTGCCCTATGATCAGGATGTGATCATCCCGACCGAAGACCTTCTAAATGCAAGGAACATGCTTCATTCTATTCTGCGATGCGAATGCCCGCCGTACGGTGCGGGGAAGCTCCGACACGAACATTCGTGGGGAGGTAATCTTCGAGTATAG
Source organism: Chloromyia formosa (assembly GCA_964017055.1). Taxonomy (NCBI): domain Eukaryota; kingdom Metazoa; phylum Arthropoda; class Insecta; order Diptera; family Stratiomyidae; genus Chloromyia; species Chloromyia formosa. The sequence continues at coordinate 14,306,792 of OZ024813.1, read as the reverse complement.
TATCAGTACAAACTTGTTACTATGTTAGGTGGAAGCCAACTAACCTTTATCACTAAAAACAGACAAGAGGTCCTTGATATCTCTTTTGTCTCCCAAGGTATTACGCAAAAGGTGAGAAACGGGGTAGTGTCTTCGGAGCACTCCTTTCCTGACCGTTGCAATTTCAAGAATAGCAATTGTTTTTTTTCGTTACTATATGACACGCTCGGTAGCCGTGAACACTCGGTCACCACTCTACGATGCTTTATCTAGAGAACATGGGTTCGATCTCCCGAAGACGCGTCAAGAATGACTGCCTGTGGGTATTTTAGAACTCCCATAGCATTCGAGCTCGTTATTCTAAAAGGCGGATAGGATTACACCATCTGAAATCTATAGGCTATTGAAACGTCAACAAGGCATAATAATGCAACAGATGTTGACGCGCCCATGCCGCTGGAGGGGTCAAGGTAACATGGCAATTGAAACGAGACCCGAGTTCGAAGCCTATCTACGCCACTGATGAAACACATAGCTGCTCGTAGCCTGATCTCGTTCTGTAAAGCTTTAACTATCATTTTGCAAACATGTTGAACAAAATTTGATATTAAAGATTTCGGAATCCTGTGCTGCGAATACATTAGACTCAAATAGTTGTGTTGCTGTGGCTAACTGCTCTGCAAGCGATTTAACATTTATTTGACCATTCCCCATTTTTCCCCAATTTTTTCAATGAACGGTGCTGTGATAATTTTTCAAAAATTTTCGAAGGACATTCTTACGAAGTAATCGCAGCCGCTTTATAATCTTAGGTCGTTCATTAAGGAATTGGTGTCACCCTCCGTACGTCGTTTTGCGAGGAAGCTACGCACTGCCTACCTTTTTCGCCTTCGTCTGCAGACTTTATTCGTGTTGGACATTTCCTATCATTAATACAAAAATGCACTACACAAAAACTACTCGTCCATTTCCAAGCTCAATAAAATTACTCAATCATCCGGCAAGTTGCTAGCAGCTATTTCGGTACGAGTATTCGCCAATATATTGGGTGAAAACATGTTGGCCGGCTTACTGGCAGCCAACTTGTTCGATGATAAACAAAGCTTTAGAAGAACTTTTTTATTTCTAAAGATATCTTTATCAACTTACGTACTATATTAATCGCCAATCAACATTACTATATTTCGTTGAAATCGACCCACTATGGTATTTCATATAACTCTAATAGGAACAATGGAATAGGAACAAGTTTCACTGCTGTTTGTCTTTTTTTATACCCTTCACGGATGTGATAGGGTATATCAACTTTGTCATGAAGTTTGCAACGCACAGAAGGAAGCATCTCCGACCATGTAAACTATATATGTATATTCTTGGTCAGTATGATGAGACGGGTCGATTAAGCTTTGTCCGTCTGTCCGTCTGGTTCTATGCAAACTAGTTCCACAGTTTTAAAGCTATCGAGCTGGAATTTTGTACAAAGCCTTCTTTCTATTGCACGCTGTGTATATGTCGGAACCAACGGAATCGGACTACTATATCATATATGTAGCTGCCATAGAAACGACCGATCCAAAAATTTGTCTTTGTGAGGAAAACTTTTTTATTTCTAAGTATATATTTTTCAAATTGTACACTAATCAATAGTATATTTAGTCAAATCATATTTCCGAATGTGGTTGACATTGAACTACTCTATCGTATAGCTGTCATAGGAACGACCGTTCCTAAAGCAAGTTTTTGTTAGAAAAACTTTTTTTATTTCTGAAGATATCTTTACCAAATTTCATATTATTCAATCATATTGACTGTCAAACCAGTTTCTAAATTTGTTTGAAATCGGCCCACTGGTTGGTATAAGTGGTGGCTGAAGCACAACTTGCCAGAGCCCAATTAGCGCGAATGCGCCGTTTTGTAACCACAAACCTCAGCAAATCGTTTATAAGAAGATGGTTGGACTAACAGGGGATGCAAGGATGCCTAGATCCAAAGGAAGTATAGCAGCTCCCCGACCTTCACCCCCCGAAACATCCCCCAGGTTAATAAGAAAGGCCTCGCAAAATGTTCGATGTCTGGCCCTAGCAAGGTATAGAATGAAATCAAACAGGGACTCACCTCTATCGTTGATTTCGGTGCTCCCCCACAGTGTGTGTCGTGCGTTGGCATCACACCCCACTAGCAGGTTGACCTTCCTGGATGTGGTAGATGCCACAAGTTGGTCCAGCTCCTCTGGCGGTGCCGGTCTTCCACGGGCCATGTAGGCGGAGGAGATGTATAGCTCACCCTTCTCTGGAACCTCTGTTCTAACTACTGTTAGATCGGATGTGCTGAAATTAGGGCAGAGGAAGGCGTTAATGCACTTTTTGGCTAAAATGCAAGTTCGTGGTTTACCTTGGTCCAGGTTACTTTTGTTGTAAAACAGATTGTACTGCTTGTGCATGAGTCCCTTGACAGATTCAGCATGAATCCATGCATGGCTCCTGCACAAGGTCGATGTCGATGTCCTCCTCTTTTACGAAAACCAGCAGATTATCCGAGGCACTTTTAGAGTGCTCGGCCCACTATTCCATATACCTCTCATAGGAACAGTGAAATCGGAACAAGTTTTACTACTAATTTCAAAGTGGCAAAAGCGCCATAAGTCACATCGAAGTTATGATACCCTATCATACCTTCGATAAGATAAATAATATTCTAGTCTAGTTTAAATTCACCTGAACTCTGCAAGACTTTTTTTCCATCTGCAATTAATTTTATTTTCTCTCTTCCCACACAGGTTCACTGGGGGGCTTCTGTATAGGCTCCTGTATCGGATGGAGTTCGGATGCAATAAATATTCTGTCAACGAACATTCTACCACTTACGGTATTTACCGCAAAATTTAACTATGAATTTGATATCCTTTTTTTCCTCTGACAATAGCACGCATTGACTATACGATCTGCGTAATAATAATTCCATCAATTTAATCCATTTTATCACTAAAAGCCCTATCGTATACAATTTTAAGTAGATAATAGGTTTGTTTCCGCATGAAAGCATCCATTATCCTGTTTATGATTTTCATACCGTAGGGCAAATTTAATTTCATATTTTGTATGTGTATGTGGTGTTATCTTTTGCAGTTTGAAAATATGTCGCCGCGAGAAGTTGCCTGGATAGTGGCTGTATTTGCTGTCGGTGCCGCATTGTCGCCTGTGCTGGTGTATAAAAGTTGGCGGTTTATTGGAAGTAAATTTTTCATAGTGACTGGATTTGGATTTTTGTTGACATCCTGGATACTGTTGGCTATATTGTAAGTGCGATAATTTAGTTTTGAAACGATTTTTTGAACACGTTTTGAGGAGACAGATCATTCAGAATTAGTCTAATTAAAGCCATTTGAAAATCAAATTAAAATATTTGAATAATTTCAGTGAACACGCCATCACAATGCTATGTGCTAGACTTCTGGCAGGATTTGCTGCTGGGGCTTTGTACTTCATCTTGCCCGTATATATCGAAGATTTGGCTTCACCCGAGCATAGGGTTACTATCGATTATATTTGGCACAGTTGTTTGGCTGCCGGAATATTCGTAGAACTTTCAATGGGTAAGTTTAATATTATCATATACCTTCTGAACGCTTTTCATTCCATCATTTTTTTTCTGGTGCATCAACTTCTTAAGAGTGGTGGTGGTAGATTTACCCGAATGTCTCCATACAAATTAGGTAGATGTAACTGAAGAGAATGAATACTACTACATAATTGCCCGAACCTCACCAGTGGGGCATAGGCGCGTCAACATCTATAGCAATGCCTTGATGAAATTTCGTCAGCATATAAATTTCGGATGGTGCAGTGGTTAGCATAAACCTCCTATAATGAATAGTATATAATAGTATACTCAAGTATTTTTTTTTTTAATTAAATCGAAATTATTGTATTTAAAAACCAGAGAGTTTCGACTCAACTTAAGAACCCAACAGTTTTTTTTTCTGCATATCCAAAGCATTGCTTATGAACCTAATAGAAATTAATAACGCCAAAGTCGTACAGGGAAATTTAATACTACCAAAGTAAAAAGGATGCAAAAACAAGGCAGAGAATAGTCAGAGCACTTAACTCAACTGGATTCGAAAACTATGGAGGATTGCAGATGCAGATCCTCAAACAGTGTTTCTACCTTTTACTACAAACTGCCATTAGCTAGCAACTAACTGCAATAGCACACATCCTTGCCATCATCCTGAGTTAAGTGGGTTATTGTACACGCTGCAATTTTATGTTACTGCCACAGTGAATACCAGTAGTTGCAAAACATCTACTTGAGGCAGTTTTTTTTTTACTTTCAATTTTTCCAGTGCGAAGGTACACAAATAAAGTGACAATGTACTTGGATAAAATTCTTCGACAATGAGAGCCAAGTATGCATGTCAACCGAAAATTTAAGCAGGTTGACTAGGAAAATAGGGGATATAGGTAGTCAGATGTAGAGCATCAGTTAAAACTTTAATCCATTTGGGAGTTTGTTTATTCAGTATCACATTATTCATATTTTGTGGAAAGTCGACGACGGGAGCTCGGCCAAACCTTTAGCAGCAAATTTTTTAGCAATTTTTAACTTCCTAGAAAGAAGACATCTTGAAAAATTGAGAAATTTCTATAAAACAAAAAGTGATTCCAGTTATTTTTTAGGACACAGAGATGCTGACCTGGGCTTGGTTTGTGCTGGGATGTTGAATCTGATGTGTCTGTGGTCCGGCAGGGATTCTTCGTCAGATGCGTACCAGTTAGAAACAAACTTGGCTAAAATACTGCTGACAAGGGTCACATAGAGTACCTCCTCCATTGCAGCAATGATGGTGGTAGGTTTGCACCCCTCCCTCAATGAAGGACATGTGCATTAGTCCTTGACACTAAGTTATCCTGAGCTGGGCAGGACACCTTAAAGTGACTTACGATAAGGCAATTAAAGCTCTGTGAATTTGCAGCCAATATGTCGGCAAGACATCTGGTCCTAACCCCACATAGTTTTGTGGATCTACAAAGCGATTGTCAGACCTATAGTAGATTACGGTGCGGGGGTCTGGTGGAAGGAGCCATTACCTCAGCCGACAGAACGGCTCTGAATAAAATTCATAGACTTGCCTGCAATGCCATCACTGGGGCCATGCACTCTTGTCCAACAGCTGCTTTAGAAGTTTTACTCGACCTCCCGCCCATGAATGTACACATTAAAGCGGAAGCTAGAATGGCAATCGTCAGACTCGAAGCCTGCGACATTGGGATTAAGTTGAACCCAATCCAACTAAGCTGGTTGCAAAGTGACAAGGTACTTAGCATGCCAACTCTTCCCTTCAACCATTCCTTTAAATCAGTCATTTGGAACAGAGAAAGGTGGGCGGATGGCTAAAAGTCTCTTCGACCCAGCACAATCAAATGGTTCACAAACGGCTCCAAAACGGAAGAGGGTTTCGTCGCAGGCATTGTCGGCCCAGAGCCTCCATTCCAATGGGTAAAATGCCGTCCGTGTTCCAAGCGGAAATACCATCTGATCAAATTTAACTCGCACTAGTTATAAAAAAACAACATTTTCATATATTTCAATACAAATCTTTATTATCGCCTTGTAGTCGGGATGGCGCAACGGTTAGCACGTTCGCCTTTAACGCACTGGGCCCCGGTTCGATTCCGGGGATTTACGTGTCGGACTATGAGCCCACTCAGCTGTTAAATGAGTACCCATTATGGGGTAAATAACTCGGTTGAGCGTGTTGCTGATCACATACCTCTGCACAAAAACCGTCACGATCTAGAAAATGAGATGATGCTAACTCATCTCGAGGCCGTGGTTCAAATTGGACTGTTGCGCCAGTTATTTATTATTTTATTTATTATCGCCTTCAAAATAGGCTCCTTCTGATTCAATACAGCATTCCAATTTTCCATACACTTGCTGTAGGCCTCTGCCGGAATGGCCTTTAGTTCGTTCAGCGAATTTCTTTTAATGGCCTCAATCGACTTCCTCGGAGTGGATACTTCAGTTTCGGAAACAGGAAAAAATCACAGGCAGCCAAATCTGGTGAATACCGTGGCTGAGCGATGACTTTGGTTTCTGTTTCGCCAAAAATTCTGTCACAATCAGGCTAGAATGTGACGGCGTATTATCGTGGTGAAAAATCAATGAATTGTCTGCCCACAAATCTGGCCGTTTATGACGAATAGCTAGCACGTAGACACCAAATGGACACAAAATTTCAAGCAAACTCGTTGTTCAAATTTTTTGTACATAGTGAAAATCGCCAGACAGATTTTTTGCGTTGTAAACAAATAGCTGCCAAATACTCACTAATTGACATATTTCGATCAGACTTCACACGAATGTCAAAGAAGGTTGTAACAACCTAGGAAAATTTTATTTTTTTTACCAATTCGGTTTACGCGCGCAGTTTAAATTGACCAGTCCGGGTCAAATTTGATTAGATGGTATACGCCATCGAAGTTTATGCTAGACTATGCCAAACCACCGGCTATTTTAACATGGACATAGCAATATTCACCGACAGTCAGGCAGCTATCACTTACTAATCCCACTATAATTTCTAAGCTGGTGTTGGCTTGTCAAGAAGTCCTTCATACGAGTAATGTGGGTTCAACGAACAAACTCACACTTTACTAGGCCTGGTCATTAGGGCATCGTGGGCAATGAGCTGGCAGATAAGCTAGCAAACCGAACTTCCGCCGTCCCCACTTGTGGCCCAGAACCGTTTTTCGGGATATCACTATGCTACTGCAGAAACCACATAAGAGACTGGGAGAGCACATGTGCTTCATCGCCCTCCCAGGCTTAAGGCAGGCCAAGCTGTTTATTCGCGCCCACTCACGCATTCGTACCTTGGAATTGCTGCGGTGGACCAAGAACAGAGTCAGAATAATTTTTGGAATTTTAACGGAACACTCGCTTCTGAGGGGTCACCTTAAAACCATGCATATTGTATTAGATGCTAGCTGCCGCTTTTGCGAGGCTGATGATGAAACTACACAGTACATCCTTTGTGAGTGAGAAAGGCTTGCTCAAAGGCGTACCGAATGCTTCGGCATAACGTTTCCCTTGGCCAAGGACTTCTCTTCTATGAAAACTTGCCAGATCAGTCAATTTATCGAGAAGAGTCGGCTGAATCTTTGATTTAGCCCGCTTCTCGATTGAAGGGGCAATAGCACAATAGACCTCAACGTCGCAGTGCTTGTGGCTCCAATACGACCCACGGCCGACCTCCTTTATCTATCTACCATTTCGTTGTCAGATAGAAGGTATGCAGATGCTACTACATATGTACTACCGATTGACACCCGTTAATAGTGGGTCTTTCCACTAATATCGCAGAAAGATATCTGTAAATACAATTTGCAAGTGGAGTTGGATTGACGCATCAGTCAATCGAAATTGCTAGACGCGGACATTTATTTGACCTCTTACCTGCTGGGTCATTGAGACCACAGATACGACCACGAGTCACCCAAGGTTTCTGAATGAGCGCGAGGGTCGTCAGTTTCTCGGTGAACGACTTGCACCAGGTGACCGATGCGATGCTCCTTTGGTATGGTGCAGGTTCAACTGAATCATCTTGATGGCACTCATTTGGACTTGGTAGATGATTGCGAATGAGACTGACCACGACCATTGTCCTGGCTGGATCTAAAGCCCCTGTCGCTCACCCGATTGTGTGATTGTTTGTGGAAGCTCCAGTCGGAACTCAAGCGATTACCACCGCGGGCTCCAAGCCCTTTGTTTTCTGCTGTTGAGGACGTTGCCTTGGTTGGACAGTACAGTAAGGACTGGACAGTACAGTAAGAGCAGCAGAGGCATCTTGCTTTTATGCTCAGTATCGGTCGAGGTGCAGATGGAAGAGAGTACCACCTGCGTAGGTTCGATTTTAGTTTAAGAGCGTGTCTCCAGTTTACTTGGCCCGTCTACTGCGATGTCAGCAGGCGCCAGTGACTCTACATTTGAAGTAGCGGTTGCATCGGAAGGACATTCGATAACCTGCCTTCATTCCAGAGCGATTATTCAATACCTTTTGTTGGAGCAAAATTCATGATCATAGACATAAACGGTCTGAAAATTTTGTTTGTACACTTACAAAGGAAATGCATGAAATATTCTTTTAACCTTGATATTTCCGTTAAGCCCTATGCATCACCTACTATGTCTAAAAGTGTTTTTCATACGACTGGATTAGACGTGATCCCGTTGGCAACATTTTACGTATTGTGTTCACCGCGCTGTTGTGTACTTTCGTGCATCTTCAACCATTTCAGTGCCATTTGTATAAATCTAGGATATACCTTATTGTTAGTCTGCTGCTTAATGTAGGTCAATTGTATGATAATTCTCTGCAAGAACGAAACATGGGCCTGGAGGCGCTCAGAAGGACGATGTGGGCTTGGAAATACATATGTATATCACAAGCACTGCATTTCCCATTGGTAAAGCGTCGTTGTCGGCAAAAAAACATCACTCTGCCATTCACATTGCATTTCCATTTGTTCTTTTCCTCTGTATTTTTTATTCATTTTATTCCATCCCCATCCACTCAAAATTCCATCATCACACAACTCAGAACCAACTTTTAATGCATTTCTTTAAAGTTTTTTCTGTACTTCTCCTCTTTTCTTTGCCTGCAGTATATATCGCCAACATGCAGCTGATTAATATCCTTTCGGGAATTTTACCGGCTATACTACTTGTGGCTTTTATATTCATGCCCGAATCACCGCGCTACTTGTGCACCCGCGGGCAGACGAACCTGGCCAAGGATATTCTACGTAAATTTCGCGAGATGGGTGACGAGGCCGAGCTGGATGTGCACATTTGGTGCAATAAGAAGTACGAGGATCGATCCTATCGACACATCTTCAAGGACACGTCGACATTGAGACGATTGCTACCGGCATTTGTGCTCGTGGTGCTGGATCAATTGGTGGGCGTGTGGGTGGGATTCTTATATATGAGCTGGATATTTCGGATAGCAGGTGAGTAAGATTTTCTGGTGTTCTTTAGAATTCTGGTAAACGAAAAATAATATTGAGCATGAAACTATGAAGTTTGCTATTCGTTTTCCTGACGGTGGGCCTCAGAACATGTCTCAGGTCTGGTTTAAGGTCTCGCAGCAGATCTCATTGCTGGTTTCGCAGTAGGTCCCGTTTCTGAGTTCACAGCAAGTCTCGCGAATGGTCGCGACTGTCCACATGGCTGATTGATGAGTGTCTAGGATACACTTGTGAGCAGCTGAACTCCGTTAAGTTTGGTGCGCTACAAAAAAAGTGTTGTTCACATTGATTTTGTTTCCCATAATCCTGTTAATCTAGTCTAATCTCAGTCCATCCTATCTACCCTAACCCCTAGTAGAACATAGTGCGTCAACTATTCCCATGTGGCTCAGCTGACGTTTTGTTAGGACGATATATTTTGCTTGCATGTACGTTCCGCCCATTAAGCTGCATGCCTGCGACAAGTCGGGAAAGATTGTGGGCTATTGTCCCACGCTACAGAGGGAAGACAAGTCTAATATCCATGGCCACAACGTGGATGAGGCTCGAACCCTTGACTGTTCGGAATGAATCAGACTGATGCCTCAATGCACTGAGCTACCGAACACCCCAATCTCAGTTGATATGGTCTTAATTTTTTTTTCCATCAACCCAACAATACAACCATTCAGAGCATTATCCGACTTTGTGACCCAATCAATTCAGTTAGGTGTAGGTACCGAATCTTCCACGCTCTTGCGTAATTACTGCATAATTGATTGGTCACTCAGCGAGCAACCAAACACTGATCACCTGCTGTGAAGTGCCAATATTGGTTTTCAAGCCTTTTCAAATATCACTCAGTCCAACACCCACTTAATTGGCTTACAATTGAATCCGGCGACGTACACAATCCGAATACCAGTAGTTAATCAATGGACCAGTTGACCGCGATCTATATCTGTGAAATACGAGTATCTGACGGGTCTAATGACATTACATATCTATATATGTACCTATATATATATATAAATATCCAATATAATCGAAAATGATGTTTCTATTAACTATTATAGTCCAGTCGGCAGCTACTACAAAAGTGGGGGCTCTCTTACAAAAACTGAGAATTTATTGAAACTTGGGGATGTTGTTTCTGGGTGTCCAATAGTGTCACATCCAATTTATCCAACAAAATTTCCCTGTGCTTACTTGGTTGCGGTCGAAAAACCGCAAAATTTTAGCAATTTTTCAGTTTTTGCAATGTAACTTTTTTACCTTGCATCCCATGACTAAAACTATGGAATTCACTTTGTAGAGCGTTAAATTTCCAACAATTCACACTGGTCAAACTAATTTTTTTACTACATACAATGATACAGCTGTTTAGATTAGCTTAGGTAGATGGGTTGCCGTTGGGGGTCCGTTGTGGTACCACCAAGATCGCCTTCATTAGAACCTAAGTATCAAACTTGCCTGTGCTGCGGATGTAAGGATTGAGCCGTGTCATCCAAGGCGTAGAAAACTTGAGAGCCAAGAAATTTATTTCTGCCTGTTAAGGCCTGGCAATGACAAAGAAAGTGTCAAACGTAGAAGATGGAGCCACTTGGCAAGCTCCCCTATTGGTCAGTGCCTTGTGATAACCCTTATCACCCTGCCATCCTGTGGTTGGCTTTCAGGGACTGCAATGTGATACAACGGCTGGGACCGATTTTCGACCAAATCATCCTCGTTGTTTGGCATGTGTTGTCGCAGAACCATCTTGTATTAGCCCTGTCCACAGCAGTGGCCTTAATCGCCAATTTACACTTGGTAAATGTCACTTTGACGTCATTGGGTCTTATTGTTATATAGGATAATATTCCGTGTAACCGGTTCATTGAAACCATAACTCACTCTTTGATAAGGCTGAATAAAAAGATTATTACACCACAAATTATGTGAAATTTCTCTAACTACGAAGTTATTCTTTATATCTTCACACAAAACATAAAAGCACAGCAAATCTCTTAGACAGTAGGCGCGGAGGTATGATATTTCGCATGTGAAAATTAGTCCTTCAAACATTTTAGGTAGTGTAGACGATAGGCTTATAGATGTGAGGTCCTTCGGCCTTGTGTGAGAACTCCTGCTCGCCTTCGGAATGAAGACGACCTTGACATCTGTCCACTCGAAACGTAAACCAAATTAAAAAAAAAGCCCCAGGGGTAGAGAATATCTGACGAATGCTGTGTATCAGCCGAAATGATGCCATCAGATCCGGCCGGTTTATACGACTCAAAGCCAACGATGACCCGAAGGATCCTCTCCTTGGAAGGAATGGACACAGAATCACACGGCGCTGAGTCACCATCTTGTATGATACCCAGCTCAGTCTCCGTAAAGTTGTCTGGGAAATGCATGTCTAGAAGGATGTCTAGAGTTTCCATACTGGATGATTGCAACCCGAGAATTTTAATTATGTGTCAATAATGCAATGGTTGAATCTGCAAAGCCTCGAAACAAGAAGATTGTCATGACTTCACATAGTATAATCGATGGAAATATACTACTACCTACCTACTACCTACCTACTACCTACCTACTACCTACCTACTACCTACCTACTACCTACCTACTACCTACCTACTACCTACCTACTACCTACCTACTACCTACCTACTACCTACCTACTACCTACCTACTACCTAACTACTACCTACCTACTACCTACCTACTACCTACCTACTACCTACCTACTACCTACCTACTACCTACCTACTACCTACCTACTACCTACCTACTACCTACCTACTACCTACCTACTACCTACCTACTACCTACCTACTACCTACCTACTACCTACCTACTACCTACCTACTACCTACCTACTACCTACCTACTACCTACCTACTACCTACCTACTACCTACCTACTACCTACCTACTACCTACCTACTACCTACCTACTCCCTACCTACTCCCTACCTACTACCTACCTACTACCTACCTACTACCTACCTACTACCTACCTACTACCTACCTACTACCTACCTACTACCTACCTACTACCTACCTACTACCTACCTACTACCTACCTACTACCTACCTACTACCTACCTACTACCTACCTACTACCTACCTACTACCTACCTACTACCTACCTACTACCTACCTACTACCTACCTACTACCTACCTACTACCTACCTACTACCTACCTACTACCTACCTACTATCCACCTACTACCTACCTACTACCTACCTATGTACTACCTACCTACTACCTACCTACTATACCTACCTTGCCAATTTTTGTGAGGGCCAATGAACCTGCCGACTGGACTATTATGTTTCTACAATACATTGGTTTCCGGATGGAAAAAAAAAATGTAAAAATGACATTCCATTTGCTTTTTCTCATGACCGATTTGATAGATTGAGAGTACAAAGTCGGACTGCTAAACTTATGCTGGAATACTATCTGACTAGAAGTACCCAAACAATATGTAAAATGTCTGAAGTAACAGGCAAGGTCGCTATGGATTTTCCAATTCGTCAAATACGATCGAAATAATGAATGGTTAGTTGCTCCACAACTAAAATCTATACCGTGACTAATGAGCGTCTTGAATTGATCAAGTTTTCAAAATGCAACACTAGTTCCTGTCGCTTTCAATTTTGTAGCTGTTCTAATGACCACTAAAGAATGGCTAATCAGGTGATAATATAATTGCGACAAAATGTTTTAATTAAGATCGTGGTTTGATGTATAATTATTCCAGTTCATTTCAGAAAAAAAACTAGGGTATAAAAAATCAAAAACTTCATTTGTTTATATAAAAAATTAAACTTCCAAATACGTACTCTGGTGACTGTTGGTCGTTGAAGTTTGTTTACAACCTATCTACTACGGATACGTCAACTGAATTAATCAATGAACACATTTGATATAGTAAAGTCCAATCAAGTTCATTACTGTGACCGACAAGCGATAGCAATCAAACGATAGATGTCAATCAAAATGAAATCAAATTGGAATTGCTTCGACATAAAATGTGGCTAATGTGGGCCAAAAGTAACTATGTTCCTACTCGTATTTTGTTTCATATGCAACTGAAATAATTCGCTGGTATCTGCTACAACAATAATATACTCGTACAGCTGTAAAAATTTGCATTCATAATTTTTTTTTTTTTTGCGGTCTTCATTTATGATAGAAACTGTCTGAAAATTCGAAGAACGTTTGAATATGTCGTGCCGAGTGAGATAATTGAGTATGAGATTTCGAGAAAATTTTTTGAGTGGATTGGCATGTGAATATGGAATCAGGAAACATGGGGTTGTATTAATCATCTGTTTGTGGTTTGGAATCGGAATTCCATAATAATTTGACCCAGGCTGCTTTGACACGACGCTATTCAATACGATATTTTCTCGGATGAGCTTTTCTCGAAAGCGAATCAGTGTTTCACTTGGCAACATCCGATTTTCAACAAAAATGTTTTATCCAATAGTCTCCGGTGTGAAAAGCTAGAGCGCAAAACTGATTTCACACGACGCTATTCGAAACGATATTTTCTCGGATGAACTTTTCCCGAAAGCGAAACTTCATTTCACATGGCGACATTAGATTCTTCACATAAACGGTTACCAGTAGTCTTTTTTGTGAAAAGCTTCAGCAGAAAGGCGTTGCGCCTTCGAGTAGTGAGAAACTATCGAATAATGCTGCTTTCATACGACGCTATTCGATACGATATTTTCTCGGATGAACTTTTCTCGAAAGCGAAACTGCATTTCACACGGTGACATTCGATTCTTCACATAAATGGTTTAATACAATAGTCTGTGGTGTGAAAGGCTACGGCAAACAGTCGTCGCGCCGTGAAATGATAGCGCGTAAGCCTAAGAAGCTTTCGAGCTTTTAAGAATATCACACCACAGACTCGCGCAAATCATGTGTGCCTATAATGCCTTTGAGCTTTGTTGAATCGTAGTGGAAAGTGTGGTATGTACATGAGAAACCATGATCCAAGAACAGAAGAGTTGGGCGTCGCCATGTCAAGTCTCACGAGATATGAGATAAAAACTTTTTGTCAGTCATAATTACAAAGAGGTCACTTAAAAATAATTCAATGCGTCATCCTCCATTTAGGAGAAACGGATATCCTATTGTTATATGCATTCCTTCCGAGTATTTTCAGCACTTGCTTTTCACCACGACGAGTACCTGAAATCATAAAATCAACAATACTAACTTATTCAATTATCTCCCTTCTTCTTTTCATTTCAGGCGGCGAATACTCTCATGAGATTGCATCCGTCATTGTGTCCTTAATATTTCTGGGGAGCATTTGGTCCTTGAAATTGCTCGGTTTCACGCCAAGCGACAAGAAAACACTCGTTAGCACGGGCATCCTGATGGCAATCTCACTCATCTTTTTGGGCTTTTACCTGCACGAACGTGGCTCATACGGACGTTTCGAGGATTACGGCTACTTACCGCTGATGTGCTATGGAATTTTCATTTGCCTGTACGGAATTGGATTGTGTCGAATCGCCTGGAAATATATTCGCATCTTAACGCCAAAACGACGCTATTTTGCAGTCAGATCGTTATGTGTATCACTCAGTTGGGTGTTTGTGGTGATTTTCGCTCGATCGTATCCTAAATTGATTGAAAACGTGGGCGTTGGATGGATGTTTTGGTTCATGGGATTCTCATGTTTCTTCCTCACAATACTCACTATGCTTTTTGTTCCCGACTTGGAGAGTTTATCGACAAAATATATTCTGGATGATGATGACCATTTGCAGCACGATTGCGAGGAACAGTCATAGGAGAATGAAGATACAGGAAACATCATTGGTAGGATTAGAGGATGGGATTGTGTGTGGCTGTGTATATGTTAAGAAGTCACTTGCTATGGACTTACCACGAATTTACGTGGGTGCTGTAGGTCAATGAGAACTGACAGCTCGTCACGGCCTACACACATATTATTCCTATTGATTATGTAGTCGGTAAGGCAAGGCAGAATACTGTGAACATGTTCCTACCTCATACACATAAGGCAGGCCAATTGTACAAGTCACATTAAAGCAAAAAGACTGAGTATTTAAGTTAATTCGTTTTTATTCGTTCGCTGTTAAGCCTTTCATTTGTCATAGAAATTATAACTAGAATATAATACATATTTTCATAATTACACTTTAATCGTTTAACCTTAACTAACATACAATATACATTTATATCACACCAATCTTAAATCTTATTTTGTCGATATAATACATAATTTTTTGAAAAAGATTGTTTTTGAGTTTTTTTTCTATAGGATCTGATTTGCTAAATACGAATGTACATACATATCATGTTATTGTAAGAACCATAACATTATGCTGAGGAATTGGTTAGTTTTTTTATAAGTAGGTACATTTAAAAATATCTTTTCATTTTTTTGTGTCTGTTTACTTTTTTCCTTTTTACAAATTTTACTTTTAATGGAAAAGTTGGAAAAATAAAAATATTTGTTTTAATAATTTGCTGATTTCTTTTAGTTCAGTATAAGTAGTTATAGTACAATTTATTTACAGTAACATTTGATGAATATTAACACTGAATTCCAGTTTTTTTATTTTTTGTGTGTGTTTTTTTAACGAATTTCTGACTGCTTTGAATTTCAACCAACTTATAATTTTAATAAAAAAAGATAAGTATCAAGTAACACTATTGTAGATGTCTTTTCACATCGAGATTTATCGCTTTAAAATGTCCAATTGAGGGTAATTTAACAATAATACTACTCACACATTAAGGTGGGCACTGCGACCAAAGCAGGTCTTTTTGCCATAGCCTATTTTTTACTTTTTTTTTATTATTCAAGCGAAAGAGCATGCACCACTTGGACGAAGGCTAGTATCTGTTTTACAGGAGTTTTCCTGATAACGGCAGGGCACGTGGTGAACCGCCCGAGGAACATATACCTCACGCGCGCAATCTCCGGGAATAAACATAAAATTTTACATGTGGTCTCAACGTCCTCAAAAAAATGACGATCCTCCATCTCGTTAGACAAACCGCCCTAGGAACATATACCTCATTCTCGCAATCTCCGGAAATACACATAAAATATTGGATGTGGTCTCAACGTCCTCCAAGAAATGAGGACCCTCTGTCTCGTTACTGTCTCGTTAGACAAACCCATCTTGTTTAGACGAAGTCTTGCCCAGTTGTGGTCCCATAAGTAGCTCACAAGTAGTCTAAGGTCGACTCTATTCATGTGGGTGGTAGCTACGTAGTTGAAGGTTCTTATCCACTCGTTTCATTGCCGCAGTCCTGGAATGTTGTCCCATTATTGCTGTCATATCCTTTTAGACAAATCCGTTATAACTTCCCTAGCGGAAGGTAAGTCAAAACTACTAAAGGGTTCCGGCTCGAGAAAATTCGATGATGAGCCTTGCCTTGCAAAGCAAGTTGATCCGTTTCTTGATCTCCCTCAATGCCACAGTAATATATCGCCCAATACAAAAAAAAATGTTAGTTGAATGTTAGTTGACGATCGCCCGGCATTGGAGAAGTTCACGACACTTTTTCATCAGTTTTGACGAGGGCCTATGTGAAGAGAGAGCCTTAATGGCTACCTGGCTATCTGTACAGCAATATTTGCGCCGTAGAGTTTGTTGTCCACTCTGGGGTATACCTTAATGGCATGAATAGCGATTGAGATCCTGGTATTGAGCCCAAAGACGCCCACCCCAACTCCCTGTTCAGTTTTAAACCCATCGATGTACCACATAATACACCTGGGGTCTGGACAGAGATTGCCATTTTCCTATTCTGAGCAGTGTGGGATGGGGGCTATGAATTTATTACCGAAGCATAGCTCCGTGATCATTTAATCTTATGGTATATTCCCATTTCACTGGGCGAAGCTTCGTATATCGCGCCTTGGCAAATAGTGGATTTACCACTGTGGGATATAAAGCGAGCGCACCGAGCATTCTAGGGCGGTATACTGAGGGTTGAAACTCCTTAAGCCCATGCAAGGGGAGTGAGAAATCCACTCAAATGAAAACCCACTATTGGTATTGGTATTTACTGATCAAAGGCGCGAACCACTATTTGGCCCAATTAAGTAGGAAGGTTTAAATCTTATCTAAGGCAAATCTGTATGCCAGGAATTTGTTTCAGAATACTCATGTGACCATGTATCCTAAGGGCATTGAGAGCTGCTGTTTCTATGATGAAAAGATGCAGCGGGGACAATCCAACGAACGGCTCTAGAGCGAGTGTTAGGCATGTAAGCAAAACCCCAGTTATCCCGAGACAAGCAAGACTTGATACATTTCAGTATGGTTGAGCTCTACTGTACCTTGGGCTACCATATCAACGCAGCATAAGTGACTGTGGCCACACCAACATGCAATACTGCCACTCAGGCCCCATGTGCGTCCAAAGAAGTTTTTGCAAACCCACATTATAAGTTAAGTTAATTGTTAATTACGTTACAAATGTGATAATTTCGGTTTAGACACCAATCGAGTGCGATGCCGAGGCATTTAACTTCCGTCGTATACTCTGGGACCGTTTTCATAACAGATGGCATTATGACGGTTTTGTGTGGGTTTACATTTAACCCCACTTCGTTGCATCAGTGCAAGACCACGTCAAGGGCAGTTGAGACAATTACATTTAAACTTAAAAAACGGGCATGGATATAAACTCTATTTTAAATGAAGAAAAGGAAATATTTCTCCAAATATCAAGAATTACTTAAATAAATAAATAATAAGAAAAAATCAAACAATAACGAAGCTGTAGTTAAAGGTAAATAAACAACAACAAACATTTAATAATTTCAATTTTAATTCCAGTTTCCAGCCTCTTTCTTGTCCCACACTGTATTTGTGCAACGAATTATGGCCTGAAGTTATGCAATTTGAAATATATAGATGCGATGAAGAGATGCAAAGCTTTCCGTTAAGAAACCAATAGTTTAAAAGCTCGATTTAACACTTTCGCGGCCAATTTGTTTAATTTGCATTCAATACGAGCACATGTTCGAATAGTATCTGAAAAAAAATGCGGGAATACACATTTCCCGAAAAATGTACATATCTACAATAATTAGTATTATGTCCCGGTTCTGGTTTTTGACTACATATTTTTCCTGAGCAACCGATCACTGAAAAGCTCGAAGATCGTCGTATGGATTGGTATTGCCACGTTCTAAGGCGTCCGCCTGAGAACCCTGTCATGAAGGCACTATCAACGAATGTTCCAGTTGCTGGACCCAAACGCCGAGGCAGACGGAAACACACATGGATCGATCAGATGAAAAAGCAACAACAACGCGTTAATCTTGGCGATGATACGATCCAAGACCGTGCTGCCTGCAGAAGGAAGCTGAGATTATACCGCCAGAATGGGCGAAGTGCCAACACCACAGGCAGAGCAACGCAAAGCCGCAGAGTGGTATGAAAGGGCAAGGAAGAAGAAGATTTGTCCTGATGCACAGTGGCCAAAAATCCAGAAAAGTTGGTCAGAAGTAGAAAACGTTAAGATATTAAATTGAAAATCTAAACTCAGGAGTTTTTGGGGTCGCTGGTTGCGAATATGAAGTCAAAATTGTGTGAAACGAAACAGGGGGTCTAGAATGGCAACACTGTTTTCAATAAATAAGTTAAATTTTGTTGAAAGTTTCTATTCGGGGGTTTTTGAGGTCGCTAATTGCAAATCTGAAATAAAAATTATTATGAAGACCAGGCCGTAGCGAAGCGAGTCCGCAGCGTATATACCCTAGACTTGTACAAACCAAGTGGTGATACCGAAAGTACCAATTGGCAACGACCATTTGCATTAAAAGTGAGTTTCCAATATGCCCAGTTTACAGGGGAGGTTGGCACTCATTCAGCAGGATGTTGATCATCCTCAAAATCAATTAACTAACCCATTCTACAAATATTTGTCGAGTTTTCAAGTCATCAGCTTCATTTTATCGAAAGTTATCGCTTAGTAGAAGTTTCATTTGTAGGGGAGGTAGGGGTTCCTTGGGTCAGATCTTGCCCATCATTGCCACCAACCAATTAGATCATGCTATGAATATTTAAACAAAATTTCAAATCTCTAGCTTCATCCTATCGAAAGTTATCACTTATTTGAAGTTTCTTTTGTAGGGTAGGTAAGGGTTTGGTTGGTCGGATTTTACGTATTTTCAGTATCAGAAAGCTGAATCTTACTACAAATATTTGGCCAAAATTTCTAGTCGCTAGCTTTATTTTATCGTAAGTTGTCTCTTATTTTAAGTTGCATTTGTAGGGGAGGTAGGGGTTCCTTGGGTCGGATCTGGCCTATCTTCAATACCAACTAACTCAATTTTACTCTAAACATTTGACCAAAAGTTGCTGTCTTCATTCTATCAAAAGTTATCGCTTATTTGAAGTTTCATTTGTAGGGGAGGTAGGGGATCCTTTGGTCGGATCTCGCCCATTTTCAATACCAACCAAGTAGATTTTACTAGCAACATTTGACTAAGTTTTCAACTTGCCAGTGTTATTCTATCGAAAGTTATCGTATTTAAGGGAATATTTAATTTTTTGAAATTTGTAGGGGAGGTAGGCGTTCCTTTGATCTGATTATGCCCAACTTACTAGAACTCAAGCACCTCCTAATCTCAGGGTTACTTGCCAAAAATCAGGTGTCAATTGGTTCAAAAGTTATAGACAAAAAAGCTGAAAAGTAGGGTAGTACGGGGCTCTTTGTAAGAAAATTACCGTTAGTTTTCAACTGATCGATTTTTTTTTCCAGGAAAGTATAAGATTACGGCTTTGGCAGATTGCTCGTGAAATCTGCCAAAGCCGGATTTTTCATGTTTATTTCATACGGAGTTATTGATACATTTAAATATTTTACATATGTAGGGGAGGTGCGAACGGACAGACAGACGGATAGTCAGACAGACGGACAGACGGACAGACAGACAGACGGACAGACAGACATGGCTAAATCGAATCAGGAGGTGACCCTGATCATTTATATATATACATTACTATACCTCCGGAGCCTCCTTTAAGGTGTTACATATTTTCGTCGTGACAAAAACAATATACCCTACACTATAAGTCTAGGGTTCTCCAAACTGATGGAAAAAATAATCTTGAACCGGATCAAACAAACAGTTCAATGCACATTTGCACAATGTGCAAAAAAGATGTTACACATAAATTAAAAAAAAGCGTATAAAAATGAAAATACAATTTTAATTCGAAATACAACAAAACATAAATTTCGGCACAGATTACAAACGAACAGAATATAATTGAACTTATTCAAGATTACCAGCATTACCGAATTTTCAAAACAGCAAAATGGTTACTTTCTATATCTAGAAAACATTTCATATCTAATTATTATTTTATATAATTACATAATAATTTATCTATGAATTTTAAATCTAACAAGCGATTAGCGCTTACCCACTTACTTTTTGGTTGTTGTTTTTCTCACCAATTTGTGTTTTTTTTTTACTTTACATTCACTTTTGCCATTGTCCCATGTCGGTGGTTCAATTCGCAAAAATATTTACAAATATTATAAATTCAGGTATTTTTTGACACTTCTTCGTTGAAAGCAGTTTCCGAAGAACAAGTTATACAAAAATTGTTTCTTACAAAAATAGTAAAAAAATAGTTTAACTTTTTTTTTTCAATAATTATTGCAAATAACCTATGTGCTTAGATAGTTCTTCTGTTATCTAGTTTTATTAGCGGCTGTTAGTGCCGGTTGCCACTGAGTGCGCTCACAAAAACTAAACATGTTCAAAAATTGATTCAATTCAATTTCAGGTTCAGATTCATATAAACTTTGAATAGGGATATGAATCACAATTTGTATCCATTAAATTTTTGTTATTTATGGGTTTCGAATATAAATGAATAAGAAAGATGTTTCTTTTTTTGTGAACGCCCTCATTGATAACAATTTCAATTTCGGTTGAGTTTCCGAAAACATCAATTACATGTATGGATTACGGATTACGACGGAAGCTTATGAGATTCAGAACTCATTGAAACCCGAGCACTATTTCCCTCTGCCCGGTAACAATCTAAAGGTACCACTAAAGTTTATCCGTTAAAATTAACGAATTATTGCTGTGCTTCCTACTACTACTGCTTGTGCAGTCCGTGTACAGATATGTCGGCGACTCCATAACCAACGGATGACATATTTCGTACATAGGCGTTTTCAAACTTGGCTTTCGGGGCCCCGGACTAGACGATGAACTAATGCTGGGCCCAAACGAACGTCATCTGGAATCGGACATGTCACCCACATGATCACTTTCCTCGCCCAACGAATGGGCGGCTGCACTAGGTGATATACTAGGGGTGCGCGCCCCCGTATGTTTAATTTGTGACATATCCGAACCGCGTCGTGACGTCTTTTGCGACATACGTTGATTCGAACAGAAACAACGACAGATGACCCGCTTGAATGCAAATCGAAAATCCTTCGAAAAGAGTGCATAAATCATGGGATTGACGGCGGAATTGCAGTAGCCGAGCCAAAAGAGCACGGAAAAAAGCAACGGCTCTATGCACTCCTCGCAAAATCCTCGCACCACGTACATCGTGAAGAACGGCAACCAGCAAAGGATGAACAGGCCCACAATAATGGCGAGCGTCTTAGCCGCCTTCGTTTCCATTCGAAATCTTTTCACTTGAGCCTTGATATTTCGTTTGCCCATTTTCTTGCTGGGACGCGGCGAATTGCTTAATTTATTTGTGTCGCCATTTCTTCCTGTTCCGGCAACTTGCAGGTAGCCGTCACGATGAGAATGTCGAAACAGTTGCGACGCAGTCGTTTCTTTTCCATTCGCGGAGGTGTAGTGTACGGAGTAAAGGACATTTGTGGCAGGATTGGCCTCTGACAAATCGTGAATGTTGTCCGATGACGGATATGAAACGGAAATTTTAATTTTCTCATGTTTCCGTGTGGCATAGCGTGAAAGACGTTCTGGCGATGGGGTGCCCAGAGTGGTGGTGGTGCTATGGGTACTGCCGTTACTGTGCATCGAGTCGTGCTGATTAGAGGAACCACGTCCGCGGTGGATTCGTAGTGTGAGTCGCTGTTCGTCGAAACGATTACCAATTCCCTTAGATCCTGTTGGAGAGAGAGTGGAAGAAAATTAGAATTTTGAGGACTTTGAATTAAATAACAAGGAATAAAATTGAATAAACTCGGTCTGTATTAAATAAATCTAAATATACTTCTCCTATTAAAAAGCAACCCATGCCTAGACATCAAAGACTGATTAACATGACATTCAAAGAATTAATTTTGCGGTACCCAAAATGTTCTTTACGGACTTCGTCAATGTAAACGACCAAGAAAGCCACTGACTTTAAAGTTGGAAAAGACGAAGTCCTTTGGCCTGCAATCGATACGACGACTAACAGAAACCGCATCCCTCGGCGACAAGAATTGAATACTAAACCTAAATACGGACAGAATGAAATGTGATCCAGGAAGACAAATTCAACATCCCTCAACTATTAACGAATACTTTTCTCTCCTATTCCAGTCTTTGCTGAACTTCATGGAGCACGTGTCCATCTCACGATTTTCTGAATGGAATTCCAGACAAGTAGAATAACGAACAAACATCCTTTCATCGAAAATCCTTTCAAGCATAAAGCTAAACGTAAACAACGCAAAACAACTAAACTTCTCCATTCGATAATTCAGCTTTCGTTATATACATATTAAGGGTCAAGAAACACAATCAGAATCAACAAATTTTCAGGAAAAATATTCTAATTAAAATGACGACAACTTTTGTACTCTATCGCGAAATACCAATTTAACTTCACTAATTAAATCAAAACTTCCCTCAGGATGCTATTTTCATGTTTATTGTTGTTGTTCTATTGCAAGGATTGCCTCAACTTCCTTGATAGCATCAGGGAAGGAAATAATGAAATGTTCCGGGGTGGCGGTAACAAATCAAGTAACTGAAAGTCATTTACAAGGACTGTTTCAATCCTGACGGCATTGGTTTGCTGTCCTGCAAAAGAAGAAATCAGTGAATAGATAAATCAGTAATTTTGAGAGTTTCTTACTTACTTAATCAACTTTAAGTAAATTCAAGACGGAGATTTTGGAACCTGATCTGGATCCCCAAGGAAGTGGATGTAAGTAAGAAAAAACTTAAGTGAAATTTTGAATGGCGGAAGTTGATATATTTCTTTTTATTGTGACACCAAAAAATAGGTAATTCGGGCCATGAAATGGCAATAGAGCATTAGGCTCTAAAACGGTTTCTAAAGTAGCATTCTCGCGGTGCGAATTTTGTTGAACCATAAAAGTCAGGTTTTGTTCTCACGTTTCAACAAAAGTCGTTCAACAACACGTTTCAACAAAAGTCGTTAATTCACGCACTATTGAAAATGTCACTGCCCGCCAAATGCAAGAGAAAAGGATTAAAATGGAGCCGATTCGGAGCATGCCGGCAATATCACTTTTAAAGAGAACACACGCCACTGAAAAAAAAATGACAATTTCAAATTCCACCTCCGGCCACCATATGCAAAGCAAACACACTGAACGAGCGAGATAGCATGCTTTGTTAAAGCGGTTGTCCACAGCTCAACGACTAAAGTTTGGAGGGGTCAATACTTTGTTGTTCAACTGAAAAGTTTTTCAACACTGTCACTCTCAACTTGTTGTTCAACTGAAAAGTTTTTCAACACTATTGAAAGTGCTGTTCCCACGCGACGATTAGTTAGATTTTTGTTGCGTGACTTTTGTTGTTCAACAACGACAAGCATGCCAATAAGCGCGTTTTTTATACCCTAGACTTTTAGTATAGGGTATTTTGTTTTTGTCACGACGGAAATATGTAACACCTTAAAGGAGGCTCCGGAGGTATAGCAATGTATATATATAAATGATCAGGATCACCTCCTGATTCGATTAAGCCATGTCTGTCTGTCTGTCTGTCCGTTCGCACGATAACTTTCGATAGAGTAAAGCTAGAGACTTGAAATTTCGGTCAAATGTTGCAAGTATAATCTAGTTGGTTGGTATTGAAAATGGGCATGATCAGGCCAAGAGAACGCCTACCTCCCCTATATATGTAAAATAATTAAATGTATCTATAACTCCCGATTAAATAAACATAAAAAGCTCTAGCTTTGGTAGATTGCTTGTGAGGATAATCGTCTACTTCCCTGGGAAAATAAAACCGATCGGTGGAAAACGAACGGTAATTTTCTTACAAAGAGCTCCGTACTGCCCTACTTTTCGGGTTTTCTGTCTATAACTCTTGAACCAATTGACGTAGACACCTGATTTTTGGCATGTGACCCTGGGATAGGAAGATGCTTAAGTTCTAGTAAGTTGGGCATAATTGGATAAAAGGAACGCCTACCTCCCCTATAAATATCAAAAAAATTAAATATTCTTTTAATTACGATAACTTTCGATAGAATAACACTAGCGAGTTGAAAATTTGACAAAATGTTGCTAGTAGGATCTACTTGATTGGCATTGAAAATGGGTAAGATCCGACCCAAGCAACCCCTACCTCCCCTACAAATGCAACTTCAAATAAGCGATAACTTTTCACAGAATCAAGCCAGAGACTTGAAATCTTGGTCAAATGTTTGAAGTGAGATTGGGTTAGTTGGTATTCAATATGGGTGAGATCCGACTTAAGAAACCCCTACCTCCCCTAGAAATGAAACTTAAAATAAGCAATAACTTAAGACAAAATAATGCTAGCGACTTAAAATTTTGGTCAAATATTTATAATAGGATCCGGTTGGCTAATATTGAAAATACGTTAAATCCGACCAACGAAACCCCTACTTCCCCTACAAATTAAACTTCAAATAAGCGATAACTTTCGATGAAGTGAAGCTAGAGACTTGAAATTTTGTTTAAATGTTTGTAGCATGATCTTATTTGTTGGTGGCAATGATGAGCAAGATCCGACCCAAGGAACCCCTACCTCCCCTACAAGTGAAACTTCAAATAAGCAATAACTTTCGATAGAATGAAGCTAGCGACTTGAAAAATTCGACAAATATTTGTAGAATGGGTTAGTTAATTGATTTTGATAATGGTCAAGATCCTCCTGAATGTTTGCTGCAACCTCCCCTATAAACTGGCCATACTGGAAACTCAATTTTAATGCATATGGTTGTTACAAATTGGTACTTTTGGTATCACCACTAGGTCTGTACAAGTCTAGGGTATATACGCTTCGGCCTGGTTTTTAAGTACAATTGTATTTTACATACAATCTATTGACTGCAGGCTAGTCAGTCAGCCACCCCACTGACTTGTACCGGTTTAAGTTGTTGTTGTAATCGATGGAGATACCCTAACCTGCACCGGATAGATTTCAAAAGCACACCTATTGTCGAGGTGCGTGAAATCCTCCCAACTAAAGCAACCTCATTCCTCTTCAACACCCTATGCAAATTCATTTATTTCATTCCTACGTAACATGTATGTGAATCTTCACTATAGTAGTTCAAGTATCTTTTTTTTACGTCCGCAGCATTTGGCTTCGGGTTTTCCAAGCAACAGTCTATTACCATCGAAATAGGCAAGGCTGAAGTTGAACCGGAATGGGCTTTTTTTCGTTAGTATATTTTTACGAATCGATGTGAAGGACACGTAATGAAAATGCCCGTACAAAAGGTTTGAATGAAAAATGAACTCAAACTGGGAACGGTGCGACAGAATAGTTGGGATATCGTTCTGGACGATTTATCGCGTTGAAGTTCATAAATCCCCAATGAGAAAGATATACAGTGTCTGGCCAGGAATGGCTGACGTATAGCATTGAATACGATTCAATAGAAGCTAAATGGGAGGTGGGTTTTTTCCGGGTGAAATTTCGGGTGTGGAGTAGCCAATGATAGACAGTCAGTCGTTCAGAAGCATACCCAGAAAAAGAATGCCAATTCAATTAATCAAATTCAATTTATTGGGGGCACTATTGTGTGAATAGCGGTGAACTCCAATTATAAAAATCCATTCAATTCTCGAAGCGGAAAAAAGAGCAAAATTCTTCACTATGTTGCTTTATTTAAAGGTTTGCCTGTCAAATGTTTGTAAGGAAAGTCCGTCTAAATGGTGCAACAAATGTCAAAATTACGCAAAAATCTAACAGGAAATTGGCACACCAAAAATGATAGCCAAAACAATTCACCACAAAACTACAAAAAAAAAGAGGGAATATTTCAACATACACAGAATTATATATATTTATCATAATGTCATGTCAAAACGTTCACGATCGGTTCTTTGCAATGCAGGAATAAGAGAATGACAAATCTGACAAGCCTTCAAGCGTGGGTTTGTTAATTGCCTTAACCCTTCCAGGGGAATGGGCGCATCAACATCTCTACCATTTCAATGCGTTGTTGACGTTTCGATAGCATATCTACTTTTCGGAAGTGCAGTTGCTAGCATGCACCTCCAACGTGGGTTTAGCAGCAGTAGAAGGTCGAAGTTTGCAAAAGAAAAAATGACACAAAGTATCTACACTGCATGCAGATACATCGAAACATGGATATGTCTTATGCCTACCGAAAGCGTGGGATGTGTTTTGTCGAATGATTTCATCCAGTATAACTATACTGGGATCTTTATAAAACTTACGTCGATATCTTCAACACAACAGGTTACACGCAGTCGGTAGCCAAAGACATATCCATGTTTCGATGTATCTGCAGGCAGTGTAGATACTTTGTATCATTTCCCACCAAAAGCCAATAACCTGTCTTCGAAGAACAAATTCCCGATAAACCCGCCCCAAATCCAACTTAACACCCCTTTTAAGAGACAGAGAGACATACCCCATTGAAAACTAACGTCCCCATATGAACCGGATACACCCGTTCTAATTAGATTGAACACCCAACCACATGAGACAGATAGACACGCCCTATTGAAAGTCAACATTTATGCTGCTAATACATCGTACCGTATGTGGAGCGTTTGTTCTATGTTTAAAGCACGTAGTATAAATCCGCCATTTTATTCTATATGTTTATTATACGTGTGGTGGGGGCCCACATTGTGAACCAGTCAGACCTCAAATCGCCGCCATTGCAAATGCACAACCACAGTCGCTGGATCACCCGATTTGGCTCGAATTAACTTCATCCGCTCTCGCTCATCTTCGGGGGGCGGGAACTATGTACACTCTCTCAAATTGCGTCTGCGCATGTCCAAGTGTTAGTCGAACTGACTACTTGCTACTTTTTCTGGGATCCTAGTGATTCAGATAGTACAATGGGTGCTATTTTAAATCGGCCACTACATTCATTCTTGCCGTCCACAACGTCAATCAACATCTCAACATGTACACACAAGATCCCCGCAAGCGCGCCGCCCGCGCGGATCCACAAGCAACAGCCATGCACAATGACCACTTCACTCAAACGACATGCACAACCAGAATAGAAAAATTTTCAATGGGCTTGTTTTCTCTTCTGACCCCCGAGTAGAAAAACAGACATTTCGTGTGACGGACAGATTTTTAGGATGACCCCCAGCTATAAGACATATCCATGTCAAAAACGTTGAAATTGCGTTAGTTCAAGAAGTTTGCGACTTTATGTTATGAAAGATACTAGCCGCGTTATCTCCGCTTGGATTTCAGTCAAATGCCTAGTATTGTGTTGGCCGCGAAACGAAACGAAATGTCAAATCCCATACAAAATGAACTTTCATTTCGTCGACGAACATTTTCGTTCCGCCCTATAGTATTGTGTTCATAAGCGGAATTGGATGACATTCCTAGTATCCAATAGATAAGTCTGTTTCGCGGCGAATTCAATTTCGCAACTTTACAAGCTGCAGTACGCTTCGAACAAGAGCGGAAAGTTTGACGTTCTGGTATTTGGCAAGCTATGCGTCTGATTCCGAGTCCTAGATGTATTGTGTTGACAGACTACACAAGACTCACATTGCCGATGGAAACATACACAATGAGCGTATGTACAATGACGTCAGCATTTTTACTGATGTCTCTTTAATAGACGGGAAAGCGGGAGCGGGGGTTTACTCTGAAGAGTTAAACCTAGCCTGTGCGCTTAGCCTGGGAGGGTATGTGTCCGTAACCAGGCAGAGATGGTTGGCTTGTTTCAAGCGTTGGACCACCTGCTGGAAGGTCAGGTGCAGGGGAAGAAAATCCTTATTGCACAGGACAACCAATCGGTGATCAGACGCATGCAGCAGACGAACATAAACTCCAAATTGGTACTAGAGTGTGTCCAAAAGTGCAACACGTGTGCCTCAGATAATGAGGTTACGACGTGAAGTCGAAATTCCGTACGTCTTTCAACGGAAGAATCACGAAAAAGTCGATGTGAGCGAAAAGTGTAATTTGAACGGAAGCTACGGCGACGAAGCGCGGCGGAAAATCTGATCTCAATGAAATGTTTTAAAAAATATCAGAATGATTACATTTATTACCCTGCCTACAGAACATACATGTAAGTGAGTGAGTCGATATAATGGTATCTGACAGGACTCCCTTCATTGCCTGGAAAGTAAATATTGTAGAATACAAAATCAGCGAAAAAGAACACTTGAATAAAAACAAGGCACCTAAAATATCTTTTTGCGTGTGTATTGTGTCACAATTTGCATACGAACGTCTTGAAGCTTATCAGCGGGAAGAGCTCTGACACTCAAAAGCGGCGACACCACCTCCATAAAAGTTACGGCGCAGACCAATTCGATTTGCGACTTGACGAAATTTTATTGTGTTTACACCAATCTGATATGGGTCCCATTTTGATAAAAGTGCTCTAAAATGGCTTGCGGCAAGCGTGAGAAGGAACGATACCAGTGCTTAGGCTTGTTATGTATGTACGTCGTATTGTAATTTAAGATGGCTTCTCCAATAATAGTATTTGTGCGACCTAAGGCAATAAGGTGATACCCTACCGACAGAAGAAGGAGCCGTTAGGAAGAAAATGTCTGTTAAAGATGAGAAGCTGTTTGTTATGTCAATCAGGCAAGTGTCAAATATTTTCTTTGAAATGTGTCTCATTAAAATCTAAATGCTCAATCTGAAAATTTTGCGTAAGACAATTCTTATGTGTCAAGTAAAAACAACAAACAGGAAACGAGGTCTAGAGATGGCAAACTAAAGGACTGTTCACACAGCACTATACTGTGATTTCACGAAAACAACCTTCACTAACCTTAAATGTATCTGTTTTCATTGAAAAAATCAGCCAAATTAGCTTCCTCCTCGATGGTGGCTATCCGATCAGACCTTTCTGTCTTCATAATTTTACACAATTTGATAAAAAACATGCTTCTCAAGCGTACGTAAACTGTTGTGACGGCGACTGACATTTCTTGTCAATTCCCAAGCTGTTCATTCAGCACATTTTTGAGGTGTTTTTGTGCAAAACACGGAAAACGAGATGTTTTCGATCTGTCAGATCTTATGGAAAACGAAATGATTTGGAGGCAGTTTTCACCTGAGAACACGAAAGTGGACCGAGATCACATGTTTTGGCTCATTCTGAACATCTTATAAGATTAGAATTGAATACGAAAAGAGATGCAGACTGCCAAACCTAATAGTCGGCGCTGCGATGAAAGGAGGTATATTCTGCCGTGTTGACTTGAAACACATACCTATTCACATAAAGTATAGATGTGAGATAAATGATTTCTTGTGTATTTTCTTTATTTATAACCCAAATTCATTGAGTACTGGTCACACAATAATATTGAGCGATTGGGATATCCCGAATTCGACGGATTACACGTCACCAACGTTCGAGAAGAACTATCTAAGCCTCCATTACTGAACTCGTTGAGAATCTACACAGACGTGTCTAAGAACGTTAGAGGTGTGGACACGGGCGTCCATTTCGAGAAACTGGTGAAAGATTGAAATTATCGTAATGATGTGGAACATCAGATACAACGAAAAATCCCAAACCGTGCAGATACGTCGTTTCATGTTAACACGGCAGTATTGTACCGTAGCCCTTAAATTATATTTTAGTAAAAGTCCCTCCACCACTCTTTCGAAGGCTAGTTTACTTTTTTGCAGTTGTTTTCCATAAATCTCCAGAGGTTTTGGTGATCAGCAAAATAAGTGTAAACCTTGCCCGTCCCATCGGTGAGCATCACTTAAAATCTGAAATGTGGTCTCCACGTGCGCCAAATAAGGATGACATTCTTTGTCTCTCGATAAACCCATCTTCTTATTTAGATGAAACCTAACCCAGCGATGTCCCGATAGACAGTGCACAAGAAGCCTCAGGTCAGCGCTACTCATGTGGGTAGTGTCCCCATAGTGGAAAGGTTACCATTAACCACTTTGACTGCTGTAGCCCTAAAAGTTCATTCAAGTAGTGCTGTCGTAACCTTTCATATCATTCCTTTATTGTTGTTCTGTCTAAAGCTAGGCATAGACCACAATATGGTTCCGGTCCGATAAAATTATAAGTTGGGCCTGACCTGGCAAGTTCATCCCTTGATTAATTTTCCTCAATGCCACACTGACGTGGCACCCAATACAAACTAGTGCCATGTACCCCCATAGCTACCACCTATTGCCATAAAGGTCTGCGCCAAAGCAATTCTGGAGAAGAAACTTATGGTTGCCACACATTATCGCGCAGAACCACGGCCGAACTTCCATCGAACCATCTTATATCATAGAACGGTGAAAATGAGGAGATTTTTATACCCTTCATGGATGTGATAGGGTATATTAACTTTGTCACGAAGTCTGCAACACACAGAAGGAAGCGTCTCCGACCATATAGAACTATACATATTCTTGGTCAGTATGATGAGACGAGTCGATTAAGCTTTGTCCGTCTGTCCGTCTGTCTGTCTGTTCGTCTGTCCGTCTGGTTCTATGCAAGCTTGTATCTCAGTTTTGAGGCGATCGAGCTGAAATTTTGCACACAATCTTCTTTCTGTTGCACGCTGGAAATATGTCGGAACCAATGGAATCGGACAACTACGCCATATGGCTGTCATAGGAACGACCGGTTCAAAAGTTCGTCTTTGTGAGAAAAACTTTTTTATTTCTAAAGATAGCTTTCTCAAATTTCACACTATTTATTAGTATCTTTAACTAAATCACCTTTTGGTTGAAATCTGACTACTCTATCATATAGCTGTCATAGGAACGAACGTTCAAAAAGCAAATTCTTGTTAGAAAAACTTGTTTATTTCTGAAGATACCTTTACCAAATTTTATATTATTCAATAATTTTGATTGCCAAACCACGTTCTTAAATTTGATTGAAATCAACCCACTATTTCATATACCTCTCATAGGAACAGTGAAATCGGAACAAGTTTTACTACTAATTTCAAAGTGGCAAATGCACCTTCGCGTGAAGGGTATCATACCTTCGGCAAGCTAGCCAAAGGCTAGCTTGTTTTTATTGAATTTGACGTGGTTCGATGCACGCTTGCGACCATAATGGCTGTCGTGTGTGCGACCTTTAGAGGTGTTTATATTCATATCTGCACAGATTGCTAGGCAGCCATAAAGGCACTATCTTCACATAACCTCTCTTCAAAGGTAGTGAAAGTTTGTCGTGGACTACTGCAATATACAAATTTTCGCCGGTCAATTTGGTTGTGATTTCCCAAGATGCTATCAAATCTTAATCGATCTTTTGTGCTAACTTTTATGATCTTAAAGGCCAAAATAAAGTGATAACTTCGCGATTCTCTGATGAAATCTTGGGTCGTCGCCGGTTGAAGTGGCTAATGAACACAGCAGTACGGCAGTACTGGACTATTGGCGATTCTACTACGGTGTGCATTATGTATTGTCAAAATCGCCGATCGTCCATAGAACAAATGGAAACGGAATAAGTCATCGGTAGGAAAGCGGCCAAATTTCGAGTTTCATAAAACTATGCGGTAGCGTAAAAACGCGCGCATACATATATTCGCTCTTTCCAATACATTTCGCATGTGTTCAAACTTATCGCAAAATTTTGTGAAGCGGAACACTTTGCCATGGTTCTACCCTAATTGATTACGTTTCCATTTGTTTTATGGGCGGTCGGCGAGCTTGAAAATACATAATGCATAGCGTAGTGACAGTGTACGCCACGACTCCGGGAAATGCCGCAGCCACGTTCATTAGCCATTGCATGCAGCGGTCCTGTATTGAGACCTTAAGAGGTGGACGATTAAAATATTTGTATTTGAACTAAATTAAAATTTTATTTATTATTCGTTGTTATTAGATAAAAAAAAGCATTATGGTTCTACTATATAAATCCTTGAAAAATTGACCTGGATTTTTGAGCCACATCCTAAAGAAAACACGACCATTTTTTTCAGACAACGCCAATTATTTACGGTCGAGATCAACTCAAGACTTGACGAATGAATCGGTATCAAACTATTGTAAAATAGTTCCCCTCAATCAACCATTTTGTGTGGTTGTATGAGACTATACATTTCTATGGATGTTTCGATCTGCCTGCCTTAAGACGGCGACTTTTTTTTTAACTAGGGCTATTGGGTCATTCAGCTCGTGATGGATCCAGGAGCTGAATGGCCCAATAGCAGTCAATTCAGCATAAATGCAAGAGATACGTTGATGGTTATTTCCTTCCAAGAATGGATCCATTTACATCACAAAAAGTTTACTCAAAAAGTCAATCCGACAGTCATTTAAAAACACATGAAAAGTTTTTGTGACCCATCAGTGATGATACATCCGCGGTCTAGGCAGAGATTGCCACTGATATTCTTACAAATAAATAACAATAAGTCGACTGTATTTCAATGACAGTTCTAAATTATAAGTCATACTCCAACATAGCCTCTTGAAACTCCTCAAAGCAATTAAAACCAATTATGTCGCATCCTCTTTTACGGGAAGCCATTTTACCATCGAAATACCCACATCAAACATCTCTAATTGTCGAGGTGTGTCATGTCCGATAAAATCGTGACAAACTGATGTATCCTTGATTTATGAGGATAACTTTAACTTTGTCCGACTCACATTTAGTGCAGCACCGATTGGAAGAAAAAAAAAAGAAAAAACAAATTCCAAACGTCCTAAAAAAAGCCTCCTTCTTGATTCGTCCCAATTTACTTAGCTGAAAAACAACCAATTATTTTAGCTCCGAACCATAAAACATGTCTGATGGTCTGGCACACCTACTTCTAATTCTTTTTTTTTTCTTTTGTTGGCAAAGTTCGATGGCAGCGCAAATGTCCAGCTGGTTTCATTTTTTTGTTTTTTTCTTTTTTTTTCGTAGACTCGTCTCATGCTAACGAGAAAGTTCCATGGCAAGGAAGTCTTGGGAAAGTATAAACTTTTGATTGTTTTTTTTTTGTGCTGGGCAAAAATCTTAGGCAACTGTTAAGTTGCCGGGATATACATACACCTACTTCGCTGTTATTGCCGTTTGGAAAAAAAGAACTTACTTTATCAGAATTTAGCTCATTAAGACATGTCGCCTTGATTTATCGCCACTTTTGTTTAAAACAAAAATTGTAAGAGTCTTTTCATTAATATGTAATGTCTAAAGTTGGTGAATATGGCAACTTTAGACTACAAGTGAGTCACTTCTGACTTTTCAGACAGCACTCTGCTCTGGGTGTTAGTCGGGAGTGGTATCCTGGATGTTCCTTAAGGTCGATAATGGAGATAATATGGAGATAATAGGTGCGTTTTTTTGTACGGAGCAGAGAAGATCAGGATAAGCGGCAAAAAGCGCTATAGAGCAGAGCAGAGTGGCGAAGACGACGTCTTGGTTTATGCATTCTAACGTCAACCCATAGTTCAAGAGGAAACTTAAAGGCCGGGCGCATCTTGGACGTAGGCAGGGAAGCGCAGCGCAGCGCGCCCATGGTACTGTTGTTTTAAAATCAGATTTTGACAATTGTTACAACAACAATGCCATATGCGCGCTGCGCTGTGCTGCCCGCCTACGTCCAAGATGCGGCCGGCCAAATCCTTAAATTTCCTAGGCAGCTGAATCATTTTGAAGGTTTACTATTCCATATAATTACACAAAACGAACATTTTATTTACAGAAAATAAATTTTATGTGCTTCTCAAACTGAAAACTGCCCGAAAACGTCGACACCTGCGCCGCCTGCATTTCAAAACGTAAAAATACTGTCGAAGCGGCATTCTTGCGCTAACCTTCTATCCAGAACAGCTCAGATCAAATAATTAGTGTAATTGTGTGGTGTTAACCTGATCTGCTCTGCATGGCTGTTAAGCAAACGCTCATAACATGGAGATTGGAGACCATTTAATTGCCCTCATGAAATTGGATATTTATATTGGAAATTATTGTTAGTTAGTTTGCTGTCAATCCTCTGCTGCGAGAAGACACAAGTAGCGCTATTGTGCACCGTTTTGATACCACAAGCCTCTTAGGATGGAAAAACCTTGATTATCAAAGTTTTCCATGGTGATTGTCGGAAAAGGTTCTCAAAATCATCCCGCCGAGTTAAGAAACGCAATATATCTCTCTGATCCGCTTAAAGAAGATGGCGGATATGCGATCGAAGAATGTCTCGCTCAGTTCGTGATGCCTTGCTCTAGCCAGAGCCGACAATGGCGTAATAAGGGACACAATCATGTAACTGCAAGCAATAGCGCCTGTAAATTAGATACTACATATTTTAAATCGGTAGGTTAGGTAGAATCATACTCTTTGGATATAGAGCCATGGAACCAGAATATAATGGATGATCGAAATTCTTTGGAAGAGTGTGTTGAAGTAATGACATCTCACACTGGGAGCGTTCCCAAAAGTATCGTGATTCCTATATTTATCCATTGCCCCCTCTCCGATTCGTGATTTCTCCGGTGAACGGCACTATTCCCGTGCAGCCTTGAATATATTTCACACAAACATACGCCACTTAATAAGGGATATTTGCACTTTTGAACACAATTTCCAAACAAAATGACGAGCGAGAACAGACTTTCCGATCACTATACCCACTTTGAGGCCAACAAACAGTTATTTACGAACGGAGTGACAGAACTTGTCAAGAGCGAACTGTCAAAACTCTAGGAATTGTTGAGGGGGTAATCGGATCGGAAAAAATCTACTTTTACGCTTCTCAAAGGATCTGGTATCGATGTCTGAAATCGTAGTGTTTTCGCAAAGTATCTATGAAACCGTGTCGACACGGTGTCGAAACGGTCCAAAATAGTATTAGTCAAATTGAGGCGATGGAGGTGATCGAGTGAGCTAAAGCAAACGGTGTTATCATAAGTGACATATTAAGTACAAATGCTGTTCAACAAAAGGTGGTATGTATTTCCAAATCCTTCAACCAAAAAGATTCAAACCAAATCAATAGTATTTCTCTCCAAGGCATGTAATTTTTCTCCGCAAATATCAACATAAATATGTAAATTGGGGCAACCGGTAGCGCAGTGTGTTGAGGCATCAGTCTCATGTTTGACTACCGGCGTTTCGGGTTCGAATCTCGTCCACGACGACGTTCGTGGCCATGGATGTGCAGGAGGTGGATGCTGGCAACTGCATTCTCCGAAACCAGTTTATGCCAACGAAACGTCAAGTGGGCTACATGGAACAGTTGACGCGCTATGCGCCACAAGGGGTTACCTTATTACAATAATAAATGAATTAATAATCAATTACTTGATGTATTTTCGCTATAAATTATTACTTCCGCTTATGTGAACATATGCGTACGTTCGAATAACGCTGGTTTTATTCTGTTCACGTTATCGCGAGCCAATTGTATGTATGTTAAAAGCAAAAAAAAAATGTATTGAACAACTTCAAACATTTTAGAGAT
This sequence comes from Chloromyia formosa, assembly GCA_964017055.1. Lineage (NCBI taxonomy): Eukaryota > Metazoa > Arthropoda > Insecta > Diptera > Stratiomyidae > Chloromyia > Chloromyia formosa. The sequence goes on along the minus strand of OZ024813.1, from coordinate 14,270,984 downwards.
TTTTTTTTACTAAATTTCCAAAATCTGACACTGTTGCATTGACATTTTTAATATTTTGACTTGCATTCTGAGCAAGGACTTTAAATGTTTGTTTCCTTACTCTTCTGGTTTCTTCCAACCAAAAAATTAATTTATAAAATAATTTAGACTAATATGTAACTTTTTAATAAGGAATGTTTAGCAACCCCAGTGTGTCCGATTATGGAAAAAAAATTAATATGTGTCATTCCAGGGTTAATCCTTTCTGTCGCTCATTTTTCGCAAAGTGAAAAAATTTCTGAAACTTACAATTGCAAATTGCATCACTAATAAAATGGCTCAAACGCAATGAAACTTTTGATGTCTACTGCAGCGTTTTTATGGACTCCCGTTTGTCCTTTTCCGCGTATATAATACTTTTACCTTTACAAGAGACTGTTACAAACGAAGTTAGGAAATCATTAAAGTTAGAGCTCATTCCAAGTATTCTTTTTATGCATTGCAGGGCATAAACAAATACTTTTTAATCTTGAAATGGAATAAACTGAAAAGAACAAAAAGTAAGGCTGTAAAAAAGATTCCTCTATTATGTTTTCATGCAGCTGCATTTTATAGTAAAAGTATACCAAGCATATACTCAGTATAATCAGGCATTTTTTTCAAGAGGTGCTTGTTCCGTTCTTTTAATTATCATAAAATCCTTTTTTTACTTTGCCCCACCCACTCTATTCACTCGTTTTCAGGATGTAGAGAAAGTTTCTTTCCTATTTTTCTTGACTCATTATTCCAAAAATTTATAATTTTTTTTGGTTGTTTATCCAAGCACATTCTCAAGAATAGCATAGCCGATGGTGTTAGCAACTAATATAAGATAATAATAACGTAGACTAGCTACAATTGATGGCAAAGAGTTATATGTATTGCCATTCATACTCAATAATTAAAAGCATTTTAGCATGGGTACCTGACTACGGTTAATTGTCACCTTCAATAGTATCTGATCAATAACTACTATTCTGCCACAAAAGGAGGGTATAAGTCCCTCTTGAAATATTGAAGTCAGCAACATATGAGCACAGTAGTTTTATTCTTCAATTGGTGCACAACACTGCCATTATCCGCCCATTAATGATACAGAAAGTAGTCATGTTCAATGGTACGTTCGGTCTCCCTCGCAAATGTCTATTACCTTGACCCCTCCAGAGGCATGAGTGCATCAACATCTCTTGCATTTTTAAGCCCTGTTGACGTTTCGACAGCATATCCATTTTTCGGACGTGCAGTTGCTGGCATGCTCCTTCTATCCGGCGCCATTTTCACATTGACAAGCTCAAATCGCCAGTGGGAGCTCTATTAGTACCCACAGGCAGTTTTTTGTTTCGTTTCCGCCGAGAATCGAAACCCCATTATCTAGATCGCAGAGCGGTGACTAAACGCGTCATTAGTCCCAAGCAAATACATCAATTATCAATTTGCTTTCAAGTTGTCTATCTCTCTCTAATTGCCTTGACCCCTCCAGGCGCATGGGTGCGTCAACACTTCTAGCATTTCTATGCCTTGTTGACGTTTCAATAGCATATCTACTTTTCGGAAGTGCAATTGCTAGCATGCACCTCCTATCCGCGCCGTCTTTATACTGACAAGCTCGGAGCACTGTGAGAGTTCTAGTAGTACTCTCAGCGCAGGCAGTTTTTTGATCGCGCCGAGATTTGATCTCCGAGCTCTAGATTTGTATCGTAGAGCGGCGACCGAACGATCACGGCCACCGAGCGCGATGTACGCATACTTGAGCAAATGTTTATTTGAAGTGACTTCGAGCCCTTTATTTCTTTTTGGTGTGTTGTTATGTCCGTTTTGTCTGTCAAATCCTTTATATTTAATCTCTAGCTTATGATCAGAGGATGGATCCCATCATTCCTTTTCTTAAACACTATGTATGCCAGCCTTGCTGGTCCTGTTGTCCAGACCAAAGGTGCTTTGGTCCGGTGGACTGAAAATGCCTGTATTGGTTTCATCATTCTATTTCAGATGTTACTCGTATTGACAATATTTCTCTTCAAACCCAGAAAGGTCCCCACGTCCTGTCCGAAGTACTCAAAATACTACTACTTTTCCTTAACCCCAAGTGCAGCATAGCGTGTCAACCACTCCTGCGCGCCACCGGACTCTGTTCTGGGCAATGGGGCGCAACTCCCCAAATGACTTATAAAGCACCCTACACTATTCTGAAATAGCCAATAGGTGTAGGATTTCTTTTCCGCAACGGCGGGCTAAGAAACTTGGTCTTCTTGGTATTATAATTATCTCAACGCCATTGCGGACAAGTTCATGATTTTGTGGGAGAGTAGGCATATGTCGTCAGCGTAGTCAGGATGTTGTAGATAAGATGCTAAATTTCATTGAATTCGTCTGTCTAGTCCGGATAGGGATACATGCAACACATCGTCAATCACTATGAGGAATAGGATCGGTGAGATGATGCACCACTGCCGAACTCGACTGCAAAGCTCAAAGTCTGCCGACACCTTACCTTTACGGAAGGTACTAAAATTTGGCACCATGAAATAAGTCATTTGGAAATAAGGCATTAATGGTTGATTTCGGTTGAAACTGAAAGTGGCCATGCATAGACTCTTTCGGTTTCACACTCCATGCTAAATTTCGTTTAAAACGAAAGTGAGTATGTATATAGGTAGTATGTATGTATGTATGTTGTGAATTAAAAGTCGCTTGTGGGGATCACAGCCCTCAGTATCCCACAAACATGAACGCTCGCTTCGCTCGCTCTGGGTATAACAGTCCCTTTAGTGAGCTTAAGGGATCGTAGCCCTCAGTTTCGCACATACATGGACGCTCGCTTCGCTCGCTCTAGGTACAACAGTCCCTTGTGTGGGCTCCGCTCGCTCCACAATTAAGGGATCACACCCCTCAGTATCGCACAAACATGAACGCTCGCTTCGCTCGCTCTCGACACTGCATGGCTATTTTCGTTTATATCGCATGCCTTATTTTGATTTGAAACCGATATTGTCCATGCATAGCTTATTTCGTTTATTTGATGAATACTTTCGTTTTTAAACGAAAGTATCCATATGGATTATTTGGTATGCCTTATTTCGCTATGGCTTATTTCGGTGCCCCCTAAAATTTGTTTTTCGAGCGAAATCTCATACAAAAACTGTAAAAAATCCGGTTGGAACGAAAATTGTCGCTCTTCTCGGTACTCAGTCCTTCGCATAAAAGTCCCATACACAGACAAGTCTCTAGAATGTTGTGGGCAATTTTCACGCGAAAACAATTACTTTGCATTTTATTTCGTGTGGAAACCGAACATTGCAGTGGTGATCGCTCTCTTTTGAGTGAGAAGGGGAAATTAAAGTGTAGTGTCGCTTTTCGTGGGAGAGATAAGTGCAGCATTGTCAAACGAAGAAGTTAGTACCAGCCTTTATGCAGAATACGATATTTAGCGCCGTCAAAGGTTGCCTTAATAATAGCCAGAAGCTTCTCGGGGATAACTCTCCTGCACAAGGCCGCCCATATAGAACAACAGCTCACACTGCCGACATCAATGAAAAGCAAGAAAGCGGAGAAACGTACCCAGCGCATTGCTCGATGATGAATAACAAGAGGTTGATGTGATAAACACAGGAGAATCCGCAACCAAAGCCAGTCTGGTCCTCATCAATTGTGCTCTCCAAGGGAGTCTTTCCAGGACAATTTTAGCTATTATCTTGGCAACGGCCGGAAGCACACAAATCCCTCTCCAATTATCACAGTCTGTAAGGCTACCCTTCTTCGGAAGTTAGATGATCGAACCTTCTTTCCACTCAGTGGGAAAGATTTTTGTATTCCACGCTTTATTAGCAAGTGGGTGCAGCAAATCGTCAGGGATACCGTCGGGTTCGGCGGCTTTTCGTCATTTTAGTGCAATAATGGGAGCGATTGATTTCTCTTTGGTCGGCAGTGGACGGTATATGCACATTTTGATTGTCAGATGATGCTAACTCATCTCGAGGCCATGGTTCAAATTGGACTGTCGAGCCAGTTATTTATTTCTATTTTATGTAAATATCCTGCCCGGCTGCAAGAAAAATAGATACCTTGGAGTCCTTCCACTTAAATGATCTGAACAACCTTAAGGACATCAACACTGGAAGGTTCTAACGTTTTCTTTTCAGCTTCCTTATGGCTCCTTCAGTTATTATTGAGGGCTCTGGTTCGGGAACCTATATTTGTATCACAATGGGCCCAGTGGGCCGAAAGTTTTTGAACCTAAACTAACCATATCAATCAACTAATCAATACTTACCGAATGTAATATCAAATGAAAACATAAACTTGCTTATTAAAACTTATATGTATTTGTCATCATACAAACAACGTTAACGAAGAGAGTAATTTCAATATATCATTTCCAAAATCATTCAACTTATATTCTAGTATAATACTTGGTTTTTATTGTTCATTTAATAAATTCTCAGTAGATCTCCTTGCTAGTTCTTTTGTGTGTCAGTGTGTGTGTGTTTTCTTCACATTTTAGCACAGACAATGTTAACATTTGGTTCATTTCTTAACTACCGCGCGCCAACTAATTCTAGTCAGTAATTCGAAATTTTTACATCCTAAATACGTATTCCAACATAAACTTCCTTCCTACACATGTACGAGCTATGTCTACAGCAGATACATCCAAGATATCCTTTTTAAATATAAATAAATAATTAAACAATTATAAATAAATGTATATTGTTAAATTTTGAAGGCAACTTATGCATTCCTCTTATCACTTCCAACTCGCTCCTTCGCTTTCGCCCTATTCGAGGTTTTATTAAGTGGCGACGGAGGCAACAGTTGCCAGTCAAATTCGTCAGTCTCATGTTGATTACAATCCGATATTGTCTGATGAAAATTGATCGGCACCAAACAGGCTCTGGCTGCAACCATTTGAAAGTTTTCCGCGGCCCGAAATGCCGAACGGCTGCATACGCAACGGAATAATATCCGTTTGAATGCTATTCGAAATTCGTTCGAGAACAGGGCATAGATTACCGGATTAATTGCCGAATTGCAATAGCCCAGCCAGAATAGAATGGAAAAGAGTAGCGGCTGTATACAGTCTGGACAAAAGGCTCGAACCAAATACATGCTGAAAAATGGCAGCCAACAAATGATGAATCCGCCTACAATGAGGGCCAGCGTTTTGGCCGCCTTCGTCTCCATACGAAAGCGTCGAACTTGAAATTTAGGACCCCGCTTACTGGAGCCGTTCTTCTTAATTTTGGATGAGAGCAGAAGAGTCGAGGCGGTAGTTGTGTTGGCTGCAGGCTCTTCGTTTAAGGTAAGCGACGACGAGGCCACCTCGTTCGGATTCGTTTGGGATAAAGGATAGCTTAGAATAATCGAGTTGTCGTCATTGTGCTGTTTTAATTTACAAAATACACCATTGCCTGACATGGTTCGTTTCACTGGCTTTCGGGCGTTGGGGGATTCACGAACACTTCCTCCGGTCGCAGTAGAGTTGGTAATAATAGAATCCGTTTTGATGGTTGATTTTTGACTTTTCGATCGTCCTCGGTGAATGCGTAGAGTGAAGGTGGTTTCACTGACTGGGTTCGAGGAAGATCCTTTGTAGCCTGGAAAAGAAATTATCAGGATTTACAGAACGAGTACAAAATGTTAGGAATGAAGATTGAGCCCCGGGAAAAAATACGTTTGAACTTTAGAACATGTTATAATTTTCACATCATCATCGTATTTACAAATCATTTAAGATTTTTTTTTTATTTCAAGTCTAAGAGCTTCCACTCACGGATCGACTCGTTCCGACTCGATCTCGACTCAGACTCTGCTTAACACCGGAGCGCTCTCTCTATCCATACTGGAAATAGGAGTCCATACACTGGTCGACTCGACCTCGATGCGACTGCGATCCGCGACTTTGCACGACATGTGCAACATGTTTGCATAAGAAATGTCGAGCGAATAGGAAGATTTGTTGAAAATGAATTGAAAAGTAAGTAGGTGAATTCACGCTCTCTGTTGTAATTTTCGTAAACGTAGTATTCGTCGTAAACTTCTTTCATTCCCACAGTAATGTGACAAAAGTTTACAACTTTACGGCAAATACGACGTGAGCATGGATTCCCCTAGTGTCTTTACAAGTAAGCGAACATATTAGCCAATTAAATGTGTTAGTAATGAAGACGACCGCGTGCTTACTTCTCCTATCGCGTTTTCTTTTCGAACTGTTATTGGGATATAGAGTTGATGAGTTGTGCAATCACGGAATGTAATATTCAATCCTGCCTGAGTAGATACTGTCGGAAACGCCTTTAAATTACGAAAAATTTAAAAAAAAGTCGCACTACTCTCATGTCCGTTTGCAATCATAAACGCATGAAAGTGTAGAGGGCAGGGTATGGCGTCCGAATATGGAATCCTGCCTCAATACCCTCGCAGGAGAGCGCACAAACTATGCCTGGGATCGACAAACTACTTTTAATGCATTTTCCGCTAAACACGGCATCAAATCAAAGGTATTGGCGACCTTGTCCCAAATAACCCATCCCTCCATGCAAAAACTTGTCGGAAGTGGTTGGCAGCATCGCGCAAAGTCATTCTCGGAGTCAACGAACTATCCTCATCGAGGTTTGCGAAAAATATGGTGTCAAAGGTTTTGGTGTCCTCTTTCCAAAATACGAGTACCAATTGTGCCTTGCCGGAAGTGGACGGCAGAAGCGTGCAATGGAGATGTTTGGGGCCAACGAACTATCCCTATCGAGATTTGCGCTGAATTAGGAGTCGAATCAAAAGTCTTGATGTACTCTTTCCAAAAAACCAGTAATTGGGGCGTATGAGCAAAATCATTTTTACAGGTTGCTGCAATTCGGGCAAGCTTTCGCTAAACTGGATTGGTTTTTCGGAAAGAGGACGTCAAAATCTTTAGTTTTCAGCGCAAACCTCGATGAGGGTCGTTTATCCACCTTCATCAACTTTGAGCGCTCCTGCTACCCAAATCCAGCAAGCTTTTTGCTAGGCAGGATTGGTTTGTCGGAAAGAGGACGTCACGACCTTTGATTTTAGACCGTATTTAGTAAGTTAAAGATAAAGCAGCTTGACCAAACTTCAAAGTTTGTTTATTTCGTATGTATATATATATTTCGGAAACGACACACCCCCTTCTTCAGTACAAAAGCTTGTGCACTAAAGAGTATGTCGCTTCCGAAACATTTATATACGAAATAAACGCAATTTGTAGTCTGATAAAGATGCGTCTTATTGAACTTAGTAGACAACTACAAACATCGGATAATACCCAAGATACTGTATTTAGTGCAAATCTCGGTGAGGATAGTTCGTCGACCTGAAATAGCAGGAGACAGGATCGCATACTCAGAAGCTCTGCCCATGCATTTTTGATTAAAAACGGACATGAGAGTAGTGCGCCCCTTTTTTTTAATTCGTTGAAAGTTATTTGCCGCAGGATCTGCGAAAGTTATGTGTTCCTTGGGACAATCATTGTGGTAATGATTAAATATTGATGGAAAGGTGATGATGATAAAGTGATAATGACAAGGTGCTCATGTTTGGGTGATAATTTCTGTGTGATTATGGCTCCGTGTGTAAGAACCATGTGTATGTAGATGAAGGGAGCCCTTTAGCGACATCAATGTCGATTGGCAATGCAACAAATTCCCAATGATTTCCATTATCATATCGATTACGAGTTACAGTCGCACAGAGTTCAAGTCGAAGTCGAGTCGATCCGTTAAAGCGGAAGGCCCAACATGAGTTCTCCCCGGAGCACTATTAAATACAAATTTTGTTATGAAATTTTATTAAAAAAAAATAATAATGTAATATCTTAACCAAATAGATGAAAAATGTCACTTAACTTTCGTCATCCTCGGGAGTATGTAATCATGAAAATGTTACAACATTCATCTTGACACCTTTGTTTTTATGTTTCATATCACAAACACTATGTACTTCGACTAATTCATTCCGTATTGAAAAAAAAATCGATCAAAAATAGTATATTATCTTTTTTAGAAATATTTTGGGAGTAGACTTTCAAAAAGCATTCAGGTGGGGAAATGCAGATAGATGCAAATAATTAAGTCATTTTTTTTAATGCACAAAGTGGAATTGATTGCCGCAGTAAATGTTTTTGTTTTATAATAATATCAATAATTTTACCGAATTTTTAGATATTTTTTATATGCACCATAAACACCATGCTTCACTAGCACTAGCTACTTTACGAACTTGGAGGAAAAAACGTGTGGACGTGATTTTGATTGGCGATTTTTTTGTTTTTTTTTTTTTTCATAGAATAACTGGAATGAAAACGGGGTTAAATCTACTGACAAATTTTATATGAAAAATTGGGATTTATGGGTAAAATACTTAATAATTAAAAAGTTGTGTATACAAACCTTATAAAGAGACAATGACATATTTTTGTAGGGAAGAGTAACTAGTATCTACAGTAGTCTTAGCTATACGGGGCAATGGGCATGCTTGACAATTTAATGATAATTTCATTCAAGGGTACCCACACTTGGTCTTAATTGACAATTTTCTTCTGATATTTCCCATAGGCCGGGTAATGAGAACAAATCTAGTGAAAGCGAAGGGAATACCATAGACCTAGCGATGAAACGTACAACCTAATGAGGGAGGTTGGTTTCCCTTTCACGTTATCCCCAATAAGGTAAATAATCAAAACTAGGATCCCCAGCCCACACTCAGTGTAACACAAGAAAATTACATACCAATTTTAATTAACAAAATAGACCAAATGGAAATAAGAATCCAGAGTGATGGAGCTACTTGCAGGAGAGCGAACGTACAGATAAATCAAGCGATGCTGGCAGGCTTAGTAAAGTATTGGTTTTTTAACACATCCACTCCCAGCTACCTAATGAAGCCTGACGGATGGTTCACGTTCTCTAGTAAGGAAACTATTGGCATCCTGTTAGAGACCCATTTACCGGGGAACTCATCGTTGAATCCGCAGTTCGGGAACACACAGGAAGGTGGCTCAGTTACCTGTGACTTGTGAGCTTCAAGGGCCGCAGTGGGTGTTGTTTTTAGAGCTTCCGTGATGGCGACACAAGTCACCCTTTGAACTTTCTCCAACAAGCCTCTGTAAGATGCGATTCTAAGCGCCGCGCCGTCCACCAGGCCACTGTCCCATACATAAGAATAGGACGCACTACAGACACATAGAGCCAGAAAACCACTCTCGGTTGCAGCCCCCATTTCCTACCTATCGCCTTTTCGCATGAGTCCAATGTAACAGTGGCCTTTTTAACTCGCTCTTGACTGTTAGGCTGCCAACATAATTTTTTTATCCAGGATGAGCCCCAGCAATTTAGCTTTGTCAGTGAGAATAAGCCTTATGCCCTCCATTAACGATGGTTCAAACGAAGGAACCCTATATCTCCCAGTGAACAGAACAAGTTCCGTTTTGGTCGGATTCACTCTAACCGCAACCTCACTCGCCCACCTCACCAGAACATACAGGGCCCTCTGCATTAAGTCACTGAGAACACAGGGGAACTTACCTGAGATAGTCAGTTTGATTCCGTCGAGGGGTCAATGGGCTAATAGCGCGCCCCTGGCCATCGACTCCATAGTCATCTACACGGATGGCTCTAGGGTCGTTGGCGGTGTTGGGGCGGGCATCTATTCGGAGGGACTGGGGATTAACCTGTCACTCCGCCTTCCGGATTTCTGCAGTGTCCTGCAGGCGGAGGTTACGGCAATTTTTGAAGCTTTGACCTGGCTAGGAAATCATGTAGTGACCATGAGAGACGTTATGATCTACACGGATAGTCAGGCAGCCATTCGATCACTCGAATCCGTCCTGACTACATCGCAAACCATCGCAAAGTGTCGGTCGATTCTTAAAGAGATGGGTGCATTTTTCAACATTACGCTCTGTTGGATACCGAGTCATAGCGACTTCGTGGGTAACTGCATCGCGGATGAACTGGCTAAGGAAGGGACTACCGGCGCTCTCGACGGAGACCGTTTAAACATTAGAATGCCAATCGCATCGTGCAAAATTATAATTAAAGCCGTCGCGATTGACAGAGCGAACATTAGATGGCTAAACTGCGACACGTGCCAGACGACGAAATTGATTTGGCCGAAACTTGACCCTAACCGCTCTGCCGCACTGCTTTCATTGAATAGGAAGCACATTGGCATGGTTGTGGGGGTTATTACAGGGCACTGTCCCATTGGTGAGCTCGCCTGGAGGCTCCGTATTCCTCATAACGACTATTGTAGGAGCTGTGAGGATGTGGATGAGGAGGAAAGCGTTCTGCATCTTCTCTGTCACTGTCCGGCTTGGCTACGAGGCGGAAGAAATTCCATGGCTCTTGGTTTTTCCTGGACCTGGACGACATTAAAAACACGAGTGTCATACAGCTCTATCGCTTTTTCACCAGCTCAGGCTGGTTTAACGCCTAGGTTATAACAGGCTACTTTGGTGGTAACACAACGGTCCAAATGATGGACTAAGTGTGCTGGGTGAGCACCCGGCAACCCCTTTACCTAACCTAACCTACCTGAGATAGTGATTGCAATGTCATCGGCATAATCAGTTGGTTTACACCCCAGCCCCTCAAGTTCCAGAGGAAGCTTATTGACCGCCAGATTCCAAAGAAGGGGAGAGAGGACCCCACCTTGAGGAGTCCCCCTGCTCACATACCTTCTCGCAGACGTTGTGCCAAGTGTTGTGCAGATCACCCTCGACGTCAGCAACAGATTAATAAGCTTGCAGATTGAGTCATGTACCTATACCAAACTTTGCAAGTGCGTCAGTGATAGCCACCGGTTTTACATTATTACAGGCACCCTCAATATCCACAAAAGCAACCAACGTACCTATATACTCCTTGCATTCAAGAGACTTTTCGATGCAATCTGTCAAGGCATGTATCGCCGTATCCACTGATCTTCCCTTCCGGTAAGCATGCTGGGAAGCAGACAACAACTGAGCAGGAATAGTGCTGCGCAGGTAAGTGTCGATCAACCTCTCTAACACCTTTAGCAGACATGAGGATAGGCAAATGGGTCTAAGGTCCTTTGGCAGCGCGTGCAAACTTTTTTCCGCTTTCGGAATATAATCAACCCTGACCTCCCTCTTTAGGGAATATAAACCAGCTCCAGACATCCCCTGAAAATGGATTGGATCCAAGGATACAGTACATCTAGCACAAACTGTAGATCTGCGGGGATGATACTGTCAGTTCCAGCGGACTTGAAAGGGTCAAAACTGTTAATGGCCCATATTATCTTTTCCTTCGAAATTGACGCAAAGTGAAAGTCACTAATATGCAATTTTTTCGGAATCAATATTTTGAACCACCACACAGTTAAAAATCTCGGTATTTTTTTTAAACCTGGTCTTGGACTACCACCATTTTTAATAATTTTAATTCTATAATCTAAACCCTTCCAAAGTTTACTTCTATTTTAAACCAAATTCGTAATAAATTCTAATACAATTCAAAGTTTACTTCCATTTTAAAACAATTTGTAATAAATTCTAATACAATTCAAACCTTTTTGTGTTCTTTTTGTTCTCGCATTATTTTCTAATCTAAGTTTAATTAAAAGGTAAACCCCACAAAGTATATTTTTTGAGTCTCAAGTCTCATTATAACTACTCGCAGTCAGCTCAAAATATTATGCTGCGTGGCCGAGTGGTCTAGGTCGCAACTCTACAACACGGAGTTCACAGGTTCGATGCTGCGTCATGGCGAAAAAAGTTAAAGATTAGCTGGCTAGCCTGCGATGGGCTTAATAAAGGATTTGGAAGTTTAGAAAATTGAAAAAAAAAAATAATGGAGAAAAAACTTAGAGGAGTTAAAAAAACGCAGTAAAATTAATTTTTTTTCATAGATTATAATATCTGTAGATTAAATTTTAAACCAACAATTTGATTAAAAAAATAATGCCAGAAAAGTTTAATATTTAAACCAGTGAAGTTTACGGAAGCAATTGTAATACTTTCATTTTATTAAAATCTAATACAATTTTGGTGTCGTCATATATGTAACCCGAATTAGCATTGATAATAGACCAGGATTTTTAACTGTGCAAATAACCACCCATTAGCAATATGGGGTGCAAAAGCCAATGGAGCACTATTGTTTCCAGACCCCCTTTTTCGTATATGGTCTTGCAACAAGAGAATCCTATGGTTGCTTTTTATTGGCGCGTTTCTGAATATTCAGCCTAGTACAAGACCTAGAAATCTCACCTTGTCCGTTAAGTATAATCTGACCCGCTCGCCTGCAGGAAGTTAAACGGGAGGCAGGTGACGTTTTCTTGTGAATGGAACGAGCTCGGCTTTGTTTGGGTTAACTCTTAGACCCCAGTTTTTGGCCCAGTTTACCCAAATAGTTAAGACATTTTCTGTTACTTCACTAAAGCTCGACAAATGGTTCGCGAACACCACAGAACAGAATCACGTCAAGATCAATAGAAAAGTGAAAAGGAAGAGATTCTTTTTTTTTCGACGTTCTCTTGATTTTGACGTGGTTCGATGGTGGTCACGAGCCATTAGGTTCGCCAAGTATGTCGAGTTTAAGGGTTTTAGGGAATTAACCTGGGATGGCAATAGAGATAACATTCGCGTATGCTGTTACATTGCAGCTCACTTTATTTGGATCCAAAGCAGCCTATTGACCGCTAAATTAGAAAGTACACCACCTTGCAGAGTACTCCTACATACACTTCCGCGTTCAGAAAATGGTAAATAATAGTTTGGTAGAAATAAGCCTGGTTGTTAAGACCAGCTTAATTTGTCCAGCCAGGCCAAGATCCACGCTCAAGCGCACTCCATGACATCCAAATTCAACATGAATGGTACAAGCAAAATACGTTAATTTACTCTAATTTTACGTACATATTTCTGAATATTTTCCAATATTTTACCCAAAACTAAACTGCAAAAACAAGTCAAGTGGCAGATGATTTGTTTGTTATAATATAACTCCCTGGAACTGTCTAATATTACGTTTACGCTATACCCAGATTACTTCATCTGCTGCTTAATCTGGGTGTGGGGAGTTTAAAATTGTATGTATGTATTTGACAGTTGCAAATTAAGTCAGCCGGCGCAGATGAAGTAATCTGTATCTGGGGATAGTGTAAACGTAATATAAGTTTATACAGTGAATTAAGATAAGTGACATATAGCTTGTTTATGCAGATCGATAAATATTTATGAGGTGTAGAAGAATATCATATTAACATATACTATAAGTACTCCTATCTTACTTTGGTAGAACTCGAAGTAGTCGAAAGTGAGTTAGCTTTTATTACCCCAATGGATCACCCTCTTACAGGCTGATTTTGACAGTACTATATATAGTAGACCACTTTTTAAGCAAAACACTGCATTTAACTCAAAATTTGCAAAAATGTAATTACGTAGCTTGTTTTCGCAGTAACCCGACGACATTTGAGTCGAAAACGTAAGCGTCTTCCAAGAACTTGTAATGGACGGCATCCGAAGATGCCCGTGGGGACGGAGCCTAGGTAGCATAAAGACCGTGCAGATCGGGCCGTGCCATCTGGCGAAGAAAAAGGCTCCTCAACGAGCTAAGAAGCGGCCTATGCTTGCTGTAACTCAGTTCGGGAGATGTGGGCGGGGTTTTCGCCGCTCGTTGCCCCTATCCTTTACGTATTAAAAAAACTTCATAGGCCTGGGGAAGACAACACAAACAGAGGAGGTAAAAATGGGAAATAAAAAAAATAGTCGATAAGGATGGAATGGTTGGCGGACGGATCAGACGCACACGCGATCGCACCTGGGTCCGTGTGTAATGGGACCCTCGGCCTCTGGTTTCGTACCACCAACAGATCACTACCCATCAGGTGCTACTTCGATCTGCCGGTGGGAGCAGCACTACCAGACCATAATATGGTTCGTTACAGGTGGTTCATTACAAACTCACTGAACTTTAACCTTTAATTAAGTACCGACGTAGGGTCTCACAGACAAAGCGACTCTCCAAGACATAAATTTTGCATCAGTCTGTGATTTCGTCTACCCCTAGTGCAGTCGTAAAGCAGTGTTCGTGGAGAGTGGTGTCGTGACTTGTGTTTTCGGTAAGTTATGGTAATTGAAAGATGTTAATGAGTCTGTGAGATCCTACGTCGTTATTTGTGCTACTTTTTGGGATTTCAACTTGTGTGTACTGATATGGCTTTTCTACTGAAGTTTTCCGTAAATAGGTCTGAGGCTGAAAAAAGTTTGCGAAGTCTTAGTGTAGCCCATCAGCAAATCTTTACGCATATGAGAATAATTCAAATTATCTGTGTAAAATGGCAAACAGAAAAGAAAAAATAGAATTTACAACAAATGGCTCCAAAATAGAATTCACAGCAAACAGTCCCAGTGGGACAATTTGTCGGCAAAAATGTTTATTTCGTGGAAATCCCAAAAATGTTGACAATTTCGTCTGAAGTGGACCGTAACCGTAAGTTGAAACGATATTCTTTGAATGTTACCAAGAATTTTTAAATCTTTCTACAAGTCAGTGCAAGATCCAACCACTCGGAAGCTGTTTTTTTTTCGATTTTCGTGAAAACAATATCCCTTGGTTGACAGAGAATGGGACAACCCAGAAGACAATATTGATTGTCACATTTGAGTGGATTCAGTCGTCAAGTCCACAATTTAGACGACACTCGAATGTGAATTTCTCTCAAAAATAGGTATACGGATAAATAAATCCATAGGTGGATCGGCAGAAGACGAAAGACATGGGACAATCGAAATTGGATTCGTAGAATAATGGGGAGTAGACAAATGCAAGAAATTTCTTATGGTTTCAGGATAATCAGGTGATGATGATTCAAGTTTGAAAGATTTTTCTTTTTACTAAGTCGAGTGTTCATTCATTTTGAAATAATTCTATATGTTCAGTTTTTTTATGTAATTGCCAAAGCTTCTTTAGCGAAAAGGAGACAAAGGTAAAGGATGAAAGCCAAGATAAAATGGCAAATGGCAAATATTTAAGGTTAAATTTAATAGGATGTACTAAATAAATCTGGTAAAATTATTATCTTGCTTTCGACCTATTTTTATAAAAAATAGTTTAATTTACAGCCTACTAAAAATACCTGCATTGAACACCTGAGATTTAGCAGCCGATTCCGTTGAGCTTCCAACATTCTCCAAACTTTATCCTTTTCTAAATAGGTGACACATTTATACAAAACAATCTCACGTTTTCCCATTATAGAAAAATCCACAATTCCTTTTTTTTACGTGGAACAAAAAAACATCTGGCTTAACAATTTGAAGGATATATTGGATACTTCTTGTTCCGTGTGAATTTATTGATTTAAGTTTGCTTCCGTTAATAGATTCGAGTCAGGCAAAAGATCAAGCTTTTCTACTATGCTAAGAATAGTCACGTGCTATAGGACCTCGAGGTCTCAGGTCTTTTACCGATATCTACCAACGCCGTACTATAATTCCAATCGGAAAACGTGATTACATTACGTACGTCAATTTGCGAACAGAAAAGTCCGGATACGATAATTTATCTTTTATTTACGTGAGATATATTTTCCAGTATGTACATAGTCTAATGTTGAAAGAAAAACTGGGAGTTACTTAGAAATAGTCCAAGGATTGTTTTATCTTGTTAATAGTACATTTACAATAATCACTCACGATAGAAAAACAGACACTAGATAGATTGAGTCGGAAACAAACAAATGTGCATCATTGAATTTAGAGCAATTACGTAAATGTACATGAGTCGAGAGAAACTACCCTTCTAAATGGTCAATATCCCCATTTAGCATGTTGGTTGGTTAGATCCATGTTAAGGACAGAAAGAGATGTGTGACTTGATTAAACTGTTGAGTTGTATTTATATTTATACTATTTATGGATCAGGTGAGTGTCACCAGAATTTGATTGTAGAACATTTTCGAAATATTATTAAGGACGGATTTTTTTTTTTAATTTTTACCGAGTTGGCACAATGTCGGCACTTTTGGCCGGATTTTACCCGCAACGGGTTGCTGGGCTTGGACGCATTTGACTGAAGTTCTGCCGACATTCTGACGTATAAAATGTTTAATGGAGGTTGCCGTACCATTGCACAAGTATGCAGGATAACATCCTTCTGCATTGTGTCGATAATGCTGTACGGTTGGTTCAGTTTTGTCAATGGAAATGAGAAGGGCCTTAGGTACTATACTACACCGGTAGCCGACAATATTGCAGGCACTATCTGCACATTATCAAAATGCCAAAACTGTTTGTTTTTTGAGCTAGTGCACTATAGTCCGCCCTCTTCTCCGCATGCTTTCTTTCGATGTTGCTATTATAAGGGATTGCAATATCAATTATGTATGCGGAACGACTCGTCCTGTCGACTAGGAGTACCTGGGGTTGTTGTGGGCGACTGAGTGATCAGTGATAATCTGGCGATCAGAGTACATCGTGAAGCAAGTGCTGTCAAGCACCGCCTGTGGAGTGTACTGGTAGATCGGAAGTGATTCGTTGATCAGCTGGAGTTTGTGTGCAAGTTGTTGATGAATTGTCTTGCATACCGCATTATGTCTATCAGTGTACCTTTCCGGTGCCATCGTAATATCACACACTCTGCATCGGTCATCGTCTACCCGTTGCTTGCATATATGTTGAAGATTTGCACGGGTGGGGACCACGCCGTTCTAAATGGCGATCAAAGACCCTTTCGTTGCGGCGTAGAGATACCCTGCACGAAGCCATATGTTCGGCAGGTGAAGATCGACAAATGGTTGCCAGTGGCAACACACGTGTTTAACATCCATTGCCGTTGCCTTCTATTCGTCGATTCGCACTTGGTCAGTCTTCACCAAAATTGAAGGAACAAATTGTTTGCTCACACGGGTCGTCTCGTAATCGGCTCGTCTGCGACTCGGGCTCCATTTTCCAAGCAAATCGATTCGCTTACGTGTCGACCAATGGACGACCCGTGTGAGCATCTCCATGCATTTGCTTGGAAATTGGAGTTCAGATCGGAGCCGATTATGAGTCGATTACGAGACGACCCGTGTGAGCAAACACTTATCTTTCAAGTTGAGCGGAGTAAAACCGTCGTCTGCCTTACAAACAGCGTCTTGCGGAGGACTCGACACTAGACGTTATTTTGCGGTAAAAATAAGCGCGAAGTGAATCGATCTGCCCAAGACCATAGGCAGACCAGCAATGTCAACTAAACCTCTATATCCGATGTCTCGAGATAAGCACATTCGCTCCACTGCCGATTTCGGGTGCAACATTCAGAATTTTATCATTGTGATCCCGCCGTTGGACTGCCTCCAGATCGGTGGTAGGCCATGGCACCATCCCGAATAATAAGGTCAGTGAAGGAATGACATTGAGGTTAATCGCTTATTTTGTTTCTTTTCGACAAGTTCGTTTTGAAAGCCAATTTCAACGTATGCATTTAAACTCCACCAGCAAGAGAACTGCTCAACCACGAGGGCAAGCGCGCCCTGCACAATTTCTAGGTACTTACAAAAGTCGGCCTCCGACATTGCGCGTATATTGATGTCGTCCAAGGTGAAGCCGCATTTACGAATGGCACGTACTTGGCATTTTCCCAATCCTAAATCCATTCAAATCTAACGCCTGAAGTTTGCTGTGATCCGTAGCAAACTTTTAAGATCTTTATTGCTTCCCGAGTATAGTTTGATGTCATCCAGATACATCAATTGAGTGAGCTGGAAGTCTGGCATCAAACCGTGCTTGTTGATAGAAAAACTGCACCGCTTAGCTAAACTCAAAAGTGATGAAAGGGTAATGCAAAACTAGAGAGGATTCAAACAGAAATATGAAATACGCCTCTGAGAAAATGTATTAGTTACGACAGGATACTGCTTTCGGTTGATGGCACCGAAAGTGTTGTCTGCCATCCTTCCATCACTCTTGGCAAAAAATTTATTAGTCCAGGATCCACTAGATATATGCAAAGGTCCTCGATTAGCCAAGTGTGGGGATGCTGTCAAAAGCTTTGGCGTAATCGATGTAGTAGGAAAATAAATTTCTCCCCTACAGAGGCGCTGACTGGTATTTGGTTGCAGCGGGGGGAGTCTTAGGGATCTATAACGCGACCATAAATTAAATATTGGGCTATGATCTGGTAGAAAAAGGCAACCACAAGAGAAAGTATGGTTATATTGGGAAAGATTCAAAGACTCACATATCTCACAATTACTATCCGTAGCTGCCCTACAGCAGCCTTTGCGACGTTGCTCCATCATCCGCCGCTCCACATTCATCTAAGGCGGAGACAAAATCAACAGTAGCTAGGCTTAAAGTCAATCTGGTTAACCTTAAATTTAATTCAGAGCAGGAACGCTGGCTCAATGAGGACAATGAGCTTCAATCAGCTCTTCTTTACACATATTTGCAATAGAGACCAATGGAACATGATGCTCTCAATCCTTGCATCTAACACTGTTAAATGATATACTGATGGCTCCAAAACTGAAGATGGCACAGGGACGGGTATCATAGGCTTTCGAACCTACTTCACTTAGAGTGTCTATTAGTATGGGTCTTCCAAGCTAAAGTCCACGCATGTAAGCACATCCTCTGTGAGTGTCAGGCACTCGTTTGCTGGCGCGGGAAGAGTTTCGGTGTGGCGTTTCCTGAAGCAGACCTCTTTTGGGCTATAGCACGATAGACTCTATGCTCACCAGTGCTTGTATTCGGCCTTACTCAATTGTCCTAACCACCCGTGGGGCATAGCGCGTCAAACTGTTCCATGTGACCCAGTTGACGTTTCGTCGGCATAAACTAGTTTCAGAGAATGCAGTTGCCAGCATGAAGCTCCTAATTTGTGCAATACTGCAATATTTTGTGAGACTCGCCTGCGATGCCCCTCTTCGGTTAACTGTTCCAGAAAGCTTCCTTGACGTTGCGTTTGCATATACAGGATTTCAGATGACACAAGCTGCTAGCATGCATTTACTATCAATAAAGTCGTCGATGACAGCAATGTTTACATAACATGTGCTGGTAAGTTGGTTGGCATGCGCACAGGCTCTCTCAGAAGGAGCTTAAAGCTACAGAGCTTTGAAAATTTTTGTAGCGCTTGCTTTATGATTCTGATTATGAATCAATGAGTCTTTGAATTTCATACCGGACAGTATTCAAAAGATGAACTAGCAAACTAACCTACGACATACAAAATGCACGGCGACAATGAATCGTGGTATCCCCGGCGCAGGAGTGATACACACGGAATTCAGGCGAGACGCAAAGAATATATTAAAAGAGTCGCAGTGCGCCTAGTATGCACGGTTAGGATATCCGAACTTGAATCACGACTATGTGTACCCATGTGCAGATGTTTGATTGATAGTTCAGATGTTTTAGGTTCGACTGTTTGCTTGAGCTTCTGTTTCTGTTGCGTTTCTTTTAATCAAAATATAATACTTCTTTCCATGAATAACTCTGACAATGAGATCCTCTCAGTTCTTGAAAGAGCAACACCAGGAACGTTCATATTATGTTTTAATCCACACATAATTGAGAAACTGTATAGTCAGTATGCTTTGACCATAATGGTAAAGAGTTGCTTTATGTCCTCTCTATGGATCGAGTTGTGCAAATCTTGCAAACCCATAGAACATGACTCCAACAAAGCCTTATACGAGCACCAGCAATTTTCCATAATAGATTCTTGGGAAGCAAAACGAGAACGAAATTGTTATGCAATAATTCCATGTTACAAAATCGGGTATTCAGGCCTCTAAATTACGTATGTTGGAACGTTAGTGTCACCATACACTATCAAACTCGAACCCGAACATGTAAAAAGTGAACCGGTTTACTTCACGTTTATTTGAAGTGTGTGTGGGTCTTGAGCTATTCAGAGGATATTTGTACCAGGTTCGTCCTCAAGTTCGAGTTCGACACTGTATGGTCACACTTAGAGTATAATCAAACATACCCAGTTTACGTCTGAGTATCTGTAGCATTCATGTTCAATTCAACAATAAGTAACGAGCAATTTTCGGGAGGGCGAAAGTGAGTGAGTATGAGCGTATTTGTCGAAATAATTGCTGAGAAGATCCAATTAACTCATTAATTCAACAATGATTTCGGTTCATATGGATGGTAGATTTGTAGTAAATTTGCAGACGATTTAGATTTGAATTTGAAATGAGCACTAATGGGATTTCAAATGGATTTAACAATCATAATGGATCATTATTTGAACATTTTGAAACACAATTGTGAAAATCTGTTGAATGATGGCAGTTGAATGGAGATAATCGATAGCATTACAGATGTTGATATTGAAATGAGAAGGTTTGAATAATTGTTCACGAAAACAATAGCGAAACGAACCTTATTTTATTATACACCAAGTCAAATATCCATTCACATGATTATGTATAGTCTCTTCCCTGGTAACCATTTCATGAAGAAAACATCAATAAGCTCATTATGCGGACATGGATGAAAGCCATCATGACCATTGTTCTAGCCGCGGAACTAAAGTCACTTATAAACTTTCCATGTATATGGTGTGACCATACATGAACACGTACGACCTGCTACATGAGTGGAACTGAGGAATTCATCAGGCTGTAGCTAATGAAATACTTGATAAGACGAATTAATCAAGTCGCAGCTGGTGAACTTGATGAGTATCATTCACCAGTTCACCAAACCGTAGTGAAATACTGGATGAGTATCATTGACGAATTCATCAAACCGTAGCCGAGGAAATACCTGATGAAAGTCTTTGACGAGTTCAGTATGCCATAGCTGATGAGTACCAGTGACCAATTCATCAAGCTGCGGCTAATGAAATGCTTGACAAAGGTCTTAGGAAATTCATCAGACTGTCATCAGAAAAGTGGCCACGGTAAAAAAAAGAGCTAGTGGCAGAACTTGAATCCGCGACTTCACGAATATGAAAACAACTCTCTACCCATTGAGCTACTACAGCTCTCTTTTTCTGAAAATAATTGAGCAAATATTTAAGCCCACGATGAGCTTCGATGAAAAATGGAAAAATGTTATCAGCAAATTAACTGATGAGTTTATCAACGACTCAATCATTACGCCAGCCGCGGCTTGATCAACTCATCAATGACTTTCATTAAGTATTTCATCAGTTACGGCTTGATGAATGCGTCAATGACTTTTATCATGTATTTCATCAGCTATGGTCTGATGAATTCGTTAATGAAGTACAATGTACAAGGTCGTAGAGTGCACCGAGTGCAAGGAATTCAACGATAGTACATAACATAAGCCAAACAGTGGGTACGACTACGTCTACAAATATATTCGCATAATTTTACATCCCCCGCTACTTCTCCTTGAAAAAAAAATTGTCGACTGGTGAACGATGGTTTGCAGGGTAAGAACAGAATTAATTATTAACACTTAAACTACTCACTCCGATGAAATTCACACAGTCACAAAATACGTCATAGTTTTGAACCTTACCATGCCTTTGGGGAATTTCGTATTACCAATGGATCAACGATTCAAAAAAATGCAAATAACAATCGTGAGACGAAAAAAGAAAACAGATACAGGAAGGATACTTTCTAGAAATGTCAACATGTTTATCCGCAACATACAGTGGAAGGGAGAAAATGTTCTATAAAAAGATATAACGGCACGAAACATTATATGTATATAGAAAAAGAGGAATAATAAAAAAAATGTGATGAAAGTAAATACAAAACACTTACCCTTAGTTGTCTTGAATCCTTGATTAATGGCACGTGTCGTACGGACAGCTGCTCTATAGATGCGCCAATAGAAGAATAGCATAACAAACATGGGAATATAAAAGGATCCGAGTGCCGAATAAAGGACATATCCCCGATCATTTGTCAACTCACATTTCCACGGGCATGGTTCCGGAGTTGGTAGCACTATTGGTGATTCTGATGTTGCAACATAAAATGTAACATTTCCACGACTATAATAAACGTCACTCGTAGCTGACTGCAAAATTCATTATACGTATATGTGACGCGGCCGCAGACGGTGAAAAAAGAAAGCAAAATAAAGAATGGACATATCAGCGAGATGATGATTTAAAGATTTGTAGATTATTAATATGTCACAGACAAATAGATAAATGTCACTTAAACTATGAATAAATGAATGGTAAATGCGAAGCAAAATGCTTCCGTAAATCTCGTTGATATATGAATATCTAGCAGACGTTGTGGGAGAAAGTATTATTGTTCGGTAAAAGATGATTTTCTCTATTATGCTGAAGACCAAATTGTAGTCCTTCGGCTTTCTCATGACGGCAAGACGCAAAAATGCGACTTGTGCGGAAATCGTTTATCATTTTCAGATATTAATTCAATTTGCGAGGGGAATAGCTAGTCAAAAGAGCCGTCTACGTTGTGCTAAGGCGGTGGATACATTAGCGAGTAAAACCGCGGTTTTGTTCCCTCCATGGTAAAGCTTGCTAGTGTATCACCCCAGTACAACGTTTTTATATATCATGGTAGTCGCGTCGTGAGTTAAACCGACAGTGTATCATGACTGCAAGCCAAGATGACCGTTTCTCAGTTCGAACTGCTAAAAGTGAATCATTCGGGTGTTTTAAGGTATATATTGGTCGCGGTTGTGAAAGCCTGACCAGTGAAGGAAATGTCAGTGAGCAACGGAGATGGCTGCATTTTGCTAGGCACGATGATGAGCAGGATGGCGTTTGTGATTTTTGGCTGTGCAATGTTGAATTTTTGTGTGTACAAAATATGATGTGCAGCTTGTGGCAGTGCAGTACAGAATTTTTGTATGTACATGCATGCGAAAACGAATGCACAAGACTACTGTTTATGGCATTTTGAGTCCTTTGATTAAAAAAAATTCTTCCTTTGCAACGAACTATTTCTCACGTAAACAGTGTTACTATCCTAGGGTGGGCAACCCCATCTTCTTTTTTACTTCAGATTCGCAATCAGCGACCCCGAATGCCGTTTGATTCCAGTCAGTCAGGTCGGACGAGTGTTTCCCATTAAAAACAGAGTTGCCACTTTGTGGTGGTAAACCAAACAGAAATTTTTTAATTTCAGATTGGAAATCAGCGTTCGTTCAAACCCCTTTAGTTGGACACAGTCAGATTAGACGATTATTTCAAATGACAACAGGGATTGCATTTTGCAATGGGCAACCCGAAACTTTTTTTTCAGATTCGGAATCAGCGACCTCTGAATGCCCTTTGGTTTGAGTTAGCCAAATTGTACTAGTGTTTCCCGTGAAAACAGAGTTATAGAGTCAGGGCCGGTCAAAGGCTAAGGCAAAACAGGCGGTCGCCTGGGGCGCCGACTCGGAAAGGGCGCCAAGAGGAAAGCCAAGGTTGTCAATTTAGAGCTTAATGTAATATAATTCCATTTAACTATTTTATAAATATGTATTTCGCGATTTTTCAAATAAAAGGGATCCTTAATGTCCAAATTTGGGCAAGCGAACGATTAAATTTCGAATCTTGCGCTTCACTCTCCAGAGTTTGGCAGCCCTTGGCCATTTCCAATAAACTGGTCGCTCCGGTGCGTTGAACCGGCTGCCGTGGGAGCATCTAGACACACATCGAACTAAATGGTTCGCGGAACGCAGTGGAACTGACGGGAATTTTTTTCGCACATTCTATGAAGTTGACGTGGTTGCGTCGTGGTGACGAACGGTTTGGTTCCGTCGTCTGTTAAAACCATTATCGACGATAGTTAGTGCCAAGCAAAATCACCCGGACAAAACCCAAATGGTGCGGCGTCGAAATTAATATGAAACCAGGCCGAAGCTTCGCTTCGGCCCGGAGTCCGAAGCGTATATACCCTAGACTTGTACAGACCTAGTGGTGATACCAAAAGTACCAATTGGTAACGACAATATGCATTAAAAGTGAGTTTCCTGTATGGCCAGTTTATAGGGGAGGTTGGCAATCATTCAGTAGGATCTTGACCATTATCAAAATCAATTAACTAACCCATTCTACAAATATTTGTAGAATTTTTCAAGTCGCTAGCTTCATTCTATCGAAAGTTATTGCTTATTTGAAGTCTCACTTGTAGAGGAGGTAGGGGTTCCTTGGGTCGGATCTTGCTCATTATTGCCACCAACAAATAAGTTCATGCTTCAAACATTTAAACAAAATTTCAAGCCTCTAGCTTCACTCTATCGAAAGTTATCGCTTATTTGAAGTTTCACTTGTAGGGGAGGTAGGGGTTCCTTAGGTCGGATCTTACTCATCATTGCTACCAACAAATAAAATCATGCTACAAACATTTGTACAAAATTTCAAGTCCCTAGCTTCACTCCATCGAAAGTTATCGCTTATTTGAAGTTTCATTTGTAGGGGAGGTAGGAGTTCCATAGGTTTGATCTAACCCATCTTAAATACCAACTAACCCGATCTCACTTCAAACATTTGACCAAAACTTCAAGTCGCTGGCTTGATTCTGTCAAAAGTTATCGCTTATTGAAGTTGCATTTGTAGGGGAGGTAGGGGTTGCTTGAGTCAGATCTTACCCATTTTCAATACCAACCAAGTAGATCCTACAAGCAACATTTTGTCAAATTTTCAACTTGCTAGTGTCATTTTATAGAAAGTTATCGTAATTAAAAGAATATTTAATTTTTTGAAATTTGTAGGGGAGGTAGGCGTTTCTTTGATCTGATTACGCCCAACTTACTAGAAATTAAACATCTTCTTACTCCAGGGTTACATGCCAAAAATCAGGTGTCTACGTCAATTTGTTCAAGAGTTATATACAAAATGAAACCGGAATATAGAGGGCTACGCCCGCAATCCGAGGGTTTTGTAGCAAGCGCTTATTTTGGTATATAAATATCGGCTCCTTGCTCTTCTTGATATCACTCAGATGGATAGAAAAAACATAATTAAAATAAAATGTCTTACCCACCTACATTTTACATGCTAATTCATATTACGTGATTGTAACGAAACCTAGAACATATTATTGCTTAAGGTGTTGGTTATCGTTGGCCATCAGTACTTTTGACCTCGAACGTATTTAAGGCGTGCAAGGGTGTGCTAACTGTAACTATACAAATAAACTATTATTGACCTATTCTGAGAAGATATACAAATTCAACTATTTTCCATTTTATATGTTTTTAGAAACCCACTTCCTGTAAGTTTTCATAATTCTAATAAGTATAACGGTCTCAAAATGCAGGCAAGGGGGGGTCAAATTACGAACTAATATTTTGTCCTCCCCCACTGTTCCCCTTTCTATAAATTTCGAGAAAATGCGAAAAAATGGAATGTACTCATCATTACCTTTCTCACGACACCTCATTTGCTTATATCAGTCGATAAAAAAATTTGACCTTAATTTCGCCTCTATGTGGACCCCCCCTGTTCCTTCCACCCGGTAAAGTTGGCCAATTAAGACACAGCGCCCCCAACCAATCTTTACCCTTTAAAAAATGATTAATTAAATAACTGCAATTCGCACTACGAAAAACAACAGGAAAGTATAGTAAAATAGTACTCACACCTATGAGGCCGGTAGGTGTATTTTTTGTGTGGATAGTGTCAAAATGCCGAACTTTAAATGAATGTACTATTATTAAATATTATGTGATTATAATGAAACTTAGAGATAGATTGCCTATGATGTTGGTTATCATTGGCCATCAATATTTTTGACCTCGGCTACGCGTAAGGGGTGCAGGGTTGTGCTAACTGAAACTATAGAAATGTACTATTATTAACCTTTTCTGATGAAATTTCAAAATTCTAGAAATCTAGGTTTTCTACACTAGTAAAATGGCGCTTTTCTGTAAATTTTCATATTTCTAAGTATAACGGTCTCGAAATGCAAGGGGGGGGGGACAAACTCGGATGACATATTTTCCCCTCTCCCTCTTTTCCAGTTTCTTCAAATTTGAAAAAAATTACAAAAATGGAATGTACTCGACGGTACCTTTCTTATGATACCCCACTTGCCTGTACCAAACGAAAAAAAAATTTCGACCTTCATTTCCCCTCTATGGGGACCTCCCCTTAAAGTTGACCTATTACGACGATTCGTTTTCTCCGGCGAATTATAGTAATTCTACACTTTCCTACAAAATTTCATGCATGTAGCTTCAGCCGTTCCTGAGATATTCCATGGACAGACGGACAGACGGACAGACGGACAGACAGACATTTGACCGATTTCATAAGGGTTTTGTTTTACTACAAAACCCTAAAAACCGAAAAGTAGGGTAGTACGGGGCTCTTTGTAAGAAAATTACCGTTAGTTTTCAGCTGATCGATTTTATTTTTTTAGGGGAGTAGAAGATTATCCTCACGAGCAATTTGCCAAAGCTAGAGCTTTTTATGTTTATTTAATCGGGAGTTATAGATACATTTAATTATTTTACATATATAGGGGAGGTAGGCGTTCTCTTGGCCTGATCACGCCCATTTTCAATACCAACCAAGTAGATTATACTTCCAACATTTGACCAAAATTTCAAGTCTCTAACTTCATTCTATCGAAAGTTATCGTGCGAACGGACAGACAGACAGACAGACGGACAGACAGACAGACAGACAGACAGACATGGCTAAATCGAATCAGGAGGTGATCCTGATCATTTATATATATATACATTGCTATACCTCCGGAGCCTCCTTTAAGGTGTTACATATTTTCGTCGTGACAAAAACAATATACCCTATACTAAAAGTCTAGGGTATAAAAATTAAACCACTTGGACAAAAATGTATATTTGAAACGATGCATCATTCGTTTATGTGAAAACTGTTAAAAAAAGGAAGGGTAGCCAATATTTCCTTGTCTGTGCCTGAAGTTACACTATGTGTAACTTACCATTTTCGGACATACACAATTGCATTCGTCCATGTTTCGGGTTGCCAATATCTCTCTTTCTGCAAATGGACGTGGATACAAAACCCCCCATAGACTATGCTATTCATCGTCAGATGACAATCCTATTCATAGTCGGGTCAATCTGATGGATGGATGGATCTCCACAAAATATCGGTCAAAATAATATGAAACTGTGAAAAAATCGTCAACGATAGGCGCATACACGGGGCGATCACAGTGATGATCACAATATCGTCAGACCGATTTGAAGGCGGATCGCATGGTGCGTGGGAGGGGGGTTGCTTGTCAATTTCCGCAAACAACAAGCGTAAACAAGTTTTTGTTGCCGGGCGACGACCGTCGACACTATAGAACTTATATGATGCCTGCCATGTCATCGCCCTTTTCATTCCTAGTGGGACTACGCAATTCTGTGAATGAAAAATGTATTCAGAATGATCCCAAGAAAAATGCGCTCACCGGTTTCGACCGCTGGTGTGATGCGCGTCTCATCAGACGCCTCCGCTTCCCGCGTCACACCAGTGGGAAAGGCGTGACCGGGCACAAGCCAAGTCAGATTGTGTTTTGCCTTCTATTGAGTGGCAAACACAACAAGGGTGCGAATTCATATCCAGTGGAAATCACATTTTACGAAACAAACAAATGTAACTATTGCCATCTATTTCTGTCAAGAGAGACCACCGAAGGCTCTTTAGTTCGAGCCAGCCAGATTGGATGAGTATTTCTCATGAAAGCAGGATTTGCCACTTTTTGGTGGGCAACCCGAATTTTGTTTTTTTTTTTTACTTCAGATTCGGAATAAACGACCACTTGCACTTTAGTTCGATCCAGCCAGATCGAACGAGAATTTGCCATGAAAATAGGGTTGCCATTCTTGAGGTTGGAATCGTTAGGGAGTTTTTAATTTTATCAGGATTTTAGACGTTTTTTTTTCTCATACTCGAGATAATGACAACATAGAAGCGATTGTATAAGCCCCCCCCCCCTATCTACGCCACTGGTAGCCACAGTACCTTGTAGCAAAACACCTTCATATAAAATACAAACAAATAGTGCTTGGTGCTAGTCGCTTCACTTGATCGCTAGTCGCGAGCGATCGTCGCACGTGAATAGCAATACAGACAGAGCTTAACAAAATAGATTTGCGAACGCTAAATCACATTTTTTTAACGGTGTCTTGGTTTTTATACATCGAGTGAACTTAAAAATAAAAGTTTAAAGCAACGTGCATACAATAAATTGTTTGAATCGGAAATATGGCGACTCGATGTCAACAACTAGTAAAACCGACGAGCCATACTGCCAATACTTTCACAAGCAAAACCGCTAATCTATCATCTATGTTTAGACACATAACACACACATAGCGTAATTTTCAAAGAGTGACCCACATTGGGCGCCGCCCACTGGGTTATTGAATGATGTTGATCGTAAGTCTGTAATACGTTTCTTATTTCCAACTAAAATCATATCATGTGTGGATTTCGTTTAAAGGATTTTAACGAACAAAAATCTCAAGGATTTCGCACCAAATCTGAAGGTCGCAGTTGGGAATGCTTTCATATGACTCAGTCGAAAATAACATTCGTCGAGCTACACATGTCATTTAAGCCTTTTGATATACGACAGTCTTTTCCACAACATCATTCTTCAACCGGAGACGACAAAAACATCAGAAAAAAGAAAAACAATTATTCCCTTTATGTCGCTTAGAGAAAATTTGAATGAAAACCATTTTATTTGGTTCGAGAATTTCAATGGCATCAGTTGCTCACCTGGTTTATGTGGTAAATGCGTAATACAAATCCCATTGGCGGAATACCAGAAGCCCCGATATTAATGCTTTGAAACTTGAACCCCCGCTGAGACTGATTTACCTATAAAGCCTATTTTTCCGTCTCGTTTGTTCAGCAGAGAAAAATAAAAGGTGAACGCCAAAAAAACATCTGTTCCGTGAACAATACGATACTTTATATATGTATCTACTCGTAAGATGTTTTCTTGAATGAATGCAACTATGATTCTTATAACGCGTCGTTGCGTCCAAGAACGTGACCCTTTTGTTTGAAAATAAAAGCCTCCAAACGTGTTATAGCGTAAAAGGTGGCGGACGAAGAATTTTATTCCGCCCCGAACCATAAAACCAACAAGCTTCCCCCTGTTGTGGAAATTGAGAAGTCGTGTAATACAAGTATTAGTAAATATTCGCTGCAAGTTTCTTTGTGGCAAATGTGACGGAATAATTCACTCCGTAATTCAGTTCCGCCTGGCGACACCAACAATCGAATTATATAATTAAGAGTGTGTGTATGTGGACAAAAACTAATTGAATCATTTCTATTCGTAATGAAACAGGATACCTGCGGCTAGATTGAGCGATAGCGTCCATCCAAACATCACTCAGCTGAATTACAGCGCTCAATGGATACGTACGGAGAAACCGGGGACACGTCTTGTTCCAGATAAAAAAAAGCAGACAAAAGATAAATTGATGACACTTACACCATGTCTACGAGTGACACACTCATGTCCAATACCATACGTAACTATCCACATACTAACCTTCTGATCCTTCCATCCGACTAATGGTGGAAAACATATCACGAAGGATAAGACCCATATACCGGCAATCAATGATTTGGCCTTTTTAGTCGACATGATGCTAGGATATGTGACCGGTCTGGTGACAGCCACATATCGATCCAATGAAATGGCGCATAAATTCAGGATCGATGCTGTACACATCCACACGTCCACGGCTAACCATATACGACACCACACATCACCAAAGATCCAGACCTGTGGAATACAAGAAGAATTTTTTAGAAGAATAAAGAAGTATTTTCTATATGCTGGTGTACATGGAAAGTATCTATGAGACTCAATAAATTAAATTACATTCGTTTAGATTGTGGTTGGAAAGATGCTATGGGCATGAAAAGGTAATTGGAAAGTCAGTGGAAAGGAAAATGAGATATTATGTAGTTTCTTTAAGCAAGGACACATATGTACATATCCAGGATTTCGTTATTTGCCAATATAAGGCTTAAGACATGTCGGCTAAATGAATTTATATTGCAATGAGCAGCTTTCAATGATGGGCCATGAAAAGTTACGTTTTTCACCCTTTTGGTCGCATCGCCATGGTATCCTATCAATTTCTAGCATTCCCGTTACACTGCCTTAGATCCGGTGCACATGAGCGTCAAAAGTAATCGGAACGCCGCGCCGCGTCACTTTCAATCCTATCTCTTCAGTGCACATAAGGTGATAGGACACGTCAGTCTGCATTATATTAGCCCGGCCAAACACTGTCGAACATGAACTCAAACTTCGTGTGAAGTGTCTTGAGCCATTTGGAAATTTTAACGCAACGATTGAGGAAAGGTGATTCTCAAGCGAATAGCTCAATAAACACAAATCTGAAGGAAATTGGCCAATGTGAACATGTTCATATTCGAATTTGAGTGTGTGTGGCCGGGTTTAATCAAAATTTATCTGCGGACACAGCCTCACATATGGACGGGCGTATTCTCAACTGTATACTATTGAAACGCTGGAGATAGAAAATGACGCAGATAGGGGCACAAACAAGCGGCAGCCCAGATAAAGCTATCGAGACAGGCCGAGAGTATAGCTACCGGCGCCCCTTGTACGAGTATATTGCCCCAATACTCCTAATGAATTTCTTCCTATCCGATTGAAAGTGCCGCGGTGCGGCGTTCGAATTACTTTTGACGCTCATGTGAACCGGCTTTTAGCCCCGGTGCACATGCGCGTCCAAATGATGCTGGACGCCGCGTCATTTAAGCTCCTCCTTCTTTGATATCTATCTGCGTTTCAATTCACATGATGTGATAGGACGCAGCGGCACTCCGTATTATGTAAGCCGGGCCACACAACGTCGAACAGGAACCAGATTTTTACGTGAATTATCTTGAACCATTCGGAGGAAATTTCAAAACATTGATTGAATAAAAGTGATCCAGAAGCGAATAATTATACATAATTATACTCTAGACCTTATTAAGATGTAGGGTATGATACAAATTTGTTTTTCGTCTCAACGTAAGTATGTAACACCTAATGCTTCGCTTATACGTGAACATTGAGCAAAACACGGAGCGTTGAAAAATTGCATTGAAAAGCACCAACAACAAAAAGATACCTTACTTTTCTTACATGACCAACATGAATTCACGAGCATTTGGGTCGTTTGCACATGAGATGCCAACAACTATCACCATCTGGTGGTAATTTGGTCCTACTGCAGGTGTGCATCAGTATACAAAAAGACTTTCTCGCCCATGAAGAGAAACAGAAACCAAACCTGGCGGATATGGATATCTCCTGATTCAGTGTGGTGACGCCAATTCACTGGAGTACTGGTTGAAAGTATTTTGAGTCCTTTGATCCGGACTGATGGCATTTTGAGTTCTTTGGCGGTAAAAAATGTCCTTTTTGTCAATAAAATGATACCAAGGCAAGATGGGTGTCATATCAATGGTGATCATGATGCGAATGCATTAAACTGCCTTTTCCAGTTTCGCACTCCGAGCAGCTTATGGCATCTTCCAATCATTTTTATTGTCTTCTGCGCATTCTCGTACCTTTACCCGTACTTTCCAAGGCATTTTTGTGTATTCGATGTCCGTCCATTCGCGCTCGGTGGCCGTGATCGCTCGGTCACCGCTCTACGATACTAATCTAGGAACATCCCTGTTTCGCGAATATTAGGAGAATTCTCTCTATTCAATTTAGAGAGAATTCTTAAAATTTCTTCATTGCGTCATTTCCGCTAGAGGAATCCATTTTCGCTTTAGGTGATAGGAACATAGAACCCACGCGGGGGGATTTGTAGGTCTTAAAGTGGAAATTTTTTCGTTTTTGTGAAAGTTCTCTCTAATCAAATAGAGAGAATTCTCCTAATTTTTACGAAACAGGAATGTTCCCTAATCTAGAGCTCGGATATCAAATCTAGGCACGATCAAAAACTGCCTGTGAGTACTAATAGAAGTCTCACAGTGCTCCGAACTTGTCAGTATAAAGACGGCGCGGATAGGAGGTGCAAGCTAGCAACTGCATTTCCGAAAAGTAGGTATGCTATTGAAACGTCAACAAGGCATAGAAATGCTAGAGATGTTGACGCGCCCATGCCCCTGGAAGGGTCAAGGCAATTAGAGCATTCGCTTTACGTATTTTCGTAACCTCACAAAAAGAAAGGTGTCTGGTTCGTCAAAACGTTCGTACAGTTCGTAAATGTTCTTCCTTCACCAGAGGTCTCCATCACGAGTCGGTCCAAGAATTCGTCTAAGAACCCTCTCTTCAAAGGCAATTTTGTAACTTTCTGACGACTGTCAACGTCACTAGGTTGTAAGAGAAAATAAAAAAAAAAAATGTATACGAGTATTTCAATTTTCTCTTATAACCCATCGACGTTTTCACGGTGGATGACGTCGTTGAATCCCAAATAGATGTCCAGTGTCTATCAGTTCTTGTGTTTATTTTTACTGTTTACTCACGACGATATAAAAATAGCTGGCGCAACAGTCCAATCAGAACCATGGCCTCGAGATGAGCTACCACGGAATGTTTTGTGCAGATGTGTGTGATCAACATCATGTTTAACCGAGTTATTTACCTCATAAATGGGTACTAATTTAACACCTCATTCCTCTCATAGTCCGACACGTAAGTCCCCTTTTTTATCGAAAACTACTGCATTCAGTGGGAATTAAACCGGGGCCCAGCATAGAAAGCGAACGTGCTAACCGTTGCGCCACCCGGATTAATATATAATAAGATCTTAAGACAATGTAGTCAGAATCAATTTCTCATCATAAAATATCTGAAACTTAAGGGGGGAAACCACATTAGGAGGTTTTTAAAGTCCAATTTCTTTTATTGCATAAATTGTCAGCTTAACAATCCAAGAATACGCTGCCAAAATTTCAAAGCGAAATTCCCATTCGTTTGAATTTTCACATCTCCCGTCACTGGGCTACTGCATGCTCGTGCCGCCGCCTTCAAGTTCAGAAGTTTTCGCCAGATGGCGCTGCCGGGCCTTAAGGTCACTTTGGCAAATCTTCACTCCGTCCACATGCACACTTCAGGTGTCCTCAATACCAGTCAATTAGAAGATTCTGCTGAAAGTTCAGTTTCCACCGTCAAAAAACTGGCCTTAAAAGTACATGCTACTTATGAAGTAAATGGGGTCGTATCTAGGCCACTTTATTTCCGTCGTGCATCCATTTTCCACCCTCCAGAACGTCCGGCGTTTTTTCTTTTTATTATCGCGGAACATTAGTATCTTTCATATTACAAATCGGTAGCCTTGTTAAAATGACATACAATACATTTAATGCTTTTGTTAAATCTTTATCACTTTAAAACCGTCAAACATATCGCTGGAGAATTGCCAGACTTCTCATTCTCTCATTCTGACATTAAAAAGTGCCGATCGTGAAAGTTCTAACAATGTTGCTTCAATGTAACAGAGTCCGTTGTTGGCTCTCCAACTATTTCTAAGTCAACGGCCATGCATTTTCAAATTTTCATTTTTAATGTTATCCATCAAATAGAACGTACTTCATTGTATTTCTCAATTTCGTCGAACAATATTTATCACGGCTAAAGCAGATGGCTAATCCCTTCCATTGCTCTCCATAAAGCGACCTTGTTTCGGACGGTATCTAATGAAAGCCGTCGATATACCCATTATAAAAAAAATCCATTTCGATACGGAAGATACATATCTTCATTTTCGATTCAATTTGCCATTAAACTCAGCTCATTCCCAACATCCCACCGTAATATTCCATTACTCTTTGTTCGCTAAAAACAAATACCTTCTTATCCTGGCCGATCAGCCGTAACGTCAACATTAACCGAAGACCTATCACGTTCATATCAGGATCCCCGCTCTTAATGGCAGTGGACGTTATCCCTGGGAAAAAAACAATGCTAAAGAAAAAGGGAAAAAAATGTATCGGAAAGTGAAAATCAATAAGGACATTTTTACTTTTCTCGTATTTTGTATAATAAATGAGTACGCTCACGTCACAATGGATCGCGCGCTCTGTTTTTTCCAGCTTTTGTTTCGGCAGTGTCCTTATCAGATATTCACGCTTATCTGCTGTACATAAGTTGCGAGCTGAAATTTTTTGAGCTGCGGAAGTCAAGTTGGATGACTGGGGTGAGACCGCAAATTCTTTATACAGAATACCGACGACGCAAGTGTTGTATATTTGGGAAGTAGGACAAACAACAAAAAGCAGGGGGCAGGAAACACGAGACAGTCGATGACGAACGTCGGTGGAGGAATGCCAAAAATGGAATTTGACAATTTTGTGTTTGGCCTATGGCGGATACTATAAATAAGAAAGTCGCGTGTCTTTAAATTGTAAAGAATGTGGTTTGTTGACATCCGGGTATTTTGAGGTGATAGCTGCATAAAAAAATACATTCCGTATTGGTTCAAATTTACAAGATACAAAACTGACTGAAATTGGGATTTGGGTCACTGACATAAAACTTGTGTATAGTATTTCAATTTTTGAAGCTTTGAGCAGCATACAAGTTTCAGAAAAATGTAAACGGCTAAGGCACGACTCAAATTGTGAAGAGTCAGGAGTCCAGTTCCCCAGAGAGACCCAAAACCAAAACCCCAAAAAGATACATAATATTCAAAGGAACAAATAGGCTGGAAAGATTATTTTTTTTCAACGAGTAAATGGTAGCTTTCAGTGCACACATTGACCTCCATAAGTACCTAACTTTTACAAATTGATTCGTGTCATCTTCAGGGAATCCTAACGAGAAATACGTGACCTTATATTTAGTAACACAATTTTCAAGGCTCCAACACCTTCGAAATTTTATTTATTTTCGTGTGTGTTTTTTTTCCATATCATACGTCTTACAAGATACGGACCAACTTGACAGGATTTACAACCTAGAAATTTTGTTATAAATATAAAGGTAAAGCGTAGTAAAGGAACATTTAATGTATGTACACACGTCAAACGCAGCGCCCTTAATTTCTGTCTCGTCGCTGAAATACGAGTGTGTTAAAAAATAATTCGTCTGTCGATGACATTTAGACGCACATACTCGCTCTAGATTTTTCCAGACATCATAATCTTTTGACAGCAACATAAGAAAAATATAAATAACGATTTGTTACAAAGTTATGTAGAAAGACTGATGGGTTACTTAGAAACAACCGAATCAGTGTAATTCATGGCAAGAAAGCGGTTTGATTGAAATCAACAACAGAAGAAAAATGACAAGAATTAATGTAATGTACCTATAATGGTTTGATTTATAGTTCACTCAAATGGTGTCGTAAGACGGCTGATCCGCAAAAAAAAAATACAGAAGTTACAGTAACACGAAAATCTGGCATTTTCTGAAAGAATGGTCTAAAATAAAATTAAAGTACATATTCCTAATAAAAAGGTCCGAACGAATGGTTCTACTACTACTCAATTACCCTAACCCCTTGTGGGGCATAGCGTGTCAACTGTTCCATGTGGCCCAGTTGACGTGGCATAAACTGGTTTTAGAGAATGCAGTTGCCAGCATGCACCTCCTGCACATCCATGGCCACGAACGTCGTCGTGGACGGGATTCGCACTCGAAACGTCGGTAGTCAAACATGACACTGACGGCTCAACACACTGCGATACCGGTCGCGCTAGAGGACACTGAAATTTGGGCCATTTTCGACCAAGTAAAATAAAGCGGTTAATATGGCCAAATTTTAGCAAAGCTATGCGCTCGATCATAAGAAAAAAAGGCTTGCTGTACGGCGAGCAAGAGTCTCACACAGAAGATGCCCGTGAGTTTCATCATCAGCCCTAAGCCGACCATAGGCGATTCGGAAATATTCTCCGGATAAAATGATCAGTACTGGCCTTCCGAATTTCCCAATCGTGTATGTAGAAATTGGACTGTTCCGTCGGACTGTTCAGTCCCGATTTACTATCGAAAATCGATCGGTGAAAACTGTTCAATCCACCTGTATTCAATGTTGTTGTATTCAATGTTCTTGCAATGTGCAAGTCCGAATTATATTTATACCCTAGACTTATAGTATAGGGTATATTGTTTTCGTCACGACGAAAATATGTAACACCTTAAAGGAGGCTCCGGAGGTATAGCAATGTATTTATATAAATGACCAGGGTCATCTCCTGATTCGATTTAGCCATATCTGTCTGTCTATCCATTTGTCTGTCTATCCGTCTGTCCATCTGTCCGTTCGCAGGATAACTTTCGACAGAGTGAAGCTAGAGCCCTGAAATTTTGGTCAAATGTTGCCAGTATGATCTGGTTGGTTGGTAATGAAAATGGGCATGATCAGGCCAATAGAACGCCTGCCTTCTGAAAGGTTTTCCGTCTCCGGTCAAGTCAAGGCCTTTTAACTGAACAGTTTTTCCGGATCGATTTTCGATTGTGTATTCGGTCGACTGAACAGTTCAATTTCTACATATGTACACTGACTGAGCAGTTTTTCCGGAGAGGAATGCCGTACCGTATATGTACGGCTTTAGAGAAACGACAGCTAAGATAATACAATATATTTGATCGTCAGGTTTCTCCAAAGACGTGAGTGTTCTATGAATGGTTCGCAGATAATCCTGACTCGATTCCTACTAAAGTTGAGCAGCTACGGCTACGTTAGTGTTAATAATAATTTGGCCTGCCTTACACCAGGTAGAGTCTTCCACAACAAGGCTGCTATTTCCCGTTGCCAATCTGGGTTGCTGTGTTTCATAAAATTTTCTCCAAAAGCCATGCTCGGCGTCTGTATTGTAGCAATGTACGAATATATACAAAGAAGCCAGCCTATCTTGACGCGCTCGGTAGTCATGAGGTCTCGGTCGCGCTCTACGATTCTGAGGCTCAATCCTCGGCGAGTTACTAAAAACTATCTGCAGCTACTATTTTGCGCAGGAAAACGAAGCTCCGCATCTATGAGACGATCATACGACCTGTGCTGTGTTATTGCTGCAAAACTTGTACCCAGGCTCAACCCTCCGAAGACAGCCGTGACACCTGAGCCTGAGTCAGCGAGTAACAAGGTGGACGCGCGTTAGATAGCTAGCTCGGCTATCGGTAGTGTGGGCGGGGTTTTAGTCACTTGCTGCATCTACAACGCTACAAAAAATTATTTCGCGTGTCGACCCGATTGCCGAAACTACACGGGAAGTCCCTCACAGGATACGAAAAAAAAAATGGACTGGTGAAAATCCCCAACCGTCCCTACCACTAGCACGGCGGCCCCCTGGTGGCGATGGGGCTAAGCGCTCCCTCTCTTACCTTGGGCTGAGCCACGCAAAAATTGCTCAACCCAACTAGCCAACCGATGAAAAAATGAACCGACGAGAGCGGAAGAGTGGGGGCCCTAGGGAAGGTCAAGAAGGAAGACCGCGTTTATTCCGAACTCATATTATCATATTTTCCCTATTCTTCCAATTTTCAATGGTGTCAATATCTAAAAATGCATTAAATTTTACATACGACCTATTACAGTAACAGCGACGATATATATTTTTTGGAAGCTCTAATATGTCCTTTAAAGGATAGAATACATTCAAACTTAATTAAAAATAAAAAATAAACTCCGATTTTTTCGATTTTTATCCATCTTGCGACATTGTGCGACGCTGAATGGCTACTCGCGAATGAAATGTTTTTTTTTTTTACTACTGATAGTAGATTTTCGAACTGCATGCTTCTCCGTGATTTGTAAAACTTTCGATTTTGTATCAATGCATATCGCATTTTGTATTTTTTGTTTTGACGTATTTTTCGTATTTTCATATGGCTTTTGCGTTCACTGTAATCGAGCATTTTCTCATTAGGGGGGTCCAGGTTTTTTAGTGGGTAGTAGCCAAAAACCCATACTGATCTTTGAGGGGACGAAATCGAGACCTTTTTCGAGTGCATTTATCGTCTAAAATTGGAATAAAACCGTATCCTGTGCATCTCCAAGCCAGTGACCAAATCAGTACGGTTTTCTAGTTGCTAAATGGCCAAAACCCGTATCTATCTCGTCCATTTGAGAAGAAATGCACTCTGAAACTGCACTCAAGGAATTGCCGCTTTAGGAACTACAAATCTCCCGTGTGTTGCTTCTTGATTCCCACCTGCTAAAGCGGAAATTCACTCTGAGGGCGCTCACAAGACATTTCCGCTTAGAGAACTACAAATACCCGTGCGCGGGTTTTAGGTTCTTACCACTTGAAGCGGAAATGGACTCTGATCCCACACTCAAGAAATTTCTTGGTTCTTACCACCTAAAGCTAGAATGAACGCTAAAACCGTATCAATTTGGCCACTGGCCACATAATGAACACAGTTTCCGAAATACGTCTCCGGGTCAGATCTTCCGAAGAGTTGGTTAACCTAGCAAGATGTTATCATGTTAAAACAACACAGTCAAAAGCGTGACGAACCGTCGATCATAGTACCCTCCAATAAAAAATTCTTCGTCTATAAAATACATACAATGTGTATATGTGTATATGTAACACCAACAAACTTACCTTATAAACTTCCCATGTCGCTGAGAATGGAAGAACGGCCAAACCTACAAGTAGGTCAGCAACAGCTAAATTCACTATAAAATAATTCGTAACACTACGCAATTTGTTTGAACAAAAAACGGCGGCTATAACTAAACAATTTCCCACTATCACTAAAACATTGATAACACCGAGAATGGTTAGCGATAGTAAACGTCCTGGATCTGTCCATTTTACCGATTCTATTAAATAATCACACGTTTCATTCATGGCGATGACGTAACAATGGATGGATATATCGTTTCACCACCTGTAACGAAAAATAGGAAAAAAAACGTGAGAAGTGAATAAAGGTAGATTTTTTTTTGTATGCATAATTAATTTTGGGATGGAAACAATAGAGATACTCGGACATGTTGGTAAACTATGCATGATTGGTAACTACACACTTCGATAAAGCTGGTCCGAAAAGGACGAATCGATTTATGGGTGAGATAGGAAATGATATTAGGAAGGAGTTTCAGTCGGTGCACATTGTTTTTTTTTTAAGTAGAATACATAATCCTATGTATTATGTAGAATAATAATAAAAAAGTAGCGGACTTGATTGAAAGTAAGTAAGTGTAATAAATTCGGGCCTATTTAATGCTAGTTCCATATAGTCGAAAAAAATGTTTTACACTTTATTTTTATACCCTAGACTTATAGTATAGTTATACCCTAGACTTATAGTATAGGGTATATTGTTTTTGTCACGACGAAAATATGTAACACCTTAAAGGAGGCTCCGGAGGTATAGCAATGTATATATAAATGATCAGGGTCACCTCCTGATTCGATTAAGCCATGTCTGTCTGTCTGTCCGTCTGTCTGTCTGTCTGTCTGTCTGTCTGTCTGTCTGTCTGTCTGTCTGTCTGTCTGTCTGTCCGTTCGCACGATAACTTTCGATAGAATGAAGCTAGAGCCTTGAAATTTTGGTCAAATGTTGGTAGTATGATCTAGTTGGATGGTATTGAAATTGGGCATGATCAGGCCAAGAGAACGCCTACCTCCCCTACATATGTAAAATATTTAAATGTATCTATAACTCCCGATTAAAAAATCATGAAAAGCTCTAGCTTTGGTATATTACTAGTGAGGATATTCTTATATTCTCCTGGGAAAATAAAATCGATCAGTTGGAAACTAACGGTAATTTTCTCACAAAGAGCCCCGTACTACCCTACTTTTCAGGTTTTTTGTCTATAACTCTTGAACCAATTGACGTAGACACCTGATTTTTGGCATGTAACCCTGAGGAAAGAAGCTGCTTAAGATTCTGTAAGTTGGGCATAACCAGACCAAAGGAACACCTACCTCCCCTACAAATTTCAAAAAATTAAATATTCGTTTAATTCCGATAACTTTCGATAGAATGATACTACCGAGTTAAAAATTTCGCGGAATGTTGCTAGTAAGACCTACTTAGTTGGTATTGAATATGAGCAAGATCTGACAAAAGGAACCCCCACCTCCCCTACAAATGAAACATCAAATAAGCGATAACTTTTGATTGAATGAAACCAGTGGCTTGAAATTTTGGTCAAATATTTGGAGTGAGCTTGAGTTAGTTGGCATTAAATATGGGTAAGATCCGACCTAAGGAACCCTTACCTCCCCTAGAAAGGAAACTTAAAATTAGCGATAACATACGACAAAATTAAGCTAGCGACTTGAAATTTTGGTCAAATGTTTGCAGTAGGGTCCAGTTGGCTAATATTGAAAATACGTAAAATCCAACCAACGAAACCCCTACTTCCCCTATAAATGAAACTTCAAATAAGCGATAACTTTCGATAGAGTGAAACTAGAGACTTGAAACTTTGTTTAAATGTTTGTAGGGTGATCTAATTAGTTGGTGGCAATGATGGGCAAGATCCGACCCAAGGAACCCCTACCTCCACTACAAGTGAAATTTCAAATAAGCAATAACTTTCGATAGAATGAAGCTAGCGACTTGAAAAATTCGACAAATATTTGTAGAATGGGTTAGTTAGTTAATTGATTTTGAGAATGGTCAAGATCCAACTGAATGAGTGCCAACCTCCCCTATGAACTGGCCATATAGGAGACCCATTCTTAATGCATGTGGTCGTTGCCAATTGGTACTTTTGGTATCACCACTAGGTCTGTACAAGTCTAGGGTATACACGCTTCGGACTCCGGGCTGAAGCGAAGCTTCGGCCTGGTTAAAAGTTACAGTGGTGTAATAGAAAAAAAAAACAAATGTTATTTTTTTAGTCATAAACTGCTCGTTATATTTCCAGCAAGACATTTGTCTCCGATCTCAGTGGAATTGAAAAGTCTTAGCGGTTCCATTCATCGCTTTGCCCTCGAAGCTGGAAAAATTCAAATGTCTTCGATCATACATTGATTCTGGTAATCAATTTACCTGAAATTTGTATTCATTTGAAAGTATCTTTGGCGACGCATGTTGTCATATCATGAAATACGGAATATGTTTTTTTCTATAAGCTTGCGGGATACAGTCCGCCGATAAATGAAAAGTGCCGTGAAATCAATACAGAAAGAGATTTGACGACACTTCTAGTTTCTGGACGAATTGTACATCATATCATATCACATCTACACATTTATACACTCATCGATCCGAATCCTATCTCAGTGTCGATTCTTTGACTACAGTCATCGAT
Organism: Chloromyia formosa; assembly: GCA_964017055.1. Lineage (NCBI taxonomy): Eukaryota > Metazoa > Arthropoda > Insecta > Diptera > Stratiomyidae > Chloromyia > Chloromyia formosa. The sequence continues at coordinate 14,229,874 of OZ024813.1, read as the reverse complement.
CCTAATTCGATCTCAGCGTCGATTCCACTGACTGACTACAGTTATCGATTCTACATCGACTACCGTTCTTCTTTTAAATAATTTGGCGGCTGTTGCCCTTTGAGTTTCGCAGTCAATAGGTATAGTAAATCTGCTGCTGCTTGCTGCATTTTTTTCCGTTTTGTTATGGGCGACCGGTAGCGCAGTGTGTTGAGGCATCAGTCTCATGTTTAACTACCGGCGTTTCGGGTTCGAATCCCGTCCACGACGACGTACGTGGCCATGGATGTGCAGGAGGTGCATGCTGGCAACTGCATTCTCCGAAACCAGTTTATGCCAACGAAATGCCAACTGGGCCACATGGAACAGTTGACGCGCTATGCCCCACAAGGGGTTAGGGCAATTAAGTACCAACGATTTGAAATTTGAAGAGCAATATGGAACTTCACAAACAACAAAAAGTTTGCTCTTACAATCTGTTTCGATCTCTTAGTATTCACTTTCAGTGCAGTGGTCCTTACTGAAGAAGAAACTTGCACAGGCTTCTCACGCTTAGCATGGCCACACACTGTTGAGCATGAACTCGTACTCAAGCACGAATATGGTACTAGTGTCCTCCGAATGGTTCAAGACACACACACACTTCACAAATCCGAAGAGAATTTACCATGTTCGTATTCGACAGGGTGTAGTCACGCTAACGATAAACAGGCATGCAGTCATTTAGAATATGTATTTAAAGTTGAATGCTGAGGAGTTCGGAGATGACATCGAAGAACCACCTACCAATCGTCAAATTTTGGAAGCCCTAGCGCCAAATAGACGGTGTGACATATTACATGATAAATATTATGCTCCGCTCACTAGTTTAAAAAAAAATGATTTACATGCGACGCAGAAGTTTGTTATACATGTTACACCGTCTATTTACTACTTTGCCTTAACCCCTAGCGGGGCATAGCGCGTCAACTACTCCTGCGCGCCATCGTACTCTGTTCTGGGCAATGGGGCGCAACTCCCCAAAAGACTTACCCAGTACCTGACACTCCTTTGCCACAGATCGACGCCATGTGATTCGAGGACCCCTCTTGGTCGTCCTTGGTTGGAAATGGGGTTCCATTTCATGGCATGCATAGCAATGCAGTTATCACTCTTCCGCAATGTGTGACCTATCCACTGCCATTTTCGCCTGCGTATCAATTCGTCGATTGGCATCTGACCCATACGCCGACTTAGCTCTTCATTTGATATTGTTTCGGGCCAGAAAATTCTTAAAATTCGACGAAGACATGAGTTGACGAAAACTTGCAGCTTTCTGGTAACTCCTACGGAAACTTTCCATGTACTGCTCCCATACAAAAGCACTGATAGTACCAGGGAGCGAAACAGGCCCAGCTTGGTCTTGATGCTGAGATAACTGCTCTGCCAGATTTTGGACAGCATGCCGTATGCGCGTTTAGCCTGGTTGATACGACGAGCGATGTCCTGCTCCGTACCACCATTTTCGGCAACAATGCTACCCAGGTAGACGAAGTTGTCCACCTTCTCCACAGACTGCCCATTAATATTGATGGCAATAAGTGTCGGATTTCTTTTTCGCAACGGCGGGCTAAGAACCTTGGTCTTGTTGGTATTAATCTTTAGCCCAACCTTGCTTGCCTCCCTCTCGAGATCTAACGCCATTGCGGACAGATCCATGATTTTGTGGGAGAGTAGGCATATGTCGTCAGCGTAGTCAAGATGTTGTAGATAAGATGTCAAAGTCCATTGAATTCCTCTGTCGAGTCCGGATAGGGCTGCATGCAACACATCGCCGATCACAATGAGGAATAGGATCGGTGAGAGGATGCACCCCTGCCGAACTCCACTGCGAATCTCAAAGTCCCCCGACACCTTACCTTTATGCAGAACGCGAAATTTCGCGCCGTCATAGGTTGCCTTAATAATAGCCACAAGCTTCTCAGGGATGCCTCTCCTGCGCAAGGCCGCCCATATAGAATCCCGGTTCACACTATCGAAAGCCTTTTCGAAATCGATGAAAAGTAAGTGAAGCGGAGAATCGTATTCAGCGCATTGCTCGATGATGATTCGCAAGGTGTTAATGTGATCGACACAGGAGAATCCGGATCGAAAGCCAGCCTGCTCTTCATCAATTGTGTTTTCTAAGTGGGCCTTTAGTCTTTCCAGGACGATTTTAGCTATTATCTTGGCAACGGCAGGAAGCTCACAAATGCCTCTCCAATTATTACAGTCTGTGAGGCTACCCTTCTTTGGAAGTTTGATGATCAAACCTTCCTTCCACTCAGTGGGAAAGGTCTCTGTATTCCACGCTTTATCAACAAATCGGCAGTTACGCTTGGGGCTGCTTGATAAAGTTCGGCAGGGATGCCGTCAAGTCCGGCGGCCTTTCCTCGTTTTAGTGCAATAATTGCAGTGACTATTTCCTCTTTAGTCGGGGCAGTGGACCGTATACGCACATTTTGATGGTTAGCTAAATTATCTATATGAGGGGGAACTTCACCAGAGGTTACACGGTTCAAGACTGCGGCGAAGTGTTCTTTCCACCGCCTCATTTGATCTTCTTCCAAGATAAGTAGCTTTCCATCACTATCCTTCACCGGATGTTGGCAGGAGTTACGACCAGCTGTAAACTCCTTTATGGCACCGTATACGGCGTTTAAGTTGTTACTTCTAGCGGCTTCTTCTGCTGACGCTAAAAGAGAATTGGCATAAACTCTTTTATCGCGTCGCACACTACGCTGAACTTCTCGAGCTTTCTGACGGTAAAGGAGTTCGATGCTGCTTCGATTGTCGTCTGATGCTGCAGCCAAATGAACTTTCAGCTCCTTTCTTTCAACAATCCGCTGCCATGAAGCGTCGGACATCCAGGGCTTATTCCGGCAATCCGGGTTTGGGCCAAGGATGGTATTTGCGCTTTCAATGTACGCATTTTTTATGGCATCCCAGTTTTCGTTTATGTCACTATCTGGGTGACTAGTTATCTCAGCCGCTTTTTGCGCAAGATGGTCATTATATTGTTGTAAGACAGCTGGATTTTTTAGTCGAGTGGTGTTGAATTTGCGGGGCCTGGATCTTTCGTCGCTGGGGCGGCGCACGGCTGCAATACGCAATCGAACATTAGCGATCATAAGATAATGGTCTCTTCCCATCCCAATATCGGCACCCTTCTTGTTTCGCACGTCCAGGAGGCAACTCTTGAATCTTTTACTAATGGCAAAATGGTCGATCTGATTTTGTGTTCTGCGCCGATCAACAGAGGACCAACTGATTTTGTGGGGGTCCTTATGCTCAAACATAGTACCACCGATGAAGAGACTGTGAAAGTTGCAGAACTCTACAAATCTTTCACCGTTGTCATTACGATCACCAAGACCGTGTCTCCCCATCACATGTCTGAGCCCATAGTTATCAGCGCCAACTTTAGCATTCAAATCACCCATAACCATTATAATGTCACCTTTAGGTGTTCTGCTCTGAACGGCGTTTAGTTCTTCGTAGAAGGAGTCTTTTGCCAAGACATTGTCGGGTTCAGTAGGGGCATAACATTGTATTATTGAGATGTTCCTCATTTTGGTCCGGAACCTGGCGGTCGAGACCCTGTCAGAGACCGGTTCCCAGGATAAGAGACAGTTTCGCACGGCTCTGGTTAAAAGGAGCCCCACACCTGACTCACGACGACTACCGGTAGCTTTACCGGAGTACAACATTACAGTGCTGCCCGTTGGAGAGATGAATTCTCCGCTGTTCCACCATCTTATCTCACTAACTCCTAAGATATTTAATTTGTACCTCAGAAATTCACTTTCTAATTGAAGAAATCGTGCGTTCTGGGGACCTTCTGATCCATTGTCCAGGAGAGTACGCACATTCCAGAATCCAATCTTTGTCATTGTACGATAGCTAAAAGTCGTAACCGTTGAGTCAGTCCTTATCCGAGGCATAGTTGACGTTTCGTTAGCATATAAAGATTTCGGATAGTGCAAGTTGCTGGCATACACATCCTGTCCTTTGATTGTCGGTTTTAACGACAGGCCCTCAAAGGGAAAGGCCGTGGTATTTTTTTTACACCCCACACCACAGGGGTACCTCAACCAAATCATCGCACCGCCATCACTGGCGGCTTGACGTTGGTTGGCAATGGTCAGTGACCACTGCCGTTCCAGGGGGCGCCCACGCGGAGGATTATGGAAGAGGAGTTTTTGCCCCCCCTATTGGCGCTTAAGGAAGTTTAAGAAAAGGAGTTCAGTTTAGATTTGTCGATTTCAGTTTAGATTTGACGACTTCAGTTTATATTATAAACATGAAAAGTTTATAGAAAAGCTAGGCGTAATTGGTGAAAAGCTAGCCAAGTTGGATGAGTTTACCAAACAAAGCATCTGCGTTATACAATAACTTTCTTATTTACGTATTACATGCTTACTTAATGTATTAATAAAAATAAACAGTAAATAAATGAGCTATATATTTCCATTTAATTAATTCAGGTGTAACGACTATTTCCTTGAATATTTTATCTAATTTTGGAGGAATTTCATGATATTTGGTCGTTTTCGCTTAATGTTATCGTCCGTTTATTGTTATCACTTCTGTTCAGTCCAAACGTGATCACAATAAGCGGGGCCCACTGTAGTTTATGTAGACACGCGATTATCTCGTATAAAGTGATGATTTGACAAGTGTCAAATTGATAAATTTTGAACGAAATTTAATCAAAAACACTGGGCGCCATGGAAACAGTAATCTTGCCAAAATCGGATACTCTGTGCTATTATTTATATTACTCGATTATATAGCGTGGAGAAACACCGCATTCTACCACCGCGTATTTCATCATCATCGTTGCGCAACAACTCAACGTCGAGCTATGGCCGCGTATTTGCATTAGAAATTTTCACTGCTTCGTGTCCGAAAAGGTCCTTTTCGCCTCCCCGATGGTTTAAAATGCTTCCATCAGCACTCCTGAGCACACCCCTTTTCACCTCTTATCACGCGACACCCATATCGATCGTACTCCGCTTCATGTCCAAAAAGGTTCTTTTGCCTCACCAAAGGGTTAGAATGCTTTCAACAGCACTCCTGTGCACTCCTCCTTTCACCTCGAATCACGCGACCCCTATATACGAATGCACCACAATTTCTTTAAACACAATGCGGAGGACTTAACCGGTAGCATGACATACAGACTGACGCTTCAACGCACCGTGCTACTTGCGTCTGCTATATCTATCATTGGTTATCTATACAAAATGTGTAATTTTGGCAATGCATTTCACCCGGAATTTCAACCCTGAATTCCCTACAGCATACGGTACTCGTTACGACTTTTCGCAAATTCTAATCAGAATTCAGGACCACCTTTACTGATGCTGCAATTCACAGTAACTTTATAGTTTTGCACAACCTTAATTGCAGCTATTCATTACCAGGTTTTCCTCTCACGGCCAGTTTATTCCCCGCCCTCCATCACAAATTAAATTTTCCATTTGTCATTACGGAAGCGATGTAATTAAAACTACATAACACACAATTTGAACGAAGGAAAATCTGAAACTCAGACGAGAAAGATCTTTAGACGTCCTCGAAGATGACATTAATTACAATAATTACGAAAAAGCAATTAAAAGTCCACCACAAGTGAATGGCTTTTCATTGCATGTTGCAAGCACACAATCCTTCATTATTTTTCTCTTCCTCGTGTTTTTCAGGAGTTTTCCCTCCATTGGGTTTTCCTACACAATGTCACATTTTATTTCCGATGCAACACTGTAATGTAACTACGGATAGGTGTATGTACGAGACTGCCCGTAATACACCTCAATGACATCATGCACGTAGTACGTGTTACAATCTTTCAACGTCAAACCTGGAAGAAAATTCACAGATTTACAATGAGAAGCCGTTATAAATTGTCACAGCAACTCATACAGAAATAGGAAAAAAAAACAAATACTACGATGGAAACTCCATGAAAATTGAAGATTTCGAGAGAAAAACGAAAGCCCAGACACCAATTCGTTACGACGAATTTTGTGCCACAAGAAACAACGACCGCCACCGTTATTGTCCCTAGTTGGATGCTGGCAAAAAAAAACATAAAAGCGCGAGTCCGACAAACAAGACATGAAAGTGGGGCTTTAGTGTTTTTGGTCCACCACGACTGACATTGACCGCTTAAAAGGATACGCCACTAGGGATTTTGTGGCGCTTTCTTCCTGCCACTGCCTGCACTGTATGTAATGCATTATCGATCCGTCGTCGTCGTAATGTCGTCCGTGTTTCTTGCGACAGGCAAAGATAGATGGGACGAGTCCTTCCACAAGAAGGACATGTCTGATAGAAGGATTTACCCAGGTCTTGTCTATGTTGTCTTACACATAGATATGGAAAGATATAGAGGAAGACGTGTGAATAATGTCATGCCTGCATTTTTGTCTGTTTGATGTGCAACGACAAGGAAAAGAGATAAGAGACAGATAAGAAAGGACGGCAAGTATAAGTTGGAATATAAATAGTATTCAGCGTAAGGATGCTTGCATTCATAAGTGCGTACTTTAGGGCTAAAATGCAGTTGCTTCGCTAATGGATTTTTCATCAGATTAATTTCAGTAAAAGCATCCATGCAGTTGGCGTGCAAGATATGGTGCTGGAGTATCAGAATGGTTCATTATAATCGGTGGTGGTTGTAAATTTATTTAATTTGAATTCGAAGTGATTTGATCAGCAGATAAAATTGATGGAGGTGTTGGTGGAAAGTAAATAAATGTTTGCAGAGGATTTTCAGTTTGTTTCTGTCTACGGAAGGTAGAACATTGTCTAGGGATACCTAGGTACTGCTTTCCATGGGCGGTTTTATTATGGAATTTGTTATTGGGAACAACGAAATACATAGAGCAACCGCTCATAGACAACGGCGCTAATCTACTGAGACCACATTGGCCGCTGAAGACTTCACTTACCATAGAAGGCCGAACTGTATTGGATCAGCTGTAAGGTAACTATGATCCAAGAATCGCTGCTGCTGGTCATGTTGTAGTAACACGAACCGGCGAACCATGGTTTCCGTGTTACTTGCCTGATTGATTTTCTTTCACATATACATGGGTTTGCAGAACCAATTTGATGTTAGATGTATCATGGATCCGCGGGCAACAGCATTCATGTTCATGGGAGTCAGAGGACGAGGGAGTAGCTCTACTCAATTGCCCTAACCCCTTGTGGGGCATAGCGCGTCAACTGTTCCACGTGGACCAGTTGACGTTAAGTTGGCATAAATTGGTTTCAGTTGCCAGCATGCACCTCCTGCACATCCATGGCCACGAACGTCGTCGTGGACGGGATTCGAACCCGAAACGCCGGTAGTCAACCATGGGACTGATGCCCCAGCACACTGCGCTACCGGTCGCCCCCTTCTTCTTCTTATTCTTCCACCACATCATCAGCTCAGGGACAGGAAGAGCGAGTGGTATCTACCACTATCCTTGTCGATTTCCAAGATGAGCTAGATCACTAGAACGTCGACGAGTCACGAGATACAGCCCCTCGCTCAAGCCCTGCTTTAGAGGATAAAAGCAAGATTACTTATTTATAAGATTAATTGTATATTATTATGAAATGAATTTGCAATAAACAATACATTACCTCAAAAATTGCCCTGAGTCTGTAGACAATTTGCCGCGGTAATTTCGGTCGCGAGAAAATGCTTTTATAGAAAAGTAAAACCTCAATTGCCACATATAAAGTTTACAGTGGCACACAAGATTGGGTCTTTTGAGTAAATACATCGTGTCCTCTTTCTTCTTTCAAAATATTGTATAACGATCTGTCTTCTTTTATTATGATATTTCATAAATCTTTAACTACTTATTAAATTAGACTAATAATGTAGTAATGGAGTATAAGATTAAAAGACATTGGCCCGTTTTCTCAATGTCTGATTAAACTGCCAGTTAGCTAACCGATCAGCTTATGTAGTAGAAAATCTACTAACTTTCTTGACGGAGTTCTGTCACCTGTTTTACTCTAGTCTACGTCTGTACCGTCTCTCAGCATTTATTTGCGACTGAGTTGGATTCAAATCCTGTTCCATCGAATTAATTTTAAGAACTCTCACTTCTTTGTGATCACTTTGTCGCATTTGAAAGTGCGAGCGTAAACAGTTCTAGCTGTCAAAACCTCCGCAGGCAGTATCGGCTGTTTGGAATTCCGATAAATTTTTAACTGAAGGATGGGTGCCGTTTAGCGTTTATCTACAGGATAAACTTTAACCAAACAGTGAAAAATATCCAAAGCAACATAAATTAACTGGTAATAGCCACAGCTCCGGCATAAGGTAAAAAGGAGGTCAGAAATTTAGTAATTCTAGAATTTTTTGAGCTTTGTTTGAATGAAATTATATTGATCGTCCACACAAAATTTCGCTGAACATACATGTGTTTTATTTGAAAGTAAATAACATTGAAATTGTTAAGCCAATTCTACTCAACCAAATGGTGGTGGAGGGTCAAGAAACAACCCTCCACCATTCCGACGAAGGCTAGTAAATCTTTAGCAAGAGTTTTTTGATATCCATAGGATTCGCGGTGCCCTGCCCGAGAAACTATTCCTAGTCCGCCAGATCGCCGGGCATTCGCACAGAAAGTGTTTCCTAGTCTCAGTTTCCTACGTGCATAGACACCATCCCGTCTGTTAATGAAATTAATTCTGAGTAATGAATGATGGACCGACATGTTTTAATAGTTTGAAAACTCTTTCTCTCTCTCTTCTTTTTTGATTTCCCCAGCAAAGATTTTCTTAGTATATCCTCAGACTTTTCCCGTGTGAATATTATCGTGGATGATGCCAGACCTTGCTCACAGTAAAGTTGTAGATCGATGAAGTTGTAGGATAAACTCGGCCTGCTGGTGAATTCATAATCAGTCTCGTTTCCGATATTGCTCATTGCCACGGATACTTAGCATAGCAATTAAATGGAAAAAGACTCTCTTGATTTTACCTCGGTCTTGAAGGAGTTCATGACAATTTTCCACCTGTTTGTGTGATGAGAGCGCCCTAATGATTGCATAGATATGTTGGTAGATAACAGTGTGTGCGCTGGGCCGCGAGGTATTTTTATACTCTAGATGAAATCTGAGAGTATTATAAGTTTGCCACAAAGTTTGTAACGCTAAGAAATAAGGCTCGCAGAAAAAAATGAATGATACAGAAGTTCATATTATCACTCGAATATCTCAAAACCGGACGTCCGTCTGTCCGTCTGTCCGTCTGTCCGTCCGTCCGTCCGTCCGTGACCTCTCTAGCTCGAGAACGCGTTGAGCTATGAAGTTCAAATTTTGCACACGTTATTTTTGACAAAAAATGAAGGCTAAGTTCGTGAACGGGCTAAATCGCTCCACCCCTTCTACCCCCTCCCATACCAAATGACACATTTTTGAAAATTTACAATAATCAGATTTTCTCAGAAACTATAAAACATCTTGCTTTGAAATTTTGAAAATATCACTTTTATGATAATTGTAACCTACATTATAAAATTTATTGTAATCCTCACCCTCCTTCTACCCCCTCCCATACAAACTGCACTATTTCATGAAATACGTTAAGCCAATTTACTCATTACCTATACAATTTATCGGGCTGAAATTTTGTACTTAACACTTAATTAACAATATCAGTTAGATTCAAAACCAGGTTCAAATTCATCTAGAGTATTGCATGATTGGGGTTTACCCCAATCGTAGTTCTTTTATGTTTTTCTAGAACTTTATCACAAATAGCAAGATATGGATCTCGGCTTGTAAAACGCCAAGGACGACAAACATAACAATTGAAAACTTTGTGTTAAAGTACCCCAAGAGCTCAGTTACATATTTATCGATAAGCCTCTTAGTCCGAGACAGGATTACAAAAATCCGATTGCCGATTGTATGTTGCCCGTAATGGAGTAACCGGGCCGAATTGGATTGCTGAACCACTGTTAATTATAACTTCGCAGAGCTACAATGATTAATTGATATTCTGGTTATAAACAACTAAAATATAATTTTATTGAATAATGCCCTCTTCTTTTAATCGCCCAATCTGATAACCCTACACGGTATTGGCAGTAAGTTAACCAAGGATATTTACCAGCAAAACTCAGTACCAACGCAATATAAACGATAGAAACCTCAAGATCGTGGAAGAGCTCACTAGAATCGAAACGCACTGAAAATAAGTGGTGTTACTGCACGTGACAATAGTAGAAAGCACACCTCGTCGTATTGTAAGTAGTGTATGAGTGTTTGCCTTCGGAAGTCGATAAGGCATGCTCAAAAATCGAAGTTTTACTTCAACTGAGGAAAGCAAAAAGGCCTTTGATGCTCTCAAAGCTAACCTTAACATTTGCTCCTGTTTTCAATAGTCCAAACGTCACACGACATTTCGCCATCTATTGTGCTCGTTCGGAATGTGGACAACGTTTCAGGAGCACCCATTGCCTAAATGTCGCAGAAATTAAACTCAGCCCAGTGAAACTATTCGGTCACTTAGTAGGCATGTTTGGCAACGATATTGGCAATCAAGAAATCCCGTGCCTATGCGAAAAGGCATGAATTTACGATAGTGACATATTACCCGTCTCTAAAGTAGCTTATGTCGCAGTCTAACCTTTACACGGTCAAAATGGAGCGGGGTGCGCTTTGGAGATGCAAGGCTTTAAATTCACCCCTCAGTCCCTATTCGCAACCTCTAAGTTATTTTTGTCAATCTCTACTTGATATGAAGGGATGATGTAGCGAACTAAACTTAAAAGCTTTGTATTTCTTTGACAAGCCATTTCAATAACAAGTTTCAAAGTTGGCTACTATATTTAACCTTTCCAAATCACAATACACCTTATCTACGAGAAAAAGCCACTTCCCATTCATTCTTGCTCTTAAGAAATTGTCATTTTATTGGGTTTTAAAACTCCAAAAATATTTTCTCTATCAACCCCTCATCAAACCCATATCTCTGTACTAATTTTCCGAATTCTTTCAAAGAATTTTCCAACTGAACTTTTTTTTTGTACCAAATTTCCATATTCCCATTATTGACAATGAACTTTGCCAGGAAAAAAAACTCGGGATACAACAATGTGTGTGTCGTAAGTGCTAATGTATTGGATGTTCCCCGAATTGGAAAAACATCTTTCTGATTGACAGAATACACGAAATGTTTCAAAATACCAAATGAAAATTGACAAGGGACAAAATTACGAATTCAATTTGTAGGCGGCATTTTTTTGCATGAATATGTTTTTGTATTTATATACTTGGATCTCTATATTTTATAAATGTAGTCAAGGAATACTATTTGCATGTATTCAATACAAGGTAGAAGGGTTTCGGATCGAAGGTCACCCACTGTTGGGGGGATGAGTCGGTTAAATTGGAATAAAAAATAAAAAAGAATAATAAATGGCGCCCATTTGCTTTGATATGCAAAACTAGGTGGTATTGAAAGCGTCGCAATGAAATATTCAGAATTAAATCTTAAATTCGGATAGATTTACCGATGTCAGTGGTTATTAAATTCGTATTATGTATCAAACTCTCATTAGGAACAACTGATGCGATAAGTCCAGGAGATGAGAATCGAATAAATTAGTAAATCAGTGTCGTTATTTGTTGTTTTGAAATTCTTAAGAGCTTAAAGGTGTAGGAGAGAAATTTCTTCGTCTATCGAGTCACTGTAAACAAGTTTGACGTAACACGATCGCGTTAGCACAATGGGCCAATCGGCCTCCTTGCACTGCTGAACCCTTCAGGATTCAACGCCCACCCTAAAATCTAACACCATCGCAGTTATCATTTACGAGTATATTCCCTCAAATAGAAATAATTCTCCACTTGTCTACTTAACATATCGCGAAGGAACGTAAACACACGATTCCTACACACAAAGGGTTCATTAAGTGCGGAAGTATTTAAGGACGAATCAACTAAAGTTTTGTCGTGTTAGGTAGTGAAGGATGCAGCCATCTCAGAAGGCATACGACAATAAAATGAATTTTCCCTCAGTCGCGAGTTATTTAATTAACATACGATAACATGAACTACCATGAAGCCAAATAAAAGCTATGTGTGGTTAAAACGTCTACCCCGCAGGATTATAAGGAATCGAGTAGTTCAAAGAATGAAGTTGCCAATGTGTTTGTTGACAATGGGGATGGGCGTAGCAGCTACAGCAAGCGAAGGATGCGAATGAATTCTTCATAATGTCCAAAATTACCAGCTCCGCTAATGTGACTAAGCATGCCTATCCGTATAAGTAAAGTAGCTTTTTTGGTCATGCTTGAATGAATTTGAATATAATTCGTTGACTTAATACACGTGTGTCATTACTCAGGCTCATTGAATCGTTGTCGCCTACGTTCATTTGAATAAAGAAACAATAAGATTTAATATTATTAGAAATACAGCTTCGTGGAATCGGATTTGATCTGAATTTTAGCTTGAATTCCGGAAGTTTGTTCAGATCAGCATGCTTTATTAAGCTGGTTTTCCCACAATTGTAAATATGACTTTTATTTTCCTCTTCTCCGCCTCACATCTGTTTTTCACTTTCTTAGTGGATATTCACACTACGTGTGATGACGAGCCGAGCCGGGTCGAGCGATGGCTTGCGATTACAAGCGATCATCGCAAGAAAATAGAAAGTCTTCAAATTTAAATGGAATCACCCTAGTACTCTTTATGGAGAAAGTCCGGTAAGTTTGGAACATGTTTGAAAGGATCAACTACATGTTCAGTACGAACTCCCCTCACAGAATCCTAATAGTGTCAACATGAGTGGCTAGACACCTACGTCCTCAAGGCAGAAAGGCGAAACTTGTTGAAATTATTGTTTTTCTGAGCTTAATTCCTAAAGTCACCCGTATACCTGAGCGAAGAAAATGATTCGCCATTTGGTTTTTTAATCATTTCGATTTCTGATCCGTAAGCATCGACCCTTAAAATCCCCAGATAGTAAATTTTAGAAAAATTAATCATATTTATAGAAAACAGTATTGCCATACTAGTCCCTAATTTATTTTATTTTTTTCATTTTTTTCTCCAGATTCTCAATTAGTATTTAAAATAGTGTTGCAATTCCGAATCCGCTGCTTTCGTTTTTTTTTTAATTTCGATTCCACATTCGTAATCAGCGACCCCAAAACCCCCCAGAAAGTAAGTTTCAGCAAAACTGAAAGAATTTATCGAAAATAGTGCTGCCATTCTGGATCCGCTATTTTATTTTTTCACAACTTTGGTTCTAGATTCGCAGCCAGCAACCCCAAAAACTCCAAAGTAGTAACTTTCAAGAAGATCGAACGTAGTTTCATTAAAACAGTGTTACCATTGTGGATCCGCTATTTTGTTTGTTTTTTTTTTTAATTTGTGACTTCAGGTTCGCAATCAGCGACCCTAAAAACCCCCATATAGTAACTTTCAAGAAGATTGGACGTTTTCATAGAAAACAGTGCTGCCATTCTAGGCCTCAGGTTTTGTTTATTAAAATTTCGACTTCAGATTCGCAATCAGTGACCAATAGAACCTCTGAATAAAAATTTTCGACTTAACATCTTCATGTTTTCTGCTTTTGGCCAACTCTTTTGGATTTTTGGCCACTGTGTGACGGTGTGAGCCTAAGGGGGGTTTCGCGTCAAGCAGTCTCTTGCCAATTGTGTTGACACTTTGGAAAGCTGGAATCAGTTTTTTTAAGCTCCCCACCTGCTGTCGGAGTTTACTTCAATTATTGATTACGGTAGCATAGAAAATGTGTAATGAAACAGTCAGTTAAACTAGTATGTATTTCGTGGTTCAATAGAAGCTTCGGATAGTCAAACTTTTGTTGTTTAGATATTAGCCATCCAAACAAGTTTGATGAATTCACATCACTGCGAGGAGTATAAAAACATTGAACAAATTTTTTTTTTGATTTTTTTTTTGGCAACGGAATAAGGATACCTGAACCGTACACAAGATTAACTCAAATCAACCTGCCCTAAAATCAGTATACTGGTCAAATGGAATAATTAGTTAAAAGAAAATTCTCATCTACCAAGTGGCCATGGGCGATGGTGCTCGTGTGTTCCAAAGGTTAAAGTTTGAATTTATCATACTTTTCAAATACGTAGATAGTTCCCAAGTCAAAATACACCTGGTAGCTATGTATGTACTCATTTTCCACGGATAATTCAAATAAGTTCATACTCGTATTAATTTCACATCCATTATACAGTACAGTCAATTTTCTTTGTTCGTATCCGATTTTACGTTAAAAAAGTTCGTTGTTTTTCTCGCAAGTACCTGCAAGCGGCATGATTCTCAGCAAAAAGAAAGTTACTTTCATCTCCACAGGATATTTCAACGAAATGATTATGAAATTCCTGTAGTACGAAAATTCTCTTCCGTTCTCTTACTCCATACACCATGACGTAGACATTTAATTATTGAAGAACATTTTCTCCCCGTCTCGTGTTATTTCATTACCGGTTTTTACGCAGACTGAAAATAAATTACAAAGGATTAATTCTGCTTGTCTTCCCGCTTTTGTTTACGTACTTTGCCCACCTTCAGGTAATTTAACAGGTTTTTGTTAGGTGTTTTTACTTAGTGATTTTTGTTCAACTAACAAAGCGGGTGCTACTGGTCCGTCGTTTCGAGCGCAGGAGAATCCTCGTGGCAAAACAACTTGCTTTATATGAGTATTTATAAAGGTGTATTAGTGTGTAGCACAGGTGCAATTAAGCACGTCTCTAATAAATAGTGTGCAATAAATCAATGCATTCTTAGATGTTGTTACGGATCCAGGATTTCCGTCTTTCCTTGGCAAAAGATTGAATGTTAGCAAGTTATAATTTAGTGAGCATGATGAGGGATTTGAAAGTGGAGTTTTTTTTTGCAGAATTGGTAATTGCCTCCATTATTATTATTTACGTTCAGGTAAAATATGGCTATTCTGTTTATGTCGACGTCTTTGCCTTCTTGGTGGTTAAGGTGGTTATCCGTTCGCTGGAGAATCTGGAATCTGCTATTCATAAAATCTTTCGTACTACTTATGCTTGTACAGTCGTCGCCACAGCTCCCAGATCCGTTGCCCTGTAAATCCGTATATTGGGAATAAGAGCGGATCTGAAAAGTTCAAAATCCCATATAATTCCGTATGAACTCATCATCATCATCATCGTGGCGCGACAGCCCGACGTCGGGCCTTGGCCGCCTGGATCATTGTCCTCCAATTATCTCGGTCACGTGACCGCGTCCTCCAATTTTGGGAGCCCAGCAGCTGCGCGGCGTCCACACCTACTGAGCTCTCCCAACGAGATCTCGGTCGTCCTCGCAGTCTCGCTCCGTCGACTCGTTCTGCATTCATTACTCTCTTAGGCATGCGACCATCGTCCATTCTTTGTACATGCCCTGCCCATTGAAGTCGTTGTAGTTTGACGATTTTCGAGACTTGCAGCTCATCGTACATTTCATACAACTCATGGTTGTACCGGATGCGCCATCCATCTCGATCGCAAACAGCCCCGAAAATTCGCCGTAGAACCTTACGTTCGAAAGTGTCTAGCATGTTTTCGGAGGCTTGAGTTAGGGTCCATGCTTCGCAGCCATAGCATAGCACTGGTCGTATAATGGTTTTGTACACGCGGAGCTTCGTGTTTCTGTGCACATGTTTCGATTTCATTATGGGGAGAACCGAGAAAAAAGTCTTATTAGCTAACTGTATCCGTCGCTTGATTTAGTCAGTTTCGTTGGCGTCCCTTGACAGGTTGCAACCCAGGTAGATGAAGTTGCTCACGAACTCGATGTTGAGGTCCCCCACGTTGATGCTCGGTTGTGCAGGTGTCCTTGTCACCGATTGCATCATTATTTTAGTTTTACCCTCGTTAATACGTAATCCAACTTCCTTTGCAGCGGTATCGAGCGTATGCAGAAGTTCTTCTGCGTCAGCCAATCTTCGGGACATGATGTTGATGTCGTCGGCGTACGCTGCTAATTGTGTCGACTTGATGAGTAGCGTCTTGCTGTTGTCCATATTCATGGCCCGAATAACGTATTCCAGTGCTAGGTTGAAGAGCGTCGGTGCCAGTCCATCGCCCTGTTTCAAACCAGTGCGTGTTTCAAATAGATCAGTAAGTCTATTTTGGATCCTGACTTGTGAGACGGAGTTGGTCATCGTCATCTTTGTCAGTCGCACTAATTTTGCTGGTATACCAAATTGCAGCATGATGTTGTACAGTACTCCACGATCGATACTGTCGTATGCCTGCTTGAAGTCGACAAAGATTTGGTATACGTTTACGTTGTATTCCCAGCACCTCTGGAGTATCAGTTTGACTGAGAAGAGCTGATCGGTTGTGGAGCGACCAGGTCTGAAACCGCTTTGATATTCGCCAATGACTCGTTCTGCGTACGGTTTTATTCTATTTTCCAGAATTTTCGTCAAAATTTTATAGGACGTACAAACTAGTGAGATGCCCCTGTAATTCTCACACCGCAATTTATCTCCCTTTTTATGAATTGGACAGATGATGCTTCGGCGCCAATCGTCTGGGATCTCCTCGTTCTCCCATACTCGCAGGAGTAATTGATGTATGGCATCAACTAGACTCGTTCCACCGAATCTTAGCAGTTCAGCTGGGATCTCGTCAGCGCCCGGCGCTTTATTTCGTTTTAGTGACCGCAACGCGAGATAAACTTCCTCTACTGTCGGGGGTTGAATGGGTGGGCCTAGATCAACAATATCATCGAGAGCTTCCTGTGTGGGGATGTTAGATGGTCGGTTTAGAAGCTCTTCAAAATAAGAGGCCCATCGTTTGTTAATACCATCGGTGTCGCTGATGATGTTTCCATCCTTGTCCTTACAAAGGCTAGTCCTGGGTTGGTAGCCGTTCTTAATTGTATTTACTAGTTTGTACGCTTGTCTGGTGTTCCTATTAGCTAAGTTTTCGTTTATGTTCAGCAACTGCTCGTCAAAGTATTTACGTTTCTTACGTCTAATTATTCTATTCGATATTCGCCGTAGCTCGTCATATTTTTCTCTTCTGGCTCTGGTTCCTCGTTGAATCCATTGTCTGTAGGCCTCGTTTTTCGCGTCAAGTGAATTTTTGCATTCTTCGTCGAACCAGTCATTTCGCGCTCGCCGGGCTTTATATCCCACGACCTTCTCTGCGACATCCTTGATGGTACCCTTGAGTTCTTCCCAGAACCCATGGACGCCTGTGTTGCTGATGTTGTGTAGCATAGGTGATAGTTTTTCCTCAAGGGCGGTAGTATACGCCACCGCTGTAGCATCACTCAAGAGCTTATCAACCGCAAAGATTTTGGGAGGGCTGATTCTTGACTGGTGCACTGAGGAGATTCTACATCTGTAGGTCGTCTTCACCAAGTGATGATCTGAGTCGCAGTTTGCTCCTCGATAGGAGCGGACATCCATGACACTAGACGCCCATCTCCTGCAAATGAGGACGTGGTCAATTTGGTTGACGGTATGTGCGTCTGGAGACTTCCAGGTCTGCTTGTGAATGCGTCGATGCGGGAAATACGTAGAGCTTACGACTAGATTCCTGCTGCAGGCGAAGTCGATAAGTCGCTGGCCGTTATCGTTACATTCTTCATGGAGGCTGTGGCCTCCAGAGGTCCCTCGATGCCAACTTTCATTCCCGACTTTCGCGTTAAAGTCTCCCAGCAGCAATTTGACGTCGTTTGTTGGAAGTGAGTCGAAGAGAGTTTCAAGGCGGGCGTAGAACTCGTCTTTTACTGCGTCTTCTTTAACTTCAGTGGGGGCATGCACATTGATGAGCCAGAGATTGAAGAATCGAGTCTTGATGCGAATCGCACACAGCCGTTCATTTATGGGTTTGAAGTCAGTAATATGCGGTTTGAGGTGATTGTCCACTATAAATGCTACTCCAAACTCCTTGCGGCCCGATGGTTTGCCACTTGTAAAAATTGTGTGCGATTTCTTGTCATTAATCTCGCTGCCTAGCCAATTTGTTTCCTGGACTGCAGTAATGCTCAGTTTGTACTTTTCGACCTGTTGAAGGAGGGCCTTCTCGGCCCCCGGTTTGTTCAGGGAGCGTACATTCCAGGATCCGAAAGAATAATCCTTTATTCGTTTGCGTGGTCGTCGTTGTTGATCCGTCCAATCCGAGGCTTTTGTTCCAGGTTTCTTGACATGGAGTGGTTTTTACAAGGACGAGTTGTCAGCACGTCGCTTAACCCCATTCAGGGGATGGCCTCGGAGATAGCTGCTTCAGATGGTTTAATAAACGTGCTGGAGCCCACACAACTATGTAGCAGGTCCAACTACGCAAGTCATTCCATCCTACTAGACCTGAGACGCTTAGGTGTTTGTCAGCCATTCAGGCTACAGCTATCTGCCTTTTCCAAACTGTCTTATCGCTAAGACATTGGCCGTCAGCGAATTGATACACTGCCGTTACCAGGGGGCGTCCACGCGGAGGACTATGGAAAAGGTCTTTGCCCCCCATGAACTGGAAACTCTAAAATCTCGTATAATTCCGAATGGACTAGAGACTCTCTTTGCTCAAGTACCCCAGACATACAAAAATCGAAACTTGATCGATCCTCGATCCAAGACTATATCGACGAAACGTCGGAGGCATTTGTATGGGCTTTACCGAAAAGGATTAGATTAGACTAGAGACTCTTTTTGCTCAAGTACTCCCGTCAGCCAAGAATTGAAACTTGATCGATGCTTGATCGAAGATTGTATTTTAAGGAATCGATGACTATCTCGATGAAACGTCGGAGACATTTGTATGGGCTTCACCGTAAATGACGACAGGAATCGATCCAAAATCGATGATTGTAGTCAAGTAGAGTCGATGAATGTAGTCAATGTAGCATCGACACTGAGATCTATTTGAGATTGATGATTGTAATCAACGTAGAATCGACACTGAGGTCGAATTAGGATCGATGACTATGATGTAGGTAGGTTGGTATACAATTCATCCAGAAACTACAATGTCGTGAAATTTCGTGTAAAATTCACGCGAAACTTTGTATTGATTTGAACACACATTTCATTTTACTGCAGACTGTACCTATATATGAGGTTTATCGAAAACACAAGCAAATATTATTTTACATATTCGGTGGTTGATGATATGAAAATATGCGTCGCCAAAGAAAAAAAAAAAAGAGGAAAAAAAAACAATTCAAATATAATTTAGTGTAATTAAAATTGAATTACATGTGCATTTTTGATATGATAATTTATCGGATGTAATGTTTATTTAATTAAGTTAACGAGCTTGACGAACATGATTCCATGTGCTCCCCTTCCATCTCGGTATCACTTGCTCTAATCAAGGTTCAACAGCTTCAGGCGAAGGTTGTTGCTTTGAATTTTCTATCCTCTTTGGCTTAATACTTGAAATAAAGGGATCGGATGATGCAAGCAATGCACGAAATACGATTATATCTTCGTTAGTTGCAGCCCTACTTAATTTCCTGAATTTGTCTTCTCTAAATTCAAAATCTTTGTTTCTCGCTTCCGGTGCTTCCTCCGATTGCCCGATTGGTAATAACACTCTTTTTTACGATTTTTTGACTCAAACACAGTTGGACAGTTGCGGGCATATAATACCATGGGTATGTACCATGGGGACACAAAAAGCTTTGACGAAAGATCCAAACTTTCTGCATGAATTTTTGCTACCTATGAAATAACTTGAAGGATCACTGCAAATCAATAATCAATCAAACATTCGTCGATTCCAGTGATTTCGGATGATATTTTGGGGTTTGAAAGAAATTTGCGAGCAGAATTTGCATTACAGCTCTGTTTTACTGGATCTATTATCAATCCTAATTTCGTTCGAAATTTATTTTGGATTGCCACTTTTGACGCAGATTGCAACGCTCTTTCCTCTGGATATCTCGCTGTCTACTTTTTGAATTCCTATTTGTAAGTACTGCGGAATCAGGAGGTAAAATTTGCAAACGGAATCGTCACAGACACCAGCTGTAAGATTTTTTTTAAAGCTCATAATTGCGAATCTAACGATATTATGAGCCCCATGAACAAAATTAAATTTAGTAAGGAACATTAGGATCAATATTTATATTACCTTTCAACTGTTTCAAAGCTTTTGATTAATTGAGCAGAAATACCCAAATAATTTCCAAGGACGCAGATAGCAGTTAAAAGTCAATTAAAAAATTAGAACTGGACTGCTATATGTAAAATATATTTCTGTTTCTGCACTCTTTAATCCGGGAATTTGCAGGAGTTGGACGAAATTGTTAAACTACTCAAAACGAAGTCGTCGTAGACACCCCTACTACTACTGTTTGTTTAACCCCTTGTAGTCCGGATGGCGCAATGGTTAGTACGTTCGCCTTCTACGCACTGGGCCCCGGTTCGATTCCTACAGAATGCGGTAGTTTTCGATAAAAAAAGGGGATTTGCGTGTCGGACTATGAGCCCACTCAGCTGTTAAATGAGTACCCATTTATGGGGTAAATAACTCGGCTGAGCGTGTTGCTGATCACGCACCTCTGTACAAGACCGTCACGATCTAGAGAGGCGATGCTAACTCATCCCGAGGCCAGGGTTCAAATTGGACTATTGCGCCAGTTATTTTATTGTTTAACCACTTAATTGATAATAAAATGATATTATGGATCCCTCGTCACAAAATTTAAATGAAAACAACTCATTAGTTACAAGATATACGTAAGTTTATTCAGTTTTAATTAGAGCCAGTCATCCATTGAGTACAAATATCTAAATATTTTCCAAGAACGCAGGTGGTCGCAAGAAGTGAAAAGTAGACAGTTATACCTTTCTGGATTTGCCCGGATTTCAGCCCGGGATCTTACGAGATCATATCGATAGTTAAAGCTCAAAAATTTAAATCTTTCTAGACACCTCCCTCAAATAGCGATTTTGCACTTTATTCGCAATAACATTGCATTACGCACCAGTCGTCGTAGTGTTGAGTAAGCGGGGAACAATTTAATTATGTATGAAAAAAAAGGGTTGAGGTTGGTGTAAAGTTGTGAGCGAAGCGAACTCTCGCAGCTAATGTATAGTATACCTATATACGAGGGTAAGGTGAAAAGTTTTCGACCTGACAATAAAAGACTGCGATTTTCAGTTAAAAAATAATTATATTTTTCTACTTAATCTCCCTCGACTTCAATACACTTGGTCCAGCGTTTCTGTAACATCAGCAATCCTTCCCGGGAGTGAGAGTCTAGAAGGCTGTGAAAATATTCATATACGGCCCTCTCAACTTCTTCATTGGGTGCGAAGCGCTTCCCAGAAACAAATTTCTTCAAGTTTGGGAACAGATGGAAGTCTGAGGGTGCCAAATCAGCAAAATAGCGGGAATGGTCGAGCAAATCGTACCCCGAATTCCGCAGTTTTCCCATTGCAAACGCACACTTGTGTACATGTGCGTTGTCCTGGTGAAAGATGATTTTTTTCTTCTTCACGCCAGGCCTCTTCTCGCCAATTTTGGCATCCAGCTGGTCACGAAGTTTGGAATAATATTCGCCTGTTATTGTTCTGCCTCTTTCTAGGTAATCAATTGACAGGATCCCTTTCTCATCCCAAAACACGCTGGCCATAATCTTTCCGGCAGATGCGATCGACTTCGCTTTCTTTGGACCACCGGCTTCCACCCACTGCTTCGACTGCTGTTTCGTTTCTGGCTTGTTGTGGTGGACCCTAGTCTCATCCATGGTGATAAATCGCCGCAGAAAATCGGTCGGATTCCGATTGAATCGGTGCAAAGATTGCTGCGAAAATCGTTTGCGCATTTGCTTTTGATTGGCATTCAGCAAATGCGGCAGCCATCTTGCGCAGAGCTTCCGCATCTCTAATTCTTTGTGCAAGATGTTTCGCACCCTTTCTTCTGTTACCCCCCCTCGGCAGTATCACTCACTTTCATTCGCCTATCGTCCAACACGATATCATGAACTTTTTCGATGGTTTCCGGTGTGGTTGCGGTTTTTGGCCGTCCTTCACGTGGGTCGTCTTCGAGGGACGTGCGACCACGTTTAAATTCAGCTGCCCATTTTTTAAAGGTTGAAATCGAAGGAGCAGAGTCCCCGTAAACTTTTGTTAACTTCGGATGAATTTTCTTAGGAGTTAATCCATCCAATACGAAGAATTTTATGACGGCACGAAATTCAAGTTTCTCCATTTAACGAAAAACACGTAAGACGTCTGCTGCAAGAATTCCTGTAAACAAACTACTTGAGAGAACAAGCTTAAACTTGTCATACGAACTAATGACACGTGCACACATGGTATCAGCGTCAGCCCCTGATTCAATTTAGCTAAGTCTGTCTGTTTGTTTGTCCGTCTGTGTCTCTTTCCGCCCGTCTGTCTGTCCGTCTATCCGTCCGTCCGTCTGTTCGTCTGTCTGTACGTTCGCACGATAATTTTCGATATAATGAAGGTAGAGGTTTGAATTTTGGTCAAATGTTCGTATTATGATCTAGTTGGTTGGTATTTATTGTACAATGGGCGTGATGCGACCAAGGGAGACAAATATTTTTTTTTTCCAAATTGTTTTATTCTTCTTTGAAATAACAGCAGCGCTATTGCAATGCTTCGTTTCGCTCATAACGGATAACTAATGTTTACCCTACCTACGCTGCCATTTGACAGTTGGCATGGGTCTGATAAAATACAATTTAAACCTCGCTCCGTTAAAAATAACCGAGCCACAAACAGATTCGACACCTGATTAAAGCTACCCATCATCGTATCCCCTAAAATAATGGTTACACCCCCGAAAAAATCAAAATTTCCCTAACCGAAGTGAACTTGAACTTTTCATTTCCTCCTGAGCAACTCATTCGACCAGCAAATAATGTACTCCAGTATTAATGATATTACTTAAAAACTTTATAATGTGCTAAGTTGATGCCGTTTTTCTTTCATTTCATGTCCTGACAGCGAGACGATATCCCTACATTCAGCGTGCGCCAAGTCACCCGAAAATTGCCGTCCAAGCACAAAATGTAGATTATCTAATTTGCATTAGACGAGTATACCTGAAGCTACCCTGAAAAGGTATCGCGGTAGACCATGTTTTTTAATGGCTTCCTATCCCCCGGGGTTGGCACACGCTGCTCTTTTGCTCATATTCGGTTGACTTTAGTTTTCCACCTTTTAGTAAACGACACCCCGAATAGGTTTTTCATCTTTCCTGCTCATTTTCGTGTTCGTTGAACTTGACTTGGCACTAAAATAGGCGATTTAAATTCAAAGCTTTTTTAGCAATGGGATAATCTCCGAGATTAACACAAATCTGAAATTATGCAGAATAAAATATGACTTCGGCTGGCTGGCTGTTGGCAGGAGGCGAGTAAGCGCTTGCCAGTTAACGTGAATGTAAAATTGCGCGTCTTCTTCGGTGGCACCGGACGGTAACTTTTACGGAAGCCTGAAAATTGGACGAAGGATGCCATGAAATTATATCTCGGTATAGAAATGTGGATCTGAAAATTCGCCGTCTCTCCATCTCTATGTCTCTCTTAAGGAAAATTAATTTGGTTGCCTACACATTTCACTTTAAGGGCTCATTTATGTTTTTTCTTAAATTATTAAATTAATCGTGATAAATTGAAGAATTAAAGGTGCTGTAATTTGTACATTTTGATGCAAGATTCAAAGTAATTTGTTAGAAAACAATGAAATCAATCAACACAGCACATCGCTTAATAACAGGATTTAAGCTTGGTTGAAAGTTACGACGGGATTTTTTTCTCAACTAGCGTTTCGGAAAAGTGTACAATAGATGGGGGTAATTATTCAGATTAACTCCATCACCTCCGATTTTCTTGAAATTTTAGAATGTAGTTCTCCTGATGATGCTAATCGAGAATATATACACCGCAAGTGACTATGGCATAGGTGCCGGTGGACTGTTCATGGCTCCCGAATTTCTCCCTGCAAGTGCATCGGCTTTTTCGTTGCCTACGATGCCAATGTGGCCGGGCTCGGGCACCCACATAATCTTTATAGGAGTATGTTTAGCCTTTCGGTCGACAGCATCATTGCATTCGTTTACACTTCCCGAAGAGCATCTGTATGCCGCTAGAGTCAAAATGGAACCCCTACTGTCACCCCTGGAGCCCTTAGTCGTCACTCGCCATGTGTAAAACATGTACAATAATTGCGACTGGAATACGGTCTCATGATTCGCCAGTTTGAACCACTGGCTCAAGCAGGCAGATCCGCCCACTAGATGCCTCAGCCTACTCTGTATGAGTTAGGACACCACCGTTATGGATGGCTTGGCCACTCTCCTAATCATTCTTTATGGCGAACCTCACTTCGACGTTCCATTCGAGGTATGTTTTTTATTTATTTGTATTGTCTCTGATATGTTGTCAGAATTAAAGAGTGACTTTCTTGATTTGATTCGTGCCACATGCCTGAACTTTCTGCGCGAATTGCTGATAAGCATGTGCTTCTGCAGATGAACCGGTCCAAGGGCATAAGCCCCAGGTCATTTCAAGCCCAACTTATGCGGACCAGTCGCTGCAATCTCGTCGACATTCGTTTTGTTCCCGGTGGCTTTCCAGCATACGGATACGACCGCTCCATACGCAAGTGTAGGTCTCACTATACATGTAAATATGCAATAGGCCGTCTGAGGTCTGGGACCCCATCTGCGGGAGTAACTCGGCTGACACGCAAAGAGGGCCGCGCGGACCTTACCAACTCTGTGCTCCACGTTAGCCCGTCTGAGCAGTTTCCTGTCTAATATTAGGCCCAACTATTTAACATTGTCCGCGAGGTGTGGTGTTACTCCGTTGAGGGTGGGTGTGGCAATTTCCGGCACGTTCTGTTTCCCAGTAAAAGGAATTATTTCGGTTTTTATCGAGTAAGCCTTAATACTAACTTCCCAGGCCCAGATTTGGATCTGGCCCAGCGCCGATTGCATAAGGTTGAACAAGGTTTGAGGGAACTTACTTCTTACAAGCACCACAATGTCATCGGCATAAGCCATCATCTCAAAGCAGCTGGCTCTTAACGTCTTCAGTACTTCGATGACCGCCGGGATCCCGAAGAGAGGGAATAATATCCCTCCTGTACCTGTACCACTATTGGTTGGTATACGTATAAAGTATTTCACATTATGGTGATTCAACCTGCCTGGTTTCAGGATGAAGACCACCCGTGCTTTAGTACATTGTTCGCTGCAGTATTGCAGTATAACTGGCGAAATTTCATCGATACCTGTAGCTTTGAAGGGTTTGAATGTGCGTATGACCCACTCAATTTTTACCTCGTCTGTTATTTCCTTTATCAGTTGGTACGACGTCACTTCGGCTATTATCGGTTGTTCATCCTATCGTGCTTGGTTAGCAGATCTCGAAAAGTGCGCTTCCAGTAGCATGTCCAGCCATTCAATTGGATCCTCTGCCCAATCCCCACTTTCCTTGCGTAACTGTAACCCCATGTTTGCCCTCCACATGGAGTTACTGTAAGAATCTTCTTAAGTCTGGCTGCCTCTGTAAATCCATCAATGCTCCCACAGAATTCTCTCCAAGAGTCAAGTTTGGATCGTCTTATCTTCTTTTTGAAGAGAAATAACTGCATTTTGCGTCGGTCCCATCCCAGTCATCCGCCTTACCGGACCGCCTTGCGTTGTTAAATGCACTCCGCGCATTTTATCTCGATTCCAGAAGTTCGTTATTCCACTATATGGCTTTTTTGGGGAAACGTTTTTAAAACTCGATACAAGAATTTCTATGAGCTTTTCAGTAAGTACAATTAGAACTCAAACAGTGTTCCTAGCTTGTCAGTAAAAGACGGCTGTACGAACAGGAGGTGTATGCTCACAAATTGCTCTATCCGAAATCCAAATGCTAACTAAAGATTAACCATAAAAAAAATCGCACGTGTGTCGTACATTGTGCGCTATGCATAGCGTGGTCATTGTACCCATTGGCTTATTGCGATTTAAGTCGGATTGGCTTGGCCGAGCTACCTCCCCGATGAATAAAGGTAGCTCCTGAAGAGAAATATCCATCGATGGACGAAACCGGAGGACAGTGGTAGAGTTGGCATGTGTGCTGATTATTTTTGCTGGCAGTGGATTGTAATGAACCAGCTGTAATCAACCATATCGTGGTAGTGCTGCTTCCACCGACAAATTGAAGGTAGCACCTGATGAGTAGTGATCTGTTGGTGGTACGAAACCAGAGGCCTAGGGTATAGCCGGACTTAAATCTTAAGACTTAGTTTGGCAATGACCCACTTCCTTCCATTCCTAAAAAAGTAGTATTGCGCTTATGCGTGAATAGACAGAATAATTTTTAAATGTCAACCAGACATTGCTGGAGATTTTGATGCGCCCACCATCTATAGTCCAATTGTCCAGAGTCCAGCTATCACGGTCTTTGATCTATATTCGAATGGTGCTAAATTTAAATTGAAAAGAGTTCGTTAATTGATTTCCCTCCTGCGTTTATTTTGTTGTACTGGTTGTCAGCTGAATAGGCCACCAACCACCGGATTGATGCTGCACTTTAATTAACTATCAGTGACTGCTCTTTTATAGAGTTAAATTACGCTCGAAATAGTTGGGCAATTCACTTGATGTTGTTTCCACTGGCTGTCGGTGATTCTCATTTATCTTTGCCGTTCGCCGGGCCCATCAAGGATGGGAAACATGATGGAATTGTATTTCCTTGGAACTTGAAACAGGGACGCCTGCAAAGGATGCGCATATATGTACATGTATGATCACAGGAGTGTGCTTTATGTGGGACGTATTCTGCTGGTCAATGGAATGGAAAAAAACGGCTGAAGTATCTATCGCCTCTGTTCATTTATAGTCGTACGTACATGGCTTTTGTTATTATGTACATGAAAGTGAAGCAATGACATCACAATGAACTTTGAGTGTACTCGTGCCGAATACGGAAAGCACCACACACTCATTTTTAGCTGGAAATGTGTAGACGAGTACGTGTATCTGGATTCTCATTAATTAATGAAGCCGACGAGTGAATAGTACATTAGGTTGTCAATTAGGATGATGAAAAAACCTTTTTTTTTCTTCCCTGATTTTGTACAGAATATTCTGCAAATTAAAGTAGAGCGAATCTACCTTTTTTCTTAATTTAATTGGACATTAGCCTGATTATTCGAAATTCACCAATTTCACTAAAAACTTTATGTCCTACCTTGCATCATACTCACTGTACAGAGTATACAGTTCCTGATAAAAAATACTTTAATGGTAGATAGAAATGTTCATTTAAGGAAATTAACATCTGTCGCGGATACTCTCTCTCTTTAACCATTACGGAGTTATAGCATTTTTTGTAAATTGTGTCAAAAAGCTGAACTTGCCGAACGAAATTGAAATTTGCCACTCTCCCAATCATTTAATCTGAGATTTGACTTCACTTTCTGAAACAACATAAAATTTCAACTTTTCTCCAGCTGAGAAAATCACCGTTACTTGAAAGATACAACTGTTTAAACTTTAAAGAAATTTCAAAGTCGATTTTTCATCGGAATTTCAAACGATTATTTTACAATACAACGGTGCCTTGAGCCGACAAAACTGCAAAGTTGACCAAAGTCTCCCATTGAGTTAGCTTTCGAACGGCATATATATTTTAAGGACTTAGATTTGATGTCAGGATCAGTCTGCATCCTACTTATAACAAAAAGTGCTGGCAATGGTGTTGTTTGGTTGCCCTAACACCTAGTGGGAAATAGCGCGTCAACCAATGACGTTTCGTTAGCATAAACTTCTTCCGGACGAAGCATGCACCTTCTGCCCATTTACTTACGTCCAATCGGGAAAGGCTGTGGCTTATTGCTACGCCCCACACCACGATGGTAAAACAAACAAACATTCATGACCACGACGTGGTCGGGACTCGAAAGCGTGACTAACCAGTACGCTGAGACATCAGACTGATGCCTTAACGCACTAAGCTACGGCCGCCTCACGCAATGGCAAAGGTGCTATTGCAAAAAAAAAGTATTTTGAAGTTGTAATCAAAATCCTTTCATTCTTTCACCATTCTTTAAAAGTTTGAATCTAATTGGATCTCTGTTCTAATACTTAAGCGAACTTTTAACGAAAATTTCTTGTTTTTACGCTTTTTCTTGGTTTGCACTTAGAGTTTGATCTTTAATGGCACTCCCCAATAGTTCAAACGTTTAGTTTAACATCTAAAGTGGTAAGCTGTTAACCCAAAACACAACACTGGAGACGCGCGTCGCATCAGTGGTCGAAAAGGGCGAGCATAAGTTTTGGACCCGATTCGCAGGGAAATTATTCTCAACATTTATGCATGTATCAATTAGCCTCTCAAATAATTTAAGCAAAGTGAAGGAGGGACTAATGGATTAGAAATCGTTCGGGTGCCGACATTTTGCCGTCGGATCGAGCGGATTTGAAACGCTCGAAGCTGGAGTTTACTGCTAAGGCATTATCTTGTCTTCCTTGTATCATGGTCGGCGCCAGTCCATCGCCCTGCTTCAGACCAGTACGTGTTTCAAATAGATTAGTAAGTCTATTATGGATCCTGACTTGTGAGACGGAGTTGGTCATCGTCATCTTTGTCAGTTGCACTAATTTGACCGGTATACCAAATTGCAGCATGATGTTGTACAGAACTCCACGATCGATACTATCGTATGCCTGCTTGAAGTCGACAAAGATTTGGTATACGTTTACGTTGTATTCCCAGCACCTCTGGAGTATCAGTTTGACTGAGAAGAGCGGATCGGTTGTGGAGCGACCAGGTCTGAAACTGCCTTGATATGCGCCGATTGGTTCTGCGTACCGTTTTATTCTATTTACCGGAATTTCCGTCAATATTTTATAATACGTACAGACCATTGATATGCACCTGTAATTTTCACGACTCAGTTTATCTCCCTTTCTGTGAATTGGACAGATGATGCTTCTGCGCCAATCATCTGGGATCACCTCGTCCTCCCATACTCGCAGGAGTAATTGATGTATGGCATTAACTAGACCCGTTTCACCGAATTTTAGCAGTTCAGCTGGAATCTAGTCAGCGCCCGGCGCTTTATTCCGTTTTAGTGACCGCAACGCGAGATCAACTTCCTCTACGGTCGGGGGTTGGACACGTGGGTCTAGATCAATAATATCGTCAAAAGCTTCTTGTGTGGGGATGTCAGATGGTCGATTCAGAAGCTCTTCAAAATAAGAGGCCCATCGTTTGTTAATGCCATCGGTGTCGTTGATGATGTTTCCATACGTGTCCTTACGGAGACTAGTCCTGGATTGATAGATGTTCTTAATTGTATTTGCTAGTCTGTACGCTTGTGTGGTGTTCCTATTAGCTAAGTTTTCGTTAATATTCAGCAACTGCTTTTCGAAGTATTTACGTTTCTTTCGTCTAATTATTCTGTTCGATTTTCGCCGTAGCTCGTCTTATTTTTCTCTTTTGGCTCTAGTTCCTCGAAGAATAAATTGTCTGTATGGCCTAGTTTTTCGCGTCAAGTGAATTTCTGCATTATTCGTCGAACCAGTCATTTCGCGCTCGCTGGGTTTTATATCCCACGATCTTCTCTTCGACCTCTTTGATGGTGCCCTTTAGTTCTTCCCAGAACCCATGGACGCCTGTGTTGCTGATGCTGTGTAGCTTAGGTGATAGTCTTTCCACAAGGGCGGCAGTATTCGCCACCGCCTTGGCATCGCTCAGAATTTTATCAATCGCAAAGGTTTTGGGAGGGCTGATTCTCGAAAGGTGCACTGAAGATATGTCACGCCCGGTGGCCGTGATCGTTCGGTCACCGCTCTACGATACTAATCTAGAACTCGGAGATCAAATCTCGGCGCGATCAAAAACGTCCTGTGGGTACTAATAGAACTTTCACAGTGCTCCGAGCTTGTCAGTATAAAGACGGCGCGGATAGGAGGTGCATGCTAGCAACTGCACCTCCGAAAAGTAGATATGCTATTGAAACGCCAACAAGGCATAGAAATGCTAGACATGTTGACGCGTCCATGCCCTTGGAGGGGTCAAGGCAATTAAGGAGACAGAGGTCGTCTTCACCAGGTGATGATCTGAGTCGCAGTTTGCTCCTCGTTAGGAGCGGACATCCATCACACTAGACGCCCACCTCTTGCAATTAAGGACGTGATCAATTTGGTTGACGTTATGCGCATCTGGAGATTTCCAGGTCTGCGAGACTTTCCTCCAGTGGTCCCCCGGTACAAACTTTCAATTCCGACTGTCGCGTTAAAGTCACCCAGCAGCAGTTTGACGTCGTTTGTTGGAAGTGAGTCGAAGAGAGTCACAAGGCGAACGTAGAACTCGTCTTTTATTGCGTCTTCTTTAGCTTCAGTGCGGGCGTGCACGTTGATGAGCCAGAGGTTG
This sequence comes from Chloromyia formosa, assembly GCA_964017055.1. Classification (NCBI taxonomy): domain Eukaryota; kingdom Metazoa; phylum Arthropoda; class Insecta; order Diptera; family Stratiomyidae; genus Chloromyia; species Chloromyia formosa. The sequence goes on along the minus strand of OZ024813.1, from coordinate 14,199,485 downwards.
TAGAAACGAATCTTAATGCGAATCGCATACAACCGTTCATTCACAATGTATGCATAACTTATATTGTAATATCTATAACTTACCGTCGATACATTGATAATATTCAGCTCTCTATGACTATTCTTATCCATCTTGTAGTTTGACTGTAAAGCGACCGTAAGCCATTCAAAAAGTTCACGACGAGCCAAAATTCAGTCTTAATTGAAGCAGTACATCATAAGTCCTCTATCGTGAAAACCATAAATGCGTCTAACTCGGTGATGGAGATTATAGTTGTATCACTGAAAATATGTAAAACAAAAAATAAATTAGTCATAATTGTCCCCAGAATGGAAGTGATAGGTTAGATTTAGGGGCTGCCGCGCTACACACAGCACACTTAGGCCTCCAAAGGCCCGTTGTGATACATCTACATACATACATACATGATACATGGAAGAGATAATCTTAGGAAGGAAAAAACGGGTAGCAGTCATTTTCCTCATTAATTTTCACTTTCCACGTTATTAAGTAAAAAAAGGTAGTGTCCGTGCCTAAGTAGAGTAGATGTAGCATCTGATAAGATGCACATGTTTCTGGCTGAATCCAAAACATAATATAGAAGGTTTTCAATATTTGACTATGAACCATTAGTCTTAAAATCCTAATTGACCTCCATGAAATAGTATCTCTCCTATCCTGTATAAACGGTCAATCTGTTGTCTCCTGATTTTGTAGACCTACTAGGTAAGCAACCTTCTGCAGCCACTCTCCCCCTCACTCTTAAAAAAACCCATGCTATTTCTTTTGGTTATGAAGTCACTGTCAATACAAACACAACCTTAATTTGATGTCTTTGCTAAAATTGACAACCACTTTTATGAAGACATGTTCGCTAAGTTGTCATCAACTTAATGGAAAACTTTCCTGACAAGTGACAATAATTATCACCAACTCAAAACTCAAACATCACCATACACAAGTAGATTATTATGTCACCACAGTGGCGATAACGCCCCAACCTTGGAACTAGGTATTCACATTATGTTCCACCGAAATTTCGATCCGAATTGTCTACAGTTTTGACGTCATCTTTTAACCTTCAAAAATTGCTGGATCGATACAACGCTGAGATTTTTCAGAGCGCCACTATAAGACGTCTCACCTTGATATGGAATTTTCGAAAAATCCTCCGAAAAAGGATTGTAACGTACATATACATACGAGTATGTACATATACTCGTATAAGCATTTGAGCAATCAGCTGTTGACTATGTACATCTTCTAGTTTTTAGTCATTCTTGAGATATTTAACAAGAGCGTTTACCTAAATCTCTCCTTTAGTGAAGCCTTTTGAGAAAGAGGCCAAAACTTGCCAACACTAATTTATCCTCCTACGAGCCCATGTTCCACCCACAATGCAGTGATGATCCTTACATGAGAAATCTTTCGTACGAAACATAACATGAATCCACGTACCGCATGCTGCATAATCTATGAATCTCGAATGTGAATAAGATGAAAACAAAAACTTCACAAAAGTACAAGAACAAAAGGACATCCAACTTCTCAAATCCATTGTGTGCGTGATGGAAAGGAGACCGACAAAGGGAAACGGAAAGAACCTATCAGTATATTTGGTGAATCCCATCAGAAGTGGTCGCATATAGTTTAGGAATAGTGTATACGGAGAACTATACAGGGCTTGTCAGGACCGACAAAAATAGAACAAGAAAACGTCGGGAAAGACGACTTTTCCAAGGGATTGGCAACGTGATTCCTTTCACTAGGTTTGTAACTAACTATCTATATCGGTCTATGTGTATATATGAACTTTAATGAATGAAATATTATAACCTTGGCCTTGTTACATCCGCTCCAATGTACAGCCAAGTGTATAGAAACAGGCTTGTTTTGAGGACGTTAGGTTAAAAGCTGATATAGTAGCCATGGAGGACATATAACGCTGTATGGAGTTGGCTATGTAGTAGCCGGTCGTATAGTATTTTTTTTATTCAGTTCCTATGAGATGAAAAGAATGATACCGAGTCCTTGGACATAAAAATAGAACTTTCTCACGGATGGGAGAAATGGTCTCGAGTGTGTACATTGTAACTGGGATGTTTATCGCAAACCAGTATTACATATACGTTCTTGCGTATCGTCGAATACAAAACCGAATAAAATTAATTTTTGCTAAAATTTCAGGGGTAGTATAATGGATGCACATTTTGCAGAAAAAATACGCTCATGGCTTTTCATGCTTTGGTTGTCTCGGAGAAAACATTTTCGAATCGGACGTTCACTACATTAATTCCAGACTTAGTGACTATGAAAAGAAGGTTTCGATGGGGGAATGTATCTGAATATATTGCCAGATAAAACAAAAAATCGCTCTGGAGGTTGGGAAAGTATTTGGAATGGAATTTTAAATTTTGCCTATGCAAAAATAATTTGCATATTCTCTGCTGAAAAGCAGCACATGCTCGTCAATAAATATTTTCTTTGCATCTGCATTTAATGAAAAGTTAATTTTGAGCGAATTTGAACTTCGTTGATGGTATTTGATAGACAATGCTCAATCATCTCGGCGCCATGAAAGGGAATGATGTGCAACTTGATGGTGGATGCGCAAGGACATGCCACCTCTTACTCACCTCCCATTTTCAGCATCTATCTTGCGCCTTCTACTGGTGGTGCTTTTAACCCTGATCGGAGACTGGGTAAGAACACCCAGTGAATATGTGTAAGCCCCAGTAGAAGAGAAGGTAACAAAAGCAAGATAGTTGTCTGGTCCTCCTAGAGGGGTCAGGCGAGACGCTGACAATGTTTTCCTGCAAAAAAACATCTGTGGTCAGAAACCTAGAGTACAGCGTCGGGCAGTGACGTAGCCAGGGGGTCCGGACCCCTCCCGAAATATTTTGAGTTTGGATTAAAATACGACAATATCGGCAAGTCCGACTCTGCCACATGGGCAGACTGTTGTTTCGAATAGGGTGTCATTATGCAGGTTTGCAAAATCTCCTGCCTAATAAATTAAATACTATATGTTTTATAAATCATAAGATAGAATTAAGGTACAGTCTAAAAGGGTTTCTTCGTTATTTTCTTTTGTGACTAATTCCGAGCCTATTTGATTGCTAGTTGCGGATTCATTTACTAAATAAAAAAAAAACACTAACCCCACATTGGGCGCCAGATATTACCGCATTTACCCCACTATTTTCTACTGCAAATTTTCTCTGAGGTTTCTGTTTTTGGGTCTTGTGACTAACAGTACAACGCACCTATTTGATTGTCCATTCTGGTTCCATTGACTAGATAAAATCATACTGACCCCGCATTGGGTGCCAAATATTTTCAGTTTTTTTCGACCATTTTTCAACTTTTTTTCCGTTTTTCCACAATATCTCGCAAAATATAGGTATGTATCAAATTGAAAAAGTAACTTCTATTTTCTTAAAGTAAATTATAATACTATTTTGGTGTCAATGTGTGGCGTACTATATTTTTAATTTTGAATAATACAGAGCGCTGGGCCGCCTTTCTAATATCAAATGTTTGGACCCCCTCCGAAACAAAATCCTAGCTACGTCACTGGCCTCGGGTTGAGCGAATTAAACAGAAAGAAACTCGAAATCGAACTGTTCTTTTGGATCCTGGAATGTACGAACGCCGAGAGCTCCTTCAAGAGACATCTCGCTATAAGATCAGCATACTTGCACTTCAGTGAACGAAATGGCTCGGTAGTGAGATAGGTGACTACGGATCGCACACAATCTTTCCCAGAGAGAGACCAGAAGGAAACAACAGGTAATTTGGGGTCCGATCACGTTCAAGCACCAACAACACCCCTAAATGAGCCGGCAGCTCGAATAACGACTAAAACATATGCAGACAACATTATTTGCAAATATTAAGGTGGCTTCAGATAAAGTTTTCTTAGTAAAACAAGAACTAGTGAAATTCTAGGAATATGAAATCGATGTCTTCCCTGTTCGTGAACTTCCGTTAAGCCTACGATAGTTTTGATCGTAAAGTCTTGTATAAGATACTACTCGAGTTTTCAGCCCCGCCGAAACTGATCCGGTTAGTAACAGTCACTATGGAGAATACCGAATTTCAAGTACGAATACAAAATGAACTGTCGCATAGCTTCTGAACGGAATCAGGCCTGAATTAAGAAGAAGGGCTCGCATTCATGCTCTTAAGCCTGGCTCTAGAGTATATCGTCAGAAAAGTGAAGGCGAGAAGCTCGTTACTAACAAATCAAAAGTGGAGTATACCATTGCTAAACAGTCATTTAGCAATGATCTCCACCCAAAACTCCAATCAAATCCAATAAATTCAAAAACACAAAATGCTTGAGCTGGTTTCTGTTTAGTAATGGTGTACTTCACTTTTATTCATAAAAAAAATTAGAAACATGAGCTTATACGTGAAAAACGAGATTTGAGTTTTGTTACTAACAAAAACTGCACAGATACGTAGTCGATGTCGACATCATGGCTAGGAGCTAGGTCACTACCGCGCGCGATGGAGGTATTCCAAGAACTGGAGTATCTCTATTGCTAATAGAAGTCGAAACAAAGGTCCACCAAATGTATGTCCCAATCTCAAAGAACGACGCCAAACATGCTAAACGTTACAATGGGTGAATACAACTTGGAGCAAATGGACCAATTTACTTACTTGAGGGCCCTACTATCAAAGGACGTTAACGAAAAACATGAAATCAAGCGACGAATCACAGCCGCAAACAAAGCATTCTACGCAGTCCTGCCCATAATGAAGTCGAAGCTAGTCCATGAAAACAATAACAACCGCATCTATAAAATGTTAATACAATCCTTGCTGCTCTAAGAATGCGAAACGTGGAACTTAACACAAACATCAGAAAAGTCAATCGATAGGTTTGAACGAAAAATCCTGCGAAGAAATAAAGTCCAAGGAAAGCGACCGCAAAGAAAATCTCATGTACGTTTGAAGGACTAAATTGACTAAGATTCCATGAAGCTTCTACGAGATCGAGTAAGCGAAATAGTTTTAGGAGCAGTGTCCTGGAGGCCAAGGCCCGGCAGGAGCTAGAGCGCCCATGATGATGATGATGCTCAATCAAAAATCAAATACACAGGTTAATTTGCCTACACAAACATTCTCTTCGAGTCCTATTACCATCATTGTCAAATGACAGTCGATATTTTAAGCCATCAGAAGACAGCACAATAAAAAAATATCCAAAAGCCAAGGATATCAACCGACCATCATCATCGTCTCCGTATGTGTATCAAGTGCCCCGAAAATACCTTCATTAATTTGTAATTGACAGCCCAGAATAATGAATTGGACACCGTAGGATGTTTTGTAACTGAAATTGAAATCTTCATTAAATCAACTATATACCGACACCACCAGCAAATTTGTTAGACAAGTGAAAAGGCTTTCAAGTTAAGCCACTCCATTCAAAGGGGATTCTTGAGTTTGACACATCAACAGTTGGAGATTCTCAAGCGGCATAGCAGCCAGCTAGAACAGAAGGCTGAAGGACACATGTTTACACAATATAATGGAGCAGGACTTATCCTATGCTGATTGGAGAATGTTAATTTCATCAGATGATGTATTAGGTCCCCGTTGAGACCGAATGCCAATATCAATTAAATGGCGACAAGAAAACACCATCAAATTCTCATCAACTGGAGAGTTTTGATGAAGTAGTAAATCTATTTTAAATTTGTCAGGAGGTTTTGGGAAGTTTATGGCTAATGAGTCGCAGCTATATACCTATATTTGTTGAGATAAAAATTAAAAGTATCCTCCTTTTTGTTTCCATGTCGGTGCTACGGAGCACTTAATTACCAAGACCGTTTTATAGGATGATGGTGACTCGAAAATGAATCGTCAGTATCAAGCTGTCCGTGCCGCCTATACTGCATTAGGCAGATATAATTTTTATCAAATCAATGTAATTATTCGCAGTTTGAATATTCAGGTATTGAACTCGCCACCATTACTTGATAGATCGGCACTCTGTTCATTGAGCTCCATAGTTTGTTTAATTTCATGCAGTTTATTATGTAATCAAGCCATCCTGACAAAATTATAATAATTGAACCATTTTCCGAAAGCCATTTGAAAGCTTCCCCACTACATTTCACCGGTAATCAAAGTTGTCACAACAAAAAAGAGGATAATAAAATCACAGAAACACCATTCTTGAATGGTCGCCAACTGGTTGAAATAACCTTCCATTATCCACTCCCGGAGTGAGCATCACGGATTGTTATCTTCATTTTGTGGTTGTTCCTTCGTGCTGGCTTTCTTCTCGTGTGTTCATCCCAAGGCAACGATTTCAACGATCTCCTGGGGATTGTTTTTCGCACTTTGCACATGAAAACGCCTGGAAACATTGGAAAATTGGACACAATTTTCTTATTTTTAGCGAATTATGTGATGTACAATTGAATTTTCTTAAAGTTTGACCCCGATTCGGGAAGATTGGAGATGCTTTAGGACGTTGAATTATTTCTATAAATGTTCTGAACATTTATAGAAATAAAAAGGAAACAAACAAACACCATATAATGGAAACAGCTTGAGCTTGTCCGAAAAGTTAGCATGCTAAGGTAAAATTACCAATGATCGACATGTTACCCAAAATTTTGCCTTTCAGACCTTTTTTTTTGACATTTGCATTGTTCGTTAAATTACTAGTGATTTCGGGAGATAATAATGTTGGCTTTTGTTTAAATTAGCCAAATTGAAGTCCAATATTAATTTTATTGATTTTATTGAATAAAAATATAAAAGTAACCGCTGCAGTCTTTCTGACTTCTATTAACGGAATCTCTCAAATTAAATAAAATAGGTTTCAACACGATTCCGTCAAATTTTTCATAATAATCTCCGCATTGAAGTGATTTATCCCCCAATAGAAATTACTAATGAATTTATCTTATTCAAACATATGCTAGAGTTACGTATAAGTTATGCGCCGGATTAAAAAATTTCGCGTTCGCCAATTAAAAAAAATGTATGGAAGTTTAAAGTTTAGTTAAGAACGCTCCTACACCCTCCTAAAAAGCTATGAATTTATCTTATTTAAACCCATGCTCCAGTAATGTGCTAGTGATATGCTAGTTATGTGCTGCATTTAAAAATGTCGTGCTAGTCTTGGCTAATTAATAGTGGGTTTACCGCTACGGGGCATGAAACGAGCTAAGCGATCGTCTGGCTGTTTACTGAGGGTACCAACCCCTTAAGCAGCTGAGCTCGCGAATTTTTCAAAAAGACGAACCGCTATGCATCGTCTAGGCCCCTATAGAAACAATCTGCTACATACCTTGTGGAATCTGAGTTTATCTATTCTATTATCTAGTGGTGCGTACTTTAATTTGAAAAATATTTAATAGTTTTTGCAGTTATGGAGATATTTTCTTTCTTTTCTTTTCGGGATGCACATGGCATAATCTTCATCGATTACCTGCAGAACTGAAGAACAGTCACAGGAGAGTCTTATGCAGCGTTATTGGAGAAATTGAACGACGAAATAAAGAAAAATCGGCCCCATAAGGCGAAGAAAAAGTTCTGTACCATCATAATAACGCACCGTCACACACGTCCTTGAAAGCGATGGCCAAATTAGACCAATTACGATTCGAATTGGTTGCTCACCCACCATATATTCTCTAGACTTGGCTCAGAGCGACTATTAACTGCTCGAAAACCTCAAGCTGTGGCTTCTGGGAAAGAGATCCATATCGAATGAGGAAGTCATCACGAAAACCGAGGCGTATCTCAAAAGGTTGGACGTTTCGTACTACAGAAAGGGCATCGAAATGTTGGAAAATCGCTATACCACGTGCATCGCCCTCGAAGGCAACTATGTTGAGGAATAAATATAACTTTGCCCAAAAAAAGCTTGTTTTCATTAAAAAACCCGGGACTTTTCAGCCCATCTAGTAGATATGCTATCGAAACGTCAACGAGGCATAGAAATGCTAGAGATGTTAACGCGCTCAGGCCCCTAGAGAGGTCAAGGCAATTAACACATAACAAGATTATAATTCTTTATATGATACTCTTACAAGAGCCTTATGAGACATGTGTAACACTCGTTAGAAGAGCTGAACAAGATAAAGTGCGCCATTTAATTCTGATAAAACTCTTACAGTATTCTATTTTACCAGAGTTCAATTGCAAGAGTAGAACTCTTCATGCTGGTGGCTTTTATAAAGCTCTGGAAGAGTCTTAAAAGAGGATAATTGTTAATTTGGTTCTGAGCCCCTAATTGAATGTGCGTACTCATGGCGCCAAAATCCGTAAAAAAAATTATATTTTAATAATTTTTTATTTAATTGTAGGTAACCAGGTAATGTATTTAATTTTTAAAGTAACTGCCATTTTTAGAATCAATTCACCAACATTTTTCATTTCAGCTTCGAATAAATTTATATATAAATTTTAATGCTTCCTAATAACCTCCGAAGTTTTCCTAGCGCTGACCAATTTCACTCTTCAGGATATGCTAGCAAATCGCTAATGAATCCGCAACTTCATTAACTACCTTCCACCACTGTACATATTTATAAACCCTATCGAGAGTACCATCGTTCGATGATATTAATAATCAAGAATGACTTGGGATTATGTTTAATAGGTTTCCGTAATTTTGAAGGACTTAGGGATCGTAAGTCATTAATAATTCTGTTGATAGAGAGTTCATTGACCGCATTTTATCTCATCTCTAGGCTATCTGCGGTAGTAGATTAAGTTTCATTTATTTTTGGATGATATCATTATCATTTTAGCGATGGTTCCTTCTTTTTATCGTATCATCATCTTTGTAATTATTTTCTCATTATTATGATTGTCAAAACAAAATCTAGCTGGGTATACTTATAAAGAGCGATTAGATACTAAGACATTCATCAGTGCTTTTGCATTCACTTTCACATTCTCAAGGTATAAAAGAAAGATATTTTATATTTAAAAGAAAAACGAATCAACCGTTTTAAGAAGAAACCACTTTCACGACACACTGGTATTTTGAAGAAATCGCTGCATATGGTTTTTTATGGAATGCCAAAGCTTAGGGCGTAACCCTTTGTTGCGAGCACAAAATTACCGGAAGGAAAATTTGGGTCGAGGGGGTGAGTGATAAGGAGGTACCGGTGTATGTTCCGTTTGAACTATTGGGTGTCATAATTGCTAGGAAAACCAAGACATGGTAGGGTGATCCACATTCGTATTGTTTGGGATTAAAAGGAGTCAAAGAGTTTTACGGTACGACAGGTACTGACTTCGATAGTATGCGGGTATGCGCGACTAGTATGCTGAGTGTGGAAAATAAGGACGGCAATGCCAGGAATTAAGTTATATTTCATTGGAGCAATGATTGTTATAGTAACGACAGAGTAGGGACAGACAGCCAACATTACGTCTGTGTTTGAGAGGTTCAATATTAGTAGTACTCGTAATTGTTTTATCACCAATGAGCTCAAAGGCTCTTCGTTGAACTTTATCCAGCATGGACAGTGCAGTGCGATTTGCACCCGCGCAAAGGAGTTATATTCAAGCCTAGGTTTTATATGGTACTTGTAGATAAGTGATAAGTCGGATGGTGTAAAATATTTTACGCATCGATTTAGAAAGCCCAGCTTTGGCGATTTGGCGATGGAAAAAATGTGGTCGGTCCATTTAAGCTTGTTAGAAATGTTGATCCCTAAAATATTTAACGATGGCGAATCTGGAATCGTTACACCATCAATGAGTATAGACTGGGAGGTAGGTGGAACACTCAATGTATTAGAAATAAGACAGCATTGCGTTTTGGCATCATTTAAAACTACCCGGTTACTTACACCCGAGTCAATGATTTTAGAAATATCCTCATTTAATGTTACAAACATCTGGTCTCTATTGATTGATGTTGTAATCCTGTGAGATTCCGCTGCAGAGTTAAAGGAGTACGTGAAGTCCCGATTGCTGTGGCCAGCAAAACTATGAAATGGATTCTGCGTTATATTTAGTAGATCATTAATAAAAAGTAGAATAAGCATTGGAGAGAGTACATTACCTTGAGGAGCTCCAGCGTTGATGGTATGGAGAGCAGATTTTATGCCACCAAGCACCGAGCGGTCATGGAGGAAACATTTAATCCATTTGACTAAGTTGATACCTACGCCAAGAGCGTGGAGCTTGGCTAGTAGAGCTGGGTGCCAGTCTCTATCAAAAGCTATGGAAATATCCCGTCCACGACGACGTTCGGGGCCATGGATGTGCAGGAGGTGCATGCTGGCAACTGCATTCTCCGAAACCAGTTTATGCCATCGAAACGTCAACTGAGCCACATGGAACAGTTGACGCGCTATGCCCCACAAGGGGTTAGGGCAATTGAGAGAGAGAGACGACTTTGGCTTCGCCGAAATTATGCCGACAACAATGCCAACGTTCAGTAAAAAATGCCATTAAGTCCCCGGTACAACGAGCAAATTGAAAACCGTATCGTTTATCATCGATGAAATTGTGCGAGTCAGGGTATTTCAATAATTACGAATTAACGAGCTTTTCAAAAACCTTCGATAAAATTAAGGTAAGCGCAATAGGTCTGTTGTTCCAGGGGGCACAGACGTCACCTTTCTTGGGATAAGGTGAACATGCACAAGTTTTCACGCGGATGGGTAATCTCCTGAAGAATAAGATAGATGAAATAGTTTGCGCAAAGGTTTTACTAAAAAAGAAGCGCAATTTTTGAGAAGTCTAGGAGAAATACCATCTGAACAGCAGATTTTGAGATATCAAGTCCAGCTAGTACTTTAAATACCTATCTCGTAGTGGTCCTTATTGAAAGTTTTACCGTGGAATGGTGGAGGGACTTTGCAAGCTGTGGGCAAACAAGAGTTATTAGCAAACTACTCCACAAATAAAATAGCCTTCATCTGAGAGTTATTATGCCACTGGTTTTCGTAAAGTAAAATAGGAAGTAGGTGGAATGGAAGATGAAGTAAAGTAGTTTTTACTGTTTTAACGAGTGACCAAAAACCTTTTCCGCACTTTTTTTGGTTGAACACTTTTTGTCTTATATTTCTTTCAAACTGAAATTTGTTTTGTTTATGACAGACTTGCAAAGAATGCGACCGAGCAAAACATTAAGCTGTTGGAAGCGGTTAGGTCACTGTAGCTTGAGCTATCAAAAGCGATTTTAATTTATATTTTAAGGCTTAAACGGTGGGCTCTAGCTGCAATCGCTTGAATAAAAAAAACCTTCATATCAAATAAACAATAGAAATAGCATTCCGTGATGGTTTAATGATTCATTCGGTCAGTCGCGTCCAGCAATAAGCACCTTTACCTCGACTAATTTTCTCAGATCAGTGAAGAAGTTACTAACTGCAAACTCACGCATGTTACTTAATAAATCAACGGGCACCTCCATTACAGGTGAATGCAGCTAAACAAAAAAAATCTTAACACTCGAAAAGTGTAAAAGTACATCAACGTCGTCATGTCACGAAATCAACAAAGAAATGACATTTTCAGTCTATATATAGAATCGACCACTAATGTAAGAACCTAACAAAAAACCTTCACCTAACTATCTCCTCCCACCAAAAAGAAACCTTTTCGTTCGGATATAAAAATATTTTATTTGCATTTCTGATTACGCATTTCGTTTTGAAAATGGACATCGACCAGTTTTATGCAGGCCACACACCTACTGTTTAACTGTCAATAATTCTACTAATATATCAGACCGCGGCCTGACGATTTTCTGTGATTAGTCCATGGCCTGGCGATTGGCCATTCACTCACAGTTCGAAACATTGACGAAAATTTCAATTGAAGATGCAGAACTGACGTTAATCTCACTGTAGGGTAATGCTGAATGCTTAGTAACGATTTTCTTCAATTTTTTCCCCGTAGCAATATCGTCAGACAAACTATAGGTCTGTGGCCTCTTCTAGACTCAGTAACTATGCCATGTCATAGATCCCCCAACTTGCTTCCTTATTAAGCTGGTTCATTGCCTCCCGACTCTGGCGCACGTTTCGACACCCTTCGATATCCACGTGAAGTGGACCCTAATGAAATACATTTTCCCATATCGTGCGAAAATTATGGCAATTTCCTTAGAGTGGATTTTTTCGTGTACGTGTTCAGGATACTTGTGCTCGGAAAAGTCCGAACTATTAATTGATTTAATTTCAAAGTGTTTATGTTTCATTTAAGTTGTGTGACTTCGAAATAGTGAGAGCACGGCAAGAAATTTGGTATGATATCCGGAATATTATTAAAATATGGCAAGTAGTCACGTACTCTGTTAATAGGGTAATTATACCAATCTGAAATGAGGCGCCTGTAAGGGTGTCGAGGTGGCATGAAAGTCATTATATACAGATGTGAACAGTTTACGATTTCCTCTCTAGAAATCTACGTAAAGCACTTTGTTACTGAAGAATAAGAGGGAATACATAGTAATAAGGACTACGTGAAGAGTAGGGCGACCAAAATATGCTCCAAAAAACATGATTTTGGGTGCCTAAAATATTCTCTTAAAATAAAAAGTATGCTCAAAAAATAGAAAAAAATTACTCTCAAAATAGAAAAATATGTCCTTAAAAATTTTAAAATACGCTTTTATAAATTTTAAATTCTTTCATTTAATAGTAAAAAATAAAGTAAAAATTCCCTTTTGTTGGCCAGAAATCAAGTTAAATTTTACATAACTAAAAATAAAAATGTAATCATGCTTTTTAGTTTAAAAAACCGGTTTGACCGTAATATACGAGTAGTTTTGTATATTTTAATTAAATGATCAGATCGGTGGAAGCTAGTGTTTTAACATAGTGAATATTAGTATCATCGAAGGATACGAACTGACTATATTTATTTTTGTACGAAAATAAAAAGTATCCTACAATGTATAAAGTCACATCTTCGATGATTATGGCGGAAACTATGATATCTGTTTACATTACAAAAGGTATGTGCTAAATCTAGGCTTCCATATGTAATGGAACACAGAGGACGAGGGGTGGAGTAGGCTGTAAAGGCCGGATATCACCAAAGGTGTAGGAAAACCCTCTCCAGAGACCACCAGACGACGTGCTCTGGCAGACCAGCCCAGTAATCGGGAGTAGCCGGGTGAGTGTGATGTCGGCAGTAACTTAAAAAAAAAATTTTATCCCACATTGGGCACCATATTATACACCCTCAAAAGGATATTTCTAATTTAAATTGCGTAGTCCGCTTACCCATCGTAAGCCCTCGTTTGCCCAGCAAAAATTTTCGATTGCCAAAAGTTGTTAACAAAACAGTTTTTTTAACTGAGAAAAGCCACGATACTTTTTTTTAATGGGAATTTTTTACGTTATTCCCCTTGCCCAATTTAAAGCAGGATTCCCCACCTAAAATTTTCGTTTGCCCACCTTTCCAATTTTTTATTGGAAAATAAAATGTTGACCTCACTTGGGCGCCACATTTGACATCGCCACCGTTTGGCTCCTACGGGACAATTTGTAGACTTAAGCTGGGAAGTTCGTTTGACCATCGCAGATTATCGTTTGTCCAGGGGAAAGTTTCGTTTCCACTGCAAAATTATCCTTTAAGGGGTCAAATGAAGGATTTTGAACCTAAAACAACGAGCAAACAAACAAACTGCCTAACTGGAAAAAAAACGCAGAAAAAAGTGAGGCAAAGTGATATCCTGGAAAATGTGCGACTTTGAGCAGATATCTCTTAAACTATAAGGCGAAATCCACACACACGACACCATGCTGCACGACCGCTTGAAATTTCAATCGAAATACACAGCATCAAATGGGCGGACTCACACTCATCGCTCAGCATGCGATACGATCGACTATGCTTGGCTATTGTGCGTGGCTGCGTCGCGTCGTGCAGCGCGGTGTCGTGTGTGTGAATTTCGCCTAAAAGACAAAAAAATGCTATAGGACATTCTTATATGGAATTTAGTGATAAAGAGTACTAAAGTAGAAAATTATAAAAATTAAAGAACTTTGTCATACAACTTTTTCTGCTACGGTGAACGATTTTCGATAGAGATATTCAGGGTGACACGCAGAAAGCGGACGTTTTTTTTTTAATCATAAAAATTCGAAAATTCATGTTAAAAAAATTGTATTGTCATAAAAACACTCGGAACAAGTAAGCATTTAAGTCTATGAAAAATTACATCCGAGAGATGGTGTCCGTTTTCATCAATGCACTGTTGGTGAATGATTTTCAACAGATAATGAATTTTGCTCAGCGAATGCTTGCTCTTTTTCAAGAAAATGAGAATGTGGTGGTCCCATATTTTTATGAACATAATGGAGTAGCTGTTACCGTGACATCCGACCATTACATTGAAATGATTAATTCGTTTTTCATCCCTGAGTTGGAAAACCGAATCCCGAATTGCTCTTGAGAACGTGTTGTTTCAGCAAGATGGGGCCACAGCATACACTGCCAGATCCTCGATGACAGTCCTCCACAACTTGTTTCCTGACAGTTTCATATCGAAATTTGGCGACGGCGGGGTTTTTGAAATCACGAGTTTATGAAAATAAACCGCGCACGTTGGAACAACTGAAGGAATCCATCCGTGAACAGATTCAGCGAATTGACGTGGATCTGGTTGAAAATGGGCTTCGTCGCTCATCAAGACCACCACATTCTCATTTTCTTGATAAAGAGCAAACATTCGCTGAGCAAAATTCATTCTCTATTGGAAATCATGCTCCAGCAGTGCATTGATGAAAACGGACACCATCTCTCGGATGTAATTTTTCACAGATGAGTCTTCTTAAATGCTTACTTGTACCGAGTGTTTTTATGGCAATAAAATTTACATAACATGAATTTTCGAATTTTTATGATTTTTTCAAAAACGTCCGGTTTCCGTGTGCCACCCTGTATAAGCGGAAACCCGAAAAAAATGGCAACTTCTTCGCCTCCCGACTCGTAGGCTCGGAGACTTTTAATATGTTTACCTCATATTTAGTACAAGCACTCGTACAACCCCATAGTCCACCTAGAGACAGGCGTGTTATGCTACGGCTGCGATACGTGGACTCTCACTCAGTCATTGAATAACATGATAGACACTCGAAAAGAGAGCGCTACGAGCTGTATGAAACATATATATAACGAACCGGAGGTCTCCAAATTCATTAGACAAGGAGTATCAACAAAAGCAAGAGCACGAGTTAGATTCAAGAAGCCCTCGGCGGACTGGCATACAGGAGGACCCGATGTCGAGACCGAGAAGATTGCAAGCGACAGCTTCCAGAAGCTAAATCCCGCAGTTGATACGAAGGTTGATAAAGAAAGTAGTATGTATGAATTGTACGTTGCACTCCACAAAAGACACTGTAATTATTTGGAATGAAGGCTCTATTGCTCAATGGAACGAATTCATACAAAGAACGTTTGAAATTACAAAGGTCAGAGGGAGGCTTCCGTGTCCGTTTTCTACGCGCTGCTTTAAAGTAGGCACGGATGTCGAGAAGGACAATTCTTTTAGGCTATTATCATTTAAACCATAAATGTCAATTGAATGTCACCATAAAAAAAACAATCAGGTTGACGTAGAATTTAATTAGTATTAATTTCGATCAAAATGTTACAATTTACCCACCCAGACCCGATAGATAAGTATCACTTGTAGTACGCATACCCCGAATCGCATAGCATTTAGGATTGGAATATATAGTACATACTACTAGTCAAGTTTATTTTTACGGACGATTAAATACCATAAGGACGTGTGTAAACAAACATGATTATTTATAATTTAACATAGCATGCAATACCCAATCGTGCACCAATTACTCAAAATGGTAGCATTTATTACATTTAAAAAAAATCTAATATTATTATTCGGCGAATCTATCTGCCGTTAAACGTTCAAACCGGACGTTCATACGATTTTATTACTCGTTAACAAATACACATTACCATTTCGTTGACCTGTATTAGCTCCCGGTGACAAATAACACTATTTGAATAGAACATTTATTACAACTTCGAATTCTTCATATTTAATTCTCATAAATTGAAACCTGTCCTAGATTCCAATTTATATTACGAGGTGCTTTACAAAATAAATTGCATTCCCTTAGCAATTACATTCTACGTTACATTGACCAGGTGTACGCCTGCAGGACAACATCAGCTTTTAATTAGCTCCATTGAAGCCGAGTTCTACATGGGGATTTACAAAGGTTTAGACTTTAATTGATTTCAACTGCAACTAATTATTTGGATCAATCTGAACAGGACCTACATTTTTGGTGCAAACATCGATTGAACGAGCTAGGGAGCATTTACTCGTAAATATTCATTTACGAGTATATTCTATTTATGCTATTATAAAACAAATCGGCTTTCTATTGAACTTATCAAATTAACAATGAATCATTAAAAGGGCGACCGGTAGCTCGGTGCGTAAAGGCGTCAGTCTCATGTCTGACTACGATCGTTACGAGTTCAAGTCCCGTCCACGGCTTTCGTGGTCATGGATGTTTGTGTTGTATTCCCCTTGTGGTGCGGGTGTAATAATAAGTCACAACATCCCCCGACTTGTCGCAGGTAGGCGGCTAATTGGGAGCAAGAAGTGCATTCTGGCAACGCGCATCGTCCGAAACTGGTTTATGCCAACGAAGCATCAGCACACCACACGGAATAGTCGACGCGCTGTGCCCCACTAGGGGTTAGGGCGAATGAGTATTTTTGGCTTTCAAGCAAAAAAAATAATTATTTTTTAACTTTTATTACTGTACTAATACTGTGCTACTGGAATTACTCTTTAGAGCTGTTTTTATAATTTTATAGAACCATTAGCGGACAACGATTCCAACCAGTTTCAACATTTAAAGTATTTTACGTATCGAAATTTGCAGAAATTTATGCAGAATGCGCCTTTTCCTTAAAATCGGTTTCGATTTTCGATTCTCATAATCAGATCTGTGCGCCCGGGGCGGATATTTAATATGGCCCCACATACAGGGTGTTCCGAAACTACAGCATACATGATGCGCTAAGCGGTTTCCCATGTACTTCCGAACAAAAAATTTAAGAAACATTTTTTTCAACTTCTTAACCGTTTAGCTTCTACAGGCATTTACATTTCTTTTTTGTAAATTGTCGATCTCAAATTAGTAAAAGCACGATAACGCAAAAACCACTCAAGCTGGAATACCCAAATAAAAACGTAATCGTAGCTAATACTTTGTTCTAAATATTCATCCCGTAAAAATCGTACAGAAGGTTTAATTGTGATAGCTGTGTAAATTAAAAAATAAATTGTTTATATAACTTTTTAATATAATTAATTAACTAATTGTTTATTTAAATTTCTCCTTCTCCTTTTTTTTTGTTTTTCTTTTTTTTTTAATTTATTCATACATACTATACATACAAGTACATCTTGTCTTGATTAAATAAATAATTCTCTCTTTTATTATGATCAAATCCTATTAACATCATTTCATTCTAATTTCTAAACGTTGCAGTCGTTTAAGTCCGGGCACACAAAGAATCGCGTTCACGTGTCTTGGTTGTGTATTTTCTGCCAAACACATTGTCAAAGCAGACAGCAAATACGACAGACATTTCTTACCAAAGTACTTGTACTTGTTCAAACACACAACAATTAACTCAATTAGTGAAAGAAAGACAGCTTAGTTTTGCCAAACTGACTGACTGAATAGAACCAGGCTCTATTTAAAAATAGCACGGAAAACAAACGAACGCGATTCAATGTGATTACATATTATGCATGTATTACATTCATATTCATTCACATCCAATCCTAATATCTATCTGAAACTAAAACCACCATTATCTATCTACCAAACAAATCCCATCTAAATCCATTCATAAATCATCTCTATGCAATATGCAATGCACGCGAGTATACTCAAATATACACACAACAATCAATGCATATGCCGACTGCAAGCAAATCAAAAATCATTTGCTTACGTCGCACCGCACATTCAAGTTTCACCAAATACGTAAAACAAGCCCAACATCTTAAAACAAAAGTAATCGTCTTGTATCATCACCTCAAGTTCAACTTTAGATGAAAACGATACCAAACCAACAACCAGACAATTTCCTCTGTATACTGTGGGACGCAATGAGTTATTCGCAATGTGAGTTTTGAGTTTTTAACACAAACAGCACACTAACACTTCTATATTTCACTCACTCTGCGCTGTGAGACATACTGGGCTGTGGTGATAACACATATCACAAACATTGATTATTTGTGTAATTCAGTATAGACTCAAATTCAAATGTTTCACTCACGAAGCGCATACTCCAATTACTCAAATTCTCTGCCAATGAGGAAATTCATAGCATGGAGCTTTCAGAACAGAGTGGAATGATTTGACTGACTCCGAATATAGGGTCAAAAAAGAGATGAAAAAATTTTGGTCGCCCATTCCAGATTGGCAGCCCCGTTTTCATGGGAAATAGTGGTCCGATCTGACTAGCTCGAACTAAAGGGCGTTGGGGGGTCGCTGACTCCGAATCTGGGGTCAAAAAACGCAAAAAAAATTGGAGTCGTCCATCCCAGATTAGTAACCCCGTTTTCATGGAAAATACTGGTCCGATCTGGCTGGCTTGAACTAAAGGGCATTGGGGGTCACCGACTTCGAATCGGGTACTACTTTTATTGAATATGCTATTAACCAAGTTTCAGATTCTTTGCATGACTCTTTTTGAACGACTCATTGGAAGGGGTGCTGGCATAGTGAAAAGAGTCTTTATGCCCACCACTAGATAATACGCCACCAATCATTAAACTTACAGAATAGGGAGTTGGTCAACATACAGAAGCTTAATTCTATGAAAACCATGCCAAAGATGAAACGCGGATCAAATGTGGTCAATTTGGAGAGGTGGTGGCGTTAAATCAATAATTGGAAAATTATAGTAGATTACAACGTCGATAACGAAAATGAAAACATTTACCCATTTACCCTAGTAAACAAAATGACTGGATCAACTTTTTTTTATTTTATAGATATTATATTAAAATCCGTTTATTGAAACCCACATTCCTCTTTAATTAAAATCTCCATTTATATTTTTCGGAGAAATTTACGATTTACCGATTTATTATTTATTTAACTGGAATAAACACATAGTTCAAAGCAAACGCCAGACTTCCTGAATTTAATTAAAATGATTCATTGATTTCTTGACTGCCAATTCGCAATTTAACGTGGAAGTAAATTTGATAATGGTTAAGTTCATAACACAAAGCCGTTGGCATACTGTTGCCAATTTGTTTTATGAATTCTCTCCACTGAGTTTGTGATGGACACAACATGCTGTGAAAAATGTCATTTTCTCCATCACAAAAATTTCTCCGCTGTCTAGAACCAGCATATGATGACAATCCTGAAATGACACTCGCGCTGTCGTATTCATACGATTTTTCGTCAGTAGTCAGGTTTGAACTGGAATTTTGACAATTGATGGATGACAAGATGCGAGTGCAGTTAAGAACGAAGCAACCTGTTGCTAAGCTGCTTCGATACTGTTGCCACAGCATGTTGCGATTCTGCTGTATGTTATGAACTTAGCCAATAGCACATATAGGCAAACTTCGAAATTTATTGCAAATTGACTCGCACGGATTATTGTGTAATTAAAATTGGTGATTCCTGTAAATGGCGGTAAATAAGTAATTGTGAGAATAACTTTGGTATCAATAATAATTGGTGGAAAAAGGATACTTATGCTTTTGGAATGTTAATTGAAATCTTCCCTCAACTTGGTTAAAGTTTAGTCAACATTCTGCTTTGCGCTATCCTAATCATTCCCAAACATCCCCCTCAGGATTGCTCTAAGGCAAATCAATTTAAGGTTTCCTATTTACAGAACGTGCAACGCTTCTCCAATATCCATTTCAATGTCAAGTCCTGCCAGATGAGCTCTCAGGACTCGAAGCAAAGACAGAAAAAAAAATTTTGAGAACATATTTTCGTTTAACCTGAACTTTCACCATCTTCATCAGAGTGATCTGAAGACGGTTTTCTGTGTTTTTTTTTCATTCTCTACTTTTTCCCTCCGACGAAGATGCTTCGCGTTCTCGACTCATCAACGTTGATAGCTAAACAGCCATCCTTCGATTCATATCAACATCCTTCGCTTTGACTTTGATTGATGGGAACATTGCAAACATTAGGAAAATGTTAATAAAAATCAATGGAGTTGAGTAAATGGAAAGCTTTCGAATGTATCGGTTGGGAAAGCCATACCTAACTAGACTAAGGAGGACATGGCACGGTCTGACGGAAGTCCTAGTCAGTCAGAACGAGCAGAAGGTGGCGAGAGGCAAGTTGAGGTCGTATAGGACATCATATTGCTGGGGAGTCTGGTGGAGCCAAACTGAGTAGCCATGACCAGATTCGATCAGACATTGTGGTCGGGAATGCTTGAAGAAGCGTGCAAAATTGCTCAGCGCCGTTAAATTTAGTGAATCGGAAAGAAACAATAACAAACACAGGAATCGCATACATAGAGTAAACACACACACACACATGTTGACAAACGTGATTGATTGATTGGTATGTTGGCTTGCATGTACAATTTGTATACTCGGATAGCTACACACACAGTTTCGATGTTTATATTTGGATGTCGTGCTAGATATAATGCAGATGTCATTTGTGATGAAAATATCTTTGATACCATCTTATAGTGTCATAGATATTTAAAAATAAAACCAAATAGATAAAGAATCTTGGACTGGTAAGGAGTCAGCTGAGAGTCAGCTGGACAGAACAGATGAAGCTAGCAGAATCAATTCCATTAAGTGTTTTCAATTGGGGGCAAAAACGTTCTTCCATTGTCCTCCTCGTGGGCGCCCCTTGGAACGGCAGTAGTAATTGACTATTGCTAAGCAATGCAGATGTCATTTGTGATGAAAATATCTTTGATACCATCTTATAGTGTCATAGATATTTAAAAATAAAGCCAAATACGTTAAGAATCTTGGACTGGTAAGGAGTCAGCTGAGAGTCAGCTGGACAGAACAGATGAAGCTAGCAGAATCAATTCCATTAAGTGTTTTCAATTGGGGGCAAAAACTTTCTTCCATTGTCCTCCTCGTGGGCGCCCCCTGGAACGGCAGTGGTAATTGACTATTGCTAAGCAATGCAGATGTCATTTGTGATGAAAATATCTTTGATACCATCTTATAGTGTCATAGATATTTAAAAATAAAACCAAATAGATAAAGAATCTTGGACTGGTAAGGAGTCAGCTGAGAGTCAGCTGGACAGAACAGATGAAGCTAGCAGAATCAATTCCATTACGTGTTTTCAATTAGGGGCGAAAAACCCTCTTCCATAGTTGGTTGGTCCTCTGTGCGTCGACGCAGAACCCAAAATGAGATGGACCACTTTGCAATTACTAAAGATTCGAAAGTTGCCTCCTGGACGTGCGAAATAAGAAGGCATGTTCGATTGCGTATTGCAGCCGTTCACCGTCCTGGCGAAGAAAGATCCAGGTGCCGCAAATTCAACACCGTTCGACTCAAAAATCCAGCTGTCTTACAACAATGTAATAAGCATCTTGCGCAAAAAGCAGTTGAGATAGCTAGTTACCTAGATAGTGACATAAATGAAAACTGGGATAACATTGAAAACGCAGATACCATCCTTGGCACAAATACGGATTGCCGGAGTAAGCCCTGGATGTCCGACGCTTCATGGCAGCGAACTGGTGAAGAAAAGAGCTGAAGGTTCGTTTGGCTGCAGCATCAGACGACAATCGAAGCACCATCGAACTACTTTACCGTCAGAAAGCTCGAGAAGTTCAGCGTAGTATGCGACGCGATACAAGAATTAATGCGATTTATTCGACAAAGACTAACAATTATCGGATCAAAGTGCGCAGAAAAAAATGGCATTGGCCTTTGATTACAAATGCTCTGAACGTAGCGATGGTAAACGCATGGAAGCTGCATTCTACTTTCCGCCGTAATATTGAAAATGTATTCATAATATCGCAATTGGATTTCCGCTCAGGCATTGTGTTTTTTAAATGGAATGGAAAGGATCTATCGCAGCAAAATGGCAAGTGCCCGTTGATGTCCGAAGAGGTAAAACGAACCACATTACTCCAAAAATCGAGCACAAATGGGAACGATGCAAAAATTGTCAAATAAATTCCCATCCTAAATGTTTTACAATTTACCACGACGCGTGAAAAAGTGAAAACCCATGATTTTCTGATGTGTATCTGTAACTATGAATAAAATTTGAAAGTAAAAAAATCATTTTATTCACATATTATCCCAATGGTGCAAGAATACGCCAGTGTCCCCGACAGATAAGCATAGTGAAGAAGTGCTTTCCTCAATCACGGACATGATACCAAACAGGGTACTAAATGCGCAACCACCTGCCATATCTTCAGACGAACTACAACTTCCTAGAGCAATCAGGACTACACTCGCCCAACTTCGTTCTGGCTGGTGCTCAAGTCTGAACTCGTACCTATCCCGCATTGATAACGACATACAGAACTGCTGTCCAGCCTTTGGTCTCACTTCACACGATGTCGAGCACATCTTTAACTGTCCTGCAGCTTCCACGCGCCTAACACCTACTGCGTTATGGGATAATCCTATTGAGGTAGCTGCGTTTCTACACCTGGACATTGAGGAAAACATGGACAACCAAGCTGTGTGACACACACATTCATCGCACATCAGCGCGTCGCTACTACAACAACAACAACAGATAACCGACACATGAGATGTCAAACTCATATTCCCTCTCCTACTTCCACCCTTGTGCAGAACTGCTTCATTTCTCTCGCTTTTTTTCATTTTCTTTTAATATGTCTCTTCCATGTTTGGCATTCAAACTTCAACTCAAATTTCAAAAGGAAACTTAAATACCTACTTACAGATACAATCGGACAAACTGCCTTTAGGCAGCAGAATCATTTTGTATGTTTACTTTTCCATATAATTACATAAAACGAACATTTTATTGACAAGAAATGAATTTTGTGTGCTTCCGAAACTGTAAACTGCCCAAAAATTTTCACACCTGCACCTCTTTCACTAGAGCAGCTCAGATCAAATTGTTATTATAATTGTGTGGTGTCAACCTGCTCTGCTCTACATGGCTGTTAAAAAAACGCACCTACTAATTTCTCCTAAATATAATATATATAATATCCTAAAATATATTTTAACACCCCGCATTCTTGCAGCCCTAAATCTGATATTTAGACGGGATTATTTAAACATTCCTAAAATTGCCCAAGGTCTTCCGTTTTCTTCCGTAATTGTTCCGTGTCGTTAATTTCTTTTAATTGTTGTCAGTCTTCTCGGGCGAATCACAGGGAAAATCTGCAGTTTCTGGTTCAAATTAATGTTTAGGCTATATTTAGATTTGTTGATACACGAATTCCTAAGACAATAGAGAAAATGGCTCAATAAAAACCATGCGGGACGCAATTAACATGAATGGAGGTAATATCATTGAACTAAAATATATTCACACTTTTTTTTCAAGAGTCCTTCATCTGGAGCGCGATAACGGTTTTAGATTCGAAATATATAGTTGAATAGTCCGGGAAACTGAATTGTTTGATTAAAGCTTCCCTCACACCAATGCGATTTATTCGGATTAATAATTACTTTTACACCAACCGGCTTTTTTTCTATTGAAATTCAAAGAAAAACGTGTTTCAGGTTTATGGCAGGCTTGAACGGCGCCCTTTAGACAGAGATTTTAATTTTGGAAATAGGAAAATGTCGCGAAGAACAATGTCTTTTGAGTAGGGTGATTGGGGCGACCGGTAGCGCAGTGTGTTGAGGCATCAGTCTCATGTTTGACTACCGGCGTTTCAGGTTCGAATCCCGTCCACGACGTTCGTGGCCATGGATGTGCAGGAGGTGCATTCTGGCAACTGCATTCTCCGAAACCAGTCTATGCCGTCGAAACGTCATCTGGGCCACATGGAACAGCTGACGCGCTATGCCCCACAAGGGGTTAGGGCAATTGAGAGAGAGAGAGGGTGATTGGGGAAGGACCAGTCACGCGATGTTTGGCACCAAACTCACAAGGCTGAGCGGACAGGCGCATTGTCATGGGAACCATGAGTTGCCTCATCGCAACGGTCATCTTTTTTGCGAATTTTTTGAGCTACTTTTTCAAAGCACCTTTGAAGTATAGACAGTGTTGACTCTTCGACCAAAGGGTAAAAATTCGAAATGGACGAGTTCGTTGGATTAAAAAAAAAACATTAAGGCTCGTTTTCCTAATGTCTCGTTAAACTACCCGATAGCTAACAGTGACATGAGCTTATCCTAGCGATAAACTGGCCGATAAATATTTTCGATTTCTCATGCGTCCGTTAAATTACCAAGCCAACAAAATGTGGAACGCATCTCTATTTTGGATAAACTTATAACCAGAGACATGGTGTTTGGTTTTGTTTTGGATAAACTTTTAAGCGATCGCTTATAAGACTTTTACAGAGGATCAAACCTGTCGTAATTTGTTATTTTTTTTGCGAGGGGGGTCCGTGATGACTGGTCTTTTGACTCCATCTCGTATCCGTTAACCCAACTCTCTCGTTGTAAATAGAAATACCTCGGAAACTAAACGAGATTAAGGCAATCTGACAATTGCGATGCAGCCAACCACCCGTCGCTACCACGAACTATCGAGATATAATTAAAAAAAAGATTTTTTTTAGCAGACCCCCCACCCCTATTATGGGCGTTCTAATAAGGGTGCTCAGAGTTTGACAGTAGGAGGTGCATGCTAGCAACTGCATTCTCCGCAACTAGGTTATGCCAACGAAACGTCAACTAGGCGACTTGGAACAGTTGACGCGCTATACCCCACAAGGGGTTAGAGCAATTGACAATATTGCGACAGTGCATAGCGGCCATATTATTGAAGCTACCAGTGACGTGCAGTGGAAATTTTTCATAGTCAAGCAGTTGGGCGCCCTAAAGCCAATTTAGCATAAACAAAAATGGACTGTATAATAGAATATGGACAGTCACAAAAACATTTATACCAAGCGGCTTTAAGCCTTAAAGAAGAAATCAGTAAAGATATAAATAAAATATTGGCACATGTATTCGGAATACAAAAAAAAAAAAATAAATAAAATATTACTAAAAAAAAAATGATAAATAAATATTATGTTAATTAAGACTAAGAAAAATTCAGGGGTATTTGAAATAAATAAATATTCTTTCGCCATTGCCATTTATTTGTATTCCAAATCTATGCGCCGTTCTTTAAGTAACAACTCGATTTCTCTTCGCATTTGTATAAGAAGATCCTTTTCAACCGCAATTAAAGCAAGATCCGAAAGTCGTTCTTGGGATTGGCGATTTCTCAAAAATGTGTGAACGCGCTTTAGTGTTGAAAATGACCTTTCCGCAGTTGCCACTGTGACTGGAATTGACGTTAATAATTTTGCTAAAATATGAACTTGCTTAAAACCGTTTGCGACATAAGGCCGTTTTTGAAAATAATCGAGAATTTTACTAGGATTCGCGTTTTTAAACTCATCTGAAGAATAAATAACTTTTAGCTCATTTTTCAACTTTATTCTGTCGAAAAATTGACCGTGATATTCAATAAGTGAGTCAAAATTTTTATCGGGAAAATTTGACTTGAATTTAGAAAAATAATTCGGTTCAAGCAACTCTAAAAATGAAAGATCATTAAACGAATGGAATCGATCTCGAATTTGCCCGAGAATAACATCTACAATCTCCCGAAATATCCGCCGTAAATTTTGTAAAGGATCTATCGCATTTCTACATTTCTTACGTGGTGGCTGATATTCTGCTGTAACTGTCGAATAGAAATTATCAAACTTTTTAGAAAAGTCATTTTCAAGCCAATTTTCAAATTCAATAATTTTTTGGCTTGCATATGAAATGTTTACCACTTTGCTCTGAATAATATTAAATAATATATCAGTTTTCGAAAAAATTTCAGAAAAAATTAACAGATATAATTGAAAATCTGACTCTGCGAATTTTTGTAAGTATATATCGGAAAAAGTCAAGGAATCGCCATCCCAGTGTTGAGAACCATTCGAAATTGTCTCAAAAACTGTACAAATTTCATGCTTATGTTCAAATATAACGTTAATAATACGCGAATGATAATGCCAACGCGTTTTGGAAACCGATGGTAAACGACGATTTACTATATTTGCAAAAAGGTCCGACCTTTTAGTGGATGTATTAAAAAATGATGCGATTTTATTGATGTGCGCGAAAAATAATTTAATTTCCGGAATAAACTCAACTGCTTTAGACAATACTAGATTTAGTGAATGAGCGTAACATGGAACGAAAATTGCCGATTTTTGTTTTTCCCGAATTAAAGCCTGAACTCCACGAATTTGAGAACTCATTACTGCTGCGCCATCGTAACATTGTGCAATTAATTTCTTATCGATATTAAAATTTTGCAATTGTTTTAAAATGTGAGAGCTTATTGCTGTAGCTGTACGATTAGCGCTTACATCCAAAAATCCGATAAATCTTTCTTCAATCTCATTTGATATTGTATATCTAAAAATCATCGTTAATTGTTCCCGACCGCTAACATCTGGCGTTTCGTCGACCATTACAGCTACAAATGGAGCCTCCTTTATTTCCAAATTGATTTTATTTCGAACCACATTAGCTATAGCGGAAACAAGATCGTTTTGGATTCTATTAGACAAACCCGAAAACGCTGCATTTGCTTTTATAGAATCTATGTGGGACTCAATTATCGGATCGTACAAACTCAAGAAATTTACGGTTTCGATAAAATTACCACGATTATTTGAAGAAGAGTCTTCATTATTTCCGCGAAAAGGAAGCTCCTGTTTTGCCAAAAAAATTACAGTATCGATTAAACGTTTCAAAATATTACGATTACGCTCAACTTTTTCATTATGCAAACTAACAGATATTGCCACCTGGTTACTAAGCATAAACTCTATACGCTAAGAACCAAAATTATCTAATTTAATTAACGACTGAAGATGTTTTTCGGAACTTGAATGCTTTGCTGCTGAGCCCGTAAAATTATTCAAATCACTAAATCCAGCTTTATTGCAAACAGATTTTTCATTCGTGAACAAAAGACACGGCCAGCAAAATAACTTATTTAATTTACAGCTTCCCCTTAACCAAATGTACTTTTCATACGTTTCGATATGGAATTTTCGCGTAATATTTTTTAATTTAAACTCTAAACTAAGATCTGGCTTCGGTCTATCCGATTCTATAATTTCTCTTTTCTTGGCAAAGGAAAGAGTTGAAAATCCCGCTTTTAGTACGAAATCCGTCGCGCAGCAATACTCCGACATAATGCGAAAAGAAAACTTACCACTTTTATCACAAATCAAATCAATTAAATCACTACAAACGGTCAAAAAAACTTCAAATCACAATTTAATCAAAATCACCCGATTGCACTGACTTCCTCTTTTAAATTGCAACGGAAAATCCATTACATAACAAAAACAAAAGCTCTACTGGAAAAATCAAATTCCCATAAACATTCCCTGCATTGGCAACATTTCATTAACAAGCATCATTGGGCTTTATCCCACACACAAAAGCAGTCGCGCCAGTGCTTGACTTGTCTCATATAAATTTGCGAACAAAACAAAAAAAAATCGTTGCCCAATGTACTACCGAAATCCAAGATTCCCATTTTCTGGAATCAACATGTCTCTAGTATTTGGATGCACACATGGTACATGCATCTAAAGATCTAGGCACATTTTCCTATTCTAAGTTTGGTGTCTATGGTGCGCAAAATGTGGGAGGTTTGAATATTATCTAAAGTAATTGAACGAATGTTTTTTAACCAAAAGAAGGCGCGGATCAGAATTTGAATGTGTAAAGGAATATTTGAATGATAATATGTATTCTTCAGCTTAAAGAAAAACATTGACTGAAATGATGATATGTGTATTGGTGTAAGCAAAGTTTATTATTGAATTGCTTATTTCGGTAAGTCAAGCAGTTTACTACGAGTGCACGTCACTGGAAGCTACAGCTGTCCAATTAGGGCTGCATTGACCATTTGCTGACTGGACTTCGGAGCAGTTGAAGGTATTCCCCGATATCGGCCGGAAAATAATCTTCAGTGACGAGGACCATTTTGCAATGAATGGCTATATCGACACCAAAACAGTCACATTTATGAAGCTGACAATCCACTTACATGTGCCGATGTATCCAGAAAAAGCTACTGTTTTGTGGATTTTGGTCTGGTGGAGTCATTGGCCAGTACTCTAATGAAGCTGGAGCCGTCATAACTGACGAAAGGTACAGATCGATGATAATTAATTTTTTGTGGTCTAATTTGGGTGGCGCTATCTGGTCACGGCAACATCAACATGCCACCGAGATCGAGTGGTTTAACGAAATTAGACTTTTTCTTGTGGGGCTTCGTTAAATCACAGGTATATGTGAATAAGCCGCAGACGATTGATGCCTTAAAAGTCAATATAACCAATGCCATCAGCGTATCAAGCCCGATTTATGCAGTCGAGACGTCGAAAGTTGGAACTTCGGCTTAGCGCTGTTTAGTAAATCAGCAGCGGCCGATGTGATGTTTCATACATAAAGTAATCGAACACTCTTTCAAATAAAACAAAAAAATTAATGATATCTTAGTGCGCCCACAGACTGTCGAACTCCAACTCCAACTCGAACACGAACATGGTACAAGTGGACCGGTTTTCTTCATATTTTTGTGAAGTTGTGTCTTGAGCTATTCAGAGGACATTTGTACCGGGTTGGTGTTGGAGTTCGTGTTCGGCAGTCTTTGGTCGGGCTTATACACACCTTGTATTATTTAAATATAAAGTTCGAGCGCTCTGAATGGAAACCTTTTCAAAATTATTTCATTTCTGTTTTGTTAGCGGCGTTGTGTTAGTGGATTTCAGATTGTATACTCTTAGAAGATAAATTAGAACCTAACACTTTCGTTTTATATAACATTTATTATTATATTTATAATACACTTACTCGGACCGAAAACAAACTTTTCCCTGTTGACAACATATTCCGATTTCGAGCCAAATACCTATTTGATTTATACCTAAACAAATTTATTGTGTTGTGGGTATCCTCAATAAATTTATTTAGGCATAAATTAATACCTATTAAGTTTGAAGGATATTAACACCCACGCCCCAATAACTCTATTGCTGCGTAAACTAATCAGTTAAGAGCCCCTGGCGGGGATTAGATAACGAGATAAAGCTCAGGGAGTACGTTCGATTAATTCAATTTGCATAAAACTATAAACATACGATTAATGCCTCTAATATACCTAAATTTGTAGTACCCTGGATTCTAAAGGACGGTAAGGATGGATATACGGATTACAGCAACTGCTATCTACATCTATTCATTCGAAATGATTGATATATGAGTTATGCACGTCTGATTAACACATTCAGTGTGGTTATCTGTCGAGGGATTGAAAATTTACGTACGAGTGTATGTATGTGGAAATCATTGGATGGATGTAGACTGACAGCTTTGGTGTAATAGCATTAGAATATGAATTAATTTTTTTTTTATACTAAGAAACATTTGCACTGAATGATTTGCGGACAGTTTTTCTCTATGCTCGATGGGTATGATGGATCGAGTTGTCTCAGATTGCTAGGAAACTGGTTTTATTTTTCATTCTAAACAGATGTGATTGCAATCTGTATCCTTTTTTTTGTTCCTTGTGGATTAGATAATACGTCATCTTCTTCAATCAAGTTTCCAATCCAAGTTTCTTTCTTTGAAACTATTAATTTTACAGGACAGACTGACGATTAAGGAAAAATAACTCGCGCCGGAGAATGATATTAAGCGCGCCTTTCTATATTTTATACATAGCAGATCATGGTCCTACGATTTCAAGTACAATAGCGACCAAATTACCGGCAGAATATTCTTGCTTTAGGATTTTCGTGTTACTAAGCACATTCGTCTACTATTTTCAAGTCAAAGTACCGACACCTGAAGACCAACTAACGATTTTACAAACAAATTTACCCTTTCCGAGTAAAACTTGCGCTCTTGCGAATAAAATTAACGATTTCTCGAAATAGCTTTAATTGATGATCTTTATTCTGACTTGGAAAAATCGTTAATTTTATTTGGAAGACCGTTAATTTCACTTGAAATACCGTGTAGTTTAGTTGGTAAAAAATTACTTTGTTTTGAGAAATCGGAAATCTGAGTTGAAAATGGTATAGTATTACATACAGCTATGCTAAATAGTACAATTGATCGTATTTTTTACGATTTTCAACTTCAAATACGATTTTACAATTTTTATCGGGGTCTAGGACAAATTTTGCAATTTTAAAAAATCGTGAATACGATTTCTAAGCCTAATCCAAAAAAATCTATACACACATTTCAGATCTCTACATTCATCTTAGACTATCTTATTAAATTCTCAAATGATTCCAATTCTACCCATATTAGCCTAGTCATTAAGTGTTTACAGGAACTGTTCTGAATCAATTTCGGTATAATTTTTTTTTTCTATTAATGTTTTTAGGGCTTTATAGTAAAAACAAAACTTTTGAAATCGGCCAAATATCCGGCGAATTATAATATTATTACACATTCCCACCAAATTTCATGAATTTAGCTTCAGCCGTTCGTGAGATTTTCTATGGACAGGCAGACAGACGGACGGACAGTCTATCCGCTACATACATGAAATTTGGTGGGACTGTGTAGAAATAGTATATAATTCGCCGGAGAATAGGATGCGTTGTAAAAGGAACTCTTACTTCTCTTAACGCACATTGAATTTATTAAAATGTCGAATCAAAATATGCTTTGTATTTGTTGTAATATTTCGGCCCAATGGGTGAACATTGTTCGTTTGTTATCGTGATGTTTTTCGCTAAAATCAGGAATATGGTCATCCCACGAGGAAAACCACACAGCACAAATTTGTTCATAATTCAGTTATCTAAAATATAATTCGAGATAAGTGGGATTTCCGTGAGTTTGTTAGTAGGTTTGAAAATGGTATCGCAAAATTAACAAAAAAAATTTAAAGCCGAATGTTAGAAAATTTAGTGTACTTTGGGACTATCTTTTTTTTAGGGTGGATGCTTTCGGAAATGGGTCAATTAAAGAAAGCAGCGTTCTTTTCTATCTCGCGTTGCGGTCACTAAAACGAAATAAAGCGCCGGGCGCTGACGAGATTCCAGCTGAACTGCTAAGATTCGGTGGAACGAGTCTAGTTGATGCCATACATCAATTACTCCTGCGAGTATGGGAGAACGAGGAGATCCCAGACGATTGGCGCAGAAGCATCCTCTGTCCAATTCATAAAAAGGGAGATAAACTGCGGTGTGAGAATTACAGGGGCATCTCACTAGTTTGTACGTCCTATAAAATTTTGACGAAAATTCTGGAAAATAGAATAAAACCGTACGCAGAACGAGTCATTGGCGAATATCAAAGCGGTTTCAGACCTGGTCGCTCCACAACCGATCAGCTCTTCTCAGTCAAACTGATACTCCAGAGGTGCTGGGAATACAACGTAAACGTATACCAAATCTTTGTCGACTTCAAGCAGGCATACGACAGTATCGATCGTGGAGTACTGTACAACATCATGCTGCAATTTGGTATACCAGCAAAATTAGTGCGACTGACAAAGATGACGATGACCAACTCCGTCTCACAAGTCAGGATCCAGAATAGACTTACTGATCTATTTGAAACACGCACTGGTTTGAAACAGGGCGATGGACTGGCACCGACGCTCTTCAACCTAGCACTGGAATACGTTATTCGGGCCATGAATATGGACAACAGCAAGACGCTACTCATCAAGTCGACACAATTAGCAGGTAGGCCGACGACATCAACATCATGTCCCGAAGATTGGCTGACGCAGAAGAACTTCTGCATACGCTCGATACCGCTGCAAAGGAAGATGGATTACGTATTAACGAGGGTAAAACTAAAATAATGATGCAATCGGTGACAAGGACACCTGCACAACCGAGCATCAACGTGGGGGACCTCAACATCGAGTTCGTGAACAACTTCATCTACCTGGGTTGCAACCTGTCAAGGGACGCCAACGAAACTGACGAAATCAAGCGACGGATACAGTTAGCTAATAAGACTTTTTTCTCGGTTCTCCCCATAATGAAATCGAAACATGTGCACAGAAACACGAAGCTCCGCGTGTACAAAACCATTATACGACCAGTGCTATGCTATGGCTGCGAAGCATGGACCCTAACTCAAGCCTCCGAAAACATGCTAGATACTTTCGAACGTAAGGTTCTACGGCGAATTTTCGGGGCTGTTTGCGATCGAGATGGATGGCGCATCCGGTACAACCATGAGTTGTATGAAATGTACGATGAGCTGCAAGTCTCGAAAATCGTCAAACTACAACGACTTCAATGGGCAGGGCATGTACAAAGAATGGACGACGATCGCATGCCTAAGAGAGTAATGAATGCAGAACGAGTCGACGGAGCGAGACTGCGAGGACGACCGAGATCTCGTTGGGAGAGCTCAGTAGGTGCGGACGCCGCGCAGCTGCTGGGCTCCCAAAATTGGAGGACGCGGTCACGTGACCGAGATAATTGGAGGACAATGATCCAGACGGCCAAGGCCCGACGTCGGGCTGTCGCGCCACGTTGATGATGATGAGCGTTCTTTTTGCCAAGAAAACAGTTTCCCAATCGAATTTTTGGTGGGATTCGTATTCAGTATCCCAAAATACATAAGGGTACACAAAACGCAAAAGTACTGCAAAAACTTTTCATCTCAAAGCCCCAGGCTCTTAGACTAAGGAAATTTTCCCTCTTACAGGTTTTCTGGTATTTACCGTTAACTATTTTCAGCACAGTTAACAAAGTACCTTTATTTTCATGGAAATATTTGATCCTCAATCAAGTGCAAAATGTTCAATGTTATTTTAGATTGTAAAGAGGAACATGTAAACCTTTAAAAAATACGTAAATAAATAGGAAAAATGTTCTTAAAAAAACGCTGCTCTAGCGTTGGTTAAGCTTCAGAGGCTATTTTTTCTTAAAATAATTATCATAAAAAATTTTAATTAGCAAATAAAATGCTTCTGAATTGTTCTCTTCACGTGTCTCTTCTGGCAAAAAAAAGTGTTCATTCTAAAAATGAACTATAAAGCATAATTACTAGATTTATTGCTAGGCCCTGTCTCTGTCTGTTGTACGAGTATTCCTTTGATGTTCACGGATTCATTCATTGTTGTTTTTGTGTATTGTATATTATTCCGTGTTCATTGCCTTTAAACATAATGATTATGTTGGCTGCCAAAGCATGAAAGACACATTTCTCCGTTTATTTTAGTTTTCATCCTTTCGATTTCCCTATACATCACTAGCACTTTCAATTTCACCTCCATTTGTGAATTCCAGAATAAATCGTATAATTTAATGTCCAATAATTGCTCGTAAAGTAATAAACTGATTTTTTACAGCACTTGTTTACATTTGATTGCCTCTAAATTAATTTTATTAATCTGTTAATTACACTAAAGTGATTGACGCCCCCATTAATCATTTAAACAGATACGAATAGTTTCATTGATTTAATAAAAAATGAGGATTCATTTTTATCTGTCCATCTGGTGCTGGTGATTTTCTTGAACAGGAGATAATGTGGGCATTTCAGTGATTTAGAGCTTTGCATTCCGTTATGTTTTAGAACATAGACAATAATAGGCACAAGTGACGGGCATTCGTAGTAAGCTATTCCAGACTGATTGACGCACCAATAAGACGTGGTAATGAATGACGTACGCAATAATTAAATTAAAAGAGTTTAACTTGAAGCGATAACAAATTGAAGAAGAAAGGAAGAAATCTCTTACAATTTATCAACTGAAGACTATTAATTATCAGACAAATTACCAATTCCAGCAAGCGTTTAAGCAACAATCCCAGCTAACATTTTTCCCTCTTATGAAGAAGAATTCTACTCCTGTAATATAACTCTGGTAGAATGCGATAAGATTCTTATTAGAGTTTTATGAAAATTAAATGGCGCACTTTCTGAGAATTATTTTATATTTTAGCAAGAGTTAAACTCTTCTAATGAGAGTGACATATGTCTCAAAAGGACACTTTTGGGCTAACCATGAGAGTTAATTTTTGCTCTTGAAGAAGTGTCATACAAAGAACTATACACTTGTTATGAAAGCAGGATTTATGAGATCGGAACAACATTCCAGCAATACCCAAAGCAAAGGTGCTAATGCCGAAGATTTTACCGGCAGAAACCTCGTTCCAGCGACAAAACCCTGACATCCCGACAGATGATTGGTTAGTCCTGCATACCAGCGGACCGACGCGGGAAGGAGGACAACCCATCATCCTTCAAATTAACAAGGCCGCGGAGGACATCCAATATCCTCGGTATGGGAAGATGGCATGTATGTAGCGTATTCCTAAAGCTTAAAAAACGTCATCCCATAGATAGGAACGAGAATGCGCTGCAAGCCAATGAGGTGGAAAAGGAGTTGGAAATCCTCACTATGGTAGCCGGCAACATCAAGCTAAATGAGAAGGAGAGCAAATCTGAGACGGATGATCCAGACGCTACTCTTACGACCACATGACTACTGAACCAACTTTAGCGAGATTCAAAAGGTGCTACAAATCAACCTGCATCACAGCACATCAGCGGAATTGCTGGGCACACTACAGGAGGATAAACGCTCATCCAGGAACTGTGGATTTCTGGGAACGGCCAGATCAAGGGACTCTCAACGAACATTTACAACACTATAAGCTGTCGGAAATATGGAAAGATGGCAGACTGAGGACTGCCACTATGACAAAGAAAAGCCTCAATGCCCTCCTGGACTCCAACAGAAGCACGAGTGACCTGACAGCTATTCATGTTGTAATAGCCTTTGCATACATGACGCATGACATACCCGCGCCACCACAGGAGCTGCAAACATTGGTTAATTACGCGACCATAAGAAAAGAAAACAGTGTTAGTGGGATGGTGGGATGTAAGGCCCACAACAAATGAGCTGAGTCATTACTACTGTTTTTACTTAACAACAACCTTAAAATCGCTAATCGAAGGTTTGAACCTATATACAGGGAACCCGCCAGCGATAATGTCCTAGGCGTAGCACTACAATCAAATACTGACACATGTGTGAAATCCAGAGCTGGAAGGTCCCTGAAAGATCCTCCTTCTCGGACCACATGCATATAAGTTTTGAGGTACCATCCCAGATTGGCAACCCCCTTTTCATGGCAAATAGTGGTCCGATCTGGCTGGCTCGAACCAAAGGACATAGGGCGGTCGTTGACTCGGAATATAGGGTCAAGAAAGAGAAAAAGATTGGGGTTTCTCATCCCAGATTGGCAGCCCCGTTTTCATGGAAAATAGTGGTTCGATCTGGCTGGCTCGAACTAAAGGGCATTGGGGGTCACCGACTTCGAAGCGGGGATAAAAAATAAAGGAAAAAAATGATTTTTTTTTAAAACAACAACTTTTATTGAATATGTTAAGAACCAAGTTGCTGACACTTTGGATGACTCTTTTCGAACGACTCATTGGAAAGGCTCCAGTGCCGACAAAGTGAAAAGAGTCATTATGCCCACTAATTACAAGAAATGTTAGACTCAAGCTCTCATAAGTGTCTCCTTATAAGATTTTATAGCGAGGTTGAGTCATTTTGACTTGAACTCACAACGACCGACTGCACTTTATTTTCCCTTTGAGAATAGAGTTGAATTTTCATAAAAAAAATGCTCTTTGTGAGTTGTAGTCCGGATGGCGCAACGGTTAGCACGTTCATCTTCTATGTACTGGGCCCCGGTTCGATTCCTACTGAATGCAGTAGTTTTTGATAAAAAAGGGGATTTACGTGTCGGACTATGAGGCCACTCAGCTATTAAATGAGTACCCATTTGAGGTAAATACCTCTGTTGAACGTGCTATTGATCACACACCTCTACACAAAAAACACCGTCACGATCTAGTAAATGAAATGATGCTAACTCATCTCAAAGCCTTTCTTTTCCTGATCCGACACATTGTTAAAATGTACTAACGTATAGTCGATATTTAAAACTTCATTTGCATAAAACTTAAAAAGTACGTCTGCAATTCACTCATTTCCATCGCTCAATCAATCACTGAAATCAACACAATGATTTATAGTTATCAATTCAACATTTCATGTTCAATAACAATTGCAATTCTTCTGTGACTAATAGATTTTACCCACAAAATGTTGAATTGTTGATTGAATAAATTTGCTGGAAATATACATATACCTATCGTAGAAAACCCTATGCAAATTTCAATTAAATAAACGAAACAATCCCTCAATGAATAAATAATGGATTATTATCCAAATAATGAATTAATATCATTGTTTTGCGAAATTAATTCGTGGTATGCTGTTTAAAATGAAAACAATTTTCCTGGAAAACTCGCATTATGAAAATTCATTGTCGATTCTATTCCTCCAATTTTTTTTTCTAATTTATTTGTATTTAAATTGAACAGTTCGTCTAAATGATTCAATTTTTTTTCCGAATTCTGAAATTCTTTTGAGTTTATATAATTCCTGTGGGGCGACCGGTAGCGCAGTGTGTTGAGGCAACAGTCTCATGTTTGACTACCGGCGTTTCGGGTTCGAATCCCGTCCACGACGACGTTCGTGGCCATGGATGTGCAGGAGGTGCATGCTGGCAACTGCATTCTCTGAAACCAATTTATGCCAACGAAACGTCAACTGGGCCACATGGAACAGTTGACGCGCTATGCCCCACAAGGGGTTAGGGCAATTGAGTATATAATTCCTGTAATTTCACACAGAACAAAGCGCCTACTTCGTTCTGCTTGAAATTGCAGGAATTATACAATTTCAACAGAATTTCACTAATACAGTCATTCACAGAATTCGTTGAAAAATTAGAACGGGTTAAACGAACCGGTAATTTTAAATTCAAATAAAATTAACAAAAAAAATATAATTTGGAGTCTATTATTTCGAGTTGTAACCGTAAATATTCCATCGTCGATGTCGTCTAAGGGCAAAAGTAGGCTCCGTTGAATTCAATTTAAAAATATAAAAAATAAGCTGGTACCTTGTACAGTGTATTTACATAATTAATTCATGGAATATTTAAGCCACTACATATGCTCTTATAAATGCATTATTATGACGAGTACATTACAATATTAAAAACTGGCCTGAAACGAAAATGATCGATACCCATATTTGCTGGCCCTGGAAGCATCCAGCTTCGTCCTGCTGAACACCGAAATTCATTTGGGGCACTCAAATCCCTTGCATACATATTCCATACGCCAATCCTGCGTGTGTTGTGTAGTCAGTCGTTCGATTATAAAATCCGCCGAAATCCCACACTCGTATGATCGGATTCAGAGGATGCTTCAAACCGTGTAATAATTCATTTCGCGCTACAATGAATCCAAATATGACATGACAATGCGATAACAATTTCGCCCGTGCGATTCAGACGACTTCCTACCCGATTCATCCTTTTTAGGGAAATTTTCAACCATTTTTATATCAACTTACTGAAAATGAGTAAGATAATGAAAGGACAATCGAGAGTATTATCATCTGTTGACCGCAATGTTACTTATGGTAGCATCATAATACACTCGTAGTAATACTCGTATACAAGTATGCTCCAATATTTAGCTAGATTTCGTGGTTTTGTCCTTAAATCCATTATACGCTCGCGTTTATGTGGAAATATGTCAGAAATATTCGAAAGTCTGTAACTAGATGACAAAAATACATTTAAAATGCTAATAGCATTATACGTTCCTGTCAAGGATGGCAAAATTTTATGATAAAATCCGGAGATTTCGATTTTTCCAGCGGTCAGGGTTGTCGTTGGAGAAAATGGAATCTATTATAAATTAAAATAAGTGTTAATCAATTTGCATTTAGGTACTATCAAGAATAACCTATGATAATATTTCCCGACTGATCAATTTACAATACGTTAATTGTTTTTGCTGCATTCTCCGAAACTAGTTTATTCCAACGAGATGTCAACTGGGATACATGCAATAGTTGACACGCTATGCCCCACAAAGGGTTAGGGCAACTGAGTATTTTGTTAGAATGGAATAACATACATCATCATCATCATCGTGGCGCGACAGCCCGACGTCGGGCCTTGGCCGCCTGGATCATTGTCCTCCAATTATCTCGGTCACGTGTCCGCGTCCTCCAATTTTAGGAGCCCAGCAGCTGCGCGGCGTCCACACCTACTGAGCTCTCCCAACGAGATCTCGGTCGACTCGTTCTGCATTCATTACTCTCTTAGGCATGCGATCATCGTCCATTCTTTGTACATGCCCTGCCCATTGAAGTTGTTGTAGTTTGACGATTTTCGAGACTTGCAGATCATCGTACATTTCATACAACTCATGGTTGTACCGGATGCGCCATCCATATCGATCGCAAACAGCCCCGAAAATTCGCCGTAGAACCTTACGTTCAATAGTGTCTAGCATGTTTTCGGAGGCTTGAGTTAGGGTCCATGCTTCGCAGCCATAGCATAGCACTGGTCGTATAATGGTTTTGTCCACGCGGAGCTTCGTGTTTCTGTGCACATGCTTCGATTTCATTATGGGGAGAACCGAGAAAAAAGTCTTATTAGCTAACTGTATCCGTCGCTTGATTTCGTCAGTTTCGTTGGCGTCCCTTGACAAGTTTCAACCCAGGTAAATGAAGTTGTTCACGAACTCGATGTTGAGGTCCCCCACATTGATGCTTGGTTGTGCAGGTGTCCTTGTCACCGATTGCATCATTATTTTAGTTTTACCCTCGTTAATACGTAATCCAACTTCCTTTGCAGCGGTATCGAGCGTATGCAGAAGTTCTTCTGCGTCAGCCAATCTTCGGGACATGATGTTGATGTCGTCGGCGTACGCTGCTAATTGTGTCGACTTGATGAGTAGCGACTTTATAAGCAACGGTTTTGATAGCAATGAATATTAAATAACTGAGTCCTACTAATACTACTACTACTACTTTGCCTTAACCCCTAGTGGGGCATAGCGCGTCAGCTACGCATGCGCGCCATCGTACTCTATTCTGGGCAATGGGGGCAAGTCCCCAAATGATTTACTCACCGCCCTACACTCTTTTCTCACAAATACACGCCATGTTATTTTAGGACCCCGCTTAGTTTGACTTGGTTGGAAATTGGGTTCCATTTCTTGGCATGTAAAGGCATGGAATTATCATCCTTCTGCAATGTTTGACCTATGCACTACCATTTTCGTTTCCTGCGTATCAACCGTCGATTGTCATCTGACCTATGCACCGACTAAGATTTTCATTTGATACTGTTTCAGGCCAGAAAATTCTTAGAATTCGATGAAAACATGAGTTGACGAAAAATTGCAGCTTTCTGGTTACTATATATCCAATACACCGCTTTCGGCTGCAGGCCCCAGCTTTTGTCTATGGCACGAATAGAGTTATTATACAATAGTAGCTTTTTCATCCGTTCTTGAATATTAAGCTTCCACCTTAACTTCCTGTCAAAGATGAGACCAAAAAAAAATACTTTTATCAGTAAAAGCCAGTCTAGTGCCCTCCAGAATAGGGGTTCGATTGGAGGGTTCGTGTGCCTTCTAGTGAAGAGCACAAACTCCGTTCTGTCCGGGTTAGCTTCGACACCGCACCGATTTGTCCACTCAACGGAAAGGATAGCACATTCTACAGCACACCGCTAGCGGTATCAGGAAATCTACCCGTGACTGCGATGGCGATATCGTCTGCGTAAGCAATGACTTTACACCCAATCTTCCCCAGCTCCAAAAGCAGACTGTTGACAGATAGGTTTCACAGAAGGGGAGACATAGTATGCCTGCACATAAACAATGTGCCTAGGGTAGTATGAACAAGCCTTGATTTTAACAGCGTGTTAATTAGTATGCGAAGCGACTCATCAACCATCTGTTAGTTACAACCTTTATAAGGCAAAAACTTAAGAGCAAAAAGTAAACACTTAATACAACTCCAACAAAAAAAGTCATCTTTTCACTGTGATGGGCGTTTCGCATTTCGTGGTGTAGAGCATAAGAATAAGTCCACAGTCTTTCCCGGCTTGACGTAGTAGGCGACTAAAGGGACCGGAAATGTATGCCAACACCATGCACCATCTGAAATCGCTTATATGCAAACGAAATGAAAAGAGTAGCTGACGCGCTATGTCCCACAAGGGAGTAATGCTAAATTAGTAACCAAATCTAACGACGTGGCTCTGCAGCTTAGCAGCGATATCGCTACACCGATTTCCCTGGCTAGATCCAGAATAAAATCAGCTGCGGTCAGGCAATCCCATACCATAGATGAACTGGTGGCGCTTCTTGCTAGAATGCCATGCTAATCTGACCGAGGCAGAATATCAACCGTACTACTAAGCTACTGTTGCTGACTGAGTACCAGATCAGCTTGGTGTTCGGCTCCGTTACTGGACACTGCCTTATCGGCGAACATGCCAGGAGGTTTCGGAATCTTTTCTTTGGTTACTTTTATAACCATCTTGGCGAGCTGGCAGAGGTGAAGGTGGGACAGCTCCTTTGATTCGTCAGCGGCCCCGGCTGGTTATAATATGTTGTTTTGGTTCTTCTAGGGTGCCACAAAGGACCTACGTGTCTGGTCTAAGTGTGCTGTTTCGGCAGCCCTGCTAAATAACTTAACCTATGTAACGTTGACGCAACGCTGATGCAATGCCAATGCAACGCTGACGTGACATTGACGCAACGTTGACGCAATCAATAATTTTCCTGATTAATTTTCCCAATTCTAAGCTTATATACGTATGAATTTCTGAATTACTCTATTGAAATCCTGAACGCAGCCAAATTCGTCTTTGTGAAACAAACATATACATTATCCAATATTTTTTTCAATAATGGAAAAGTTTCCGTGTCATTTCTGATTAGGACGAAGGAAACCCGCTCGACGTAAAAGACTCGTCACAATTAGAGGACAACAAGAAAGATCCGATAGATTCCAAAGACTCCATACAATTAGAGGAATACGATGAAAAGCGGCTGGATAGAAATACCTAATGCCCCTAAGGTGCGTTTAGATTTAGCGAAACCACTCGCGAAACTGATACGCTAGGCAGAATTGCGCATAGTGTGAACAGCCGGGAACGGTGGCATCGAGCCAAAAGCATACTGGTCAAAAATATTTTTGTTGCAGTGACGGCGGCTCGACAAAGCTGTGGTTGGGCACAAGGTGTGAAAAAATGAAAATTGTTCGGAACGTTCCTGTGAAAACAAACAAGTACCGATAGCTCAGAACGTTGAGGTGTCAGTTGGATGTCTTATGCTACCAGTCAGTTCTGTTTCTCTTAGTTGTTCTGCGAAGTTCGAAAATTTTGGATCGTTTACATGTTCCTTGAATCTTCTATCTATTGAGCGTCCCGTTTGTCCAACGTATGTTGAAGAGCATTCGGGACATTCCAGCACATATACTCCAGGTTTCTTGTACCGGTCGGAACGGGGTTTTGCATTAAAGAATCTTTTTCCTAGGGTGATGCTGCGCTTTAGAATGCCGGGGTTACATTTTCTCGTTTGAGGAGAACTCCTACCTGCTCCGAGAAAGTTGGGATAAAAGGCAGTGAGATATATGTAGCTATTCTGTCGCTCTACTGCCACCTTGATGTATTGTAAACCAAGTTTCGCACCATTTCGGTATGCTTCCATCTTATCAAGCCCTCGATCATATTAGCTTGATATCCGTTGCTTGCTGCGATACTTCGTATCGTGTTGAGCTCATGCGCTATGCCCCACTAGGGGTTTGGACAAATAGTATATTACAGCTAAATAAATCTAAATAATTCTAGGATAATTTATATAACACAGGAAGTCAAGCCCAGCCTGAATTATTGACAGTTCAGAGCGGGACCCCCTGTAGAGTTTTCAATAAAATTCCAGTACTTTTCAATTTATAGCTTTCGCTCAACTATACCTCACAATTGTATCCTCCGATTCAGATTTATTGTGCCGGCGCGGCGCCGAGCATCACAAAACAAAATATTTAATACATAATGCTGCACAGATGTAAGTTAACCCAGCGACAGATGCACAGCACCTTCCATCCT
This sequence comes from Chloromyia formosa, assembly GCA_964017055.1. Classification (NCBI taxonomy): domain Eukaryota; kingdom Metazoa; phylum Arthropoda; class Insecta; order Diptera; family Stratiomyidae; genus Chloromyia; species Chloromyia formosa. The sequence continues at coordinate 14,157,287 of OZ024813.1, read as the reverse complement.
GTGTACATACATACTCGTATATCATCCATTCTAATTAATTACTAACCATTAATTACATGTTCTGCCAGCTCTACTAACCTTATGATACCACGTACCGCTGTATCTACACTGAAGCAGTTTTGGTTACCCATCGTCTGAAGTTTGCTCATACTAAAAGGTTAATAGTTTCAATTAACACTTCATGGGTGACTCATAAGCTTTTTATCGCATTAATTATTACCAAAAGCCGATGAAAATGCGAGTAAATTCAAGGATTTTTTTTATTGCCCTCTCGAAGAATTTGATGGGTACATAATAATCGGCCCAGGTCTGGTGAGAATGCAAAAGGGACCATGTACAAGCGATCATTGTAATGAAACGAGAATGTGGGCAATAAGGATTCGATGATTACTGAAGTAAATTTCGCAAATTATCCTGACGTCTGACCGCAATTTATGAGACAATTGTGTGGCATTCAGACTATTTGAGATGTCAAAGATGGAGCATTATATGGGCACAAGTATTAATTACTCGTAAAATGCACATCTGATGTGAGTGGCGGTACTTTATAAAGTATGTAGAGTTTTATAAATGGGTTGTAATTTATTTCGGAAAGGATCGTTGTGAATATCATTCAGAGATAGTCCGATACAATGTTGTGAATTAAACTGAATTTATTTTATTTCTAAAGATTTTATTGGGGATTCGCAAAAAGGTGGTCGATTTCCAAATTTCAATTTTCCCCAGAATGCTTTTATGTTTCCGAGAAAAGTGTTCTGATTTCCGGAAGAAAAAGGATTTTCTTCCGCACCACAATCGTACTCGTATATATTTAAACCGGCAATATTTCCATGCGCTTCCACAAAAATCGCTTACACAAAATCTTCGAAATCGGATTTATTTGAGCCAACGTTCTCTTGTAAATCCATTTAGTAGCAAAACATATGCACAAGAAACACATATCAGAAATCTGTAAATCTTCAAAAGGCTTGAATAAGCAACTCGACGAGTTGAAAGTTAAAAAGGCGAAAAAGCGTATATACGAACTCCCACACAACGAAATGGACGAAATATGGTTTTGAAAAGGATAAGAATGTGTAGTGAGTTTCAATTCCATTTTATACTTAGCATGGAAGGAGTCCTGACGTATCCCAAACATAAATCAGAATTCTAACTGGTCTAGCTTCTCGGAAAGATTTCTTAGGGTTTTACTTTTCTTTTTTTTTTGTGATTTGCCCGGAGACAATTCCATAAAACGAAGGATGTCCTTTTCACTCAAAAATTAAAGGGTGGTGTACGGTTGAAGTTAAGATTTTGCATTGAAGTAGACGACGAAGATTACGTTCTAGTTGGACTCGTGAACTGTAGTATTTATTGAGAGGGATTCATCTCATTTGAATTTGATAGGATCATAAATACGACATAGAGGGCTTGTTGTGTAGCAATGTTATTTTTAACATGTCGGATCGATACACATCTCTAGAGATGTGACAAAATAATAAACACGGTCTAGCTCAGATATACAATACTTGTTCAGCACTTTTGACATACGATTTTCATTTTGACATGACAACATCACTTATTTAACAAATAGAGATCGACAAAATGCTGGTCCTTATTCAAAGTTTATCTTTCGTCAGACCTTATCATTGTTGAAGGATTAAATGAGTGATTTTTCAAGTTGAGTTGATTAAAGGAAAACAAGATTTTAACAGCTAAAAAATGTATGATACCACAATATTTTGATTTTAATCAAATATACCATATGTTTAGGGTGTGTATGCATAGTGACTCTCAATCCTAGAGCACTAGAAAGAGTTAGCCCACATGTACCCAATATTTGACATTTAAAAAGATTGTAACTTTTTGGCTATTTATCAGGGTTGATTGATTTTAGTGGCAGTCTATTCCTAATCGATACCAAGCAGATAAACATTATACACTAGGAAACAGTAGAAACATGGAATCTCGGATTTGTGCTTAGGCTGATTAGAACGCCATACTCGCATTTCAACATTAGTACTTCCAATTCAGTGTCCAGATGACCACGGCCCGACGTCGAGCTGTAGCGCCACCATGATAATACGTATAACGTAGGTAGCTAACATATCCATGATTAAAATAAGTAATGATGGCGATTTTAAAGTCTAGTTCGCAGAACAGCTGGAATATTAACTTTCATGCAGTGGTCTGCTGATTTGAGACCTACTGACATGAGTCGTTTTTGGCCCTTTCCATAAATTAGGACAAGCATCTAGTCCGATGCATCCATGTCCCGATCTTACCCGAATTTGGTATGTAGATTCCTTGGGTGACCCTTACCACGGCCCGGTGACATCAATCTTGGTTATCGATTGGACTAATAATATATTTTGTTATGTTCAAACCAGAGTTTCTAGCATAGGTAGGTCGGCTGAAGCACAACTTGCCAGAGCCCAATAAGCGCGAATGTCGCGTTTGGTAGCCACAAACCTCGTGAAAATTGGTTGTAGGAAGATGGTTGGAATAGCAGGGGAAGAAAGGATGCCTAGATCCTACCGGAGAAGTTCAAGTAGTATAGCAGCTCCCCGATCTTCCCACAGGTTATCAAGAAAGGCTTTGCCCAATGCTCGAAGTTATTCGCAAAGGAAATGAATGAGGGTTTCTTTCTCTTCCTCACTCCCGCAGCTAAGGCAATGCGGATTTTAAGGAATGCCAAGCCTTGTTGTATGTTCTCCGATAGGCCAATATTCTGAATGACTGCCTATAGCGACCCATCCATTTCGATATTTCGCGACCGAAGAAGTTACGAATGTTATATAGAATCTAGCCTGTAAACATATCTTTCGACTGTGAAATTGTCATTGGAGTTTGTGACGCCATAATGATCGGACACGTCCCAATAAGGCTGCTTCCTCTAATTTATCAGTTTTCCTTCCGTATCACCTCAGAAAATCCTCCTCACCGTGCGCTTGGCTACATCTCTACGTGATTTGGTCAATAGCTCAAATGTTTTCTTCCTGTCATATGCGGATTATATCTTCCCTGATAGAGCGCATAATTCTGCCATTTGGAATCCGCAACACTGAGGAAGTGAGAGGAGATCTTGTGCTTAACAGTCCTCAAGGGAATACAAACAGGTTCCACATAATAATTGTGGAAAACAAGGCAACATCAGTTTTTTGGCTGTTTTCTCAGAAATGCAAGGGAAATACCGTCATTGTGTCCTCCATCAAACGAAGGTTCAAATGGAGGTACACTTGTTGAAATTGTTCTCTTCACTAGGTGACATCTAGTGAAGACAACAAGTTCCATTTTATGCGGATTTATTTTAGCAATGTAGTCCACATAAGTAGTAACTTTGCCTGCCGGCCTTCTCAAGATTAAAAGCACAAAAAGCAGCTGAGATAACCAGTCACCCAGATAGTGATATAAATGAAAACTAGGATGCCGAAATCCAATAAAATCCAGTGAAAATTGATTCTGGTCACGCGGCCGGAGAGTTGGCTGCCTCAAAGCCTGTCTGGCCGCCTCTCCGGTCGCCTCAAAGCCAACTGTCCGGCAGCGTGACGAGAATGAATTTTCACGGGAGTTTTTTTTTTCAATAGACCTATGTATCTGAAACTTGGCCATGGAAAGTTAAATGCCGTACAATTCAATCCAATAGATAGATACTTTGATTCTATGGCGAAAAGATCTATTTTCAATTATGCATCCGGCCGCCTGAAAGGCCTGTCCGGCGGCGTCAAGGCCACCTGTCCGGCCGCGTGATCAGAATAAATTTTTGCAGGAGTTTAATTCTATCTGAAACTTGGTCATGGAAAGTAAAATGCCGTAAAATTCAATTCAGGAGATAGAATAACACCTCGAATCTCTTGCGATAAGACCGATTTTCAATTGTGTATCCGGCCGCCTGAAAGGCATGTCCGGACGCCTCAAGGCGGCCTGAAGCAGCCATACACGATCCGGAATTCCCCAAGGCCGGGCCTGATCAGTTTATCCGACTGGAATTCTGGATGGTGTATGGTGTATTCTATATTCAGGCAAAACCGGAAGGCCAGGCCTCATCAGTTTTTCCGGACATGAATTCCGGATGGTGTATGGTCGGCTATAGATTTTCGTCGCGTCTGGATTTTCGTGTTCATCTATAAAGAGATGAATAAACTGCAATTCCATTTGGTTTTTAAAAGCGCTCGCAACGATTTAATACTGTGTAGTCGCATTCACAATGTAAATCTCAGTTCACTTAATATTTCAGTAGTCGATACGATACCATTTGAGGAGCGTCAGGCCATTTACGATTCGGAATTCCTCAAGGCCAGGCCTAATCAGTTTTTTCGGAGAAAAATTCCGGAGCGTGTCTGGTGGACGCCTTACGGGAACGATTTTCTTTCCGGCCGCCTGAAGGCGGCCTGAAACGGCCATACACGATCCGGAATTCCTCAAGGCCGGGCCTGATCAGTTTTTCCGGACAAGAATTCCGGTTGGCATGTGTTCGGCTTATGTATTTACAAAATGATCAGTACAGTACATGTATTTGCCACTGCAAGGGTCCACAGTTAAATTTTTGAACAACTTTTTGTACAAATTTTCGAGCAAACTTTTTAACAAAAATTTGCAGTAGTATGAGGGGTTGACGCTTTTTCGAAATCTCAAAACTATTTTGAACAAAAATTTGCGTTCAAAAATTTGTACAAAAACTCGCGTTCAAAAATTTGTATAAAAATTTGCTAATGTGCGTTGCCTATAAAATGCAATAATGACGCTTCAAAGATAAATGACAAATAACATCGAATTTTTGTTTCTCATTCTGCAGGATCCTGATCACCTCGATATCAAAAATTCAACATACTTATCCCTGTACCCAGTCCTAGTGGAATTGTTTGCTTAAAAATTGTGTGTGAAAAAATAGTCCTCATTTTAATTTCGATTCCAGTACGAATGCAGCGCATATGCCCGGTTCACATTATTCCAGTCCAGTAATCCAGTCCAGCGATCCAGTCCAGTGCTGGACTGGATCATATCGTCTACATGATTCCAGTCCAGTAGTCTGGCGAGTGTGTTGTTGATTCGGTAACTATAGTGACAATGATTTTTGGGCGAGCTGGAATCAAAAAGTAGACCGACAATCCAGTCACTGGACTGGATTGCTGGACTGGATTGCTGGATTGAATTGCTGTCCAGTGCCGGTTCACATTATTCCAGTAGCAGTCCAGCGCTGGACTGGATTACTGGACTGGATTGGTTACTGGAATAATGTGAACCGGGCATTATGAATAAAAAACTGTCTGCTTCCGTAATTAAATTCAAAGTTAACATAATCCCATTCCCTAAAGACTATCAATAACTTAAACTGTATGGAAGTAAAAAAATCAAATTTTAACAGTAGATTTTTCGCCAATAAAAACTTTTTTATGTCCTGTTCCCCACAATAAAAAAAAGAAATATTTTGAGCCTAATATGACATTCTTACTATCCAAGTTGAATCCAAGACAAACAGAATAAATTTTCAGACGACAACGAGTAATGACACAACAATAGAGAGCCTGAGTATATGCCTTTTCTTAGCACCATAAAATACTGAAAAGTTGAAAAAGTTGTTGATGTTTTTCTTGTCATCATTTTTGTAGACTTCAGGGAATGAAAAGAAAACTACCCTGACATCTTGTCCATTTTGAATGATGTCTGTCGCTGTCGTAAAGGATGCGAAATAAAATCCTGTACGGAAAAATGATCTTCCATAACATATTCACGACTTCATTTAGATTTTTTTTTATTACCATTTTAGTTTGAAAACGTGTCCATAGAAAATACCTTGTACTACATATCCTGAGCATACATCAGCGTGTTGACTTCTTCGTCGTAATAAAGCACTGAAAGAGTATACACACTCCAGATGTTATTTTGTCGTTTTCTAGGATAGTAGTAAAATCCCACACACTTTATACGAATAAACACCTGAAGGCAGAAACTTTTTTCTTTTTCTTTTTTCTCTTTTTTATTTGCTTCCTTTTTGGAACTTTCTATCTCGGATAACAGAAATTTAAAACTTGAATCAAGTTAACGAGTTTGAGACGAGGGCGATTCACAACGATGGATTATTGCACTTTTTCATTTTAAATTTATTTTATTTCTTGTTATTTTTGAAGAGAATAAACTTCGTAAAAGTAATCGGTATCACTACACCATACTCACTGATGGTATCCTACACTTAATTCTGTAGCACGCAAATATCGGTTAACCATATGCTAAAACGGAGCACCACTCTGACACCTAAGAAATTGCATTCAATATTGCCACTCGTCTGACCACAAACTGCTTCTGCACTTTGACTACAATGACAACAACAACAACAGCAAGGACGACATCACTTCGTCCAAGTTAAACCTACACACCTCGAACTTGCAGCCTTGAGAGCCTACTTCACTATATTCCAGTATATCTGTACATACAATAGTTTTGCCCTATTTTCACATAGAACCGAAATCACGCCGAGCATATGAAATGGTCCTTTACGAACGGCGACCAGATATCAACTAACCCGGCATGATGCAGGCCCATCGGGTTTTCCTCAATGAAAATCCATAGTACACGGATACCACAATTTTCTTTTTCCTGTGTGGAGGCGCATTATTTGGACACCGAGGAATTCCTTTCCGTGCTTGCATCTCCAGCGAAACACACGATTCGCAGTTTGTTACAAGAAAAGCTCCTCGTCAGATTTCCTCTACGATTGAATCCCCGTGGAATCATGACCGGGAAAATCGGTGACATGCGCAAAAAAAGTGGGAAATTTCATTCCCCTACACGGTTTGTTTACTAAATTGAAAATGAATATTTTTCAGATGGGCAATCTGCAGTGGATACGTCGAGATGCGGAAAAAGTTGTCAATTTGAGGATGGCTCTGATTGATAGTGTAAACCATTTTTTTTACCATTTGCACTGTAACTACTGTGCCAAAACCATCCAATTGAGATCATAAGATTGAATGAATTAGCAAAGTCTATCACTAGTGGAAGCGAAAACTTCGAAATTATAGATCCAACAACGCACCGTTGCCTCCACAATGATGATAAAAACTTTTTAATGTAAGTTTTCGACAATAGGCGCGTTTTTTAACAGCTATGCAGAACAGAGCAGGTTAAGACGACATAATTACACTAACAATTTGATCTGAGCTGCTTTGGATAGAAGGTTAGTGCAAGAATTCTACTCGGTTAAATAGTCTGCGTTTTGAAATGCAGGCGGCGCGGGTGTCGAAATGTTCGAACACTTTACAGTTAGGGAAACACATAAAGTTAATTTCCTGTCAATAAAATGTTTGTTCTGTGTAATTAAAAATGTCGCGCTCGGTGGCCGTGGTCGTTCGGTCACCGCTCTCTCTAATTGCCTTGACCCCTCCAGGGACATGGGTGCGTCAACATCTCTAGCATTTCTATGCCTTGTTGACGTTTCAATAGCATATCTACTTTTCGGAGGTGCTAGCATGCACCTCCTATCCGCGCTGTCTTTATACTGACAAGCTCGGAGCACTGTGAGAGTTCTATGAGTACTCACAGGCAGTTTTTGATCGTGCCAAGATTTAATCTCCGAGCTCTAAAGTCTAAAGTCATATAAACGATAACCGCCAATCATCCACACACACAACAGCCACACACGTAAGCCAAGCAGCCGGACCTCCGATAGCCTTTACGGATACAATGGTGCGGCGCAATGTTCGAAGTTAATTTTAAAAACCCGCACGATAAGAAACGTGCCTGAACTCAGATGGCTTAAAAAGCACAACTCCAAAAAAACAACATGACCTCTTTACGTACAAAACTTAGCTGCCCTAACCCCTTGTGGAGCTTAGCGGGTCTACTGTTCCATGTGGCCCAGTTGACGTTTCGTTGGCATAAACTAGTTTCGGAGAATGCAGTAGCCAGTATGCACATCCTGCTCCCCCATTTAGCCGCCTACCTGCGACAAGTCGGGAGATGCTGTGGCTTATTATTACTCCCCGCACCACAGGGGGAGGACAACACAAACATCCATGGCTACGAACGTCGTCGTGGACGGGATTCGCTCCCGAAATGCCAGTAGTCAGATATGAGACTGATGTCTCCACGTACTGAGCTCCCGGTCGCCCCAGCCCCGGCCGAGAGTCCACCACAAGAGGTTAAGGCAAACTAGTACAAGCCACTTGAAGTTTTTTTCACGTCAATGATAATTTACAGTAGAAAATGGTTGAAGAATAGTCGAAAAAAAAAACAGAAAATATTCGGCGCCCAATGTAGGGCCAGTGTGATTTTATCTAGTCAATGAAACCCAAATGGACATTCGAGAAGACACGTGGTCCGATTTGTTACAATACATAAAAGCTGAAACCTTTTCAGTGCTTAGCTGAAGTCTACCTTTTTACTACGTTCATACACGTTGAGGCAAGGTTTTTTCTTCCACATCAGAAAAAATTTACAGGAGAAAGTAGTCAAAAAGGCCGAACATATTTGGCGTGCATTGTGGGGTCAGTGTATGGTTTTATCTAGGTAATGAATCCGAAATCGGCTACCGAATACCGTTTGTCACAATACAAAAAAAAACAACCCTTTTTAGACTGTACCTTAAGAATACCTATAGTTCCCTCATGATTTTTAATTTATTAGGCAGAACATTTTGCGCACCTACAATCTGCATCCCCTTAGATAAAGACATCCAAATGCACGGATTTTATTCAAATTCAAAATTTTTGGCAAGTGTAGGAATCTGGACCCCCGGACTACTCCCAAGCTACGTCACTGCAAACCAAGTTCCTAATTTTTTTTAAATCGGTTCACTATTTTGTATTCCATCTTCCATAGGAACAGTGGAATTGGAATAAGTTTTATTTTTACAATAATTTCAAAGTGGCAAATAATGGATCGAAATTGCCGCAAGCGGGTTGCACAACACAATTCGTTGTTCGTTCTTAACCCTATAATGCCTTGAAGTGTATAAAAAATGCTAGAGCCAGGTATTGCTCGAACCGATTATTGCGATGATAACACAGCATTGGTAGCCCGGGGATGATAGCCCAACGATGATTGTTCATGGTACGATACAGTCGCGAGGTCAGTCACGAGGCATTTTGTAAGGCTGGGCCGAGGCGTGCTGAGAGGCCTGCTGCGAGACCAACCGAAACCTCAGAGTAGACATACGGTCTTTCAGACACATATTCGAAAACTATTCATTTCGTATGGAAAATACACAGAAGATGAGTCGTTTTCGATTTTCCGACATACAGCATGCCGCGTGGCAGGCCTCGCACCATTCCTCGCGGCTTGCCTTACAGCATTCCTTGCGGTTGGTTTCAAAGCATTCCTCACGGCTGGCCTCACAGCATGCCTAGCGGCAGGCCTCACGGCTGATTGGCCATGCGTGGAAAGCAATTTAAAATACAGTCGATTTTACTGACACCTTTCGCCCATCCAAAACAAGCATTGCCTTTGTAGCGAGAGATGTATGTACCAGATTACTCAAAAAGCTATTTTATAATTTAAAAAATACACTGCCCGTAGGATAAAATATGAGTGTCATTCTTGGAAATTGTCGGCAATTTTCGTAAAGAGCCTACCAAAATGACACTCTAGTCTGCAATGACTAGAGTGACACTTTTGTTAGATTCATTAGGAAAATTTGCCGCAACTGCGGTACAAATAAATAACTGAAGAATATTGCATAGCGGGAAAGTCACTCAGTTACAAAACGACATTGAACTAAACATATGAACATCAATTCACATTACTTTGTATTAACTTTTCCAATGAAGAATTCATCTGTCATATTCTATCAATAATTAAGACTCATATGTATGTCCGTATACTCATAATTCATGAATCCATGAAACCTAATCCTCGCTCAATCGCATGGTAATAACTTTATTATTCACTATTAGAGCCCATTCACTGGCGGTGTTAGTAAACTAATGGAGGGTATTCGATCCGACAGAATGTATACATGTTACCTTCTAACATCAATAGTATAGGGGAGTAAGTTTCCAGCTTGTATGCTACATATGCTCGTATAGTCAGAATTGGATTTCAGGACACCCGTAGGGCAATTTGTAAATGAATCTCTGTCAACTGAGTGCTGTAAGCTAACTTCATTAAGGCCAACAAACTTTGAGACACAGTCATTTTGACTCTGAACCATGTAATTTGACTGTATGGCGAAGCTAGTTTACAAACCAGACCAACCAGCAAATTAACTCTTAAACTAAATAGCGATAATTGCATTTGGGCAGCTCAGTTACATGGTAACGGGTATAACATCATATTTGATCAAGAAAGATTGTCACTGTAGTTCAAAAGTTGCCTGAATTGATTTCCATTAAATTTAAGTTCAAACCTAAAACCATCGGGGAGCGTTGAAGTGGACCCGTAGATTATTCAAAAAATAAACTGGAGATAGAAGTTGTGCATAGTGGTGAGCGACAAAGTTGTTACTGCGCTGCTATTCTGCATATGCGTATGCATATTATACGGGAGCTGTTTTACTTCCTTCGGCATCGCATTGTATCCTTTTGGTTAAAATTCAAATATATGCACATAATGGAATCGCAGATAAATACACATGAATAATATATTCCATTGGAGTCCTCCGTCGTACGTGGATACCACCAGCTTCATACTTCTTCAATGTAAAGGTGAAATTTCCGTTTAATCGGTACCCTGACGTAATGGATGAAATCATCAGATCTGACCCCATTTCTCCTTAGTAAGTATCCTCCTGCATAAAAGCTTCACATTTATTGATGTGCCACTACATAAGTAACAATTATATTTCACATATATGCTAGTGTATGCATAGCGTACATAAATCAGTATACCATGCATTATAGATGCATCAGGACTAGATGAGATAAGATACTTGAAATGCATAAGAGTAACAATCTCGTTGGGTGTAATATTAAGTATCGCCGCAAGTTATGGTCTGTAGACTTTGTCGGATTTACATACTTTACACATATGGAATTGGAAACCTCGCGTGGAAGATACCTTAGTATAAGAGCGAATCCTGGGTGTGTAACCGCATAAATGCTAAGGTGAAGTAGCCGCGACTTTGTGGCTTTTTACAAACGATACGTTTAAGATTTGAGGTGCGCTATAATTACCGTGTTTTTTGAAGGTGTAATTATGAGAGCAATTAGCACGTTGGTCACAAATGTAAGAATGATAGTTTTTGCGGTGAGCACTTATGCTAACTTAATAGATAGTCAATGGGTAAATAAATAATAAATGCTAGGATTTTGATACCCCAGACCAGTCGGCAATTATTTCGAGTCCCCCCCCCCCCTCCCCCCCCCTCCCCCCACCCTTCCTTTCGGTGTCAAATAAATAGTACGGAAGATTTGCATCTTCTAAAGCGATTTTAAAATAGCTCATGAGCAAAAATTTGAAAAACCTATAATTTACGATTTTCTATAGTACTCATACACTTCGGAAAAAATGGCTTCAGATATTATAAATGGAGTGAAATGTAGTATGCACAATTTTCGAGCCGCAGTATCTCTTCTGATTCTTCTCTAGGGTATTGGTTATTATAGTGTGGGTTAAAACCCGTTGGGGGGCTGCAAAAATATTTTCGAAAGTCGCGAGGAGGTTTTCAAAATTCAAAAATTAGTTTTATTTAAAACAATAAAAAAATATTTCGATGATTTAAGTAAGTCGACTTACTGTGTTTTACAGTTTTGTTTGTAACTCGGCCGAACCCTATCCCAACCCATGTTTGTGAAATGAGGAGGGAATGCTAGCTGTAATCTCGTATGTATATTCTTGGACAGTATGAGAAGAGAGTCGACTAAGCTTTGTCGGACTGTATGTCCGTATGGTTCTATGCAAACTAGTTTCCCAGTTTCTCGAGATGAAATTTACTTTGTACAAAGCCTTCTTTTCATTGCACGCTGTACATGTGTTGGAACCAATAGAATCGAACAACTGCGTCATTTACGAGCAGCTGCCATTGGAATGACCGGTTCAGAAGTTTGTGTTTGTGAGGAAAACTTTTTTATTTATGTCTTAACCAAATTTCATATTTTTCGGTGGTATATACCTATTGTCATACTCTCTCTCTCAATTGCCCTAACCCCTTGTGGGGCAAAGCGCGTCAACTGTTCCATGTGACCCAGTTGACGTTTCGTCGGCATAAACTGTTTTCGGAGAATGCAGTTGCCAGCATGCACCTCCTGCGCATCCATGGCCACGAACGTCGTCGTGGACGGGATTCGAACCCGAAACGCAGGTAGTCAAACATGAGACTGATGCCTCAAAGCACTGCGCTACCGGTCGCCCCATATTATAATTTCCCAAAAACAATTGAATCGCAGTGAACAAAATAAATCCGCCCCGAAATTAGACATTTCGACTGCGACAAATTTATTTCCATTTATACGATTTCCGAGTATAATGCACTGGTCCTGTCCATGTTTATTTTTGGTTCTAATTAATTCTGAGTGCAAATTGCCCTTTGTCTTGTGTCGTCGTATCTGCTGGTGATGACTTCATGAAAATGTACTTTCCGAGCCAAGAAACTGTCCTTCTAGACATGTCCTATTCTCAGTCTCGGTTGTGATGATAATATATTGTAAATAGTCCGCTCGTAGCCTATTATCATCATCATCAAGGAGTCCAAGCATATGCAGGGTATTGATGGGTCAGATTTGTTGTTCATTGTACAAAGTGTACAGTACAATAATCATTCGAGTCAAATTAGAAATGTGGCACAAGTTTATATCTGGGAATATGAAGGAGAAATGACCATTAGTAATGCTTTGTGTAAACACTGTCTGAACCATTTCGATTGTTGTAATTGTCCTAAAGTGTTGTCTGTGCCCATCAGATGAATGGCAAGGATGAATGAAGTGTAATGTGTTTGTGTCTACAATTTGGAAAAACAATGGGTGGGTGCATATGAGCATACATGCGTATCGAATAATGCAGAAGCAAAATGATGATGATGATTGAAAACACAACTCATTCTTTATTTTTGCACAAAATATTCGGTAGAGTTTATCAATTCATCATACAGATACGCAGTTCAACAAATGCACTGAATTTGGGAAGCCACGGCTGGACGGCAATATTCAATTAGACAACTTTTGATCAATAATTCTCATTCGTTGTCAGTTCGGCACATATAACGTTAGAGTTTTTTGTATCACAAATTATGCCCCCCCCCCCCCCCCCTTATAACAATCTGTTAAAAGGAACCGGCTACTGCGTTCAAGCAATCACTACACTATCAAATTTCATTGCTCTCCGCGAAGAGCCGATGCCTAGGATGCGTGCATCGTTTATAGCGGATATGTTTTACAACGATCTTCGAAGATCTATTTACCCAACAGTGACGGTGAATTTCTCAACAGTCATCATTTGTGGGTAGTAAATGAATGAATGAATGAGCACAAAGGTCTGAAATGTTCGCCTCATGAAACAACGCTATACAGCGCGACATCCCTCGTCTACAAACACAACGAGCTTTTGCAGAAAAATGTGTTTGGTAAGCGACCAAATGCGAAACAAAGAGGAATTTAATGAATTTTAAAACAAATGAGTTCAATTGAAGTATGTACGTCTGTCGCTGATCCCCGTCGCGGCCACTCTTCTATGTGTAATTTGACCTTTACAGAAACCTAAAGGTCCCAACACACGACACCATTTTGGTCGCGAGCATGCATCGAACCACGTCAAACTCAATAGAAAAAAAAAATCTCCCACCATTCAATGATATTTGATTGTTCTGTGGAAGTTCGGTCGTGATTCTGCGCGATCATGTGTGGTGTGGCGACCTTTACGAAAACCAAAGGGTTTCATACACCCAAATTTTGATGCTACGCCGTCAGTCAAAATTAAACAAAATATTTTATTTGATAGATCGACAGATTCATTCAACATTTTGATTTGAAATATAAAAAGGTCGATCTAAGAAAAATATCATGGTAACATAATAAGTAGATATGTATCAACTTACAAAAACAAAAATGACTAAATACCAAATATTAGCAACTTATGGATATGTTTATTAGCCGGCAGCCAGAAAGTTATCAACTTTGGTTACATTAATTATTTGTATATTTTTGTTATCGTGAAAATGATACTCGTATACATATATGTACCATATTTACTGGTTGACGCAACTCTGATTCTTTGGAATGAAATTGAGTATAAGAATACGCCTGATTTCACGGAGGGATTTACTTAACTTTTGCACGATACGAATCTAGACGCGGATTCTACTTGCGCTTTAGTACACAAACAAATGTCACTCATGTCACAACTCACATACCAGCTGTGAATTGTCAAATGTAGCGGATCCATGCCCAGAGAGTGTGAAAAATTTCTGCTACGAAAGGGAAGAAGCCGCTCCGGAGCGGATCGAAGGAGCGATGGCAATCACGAGCGGGAGAGGTCGTAGCGCTACGGAGCGAACGAGCGCTCTGAATGCACTCATTTATAAAGATAAAAGATATACGCATACCTACGCATACGAAGTCTCGGTGCGATCAAAAACTGCCTGCGGGTTCTAATAGAACTCTCACAGCGCTCCGAGCTTATCAGTATTATACTGATAAGCTCGGAGCGCTGACGGCGCAGATAGGAGGTGCATGCTAGCAACTGCACTTCCGAAAAGTAGATATGCTATCGAAATGTCAACAAGGCATAGAAATGCTGGAGGAGTCAACACAATTAACACATATTTTCATCAGTAATAAATATTCGTTGTTAAAATCGTTTAAAAAAATCCTCAAAAACTACACGATCAACTATCTCAATTTGCAGTATGAACATTTAACATTTAATTTTCATATCCCCATACACACGCGTGCGATAAATTATTTTCATTTCCCGTTACAGTTTAAAACTATCTTTAAAACTTTTGATGATAAGTGGCGGGAGAAACAGTGAAAAAGTTTGCCTTACTCGTACCAGCACCAGCAGTTATTATTAGAAAACTTATGGCAGAGTATTGCAAGCCCATGATTGTATGCCCGGCAAATATAAATTTATTAGAAAGTTACGTCTGGGAAAATATGCAAATGAGCAAAAAAAAAAAAGATATGCTACTTTTTAAATGCTTGCGATAACAAGAGGAATTTGGAGAAAGTTTCATGAAGGCACATTTATGTTTTATCAGTATGAAGTTCTAGTTAATTATGTATATGTGTGTTTTTGTATATTTACATATTTCTTATTAAAATACACAGAGCAAAACAGCGCGCTATTACTTAAATGCCAATTTTAAAGCTCAACGATACATAAACGAAGTGCTAAGCCTTCATGGTACTGGAAGAGCATGTGCTTGTGGAAAGGATTTCTTTTTCAAGCAAAATGGAGCCCGCTCTCAAACTGCAAACGTAGTGCTTGAATCCCTCATTGTCAATACTATCGACCGTCTTCACTGGCCAGCGCAGCGTACAGCCCAGATTTAAATCCCATAGAACGTTTATGGGATCACCTGGGGTAATACATCAGGATCCGGTCCAACCCCTCTCTGACCTCAGAATAGCTGGAAAAAGCCCTTAAGGACAAATGGGGAAAAATTTCTTAGAAACATATGAGGTTTCTCATAAGAAGCATGCCTTCGTGAATTCAGGCTGTTATTCGAACTCGTGGTGACAATTTAAAAAATAATAATATGTTAAAAAGTAAAAATAAAAAATCATAGAATGATGCTGGATATTCCTTTTTTGAAGAGTTTGTAAAATTTGTGTAAATATACAGTTAAAAATTAGAAATTAATTTTTACAAATGTTCTATAGTTTTTACCCCCCGCTTCGCTAGTATCAAAAACCGCCGTCTCCGCTTCCTTTTTCTTTTCAGCAGGATGAATTGTGAACTTCATTAAGTGGCCCTCTAATTGTTTTCCTGTGTGAATTTTAAATTGCTGCTTATTTGTGGAAATTCATTCAATATCACCTTTAGGTGTTCTGAAGGTAAACCTTTTAAGGCAGCCATAGATGGTCTGGAGTTCCTCCCGGAAAAACTTATCGAGGATGGCTTTGAGGAATTCCGGACCGTGTATGTCGAAATTGGCCGGTTCAGGCCACTTGTTCAGCCGGCCAGCTGCGAAATCAAAAATCAATCCGGAAAAACTGATCACGTTCATCACAGATGTTCTGCAATTCCTTCCCAGAAAAACTGATCAGGCATAACCTTAAGGAATCCCGGATCGTGTATGTAGAAATTGACCTGTTCAGTTGGCCGGATGCACAATCGAAAATCGATCTGGAATAACTGACCGAACTGAATTTTTGGAGGAGTTTATATCAATGTACTAAGTACTTTTCCCAATCTTTAGCCACAAACTTCAACAATGACAGCCAGTTTATGTCAGAAAACTGTGCCATTTTTTGGAACCACTCTTTGGACCAACATTTATAAGCATTTTTTTTCTCTTTGATTTTTAATGCACTTCCTTGCAACTTTGAAACCGACTAGAGCCAAAACTTCGTCTGTATTTCCCATTTTCAACTAAACCTTACTGTTCAATATTCTGAATCACTATCAAAAAGACTGATTTTCATTTGTGCATCCGGCCGCCTGCAGTTGTACAGTTGTGATTTTTCTCAATTTCGTATGCATCCTGGGAGACCAGATCACATGTTAAGAAACAGCTACATGGGTCGTATACCTACTCTTAGAGTGCAACGCCCTGGAGAGATATGTTCACTCCATCTTATGTTACTAGCTCCTGAGATGTTTAATTTCTACTGCTAAAATCCACTCTCTGATTGAAAAAAAAATGCGTTCTGGCGACTTTCTACTTCATTGTCCAAGAGAAAATGTACATTCCAGAAACCAATCGTTGTCCTTGAACGATAGCCAAAAGTCATAAGCGGTTGGGCCAGTCATTATCCGAGGCATTGTTGACGTTTCATTATCACATACACACACAGGTGAAAATTCACCAATTCAGTGTGCCATTTTGAGGGTTTTTTTTTTGTGTAAATAAAATAGCTTTAGTACAGATACTCGTAATATTTTTACACCTATAGGTGAATTTTAAAATATCCCGAATAGATCAAATATTATCTAAAAATTATCTATAGGTTGAAAATGTAATCTTTATTCAAATCGGAAAAAAATGGGACAACAAGCACCCAACCAGCTGAATTTGAACTCTCGAATGGAAAGACGGACACTCTTACATCAGACTGACGAATCCACTCACTGTCAAGCAGATACGTGTTTCAGAAGAGAGCTAATATGATATTTACTCACTTGCTCTAACCCCTAGTGGGGCACAGCGTGTCAACTATTCCATGTAGCTTAGCTGAAGTTTCGTTGGTATAAACCCATTCCATTCCTGCTCCCATTTAGCCGCCTACCTACGACAAGTCCGGAGATATTGTGGCTTGTGATTACACTCAGCATCACAGGAGGAAGACGACACCAACATCCATGACCACGACCACGAACGCCATGGACGGGACTTGAACCCGTAACATTTTTTTCCGATTCTGGTTACGTATATTTGGTAACCATATTGTCTTTTACACCACCGGTGAAATAAATACACCAACTAAGAAATTAAATTTTAAACACTTAGGCGATATTCAGATTAGCTACATTTTCAGCTCCGACGCAGCCACGCACAATATTGCATGCTGAGCGATGAGTTTGAATCCGCCCATTTGATGCTGTGTATCTCGACTGAAATTTCAAGCAGTCGTGCAGCGCGGTGTCGTGTGTGTGAATTTCGCCTTATCGTGCGGTGTATTTCAGAAGTATTAATTCACCGAATGGATAAAATAAGTACAACTGGTGTGAAAAATAGCCAAATATTTTTCACAGTGCAAGATTTCGGATGATGCAAATTGTTGTTATATAAATTATATTCTTTTGAGTCGTTTTCTACTACATGTTCTAAATATTCGTGGCATTATTCTTATATCCACACATCACAAGGGGAAAGATTACCGTATCGTATGCAATTATCACATATGTATATAAAACATGCATTCTAGCATGTCAAAGAACCCTAAATCGCCAAAATTGCGATATATTGTATATATATGTTTACTCTTATCCGAGCTATTTTGTAATCAATTTATATTTTCATGGTCATGGAAGAACGCAAAAAAAAAACTGAGTGTGGGGGATTAAATTAGCAGCCGGAAATTAGCCGTATTTAGTTTTATAATAGTCAAGACTTTTGTGTACGATAAAAATTCGTATTTAACAACTATATCAGCAATACAAAGCCTCAAATATGATTAATGTACATACGAGATTATTGGTTGGATGGAAACTTCGGAGAGTTACGTTTGTTTGATTCACATCAAAAACTAACTACGTAGCTATTAGAGCAAATAATTAAGCTTAATTTAGCAAGCTTTAACAAACCAAACGGAAGTAATAAGAAATATTTAATAAACTGGTGCAACAATCCAATTAAGGGCTGAAAACTTCATGATCATGACGGTATAAATAGAGGTCTGTGATCAGCAACACGCTCAACCGAGGTATTTACCCTGAATGGGTGCTCATTTAACAGCTGAGGAGGCCCATAGTCCGATACGCGAATCCCCAATATTAAAAAGACGACTGCCTTCGGGATTCGAACCAGAGGTCCAGTGCAGAGAAGATGAACGTTCTTACCGTTGCGTCATCTGCACTACAGCAATACTTGGGCCTCATTTGGTAGACGAGAAAGCAATACCTAAATACGGAAAAAAGTGATTCGCAATTACATTCTTAAGAAATATAAAAAATATATAGTAATGAAAAATGAAACCAATTATTTGGATATATCACACGAAAATAAATAAATGTTATAAGAGCACTTAACCAAAACTCGAAATGGTCACCTCTAAAATTCGGAACATTTATATCACAAAACAACAATAGTTGAAAAAGAAAAATTAACTAAATTAGTGAATCTCTTTTTCGTCCAATTTTCCATTCTTTGAAATAGAACTCCTCTTAGACCGCTTGGCGGATCTTCAACAAACGTCCGTGAGTATCAACAGAGTACTCAGTAAAAAATGACTACCGAGAATTCACCGATTCGGTGTGCCATTATAACGGTTTTTATTTCGGTGTAAATAAAATACTTTCTATGTATATATTATTTTTACATCATTGGGTGAATTTCAAAATACATATTCCGAATGGATGCAAAATTATCCATTAAAATTTTTAAAACAAATTATCCATACAGTGAATCACTGGATACTTTTATTCAATTGGCAGAAAGCTCGAACTTCAACCATTATCACGGTGGGATTTGAACCTATGATTTGAACAAAGAATATAACGGGCACTTAGCTACCAACTCACTGATACGAAGATACCGATATAAATGTTTAAACCACCTAATCGAGTAATAACTAATTCTTGGTTTTGGCTATATATTTCTGGTAACCGTATTGTGTTTCGCACCAGGTAAAGAAATTATTTTTCAAACACCTATCGTGCGGTGTATTTCAGGAGTACTTAGTTTACCGAATGGATAAAAAAAAGTGCATTATCCAAGAGCCAAATATTTTTCACAGTGTAGTTTTTCGGAGACCTAATTGGGTATATGAGTTAATTCGGTTCCTCGTGTTGAGGATAATAATCGTAGCTTCCTCGATTAACCTCTGCTCAAAATAACCATATAGGAAAACATTTTTAATCCATGCATTGAAGTTTTAATGTCACCTCTAGGTGAATGCACCTACATGTTTGCAACATTAAATAAGGATATTTCTAAAATCGTTGACTGGGACCTAAGTCAACGGGTAGTTTTTAATGCTGCCGAAACGCAATGCTGTCTTACCCCTTGTCTACACTCATAGACAAAATCGTGCGATTGTCTATAGACAAATCGAGGATTTTGTATTTAGACAATCGCGAACAATTCGGGACATTTTTATGGACTTTGTTGCTCGTCCACATCTACATTTAGTTTCTGAGAGACATGGCAACTGAAATAGCGGCCTGTGGGATTGCTGCTTGTGTAGCCTTTATCTTTGCTAATGAAAAAGGGAAGAAAGCCTGCAAACGTTTGTTTATATGGACCTTGTTTGTAGATGGTCCTAAATTCGGGCTTAATCTATTAAAAAAGCTGAAATTGGAAGATGGCTTAGGCTTCCAAAATTTTTCCACATTAACCGCTACAGATTTTGAGGTATTGCTACAAATGGTTTGAAGTAAAATTTCAATACAAGACACAAGATTTAGAGAAAGCATCCCACCTGCCCTCAGTTGGTAACGCTTCGTTATCTGGCGAGTGGTGATTCATTTACTAGCCTTATGTATATATTCAGGGGTTCCAAGCAGACGATATCATCGTTTGTCCCGGAAGTTTGTGAAGCCATAATATCTTCGCTAAAAAACTTCGTGCTACTTCGTAAGTACGAATAATAAAAAAGTGATAATTTTAGTGAAAACATTTATTAAAGTTAGAAAATATAAAAGAGTTGATATGTTTTCTCTGTTGTCCACATTTCAAAAATACTCAAATAAACGATAGTTATCTAACCGCACGCTATATGCTCTTGCGAAAACGACGAAATGTTGCACAAAATGTCTCAAGTTTTCCATTCTCGATGGGAACTCATAGACACACGATAGACAACTCATAGACATATACATGCACTTGCAGAACACTCGAATTGTTCCCGATTTGTCTCCAAAAAATCGCAGAACCCTGTCTATAGACACGAGTTGCGGAACTTGTCTATGAGTGTGGACTAGGGGTTATATTGATAGCTCCATCTACCTCCTAGTCTTTACTCATCGATGGTGTAACGATTCCGGATTCGCTCTCGTTAAATATTTTAGAAATCAACATTTCTAACAAGCTTAAATGGATCGACCACATTTGTTACATCACCGAAAACGCAATGAAGCACCTGGGCTATCTAAATCGATGCGTAAAATATTTTACACCATCCGACTTATCTACAAGTACCACATAAAACCTAGACTTGAATATCTCTCATATTTGGGCGGGTGCAGGTCGCACTGCGCTGTCCATGCTGGATAAAGTTCAACGGATAGCCTTTGAGCTCATTGGTTATTAAACAATTACTACTATTGAATCCCTCGAACACGGGCGTAATGTTTGGCTGTCTTTACTCTATCGCTACTAGAACGATCATTACTTCAATTAAATATATAACTTAATTCCTGGCATTGTATTCTCTATTCGCCACGCATACTCTCGAAATATGTATGTACCTGTTGCACGGTAAAATTCATTGATTTCTTTTTATCCCGAACAATACGAATATGGAACACCCTACGATCTACTCTTTTTCCTAGCAATTATGACCCCCAAAATTTCTAACCGAACGAAACATTCACCGGTACCACTTTATCACTCACCTCCTCGACCATCCCTTGCCATAATTTGTCTTCCGCCAACGTTGTGCTCGCATCAAAGGTTTACCCCTTAAACTTTAGTACTCCATAAGAAAAAGGATATTACGAATGTTCCTATAACACCGTTGAAAAGAGGATCGAACCCACACGACTCCAGTATGTCATGCAAACCGCAAATTCATTAGGAATTTCAAAACAGTCATTAGGGCGAATGACACCCATCCATATTGATAAAAGTATATAATATACAAAAAAAGTAGTCTCATATACATAGCTGAAAAGAAACTTACCTACAATCTGCTCTCTCCTGCCGCAACAAGTTGCCAAGGTCACACGTTTGCAATTCAAACACTTTTTTTCTATGAAAAAGTAAACCTAAACACTTGGCTCTTAACCACAATAACAAAATATGTAAAAACACCCTCCTCGTATTCATCACTTTTTCCAGATTTCTTCGTTACACTATAACCCATAACAAGTCACATGCTGAAATTCTTTATGAAATTCTCACGTCCACAAAAAAAAATAATAACTAAAAAAAATTTAGTAATACATACTATAATACTAATCAATTACACGAATGATTGAATAATAATACGTGACACCTTCACTTTTAATCACTGCACACTCATCTTCATATATGATACACCTTTGTGATACATACAATACAAATATTGCCGCCGGAAATTATCTGAGAATCAAACCATTCAAGAATCTTGTAAATTTTCCGGCTATCAATAAATTACCGCCTTCTTCTTAATTTTTCCGAAAGACCAAATTTCACCCTATCATCCGAAATTGCACACACCACATGTGACGTCGCGACGCACGCCACAACCGCACAACCGGCAAAGAAAGAAAAGCAACTGCTGCAAAAAAAAATGTCATAGCTGCTAAAATATCTGAGTATCTATCAAAGTGTATGCGGTACATTAGTCTAGGGAAGATTGATGTTAAAAGAGGCAACCAGATGTTAAATTAATTAAATTTTATCGTATGTGGTTGTGGGTATGCATAGCGCGGTATGCGGCTGGTGCAGGTGTTTTGTGGCACTTTGATGGGTTTAAATAGGTATTAGGTAGGTGGAACGTGAAAGGTGTGGTGAGGGGGAGTTTCTTCATAAGACCTAATGAACAACTAAACGAATTAAAAAAAATATTTAAGTTTTATTGAAAAAAAAAAACTGATTTTTTTTTTCGAAAAATATTTACAACAAAAATATCACGTTTAAATGAATTGAAGGGATGCTCTATGGATGCTCGAAAGGGCCACTCGTCCGAAATTAGTAATTAATTTGAATAATCTATCATATCACTATGTCTATATCGCGGGACCATCTTCGAGGTTTAACTAAATCGATCTAACTCACGATGATGTGAATGTATTGTATCAGTTTAGTTAGTTTTGGTATTAACTTTTAGCTCCAATTGCGATGCAGAGCTGGACTGAAAAACGAACAAACGACCAGCATCATTGCCAGCTTAATCTACAGGCCTCCGCTCAGCTGATCGCGGCGAAGTCTCGACTGCTATGCTGACGTCAATTTGAAGTCATTCATGCCTTGCCAAGGCTGTGAAAAAGCATTAAAGACGTAAAATTGAACGGAGCTGAGCGGAGGCTGTATATTAAGATGGCAATTGTAACGGACGGTTTGGTGGGCATCCGAAGATGCCCGTGGGAACGAAGCCTAAGGTAGCATATTACCGTGAAGGTCGGGCTGTGCCATCTGGCGAAGAAATAGGCCCCTCAACGAGCTAAGCAACGGCCTATGCTTGCTGTAGCTCAGTTCGGGAGATGTGGGCGGGGTTTTCGCCGCTCGTTGCCCCTGTCCTTTATGTATTAACAAAAATTAATAGGCCTGGGGAA
The DNA here is from genome assembly GCA_964017055.1 of Chloromyia formosa. Classification (NCBI taxonomy): domain Eukaryota; kingdom Metazoa; phylum Arthropoda; class Insecta; order Diptera; family Stratiomyidae; genus Chloromyia; species Chloromyia formosa. The sequence goes on along the minus strand of OZ024813.1, from coordinate 14,134,136 downwards.
GACAACAAAAACAGGGGAGGTAAAAATGGAGAATAAAGAAAAATTGTCGAAAAGGATGGAATGGTTGGCGGACGAATCAGACGCCCACGCGGTCGCACTTGGGTCCGGGTGTAATGGGACCCTCGGTCTCTGGTTTCGTACCACCAACAGATCAGTAATACAATGGACTATGGGCCGGCTGCTCAATGTCCGATTAAAATTTATATTAACAATAAATTGTCATTTAGAACAATTTAATTTTCTCAATATCTGGTTAACGTTATTAATCGGATAAACGCTAACTGTCCCCTATCCTCCGATTATTCTTTTATCCAAAACAAAACCCAACCCCTAGTTGCCGGATGCCGGTTGAAAGCTTATCCTGAGCAAAAAAATCAACACCTGATACTGGATGCTGAGATTTTGACAGTAGAACTGATCACTTTTCCAAATTCAAATGAAATGAAACCGGAATATAGAGGGCTACGCCCGCAATCCGAGGGTTTTGTAGCAAGCGCTTATTTTGGTATATAAATATCGGCTCCTTGCTCTTCTTGATACCACTCAGATGGACAAAAAAAAACATAATTAAAGTGTCTTACCCACTTACATTTTACATGCCAATTCATATTACGTGATTGTAACGAAACTTAGAACATATTATTGCCTAAGGTGTTGGTTATCGTTGGCCATCAGTACTTTTGACCTCGAAAGTGTTTAAGGCATGCAGGGGTGTGCTAACTGTAACTACATAAATTTCATAATTCTAACAGTCTCGAAATGCCACGGAGGGGGAGGGGGGGATTACGAACTAATATTTTCTCCTCCCCCACTATTCCCCTTTCTTCAAATTTCAAGAAAATGCGAAAAAATGGAATGTACTCAACATTACCTTTCTCACGACACCTCACTTGCCTATAACAGTCGATAAAAAAAATTGACCTTAATTTCGCCTCTATGTGGACCCCTCCCCCCTTCCACCCGGTAAAGTTTGCCAATTACGACGCAGCGCCCCCAACTAATCTTTACCCTTTCAAAAATGATTAATTAAATAACTGCAATTCGCACTACGAAAAACAACATGAAAGTAGTACTCACACCTGTGAGGCCGGTAGATGTAATTTTTGTGTGGATAGTGTCAAAATGCCTAACTTTAAATGAATGTACTATTATTAAATATTATGTGATTGTAATGAAACTTAGAGATATTATTGCCAATGATGTTAGTTATCATTGGCCATCAATATTTTTGACCTCGGGTGTGCTTAAAGCGTGCAGGAGTATGCTAACTGCAACTATATAAATGTACTATTATTAACCTTTTTTGATGAGATATCAAAATTCTACGATTTTCGGTTTTCTATACTAGTAAAATGCAGCTTTTCTGCAAATTTTCATATTTCTAAATATAACGGTATCGAAATGTGAGGAGGGGGGACAAACTCGGATCACATATTTTCCCCTCTATCTCTTTTCCCCTTTTTTTTAAATTTGATGAAAATACCGGAAATGAAATGTACTCGGTGTTACCTTTCTCATGATACCCCACTTGCCTATACCAGATGAAAATTTTTTTTTGACCTTCATTTCCCCTCTATGGGCACATCCCCTTAAAGTCAGTCTATTACAACGAATCGCTTTCTCCGGCGAATTATAATAATTCTACATACTCCCACAAAATTTCATGTATGTAGCTTCAGCCATTCGTGAGATATTTCATGGACAGACGGACAGACGGACAGACGGACAGACGGACAGACATTTGACTGATTTCATAAGGGTTTTGTTTTTAATACAAAACCCTAAAAATGACCACTTTGGCTATAAAGAACAGAGTTTCTAGAAATTCATTCGGTAAAGAGAATTTAAAACAAATCGCAAATGAATATGCCGAGATACTGTACTGAAACTGAATAGAACAGTGGACGGTAGAATTCCGCCAAAAAAATCAGCTGATTTTGCCATAATTTGAGCTTTGAGATGCGTTCCACTCATTATAGATTGATAACTTAACCGACGTATGGGAAAATGGAGATATTTAATGTGCAGTTTATAACTTGGATACATGTCCCTGCAACAAGATATTGAGAAAACGGGCCTATGATTTTTTATGTGCAAATTTAGACGGAGTAAGGCAAGCACTTCGCCACATGCTTTTGGTTATGTTGCCGTGCCGTTCATGTTGATGGAATTAATATGAGAAATGCTTCTAGGTTGCCAATTTTGTTTCTGTATAGGTAGTGCCTCCACAGGAGGTAAACATGTCTTTTAGCACGGCTGATGATATGTTTCGCATTATGTATACAAATTGACGTTAGAAGAGCAGTGTTATAAGAGTGCAAGTTGCATTTTTTTTTTGGCGAAGCGTGATAGGAATCGTCGTTGTAAGAATGTGGTTTAGCAATTTGGGTGCGAGATCAAGTGTTGTGTTTTTTAAGTAAATAGAAAGTAAGAACTTAATGAATTCTCTTTTTCTCCGTAGATTTAGAGTTATCCTAATTATATGCTGCAAATTACAATAATTATTTCTCTTCACATTAGTTAATTAGTTATAATTTTTTACTTAATAAAAAATAGTGATTTCAGTTACTTTGTTTTGCAAAAAAAGATTAAATATTGAATTGAAATATTGATAGATCCAAATTCTGCATGAATTAAAAATTTGAATCTGGAAATAGTATGAACGTGTAAACTGAATATTGTAGGTTGAAATTTTTGTCCATGTTTGTTCTTACGGGTTTTTAATCAAGTAAAAAATTAAGTAAAAAATTAGGGTGTATATAATAATAATAAAAACTTACAGTGTAAGGAACACCCTAATTTTTTACTTAATTTTTTACTTGAATATTGTAAATTAATTAATTAATTCACTCGCTTTTGACTTTGCCAATCAAATCATTTTCAAAGTTCAAGTTTAATTATCCAAAAGATATTGTATAATAAATCATACGTACAATCAACGTGCGGATATTTATTTTCACAGAACAATGACCAAAAATAACTAAAAGCTGTTCAGTTAAAAATACGCAAAACACTAGACCGATAGTATGCTGAAAACAAGTAAAGTCTAAGAAATATTATCTTTAAAAGAAAATTTGATATGTCAGTCTGAATGTTTGTTCTTTGAGCAAATCCACGATTTTATTTTTGTCTTAATTAAATATTGTACACTTCATCATCTTCAAAACAAGAAGAAAGTGGCAATCTATGTGGTTTCAGTTAATTGCTAATCAAGAGTAGCTCGCCTATAAAAAGTTTTAAAATTATTCAGATTAAAAATTTGTAAAATACACAGGTCTTTTATTTGTTGTATGTTATGTGAAAAAAAAAATATTTTTAAATGATAATGGCCTTTTATTGACATTGACCGTCCAAATTCTGAGCTTCTCATAAATAGTAATTCCAGTTATAGTATTAATTGCATGTCGACGGTATCCCTGCTAAATTTATCAAGCAGCGCCAGGCGTAATTGCCGATTTGCTGCACCCACTTGTTGATAAAGCGTGGATAGAGAGACCTTTTCAACTGAGTAGAAGAAAGGTTTAATCATAAAACTTCCGAAGATGGGTAGCCTCACTAAGGCCCGTTTTCTCAATGTCCAGTTAAAATTTAAACTCGAGATAAAATTTGTTGTTGTTGTTGTTTTCCCTGTAAAATTTGACAGATGGGTACGTTCAATGTCTGTTTAACTGGAGTTTAAATTTTAATCAGACATTGAGAAAACGGGCCTAACTGTTGTAATCGGAGAGGCATTTGTGTGCTTCTTGCCGTCGCCAAGATAATAGCTAAAATCGTCGTGGAAAGATTATAGGCTCACTTAGAAAGCACAATGGATGATGAGCAGGCCGGCTTTCGATCCGGATTCTCCTGTGTCGATCACATAAACACCTTGTGAATCATCGAGGAATGCGCTGAATACGATTCCCCGCTTCATTTGCTTTTCATCGATTTCGAGAAGGCTTTTGATAGAGTGAACCAAGATTCTGTATGAGCGGCCTTGAGCAGGAGAGACATCTCTGAGAAGCGTGTGGCTATTATTAAGGCAACCTATGACGGACCGAAATGTCGCGTTATAACGTTTCATGGAGTATTTCAGTCTGAAATCGATACTTGGGTTATCGCTGAGACCAGGAATAATATCTAATCGATCGGTTCAATCTTTTATAACCTTTTTTATTATTATTTTTCGACTGAGACCCCCCCTCCCCTTAAACTTTAAAAGCATACAATAAGTTTATATTCAGAATTGAACAAGTCTTAACAAAAATTTCTCCTATTTTTAAATTTGTTTTTGCTTATTTCAAACGTAAACCTTATTTTCGCTAAAGCTAGGAAAAAAATAGTGCCTATGGCCGGCCAATCCCCCGCTCGACGAAAAGCTATCTCCGTCACTGAGCTAAATCGCCTTTTACTTCCACGATATAAACGTGGCCAATTTAAATTATCACAAAAATGGACTATTTTTTTATCAAAGAAAAAACCCTTCGTCACTTGTAACCACAACTCCCCTACTGCTGCAAATCTTTTAAATTATAATTAAGTACGCAGTAAGCAAACAAATCGCTAAGCTTAGATACTGCTAATACCTACTCGTTGACTGTCACTAAAGATTAGATTTTCCACTCAAGCGGCGATCTGTGCTAACAAACTCATATGCATATTATGCACTCACTAACAATCAGACATTTTATTGGGAAAACATTGAGCTATTGCCGATTCTCAATGGAAAATGCTGGTATATATATGTAGGTAGTATATGTACATCACAGTACGTATAATAAAGATAAAAAAGTATATACATTTAACAGAAAGTCTGAAAAGCTGCAGGTAATTTATCAAAAAGTGAGTGAAATGTGATATGGCATGTGAATGGGAATCGCCTACTGAATGTATTGTATCTTTAGTTGCTAAAAAAGAACTGGTTCAGTCACGGAAAGCCGTTTGTCGCGTGAAAAAGATAAAGTTTGCTCCATATGAGTGCGTATCGCATGCATAACAATATTTATGCGGGACTTAGAAATGAGAGTGCGAACACATGTTATATTAATAATGAGCCTACTCATATTATCATATTTGGTATACTCGTACTTTGTGACAGTTCGCAATGCATGGAAAAGTGATGATGGCGCTTCTGTTGGGGCGTGAAATATTGAAACCTTCCCTTGAAATGTGCTTCTTTTTTTAATATCGTTGCGACGCAGAAATACATTTCGCAACGGGTGAACCTAATTAACAATACTTCTAGAAAATAATTGTTAGGATAAGAATAATTAAAAATATGCTCTAAAAAATGATTTTAGGCGTTTAGATAAAACAGAAAAATATGCCATTAATAATTACAAACACATGCTCTTATAAATTTGAAGTGCTTTATTTAATATTCGAAAAAAAAAACTCAGTTACGATATTGTTGAATATACTCGTATTAACTATGACTGTATATTCAAAACTCTGGAGCTTATGGGCATACCGGCTGCTACCATTGCCTGGATTGACGCCATGATACATAGGCGAGACACATTCCATACATGGCAGCACTTCGATACGCATTATGGCTGCAAAAGGGATGCCCTCAGGGAAGCGTTCCTTCGCCCTCTTATAGGCCTTAGTCGTCGACAAGTTCTAGGGACATGATGAGGACAACATTACCAGTTGGATATGCGGACATGACAGACATGGCTAAATTGAATCAGGAGGTGACCCTGATCATTTATAAATATACATTGCTATACCTCCGGAGCTCCCTTTAGGGGTTACATATTTTCGCCGTGACAAAAACAATAGACCCTATACTATAAGTTTAGGGTATAAATATATACATACATAAATAGTTTTAAACGTAGTTTTTCATCAAAATGTTTTTTTTATTGCGTGCAACATTTGCGCCGCATCTATAACGGTGCTACCACAATTCTCCAGTGTGCTGACCAAATGCTCGCCGAATGGTGGACCCAACCAAACTACTGAGCAATGGACAATTGGTAAGTGATTTGCGAGCAGCCGAAACGTGTGGATACGATAGGTATTTGATCAGTACCCCCCCCCCCCCCCCTCCCATTAATTGTTATGCCCGAACCAGATTGCCGGCAGCAGCAACGCAGCATCGTCTGTTTCTTGGGCAAATGTGATTTTTTACGCCTACCTCGCACTTGGAAATGTTCATACAAATCCTAAGCTTTTGGCTCAGAAAATGCTCCAGATGCGAGTGAGGTGTTAGAAAGCACATTTACCCCAGACACAGACGATGCTGCTGCTGTTGCCTTGGCTTTGCTTCTGCCGGCAATCTGCCTAGTTCGGGCTGTAATTATGGATATCACTCCCACTCGATGACCCGATGTGCGGGAAAATTCACATTTAACAAGTACTCGGCATTTGGCGACCATTTGCTTGGTATTCGCCGAGTCGCCGATCCGTATTATGAGAAAAACCAAATCCGAGAGCGGAGTTTAATCCGCCGCGATGCGACGGTATAGTTGGAATCCTTGGAGTCATTTTACGTAGATACGCACGAGGAGTGGACCGACTACTTCGAACCACGATTCGAGTTCTTCCTGGAGTCAGACAAGTTCACCACATTGAAACAAAAGCAGGCGACGCTTGTCACGGTGGACGGTCAAAGATTGTACAGGACAATCTTCAGCTTGATCGTCTCCGTCCAGGTAACTCTGCTGTTTTCTATGGGCGGTGTTTCTAGCTTGCGGTTGGCGGTTTTCCGTAAAGTGAGCGAGGCATTTGATCAATAGTTCCATAAATAGTTCTTGGTGGAACATATACTTATATTCCTGCAAATCATTGACTATCGTTGGGAATATATATTGGAGGCCTAGACTCAATTGGCTCAAGTTGTTGTTCATTATCATCCCGATGTCGGGCCATGTTCGTCTTAATGTTGTTGTTCATTATCATCCCGATGTCGGGTCATGTTCGTCTTAATGTTGTTGCTCCTTAATTCGAAGTAGAATTGGAATACCTTGTCCCTCGTGCCCCTCACCATACATTTCCATAAATTACATAATCAGAGGGCAAAATCAGAAAAGAAACAAAAGAAGGAGCGAGCAATAATGAGAACGATTGTTTTAATTGGTGCGTTTTTTTCGTACACAACAGAGCAGAGCAGGTTAAGCGTCGAAAACAAGGATCCAGAGCAATTTAACGGAGTAAGTTTTTATCATTGCTTGTCTTGGTTTAATTAGAATTGAAATGTCAACTCAATTTTCAACCGGACAAATTTCCTTTAGACAGCGAAATTATTTCGTATGATTACTATTCCATATAATTACACAAAACGAACATTTTATTGGCACGAAATGAACTTTATGTGATTCCCAAACTGTAAACTGTTCTAAAATTTCGACGCCTGCGCCACCTGCATTTCAGATGTGAAACTATTTAACAGATTAGAAATCCTGCACTAACGTTCTATCGAGAGCAACTCAGATCAAATTATTAGTGTAATTGTGTGGCCTTAACCTGCTCTGCTCTATATGGATCTTGAAAAAAATGCGCCTAATATGTAACAATGGAGTTGACCGACACCCAGCTGCTTCAGGTCATCCATATCGGTGAAGTAGTGGAACCCATGCGTAGCCATTCGACTACTGGCAAGGGCAGGGCAACCGTCGACTTATAATCTTAATTTAATTTATTTAACTGTCAAATGAAATCTACTCAGAATAAACACAGTCGAGATTTTGAAGTCACCTGATCGAAATCACATAATTTCGAGTATTAGTATTAGCGACATTTGAAACACGCCTCAAGTTGAGCGTAAATGCTCATACGAGTAGATCGTTTAAATTTAATCATTTTACCCTATCCTTTCTGGAAATCTTTGTGTACGAGTGTATGTATTTGTTTTTCTGGGTCGGGTGCCAACTCAAGGAACAATTCTACCCACGCTGTAAAGGAAATGAAACAAACCTTGACAGCAGTCAATAATATAAATGTCAGTGCAAGCATACACCCCCAAACCCATTATTTTCAGAAGTGACAATTCTTATTGGGTCTACGATTTATATTACAGGAGAAAGGTGGCACGTTTAACCCGAATTACTTCATAAGGAACTCATACCATGTTCTGGTATGAAGAGATATCATGGCACCAGGGACGGGGTTGACGCCTTCTTCGATATTTCTCATCGTTTCCTTCGAATACCATGGACGCTTACTAAGCAGTCTGCGCCTATATTGGCTCTGATTGTCTTACTCCATGACAGCTTCTTTATCCAATTTATCATGACATTCGGGAACACAATTTGGATGAGCTCATCGTGCGATTCCATAACTCAATCTTATCGAGATTACCCCACCCCTGCCAACCCATCTCCGATTCGTGAAAATTGTCAAGGCATAAATAGGTCACAATGTCCGGAACAATAATCGTAACATTTTGCAGCTTAAGGCATTCAGAACGTGCGATAAGAGATTTGGAGCTCCGCCACAATGCTGTCATCTCGCCTATCGCGTTCCATCAATTGAATATGCAGAGCGTTACATCGGCAAGAGTGCTTCGAGGAATCTTCAAAATTCCCTGACATGATCTAATGTGAAGACAAAACGTATGTGTGTCAGGACAATTTGACAAGAATGCCACGTAGTTTGAGAGAGATTGGGTTGATTGTTGCGAATCCAAGAAGATGATGCCGAGTAATACTATGGAACTGTTCAAGTAACGAAACTGCTGTTTCGTCCTTGACACAGAATTGAAGTGTGTATTTTATTTTTTCGTGGTTGATAAATTTTTTTATTTATAAAAAGGGGTGGTGATGGGTGTTGATGGCAGTGTCATATTTAAATGGCGTTCGTTTACGGTGAGGTGCGTAGGGCAAAACAGAATTAGTTTACTGATATATCATATTTCATTTGTATCTATATATATAAAACTCCAATAAAATTCTGATTTCTTTGCAATCTTTCAGCAATACTCAAAAGCGTGTCGAACCATTTCCGGATTTAAGTCCATGCTGACGTCATTTCAAGATGTTTTCCTTTCTCCGCTTTTCCATTTCAACCATTATCCTATTTTTGCATTTTCGTGTTGGTATCAGTCGCGAAATCTAGATAAGGAAGTAGTAAGGTCAAGTACTTTTGGATGTCTAGAAATTCAAATCAGGAGACGCAGATTTGTTTATTTTTTTTATCTCCGTTTGGAAAAAGTTACGGAAGATGAAAAGGATTTCTGGTATCAAGATAAAGTAATATGGTTTGTTACGAAAATACTATCAAGCAAAATTCCTTAAGTAGTTCAGTAAATGCTAATAATAAATAGAAATGTCGGTTTCACGAAAATTGGCAACAGGGTTTTGTTTGAACTAGTTTGGGGGTAAACCTACTAAAAGTCTGTGGAACTACGAGGTGTGGAAAAAGGAGGGGGGACCGAACAGGCTACTACTTTTCGGTTTTTTGCATATGTCTCGCAAAACGTTCGGCGTATTAACAAAAATTAAAGAGCACTAAATTCCCTATAAGAATGTACTACACCATTCTTTTTTTGTAGTTTTTATAGTTTAAGAGATATGTGTTTCTCAAAGACACAGTTTAAAAAAAAATTTTGCCTCACATTTATCCAAATTTTTAGAGACCGAAATGACAACGGTGACAGATTTGTAGAGTTCTGCAACTTTCGCAGTCTCTCATCGGTGGTACCATGTTTGAGCATAAGCATTGCCAATTGGTCCTCTTTTGTTCGGGACAGAACACAAAATCAGATCGACCCTTTGCCATTAGCAAAAGGCTCAATAGTTGCCTTCTGGACGTGCGAAACAACAGGGGCGCCGATATTTGAGTGGGAAGAAATCATTATCTTAAATGCGTGCGCACCCCCAAAAACATAAAGGTACACAAACATCAAAAGGCCTGTAAAACTTTCCATCTCGGCCATTTATATGAACCAGCAATCTTAGGCTATAAGGATGAGAATCCATCAGCTTCCGCGAAAACGCTAGTGCAAATTACTCTGATTTTCGTTATTATTCCCATCCCTTATATAACTAAAGTCAACTTTATTGCGACTTATAGAGTGTAGAAAAAACGCCTAAACTCGAAAGTATTTCACTTTCGGGATATATCATCCCTCTAAAGCCTTTTTGAAAACTTCGCACAATATCCTGTGTGTTACTTCTTTAAAGGTGTGCAAGCATTGCCAAAGTTTACGAAACATTTTGTTACAAGGGTAGAATACACACAAGGAGCGCACATTGAATGTAAAATAAGAACTTTCTCCCCAAGTTCTTCGTGTTCTCGCGTCAACCATGTCGTTGAACAATGCCTGTTTCACTTAGTATCCACAAAAGTGCATTAGCGCACAGCTTCGCGCAAGCATTGTGCTAGGAAAAGCATTTTTGTTTTCTGTATTTTTTTAGTTCTCGTATAGTACTTCTTTACATGACAATCGCTCCCATTCAACCACCTACGGTGGTCGTTGTAATGCATTTACGAAAAGCGTGAATATGACGATGGCGACGACCGGCTGCCAGGAAAATTGCTCCTGAGGTGATTTTAAGTGTTTCTCTTGTTTCTAAACTACTGCTGAAAGAGGGTGGCGCTGGTTCCATTAATTAGTAGTAAAGCGATGAGATTGTCGCATCCAAGAAATGGTGAGGGGACGAGGATTTGCATCAGCTAGTGGGTCATACTATTGTATGAGGGTATATGTATCCTCTGGATATAAGCAGTAGTTTTACATATTTTCCATAGTCTTAGCTTAAACTTAGCTACCATGTAAGTGTTACCAAGGAACTGATCATAGATATCATATCACTAACGAATCCTTTACTTCCTCGTCTGAAGGTATGACTGTCACTCGTGATCAATAGAACAACATTCAGCTAAGCAAAAGCATAAACGACCACCTGCCTTGTAGCATCTGTTTCAAAATTTCCCGATTCCGCAGCCCACGCATTGAAGTCTCCCGCAATACTTGCGTCGAGTCGTTCACTAGCCAATCCAGCTGCTTTCGAGCTCCGGCATATCTTGTCTGGGATCACCACTTGGTAAAGACAACCTAGCGGTGTAGGATCACTTAAGTGCTCCAATCAAGAATCTAGGCGATATACTGAGGGTTGTAACCCCTTTGGCCACGGAGCCGCGTATCGAGCGGAGGCCATGCAAAGGGAGTACTCTCACCCCCTATTGGTCAAAGGCACGAACCACTGTGCGTCGCTCGGTCAACTACAAAGTTCTCCCAAAATCTTTGTGGTTGACAAACTCCTGAACGATGTTACGGGGCAAGCATATACAGCCGCCCTTGAAGAAGAACTGACACCTAGGCTACACAACATCCGTAACATAGTTGTACACGAGTTTTGGGAAAAATTTTAAAAATTAAAACAAGGAGGCCGCAGGGAAGGTCGTGGGGCATGAAGCCTGGTAAGCGGCGAAATGACTAGTTCGACGAAGAATGCCAAAATTTACTTAACGCTTTGTGGGGCATAGCGCGTTAACTGTTCCATGTGGCCCAGATCCTTCGGCGAATATTCTAAGCAGTTTGCAGCCAAAAAGGATGGTGCATCCGCTATAACCATTACCTGTATGAATTTTTCATCATCACGTTGACTTCAATGGTTAGGGACAGGACAGGTACAACGAAGGGACTACAGCTGCATGCTTAAACGAGTACTGAAAAAAATGCATCAGCGGAGAAAGAGAAAAGCTGCAAGGAATACCAAGAGCTCGTTGGAAAGACTCAATACATGCTGACGCTGGTGGTTTGGCATATTCCTATTTCACTGAGCGACGCGGCGTGTCCTGGTTCGTTCCTATGGCAACCGGTTCTCCGTACCGGAACGAGCCAAGAGCTGCCCTACCCCCCACGACACGAGAGGATTCATCAAGGGTGTCTTGACAGACCCCCCCCCCCCCCCCTCGTCACAAATTATAGAAGGAGAAGACGAGGAGGCGTTTTTAAGTGACGCCCTATGATGAACCCCAAATGTCGCTACAACAACAACAACAACGTTTCCTAGTTTGCGTCTTGGCTAATAGTGACTTTACCGCTGTAGCGTATAGAGCAAGCGAAGCGATCATTCTAATGAGATAACCCTTTAAGACGAGAAGCTCGCCCACGCCAGAGGATTGCGAAATCATCTCAATTTAAAATCAATTATTCGTCAAAGATGCGAGCCACTAGGAATGTTCGAAAACTTCTGCAACATAAAACAAATATAAAACCGTTTCTGTAAAATCTTTTAATCCTTCTGCATTAATGACACTTGCAATTCCCAACCTGTCCGTCCGCTGTCTGTATCCACTTCTCCAAAGTAAATTCCTACTACGCTTTAAGCAGTTTGTCATTTAATCATCCGACCAACTTTTGGAAACTTTGTGAAATATGAGCAGAACTAGTCCGCTCCGACCAATTTCATACCCGACATCCTTTTCACTAGCGTCGTTGTCGGTCAGTAATAATTTCCGAATCGATTGTAACTGGATGCGAACAAGGCGTTTTGTGTACTCGTAGATGGCTTAGTTATAACTTTCTAAGTTCTACACAGTAGTTAGAACTGTATCGTGACTAAATTCAGATAAAATAATAAAATCTTGTGGCCGATTCACTGGTCAAATTGTCGGAGATTTCAACAGAAAGTTTGCCATTGTTGAGAGCAACAGCATTGAATCGGTTGCATGTAGTTAAAGACAAGGAAACTTAATGGATAATGGGTTTTGAGCAAAACCTTTGGGTGGTCTTGAATAAAAGACAATTTATGATGCTTTTAGGGGAATTATTTGAAGTTTGTAATATGTTATGTTAGATGGTTAGATTAGCAGTTGATATGATTTCAGAAGATTTTGTCCACCGACAAAAATAAATAAATGAGAATTCCTGTTTCGCGAATACTCGTATTAGAAGAATTCTCTCTATTGCATTTAGAGGGAATTTTTAAAATTCCTTAATTGCAGCATTTCCGCTTTAGGTAGTCCATTTCCAATTTAGGTGGTAAGAACCTAGAAACCACCTGGGGGATTTGTAGGTCCTAAGTGGGTATTCGGAACCTTCGTCTTTCGCGAATATTAGGAGAATGACTCTTATCAGACACTCCAAACGGGGGATCTGGAAGAGACATTCTCAGAGTATTCAGTCGCTCCCTGAAGCGGCAAGCATCCACAAAGCCCTGTCTAAGGAGCACACTTATAGTATCGGAATGCCTAAGAAACAAGACGAATCCTTTACGGAGGGCCCAGAGGAACTATAGGGCTCTTCCTAAACACCCATTTTCCTGGTTCTATCCAAGCTGAACCCTGTTTATTTATTACAACGGCTGACCATCGTGTACATATTAGCCGATTAAACAGCCGCTCGGAGGTAATGTTCGATAAAGAAGAGGTCAAATGGGCCGTGGAGTCCTTTGAACCCGTTAAGGCACCTGTTGCCGATAGTATTTTTCCTGTACTTTTACAATACAGCCTTGATTTTATTATCACCTCCTTGACTGTTCTGTTTACGGGCAGTTAATCCTTGAGTTATATTCCACGTTAATGGGGGGGCGGTGAACGTGGTATTCATTCCGGAAAACGAAAAGAAGCTGGAGGACCTACCGAAATCTTACAGACGGTTAAGCCTTTAATCGTTTTTTTTTTTAAACTATGGAGAGGTTACTGGATCTGCACATCAGACAGCAAATGGATTGCACGTCTCCCTTGTAGCGTACTCAATTCGCCTACGTCAAAGGTAAGTCGACCGTGGTTGCCTTACACAATCTTGTAGGAAAGGTGGAAAAACCCTTATGGATAAGGAAATTGCTTTCTGCGCCTGCATTGAGAGAGCTTATGACAATACGGGCTATAGCTGTATATCTAGAGCACTTGAGCTCAGAGATATACCTATTACCACAATCATGTGGCTCGACGCAATTCTTCGTGGGCGAAAAAATCACTCAACGTTGGGCGGCACCCAAACTAGTGTTTATGCTGTTAAGGCTTGCCCTCAGGGTGGGGTCCTGTCCCCACTTCTCTGGTCACTTGTCATAGACGAGTTACTAGCTAGATAATGTGATTATGGTTATGATACAATGGGTTATGTCGATGATATAACTATCATAATCAGAGGAAAGTTTGAATCAACCTTCACCGAGGTGATGAACGCGCCACTCGATTTCGTACTTCGCTGGATTACTGAAGTTGGCTTGAGCGTCAACCCTCAAAACCGTCTCAGTTCCCTTGATTCGAAGAAAGAATCTAAGCTTAAGCTCTGTCAGCCTTGACGGTTCGGTACTTCAGTTCTCCACAGCAGTTGAATACTTATAGGCATTTTGTTGGACTGGCGGCTTAATTGGAGCAAACAACATTCCCATCCTACAAAAGCAAATCATATCCGGCATACCCAATCAATGATTGTTTGCATCACGAGTCCTCATAATTAAAGACAAGCTCAACATATTTTCATCTTCCGAAGATTGATTCATATTTTTGCACAAATATCCAATAAGGAAGGAAGTATCTTCACAAAAATCTAAGAATTCCATCAGAAAAATCAAAAACTTTTCCATTAATACTATTCAGTTAGGCACAAAAATACCTTTCATTTGGGAAACTTCGGATAGGCCAGTTGGAACTTTATCCTCCTCAATTTTGTGAGGGTGGCAAAAATACTACAATTCACTCCGACAACATACTTTTGGATATCAGGATCTGTAATCTGAGTCATCTAAATTAATACGGAAAAACGTGTATAAATGTCTATGAGAAAAGTTTTTCATTTGGAGTGTGTATCTTAAGAGATATTCAGTTTACTTCTTGCGGGGCCATTGTAAAATAATATGATGATTCCAGACAAAAGCTCCTTCATTTTATCTGGTTTGCTGAGACGACTATTCACCGTGTTCTTTTATGGAAGCGGGAATCTTTTGACAGCCATTACGGAAGGCAAATTTCAGAAATTCCGAGAAGACTTGGATTGAGGAAGTTTCAATGAGATTTACTGATAAACGAAGTATAGGCTTCCGGAATGACAAATTAAATACTTAATAAGGATCAAGGACGAAGGTTTTTAAAATATCGGAATTTTGAGATAGCCCGATAAATCCCATGGTATGTTCTACATTTCGATAACCCTTATTAAAAGAAGAAGAGTCATTTCCAGGAAATTGTTTCAATTAATTTACATTGTGGAGAAGCAGGAGGCTATCCTATTTAGACGCTTATTATTACGCCCCGCACCACAGACGCGAGATAACGCAAACATCCATGGCCACGAACGCCGTCGTGGACAGAATTCGAACCCGAAACGCCGGTCGCCCCAACGAGTGACAGTGTAAACGTATTGTTCTTATTCAGCGACCCAGCTTCGTTCCTTGCTCGACAATTTCAGTATGTACTTTGAATGTGCAGATAAGGGCTCTTTTATTACTTAGTACCTCCCCGGCTAGTATGAGCTCGGGGAGGTCCTTGCCTAAAGGCTACGTAGTCAAGGGAAGCGGACCCCCACAAGGGGTTAGGGCAATTGAGTATGGTAGGATGAAAAAACAGATAAAAGATCAGAGCTTTTGATGCGATATTTGATTTGGTCGAGAAACCATCTACCAGATCTTATTTGTGGCAATTATCCATACTATAAAAAAGTCGTGTCTTACTATCACTCAAAATTTTTCAAACCCCATCCAGCAACCAGAAGCCAACAGTTTACATCTTAAACTTTTTTACAACACCATAAAATTAGTTCAATTAGTTTTCCTCAGCAGTGGCTTGGGCCAATCATTTTGCCACTTATTATCGAGTTTCCTGCAAATTGCGATTTTCCTCCAATCATGTCGATAGGATGTCTCCTTTAAATTGGTTCTATGCAAAAGTTTGTGAAAGACAGGGAAAAGGGTAACCAGATTTCCGTGTTTCATCACGAATCAATAAAACTTTCTTATGAGCACGCCGTCGAAAAATCAACAACACTCAAGCCAACTTGATGAAAGTTGACTTTTAGTTCCTGTGCACCCCGGGAGAAGTTTTCAACATTGAATTCAAGGCAATTTTAAAAGTTATAATTCAGAAGCGAGGAGTTTACATGCATAGGGTATACAAGGGCCCATGTATGTGAGCGAAACTTATTTTTGTTCAATGGAGTTTTTAATTTTCGGAAGATATTTTAAATAGTTCGATGATTGAAGACAGATTGTAAAAAAAGGGTTATGCAAAGATGCTAAGATGAAATGAAAATCATTTAAATTGAGTAAAAGTAAAAAATACAGCAGCTAACTTTAGTTTTATTAACTTATTAAAGAAATCTATCATCTATCTATATATCTATTTTTATATAAATGGACTCTGTGCTTGTTCGTTTCTTGCAGCCAAACGGCTCAATCGATTTTTCTTTAAAGGGAGTCTCAGTCGAAAAAAATATGATAAAAAAATGTTAAAGCTTAAAAAACTCTCCATGCCATGTTGGTAAAAAATGGTGAAAATATCTTAATTAATGAATAAAAAAAAATATTTTCTTGAACAACTCCGTAACTACAAACAGCGAATAGCCCTCTAACAAACCTGAATTTTACTAGTTGCTCACATTGAACAAATTCATAAAATATTTTTTATGGGTACTTTTAACACTATTAAGAATGTTGTAAAAGATCGCACTGATCGATTAGATATTTAATAAATAAATAAATAATAAATTTAATAAATTATCGATTGTATACAAGAAAAAACTTATACAAATTAAACAAAGGAAAAAGTTCATTGAGCTAGCCTCGATATTTCAGGAGTTATGATGTAATAAAAAATAATAAAATTATCTTCCGATTTTTCGACCAAAACCTCCCCTAAATTTCATAATCATATCCGTTATGATCCAGAATAGGGTCTTGCATTTTAAATTTTTCGATTTGGTCACAGCAGCCAATGCTGACCATCACAGGGGGGTCTGTGGGCGTCACAAAAATAATCTCCAAAATGTCTGAGATTAATGTAAAAACATTGATTTTCGGGGTCGCTGAGATGAATGGTGAAACACCTAAAATTCCCTTTTCCCGCGGCCTACTGATATCCAAAATGACCAAAATTCGGGTGGAATTAATAGTTTTCAAATTGCCAAGATGTATGGCGACCCTCCCGAAAAGCGACCTCCCATTTCCCTACCCCACCTCTGCACTATGACTGTGAAAAAACAAATTAATTACAAAAATGACTGAGATTTAATGGCTTAACTATCGGTGTTCCATGTTTTCCGTGTGTTCCATGGAACACAAAATATCCCGTTTGTTTTCTATCTAGTTAGTTTGTTCGGGTACTTCCCATGTTCTGATCTTAACCAAATTTGGTATGTACGATGTAGGTACGTTGTGTCATCTTGAACACGGATTTGGTCATCAACTGGACTAACGATATATGATACTTTGTTCAAACCTGAGTTACTCGCATAGGTCTTTTCAAAGATCGCCCCTCCAGGCAATCCCCGTGACCCCGTGGTCTGATTTCAACAAAATTTAGTACGTAAATCTGGTAAATATGGGTATCTTGCGATTCAACATGATGAGAACAGTCAACGGGAGTACTGTGTAAAAAAAAACCCTATTCTGGTCTGGTAGTGCTGCTTCCACCGGAAAGTCAAAGCAACACCTGATGAATAGTGATTTGTCGGTGGTACAAAACCAGAGACTGACGTCCCATTACACCCCGATGCGAGCGCGAAGGCATCTCAACCCACCGCCAAACATTCTATCCTTCTCACTTCATTTTTTTTATTTCCCATTTGTGCCTCCCATGTTTGTGTTGTCTTCCCCGGGCTTATGAGTTTTTATTAATTAATCATTATTAACGTAAAGGACAGGCGCAACGAGCAGCGAAAACCCCACCCACTTCTTCCGAACTGAGTTACAGCAAGCAAAGGTCGCTGCTTAGCCAGTTAAGGGGCGTTTTTCTTCGTCAGATGGCGCGGCCTGACCTTCAGGCAACAACGCTGGCGTTGAAAAACCCAACGCCGGCGGTGCAAAAAATAACGCTTGCGTTGAAAAAACCAACGCTTTCGGTGGAAAATACGCAACCCAATTGAATTTACACAAGCGTTTCTTCACGCAAGAGAAAGCGTTAAAAATACGCATTTCTCTTTCGTTAAAAAAAAGTGAGCCTTATGTTATGGGGGATCCATTGCATTCAACTACAATACAATGGCTTGAGAGACTTATAGTCCGTAGATGGTTCCATGAAACAAAATCAACATCAAAGGGTGTTTAATGAAAACGCATTTTGCTCTGTAAAATAGATAAACTAACCGGTGAGGTACTGCAGCAATATAGTGCGTCTTGCGATAAAAGCAAAATGATAACAAAGTTCCTTAAAAATGTTGGAATCAAAGCTTTGGATTTGCCACCACCAGGTCCTAATTTAAAGGTCGACACACATTTGCATCCAAAATCCAAATTTTCCCCGTTTGAATCCAAAATTTTCCGGTCGATGTATGGATTCGACGGGGAAATTTCGGATTTGACCGGGGAAAATAAATTAAGAGGCCATAAGCTAACGTTTGTACTTTTCCTTATTATCCTATTTGCCTTCCTAAACGTAGCCTTAAAAGTTGAAGGTGGTGACACACACCTAATCCAATCGTTTATTCAGAGGAATAACTATTTTTAAAACGAAAGACTGTTGAGATATCTGAAGTTGGCTTTCCGATACGATCAAAGTTTACGAGTATTCGGTATTTTTCATTATATTCATTCAGTATTTTTTCAAAACCGCTGGGCGGGAGGCAAAATCTCGCACCGTGTTATAAATACCAACAAATCACATGTAATATGCCTTCAATATCCAATTCAAATCCAATTCAATATCCAACTTCAAACACTCTCCAATTTAAAACGACACCCACACAACGAAAATAACATGAAATTTATAAACCCAATTACCCCCGAAATCATTAGCTCTGAATCTTTCAACTTTAAATCTTTGCTAATCCCTTTCCGAATAATTTAAATCCTCAATACATCTCTTTATCCAGTTCAAGTCGTCTCCACTCTCAGCGTGAATTCTAACCCGTGAAAAGTAAATATTTTCCCAAAGACCCACTTACTTAAAGCGATGAATGTGCCTAGGCCATTTGAAAGCCTTCCAGGCATATATTTTCGCCTAATTTTCTAGGAAACAGACATCCTGACATTTTGGCGTGACGACAAGGACTAGAGCGCGCTCTTCCACCCCCTCCCCTTCGCCCTGGCCTCCGGCATAGGTGATAGAAAAAAAAGAGGAACCGAGCGCATCTCATCTTCAGAACAAGGGTTCATTTTATAATAGGCCATTTTGCTTGGAGCGTTTAACAAATAGCTAGGAAAAAAAGTAGCGTAAAAAGAATAGTATTTGAAGCAAACGAAATGGAAAACGAGGATAGGAAGCACAGAGTCAGAGTCAGGAAAATGAGGACGCCTAAAAGAAAGAAACCATTTTAATTACAATAGTTAAGAGCACGTTGCAAAGAAGAGGGTAAAACGAGGACCAGGAAAAAAGGAAGTATCTACCAATTAGGATGGTTCTATGAAATATCGTGGCAAAAAAAGATGTTGACTAAATGTGAGAGATATATAAAATGCAAAAAGCAAGTTTGTCTTTTAGTTAGATTATGAAAATTCTTCGAAAAGTAGTTTTTGTGAGACTTGCATCTGTTGGAACGGAAGCAGTAAAAAATAATTTTTCTAAGAGATTGGTTTTCCGGAATTATAAGAATAAGAGATATACATAATATCTCTTTTTTGCAATGTAGGGGAGGTGAAGGAAATATTGAGATTGGATATTTTTTATGTATTTTATTTGCTGTTGGATTTATTAATTTTATTATTATCACACTAAGCCTTGGTGTGATGGAGTTTTAATATTCTGTACAAAATGTGGAAGCGTATACCTAAAAATGTAAATGTGTACCCTCATTACAAAAAAAGAAATATTATTCTGTTCCAGTCACATTCAGTTTTTTACAGTTTACTGTCTTCCTCGATACGCCAGCTACTAAATCCTTAAGGGTGAATGCGCACAACCACGACCGAACTTTCACCGAACCATCAATTTCAAAGAACGGAGGAAATGAGGAGAATTTTTTTCAGCACATTCTTTGAAATTGATGGTTCGATGAAAGTCCGGCCGTGGTTGTGCACACACATGTGTGGCGACCTTTAAGTAGTTTTACATTGGCTTAAATAGGACCAAAACTTATCTTCATGTATATTCTTAATTAAATGTCCAGGTAGGTTCCAATTTTATAACTCCTACTAGGTTGGGCTAAAATATGTAGACATTTGCCTTTTGTTATACCAATATCCACCAAAAGTAAGTTCAGCAGTTAGTCGAAATCAGCCGACGGAATAGTTAGCAAAGTCCCTGTAGCGGCAATATCAGCAAATATTTGCGCTTTCCCTAGCTGTTTGCATTAGGATGCCACTCTAAGTGCCGTCCACCATACGGATATGCCGCATAATATAATAGAACGCAGAACCGCTGTATATGACTCCCGGAAACTTACTAGAACTAGCACTGGCAACAACGTCTGCATAGGCATGCCACCCAATTAAGTTCTTCTTCCTGTTTCAAAAGCAGCAGAGAAGAAGAAATAGTGTCCTGCTTTGGGGGTACCGTTGCAAACACCTCTACTCACAGACGATATGTTCCCAAAGGGGTGCATATAATCCTGGAAGTGACCAGCAAATCGATGAGTTTACAGAGCACTTCGTCCACCTGCAGGTTCAGTAGTGCCTCAATTATCGCACTAGGTTTGATGTTTTTGAAAGCGCCCTCAATATCCAGGAAAACAGCCAACGTTGATTCCACGTATCCTAGGCATTTGTCAATGCAACTGAGTAGAGACTGTAGATCTGCATCAAGTGAGCTTTCTTTCCACTAGGCATCTTGCGGCGGCTAAAAGGTGTGATTGGATGGTGCTACGAAAATGGAGGTCAATCAGTCTCTCTAGTAGTTTAAGCAAGGTTGAAGAAAGGCTGATCGGTCTGAGGTCATTAGGTCATTAGGTCAGGCGTGCGAGCTTCTATTCGCTTTAGAGACAAAAACGACCAGCACTTTCGTCCAACTTCTAGGAACAGCCTAACTTAACGCATGCCGATTAGATGGCCTCTATCCACGGATATCCAATATCTATGCAATTCAGAAGGTGCGCAGAAATAATGCTATCGGGTTCATCCGATTTAGATTGCTCAAAGCTATCGATCGTCCACAAAATTCTTTCCCTTGATGTAATAGATGCGGAATTAAAAGGTACTGCACAGAAGGTGGGTGAACCCTCAATGAAGGGAAATACTTACCCAGCAAAAGCTCAATAGTTTCCTTACTGGCCGAAGTCCACGCAGAAAGCTGGTTATAGATGGATTCGATGACAAAACTTTGCGAAACCTGGAGGCTTTAATTGGCTCTTCCACGCGTTCGCATATGCTTCTGCATGAGTTGCGCTTAGCTCGCCTCACATGGACTCTAACTCAAGCCTTCGAAAACATGCTAAACTCATTTGAACTAATCTAAACTCTTTCGGCGAATTTTCGGAGCAGTGAGTGACCGAAATGAATGGCGAATCCGATACAACCAAGAGCTGTTTAAATTGTATGATGAGCTGGAATTTTCGAGAGTGGGCAAACTACAACGACTTTAATGGGCAGGACACGTACACTGAATAAACCTTGCCCGATCTTTACCGGACATTTAATTTTACTGGAACTGTCCGCTTTAACTTTAAATTAGCTGGCCACAAATCCTTACGAAATTCCTTGTCCGTTTACAAATTCCTGCTAAGAAAGACTTACTTTACCTTAAGCTGTCAGCCCAACTCCTAATTTTAAAACAAATCCATCACAACAGTTCTCATGAAATCAAACAAACCAAACGAATTCTATACCGTCCAAATTGAATTAATCCGTTTCACTTCACATTTCTACCAAAATCCTTCCGAATAATCTGTAAGAATTATCCACTGTTTAAAGGCTATTTGTCTTCCTCATTGTCGCCGCTTTGCTTGTCCTTTTTTTTATCTTGGCCTCTGGTCAGAAGATGTTTCCACTGTTTTTTCCAAGCCGTTTGTGCGGTTTTCAAGAGTTGCACATAGAAACAAGTGCTAAACGAATGAAATTGTCCTGGGAATCTGTCCAAAAGATGTCATGTTTGGATGACTTGAAGTATGGGTGTAAGAATAATAAGGGTAGCTCTGGTTTCATTGGCTTTGTGCTTGTCCTTGTACGTATAAATAATGCGATCCATTTTTTTAGATCGGAATATTGGTTGGGTAAAAAATGGTCCAAGAAATGTTTTATTCATGCTTATCTAACGCTTGAGGATTTATGTCTGAAGCGCTTGGATCCGATCAAAAATATAAATGGATTTGGTACGAAGAATATGTGGTGGGCTTAATCCTCATTAACATGGATTAAGATGGCAAGTGAATACGGACCGAGAGGGTTTGAATTGAATTTTCGGGGTTGGTTTTAAAAGAACTGAAGTTGTGGGATTCCGATATTAAGCAAATTGTTGGAAAAGTTCCAATAAAAAATTTGGTAAAAACCACTTACAAATCGCTGACGTCATGGGATTTATGGAATCCCTTATAGTCTTAATTACCTTGAATTAAAAGGTTTTTTAGTCGTTTCTCTCTCTGGCTCCTGTTAACCCCTTGTTGGGCATAGGGCACTAACCACGCCTATTTTCCACCTCGTCCTGTTCGCCGCCATTGCTTTCAGTTCACTCCACGACTTGCCTATTGAGGCACCCTCTCTTTTAACTGATCTTCTCCATGTGTTACTAAGTCGTATTTGCAACACGGCGACTTGCGTTGGTTCTCTGCGGGTTCCTGGATCCAACCTCAAGTACTTAGTCATGGCAGCGTTGATTTTTAGCCCCGCATTACGGCTTTCGCAATGCAGAGCATCAGACATTTGAGCTACTTGATCCAAATTATTTAATACATATAAGACAAATATCGTCAGCATAGTCTAGGTGAACAACTTCCATCTTATACCTTTTGTGGTGTTCTTGAAGCGCGGCGCTTAGTACATCATTAATTGCAATTAAAAACAGTATTGGTGTCAAAATGCAGCCTTGTCTCACTCCGCTATGTACCTCGAAAGGATCTGATAGCTTACCCTTGTGTGAGACGCGACATTGGGCTCTCGGTAGGACCCCTTGATGATAGAAATTATTTCATCTGGTATGTCTCTCCTACGTCGACTATCTGTCGTTAACTAATAGGATCTCATTTTTCGATTTTGATCGCATATTCCAGGGTAATTTATTAGAGCTTTAAATAGCGTCCAAATTATCTATTTTCATCATTTTGACCGCGACGGCCGCGATGTTTGAAACGGAATTTTGATTTGGTTTTTTACATTAGACACTTAGCAATGTGTCCTGAAAAAAATGTTATTCGGATCAAGATTGTACATTCGAGTAAGGTCGAGTTATCTACCTAGGTAGGATCTTTATGTTCTAGTCCACCTTTTTCATACAAATTTCAAAACTTTAAACTTGTCTGCCACGGTGGTAGCAACGGAATTTTGGTCTGCCTTTTTACATTTATACTTGTGGGTAGGTCCCTTACCAAATGGTATACTAAAATCAAGTATTTGCAAGAGACTTGACTTCTCTCTAATTTTTACCACCTTTGACGTTGTCTGCCACCACTTTAGCAGCACCCTAATTGTCTGCCTTCCAATTTTTCGTTATAAGTGGACCAGGAACCACAACCATGCAAAAGATGGACCATTTGCAAATGACTTGACTTGCCTCGATTTTTTACCACTTAAGCGACAAATTTTCTACCTGTGAGCAACACACTCCGGTAGGAAGGCAAAATTTTTCTTGTATATCTAATCAAGAAACTATTCGATGATATCTATGAGAACTATTTGCAAATGACTACGCTTTTTTGGTCGTTGTCTCTTGGTCTATAAATGGTTGCCCATCTACGACCACTTCTCCTTGCTTCGCCGTTATCTAAAAGTATCTTTTATACAAAAAAAACGAAAGCTCCACCAAAATCTGTTTCAAAGTGTTCGTAATTACCTAATTGGAAACAAACTTTCACCTGATTCTACCCTTATCTTTTTTTCGACAGTGTTTCTCTCTCATCCACAACACTACTTAATTGCTAAGAAAAGAAGAAAAGCTTGAATAATTTCAAAGAAAATCATCAACAAGCAGGAGTGAAATGAATACACCCAGAATAGACTAGACATTGTAGTCAACAGTGGAACTGACGTTTATCTCCAACAAAATGTAAACGTTGCCAAAAAAGATGAAACAATCTTTACAAAATAAATCGATGGGCTGATATTTAACTACCTACCCGAAGAGTACTTGAACGAGAGCTTCATCATTCAGAACAGAAGAATGTGGGCACAGACGATGGAATTTGTGAGGAGTACCTGTTGATAGCTAGTTGTAGGAAATGTTTAATTAGAGTGCTCTTTTAAGGACCCTTCAATGTTTGTTTGTTCGTTATTTTCTTAAAGCATATCTATGGAGGCGATTCCAAAAACTTATTATAGAAGTGACGGAAACAGGCAAAACGTGTCGGTATGACTCAATTTTCCGCACAGTGGTATAATCGCAGAATATAATGAAGTGGTTCCAATTGAATAAAATAAGAATAAGGTTGCGGTTTCAGGTTCTCCATCGACGGAATTTGAATGAGCGTGGGTGTTAAGGTTGAAGTCCTGAAAGTTCAAAGTAAAGTACCAATGTCTTGTGGTTTGATCTTAATTGTTTTAGTCGTTATTTAGGTCAGTTTTGATTAAAATATGAGCGGATCTTGCTTATATTTAGGTTGATAGGGTAAGGGAGTCTCTTATTTGGGACAAATGTTTTGATGAGGCATGTCGAACTCGAGGTTTTATTGAAAATAAAAAAAAACCGAAATTAAAGTCGGTTAAATGTCTATCCATTTGACCGGAGATTTGTATTTATACATAAAATTTGGTAGGAATAAGAAAAAGTATGGAGAGAATCTAATGAATAATACTTTTGGAAATGTAATTTGTAGGTGTGGATTAGAGATAAACTAAATACAGGATTACAGGGTATGATACAAAATTTAGCCAACGGATTGTGAAACGAAGACTATCTTCTGTAGGTTTCTGGGGAGAAAAGCGGCAGATCGCAATTTTCCAGGGGAGACTCCTGTGGACTGATGATGCAATGTTTACGCGCAGTAGTGTATTTATTAAGCAGAACAACCATATTGGGAATCAATAAAACTCCCATACAATTCGCACTTCTCGCTACCAACACGACTTTCAGCATAAATCTCTGGATAGGTGCACCTGACGATTATCTCCTTGATCCTATGACACTTTCTTATGGACTTAATTCATCTGCTTTCCATCAAATGACGCAAAACCAAGTAGCGCCTACAGCACTCATTTGCCCCAACCCCTAATGCCCTAGTGGGCATAGCGCGTCAACTATTCCATGTGGCTGAGCTGACGTTTCGTTATCATTCTCCAGTTTCGGACGGTGCACTTTGCCAACATGCACCTCCTTCTCCTATTTAGCCGACTACCAGCGGCAAGGCGGGAGATGTTGTGGCTTATTATTAGTGGGAGGAAGACAACATAATCATCCATGGCCGCGAACGCTGTGAACGGGACTTGAACCCGTAACGACGTAGTCAGTCATGAGACTGACCCCTCTACGCACTGAGCTACCGGTCGCCCAAGCCCCTACAGCACTGGACAATATCCCTATTGTCCAACGAATGGACCTTTGGTGGTAGATAGACGGAAGGCCGACTCACAACGGGAGTGCTAGCGTGCGGTCACGCTAGCATCCTCACATAAAATTACCAATTTTAGCGAATCGGCAGGAGCAATAAATTCGGAAATAAAGCGATAACTTAACACCTAATTATGCTCTATGCTTGATATCGATACCTAGTACTTTTTAGGTAGTTTTTGTACTGAAGGGGGTAAGGCGCCCCCGAAATATGTATATACAATATAAATAAAATTTGTAGTTTGGGTAAACTACGTCTTCTTTTATTTAGTTGACAACTACAAACGTCGGACAAATTATAAGGAGTTGTTTTTGTGAATTTTTTTTTTTTTTTATGAATTCTAAGGTAGCACATCCTGACAACTTTAGTAGAAAATTTGAAAATATTTCTGTTGAAAATACCGTTATAAAATAAAGTTTTAATTTTTCCATGATAAGTTGATTCTAATTTTTTTAATTTAAACGGTTGTATCTCGGATATTACGACGAATTTCGCAATGATCATTTAATAGGAAATTTTATGTCTGTAGTTTCAAATGGGGTTGGTTTTTGGTTTCAATAAGCCTGGGGCTGATAAACTAGAGTTTTTCCTAGAAAGCCTAGTTTTTTGAAAGAACGACAAAAAATGCTACAATACTGTTATAGAGGGACCGTTTGACCGTTTTTTTTTTTTCAATAATAGAGTGTAGAATCTACCCTTATCTTATGGCAATTTTGAAGCGGGACACCCTGTATACTAGTCATGGCATGACCTGCTCCTCTTGTGGATCAGGTCGACCTACTCCGAATCCAACAACGGATTAGATTCAGGAAACTTGGTTCGCAGACCTACTCCATAAATGAAACGAATCTGTCGTCCGTTGTAGAGTTCAGTGACGTGCACTCGTAGTAAGCAATTCCAAACTGCTTGACTTACCGAAATAAGCAATTCAATAATAAACTTTGCTTACACCAATACACATATCATCATTTCAGTCAATGTTTTTCTTTAAGCTGAAGAATACATATTATCATTCAAATATTCCTTTACACATTCAAATTCTGATCCGCGCCTTCTTTTGGTTAAAAAACATTCGTTCAATTACTTTAGATAATATTCAAACCTCCCACATTTTGCACACCATAGACACCAAACTTAGAATAGGAAAATGTGCCTAGATCTTTAGATGCATGTACCATGTGTGCATCCAAATACTAGAGACATGTTGATTCCAGAAAATGGGAATCTTGGATTTCGGTAGTACATTGGGCAACGATTTTTTTTTGTTTTGTTCGCAAATTTATATGAGACAAGTCAAGCACTGGCGCGACTGCTTTTGTGTGTGGGATAAAGCCCAATGATGCTTGTTAATGAAATGTTGCCAATGCAGGGAATGTTTATGGGAATTTGATTTTTCCAGTAGAGCTTTTGTTTTTGTTATGTAATGGATTTTCCGTTGCAATTTAAAAGAGGAAATCAGTGCAATCGGGTGATTTTGATTAAATTGTGATTTGAAGTTTTTTTGACCGTTTGTAGTGATTTAATTGATTTGATTTGTGATAAAAGTGGTAAGTTTTCTTTTCGCATTATGTCGGAGTATTGCTGCGCGACGGATTTCGTACTAAAAGCGGGATTTTCAACTCTTTCCTTTGCCAAGAAAAGAGAAATTATAGAATCGGATAGACCGAAGCCAGATCTTAGTTTAGAGTTTAAATTAAAAAATATTACGCGAAAATTCCATATCGAAACGTATGAAAAGTACATTTGGTTAACGGGAAGCTGTAAATTAAATAAGTTATTTTGCTGGCCGTGTCTTTTGTTCACGAATGAAAAATCTGTTTGGAATAAAGCTGGATTTAGTGATTTGAATAATTTTACGGGCTCAGCAGCAAAGCATTCAAGTTCCGCAAAACATCTTCAGTCGTTAATTAAATTAGATAATTTTGGTTCTCAGCGTATAGAGTTTATGCTTAGTAACCAGGTGGCAATATCTGTTAGTTTGCATAATGAAAAAAATGAGCGTAATCGTAATATTTTGAAACGTTTAATCGATACTGTAATTTTTTTTGGCAAAACAGGAGCTTCCTTTTCGCGGAAATAATGAAGACTCTTCTTCAAATAATCGTGGTAATTTTATCGAAACCGTAAATTTCTTGAGTTTGTACGATCCGATAATTGAGTCCCACATAGATTCTATAAAAGCAAATGCAGCGTTTTCGGGTTTGTCTAATAGAATCCAAAACGATCTTGTTTCCGCTATAGCTAATGTGGTTCGAAATAAAATCAATTTGGAAATAAAGGAGGCTCCATTTGTAGCTGTAATGGTCGACGAAACGCCAGATGTTAGCGGTCGGGAACAATTAACGATGATTTTTAGATATACAATATCAAATGAGATTGAAGAAAGATTTATCGGATTTTTGGATGTAAGCGCTAATCGTACAGCTACAGCAATAAGCTCTCACATTTTAAAACAATTGCAAAATTTTAATATCGATAAGAAATTAATTGCACAATGTTACGATGGCGCAGCAGTAATGAGTTCTCAAATTCGTGGAGTTCAGACTTTAATTCGGGAAAAACATAAATCGGCAATTTTCGTTCCATGTTACGCTCATTCACTAAATCTAGTATTGTCTAAAGCAGTTAAGTTTATTCCGGAAATTAAATTATTTTTCGCGCACATCAATAAAATCGCATCATTTTTTAATACATCCACTAAAAGGTCGGACCTTTTTGCAAATATAGTAAATCGTCGTTTACCATCGGTTTCCAAAACGCGTTGGCATTATCATTCGCGTATTATTAACGTTATATTTGAACATAAGCATGAAATTTGTACAGTTTTTGAGACAATTTCGAATGGTTCTCAACACTGGGATGGCGATTCCTTGACTTTTTCCGATATATATTTTACTTACAAAAATTCGCAGAGTCAGATTTTCAATTATATCTGTTAATTTTTTCTGAAATTTTTTCGAAAACTGATATATTATTTAATATTATTCAGAGCAAAGTGGTAAACATTTCATACGCAAGCCAAAAAATTATTGAATTTGAAAATTGGCTTGAAAATGACTTTTCTAAAAAGTTTGATAATTTCTATTCGACAGTTACAGCAGAATATCAGCCACCACGTAAGAAATGTAGAAATGCGATAGATCCTTTACAAAATTTACGGCGGGTATTTCGGGAGATTATAGATGTTATTCTCGGGCAAATTCGAGATCGATTCCATTCGTTTAAAGATCTTTCATTTTTAGAGTTGCTTGAACCGAATTATTTTTCTAAATTCAAGTCAAATTTTCCCGATAAAAATTTTGACTCACTTATTGAATATCACGGTCAATTTTTCGACAGAATAAAGTTGAAAAATGAGCTAAAAGTAATTTATTCTTCAGATGAGTTTAAAAACGCGAATCCTAGTAAAATTCTCGATTATTTTCAAAAACGGCCTTATGTCGCAAACGGTTTTAAGCAAGTTCATATTTTAGCAAAATTATTAACGTCAATTCCAGTCACAGTGGCAACTGCGGAAAGGTCATTTTCAACACTAAAGCGCGTTCACACATTTTTGAGAAATCGCCAATCCCAAGAACGACTTTCGGATCTTGCTTTAATTGCGGTTGAAAAGGATCTTCTTATACAAATGCGAAGAGAAAACGATTTTTTTGATAATGTGATTAAAGAGTTTTTACTTAAAGAACGGCGCATAGATTTGGAATACAAATAAATGGCAATGGCGAAAGAATATTTATTTATTTCAAATACCCCTGAATTTTTCTTAGTCTTAATTAACATAATATTTATTTATCATTTTTTTTATTAGTAATATTTTATTTATTTATTTTTTTTTTTGTATTCCGAATATATGTGCCAATATTTTATTTATATCTTTCCTGATTTCTTCTTTAAGGCTTAAAGCCGCTTGGTATAAATGTTTTTGTGACTGTCCATATTCTATTATACAGTCCATTTTTGTTTATGCTAAATTGGCTTTAGGGCGCCCAACTGCTTGACTATGAAAAATTTCCACTGCACGTCACTGGTAGAGTTACAGATGGAGTCAAAGAACAGAAGAGTGGGTGAACTAGGTTCATCGAAGTCTGAGTCGCAATTGTAAATAAGAGAATGGAGAACTGAACTATTGATTAGATTTGAAAACATCTCTACATATGGCTATATTGCAGTGTAGAATGAAATGGATTGAATTTTCAATTGGATTTGATTGATATCAGGTGGAGTGGCTAAAAGTTCTTCTGTTGCGCTGTTATCTACGGTGGCTTATGTTAGAGGCGGATATGAGATAAGAGTATGGTATTGGTGTCGGATTGGGTGCACTTACTTATTGATTTAACTTACGATTCGTTTACACGTGAACACTGAGCTAAATATTGGAAAATTGCATTGAAAAGCACCAACAACAAAAAGTTACTTTCTCTGTTCTTACATGGAAAACTTTAATTCACGAGCATTTGCGAAGGCCTGTTCCTAAAACCGGTCCGTCGGTTTAAAACCGGTTTTCTCTTTGTACCGGTCCCGAGATTCCCAAGTACCGGTTTCGTAAAAACCGAATCAAAACACCAATTCACCAAAAAACCGATTCACCAAAGAACTGACTCACTAAGAACCGAGTACTCGAGTACTCAAAACCGACTTGTTAAAAACCGACAGGCTCATGGTTAAAAAAAAAAACTGTGTTAAAAATCGACTCATTAAAAACCGATTCATTAAAACCCGACTCATTACAAAACGAGTACTCGAGTATTCGAAAACCGACTCGTTAAAAACCGACAGGACAGCTAGAACTTTTTACGTTTGCTTATTAAAATGAGACAATCAAACTGGTGTTTCTTTGCACGGAACTGATTATCATTATGTACGAGTATATTAGTATATTGTCATACCTATACAGGCATACAATGGCCAAGCGATAACTTGTGTTCGAAACGAAGAAAGTTCTTCTTCATATTAACCATGAGCCAGGATTGGATTGGGTTCGCCGGACGAGCCGTCTGGGCTGAAGTAACGCAGTATGTTTTCTATACGACAAAAGGTCCATCTATTTCCAAGAATGAAGTTTCTTGAATTTGAGTCAATGAGATAATTTTGGACCTGTCTGTGAGTGATTGTCGATCCATTCTCAATGATTCAGTCAATGGGGAGTATATTAGACTTCCGGTGTACGTGGATGAAAGCCTTATGACATAAAAACCCAGACAAGAAACATAACATAAAAAAGTTCAAAGTACTAATAAATCGAATAAAAACCCATGTACCGAATTCTGTGCGCTCGGATGAGTCTGCTTGTGCTTAAGATCATGTGACCTTTTATTAAGTAATAACCTTTTCACATATTCTCTTTAATTTATTGTAAAATTGACATTTCCTGCGGAACCCCAACGCCACATTTCCGTCAATCACGTCCTATTCATCACCACGACATTATCAGGTGAGGATTTGCCTTCAATCGAACAAATCCCCGTATCGTTAGATTCGCTTCTGTATAGAGCGCTAATAAAAATTTTACGAGAAGACATTTCTACGTGTCAGGATTTACGAATTGGTGTGGCAATCCAAGTGAAGAACAACATCCACCCATTGACGAGATATAATATTTTTCACTGGTACAACATAAATGTTCATATACACACAGATACTCGTACGTATCCTACCCTATGAACATGGACATTAAATCGAAAGAATCCCTATCTACTGGTGTCCATGACGTATTTTCGTAGGAAGGGATTTATCGAGCTGTGAATAGAAATCATCATGAACTGCATGATGTTCTCGTTGTTACTACATATATGCTACATCCTTGAACATAAGTCTACACATCATTCCATGGCTCGGCAGTTTTATGGATGTGTTTATGGAGAGGCAGGTTACCAGTTGAGCCAGAGGTTTTGGAATTTTATTGTGTCTCAGATATACGAGTCTGTAATTATTCTGTGTGAATTCCTTGCTAATCAGATTTATGAATGTAAGTAGCTAATGCAAGAAAAAGTAGGATGCAGTAATAAAGTAATTATGAAAATTGCTTAAAACTTGCTTGACAGTTATTTCGGAATATTCCTGTTTGACCGAATAATAAGGGTTTGGAGAGTTTTCACCTCATTCAAGGAATTTCTGTTCTAGGAACTCCAAATCCCATGTATATGGGTTCCAGGCTCTTACCACCTAAAACGGAAATGCAGTTTTAAGATGAACTCAAGGAATTTTGAAAATTCACTTTAAATGTAATAGAGATAATTCTCCTATTATTCGTGAAACAGGAATGTTCTGTTATTATTAGGTGTACAACTTTGCCTCCGCCTTTTCCCGACAGACGGCTGCATAGGCGAGGGCTGGTCAAAATTCGTAGTTCAAAAGAGTCACAAAGTGAGTTTGGACGTCTGTGAACGTATCGACATCACCGCATTAGTAAAAGTTGTTCACATTTTTAATAAGATTCGCGATTCAAAATGTCTGTTTTCGAGCCAAGCTCCCCTCATTTGCGGGAAGTTTTGATCTTCTGCTTCCATTTGAAAAAAAAACTGCAGCTGAGGCTCATCGAATGCTCTCACATACTTACGGTGAGGTTGCTCTGAGTCGCAGAACATGTCGTGAGTGGTTTCAACGTTTTAAAAGTGGCGATTTCAATGTCGAGGACAAGCATGGTGATGGCAGAGAAAAATTTTTCAAAGACGACGAATTGGAAGCACTGCTCGATGAAGATTCGTGCCAAATGCAAGAAGAATTAGCTGAATCACTGGAAGTGACTCAGCAAGCCATCTCGAAACGAGCATTAGAGGAAAAACGACCACAGTACCAAGTGAGACACGACAAAGTCATCCTCCATGACAATGCTCGGCCACACGTCGCAAGTGGTCAAAACATACTTGGAAACCCTGAAATCAGAAATCGTGCCCCACCCGCCGTACTTCCTAGACATTAGTTTATTTATTAGTTTATTTCTTGAAAGTGTCGCTAAAAATATTTTCCAAATTGCCAGCTTTTTGATGAACTTTCGAAACCCTAATAAAATTACAAACTCCATACCTCGTATTCAACTTCACCAATAAATAGCGCAGGTGAAGTACAGTACCGTAAGTTATTTATACCAAAATCAAAAACTTTTCATTTTAGACACAATTACTGCTAGTCTTTGTCGTCATCATCCCGATCCATCCAGTCCGCCCCAATTCCGCCTCTAATTTGACGATTTCCTTTCATAGCATTTTCAAGATTTCATCTTTCAAATTGGAAACTCTATTCAGTACAGCAACTAAGTTAATCACTGGGATCCTTTACTTTTTGCCCAAAACTTTGCAGCCCGCCTACCCAACGCGCCACCGCCGCTGCACCATCACACCAGCCAAGTATCCAGAAGAAAAAATCATTGAGCTCGAATAAAATCCGAAAGGGACCATCTCTGCTGGATTTCCTAGCAAAGATATGTACGCGTATATGTATCTAGTCCTCAATCTGAGATCTCGGTTGTCGTTGCCGCACTAAGAGTCTAAGAGGGACCCGGAACGAACGAAGGAAAGCTTTGCTGCCTCTGGTATTACTGATGATTGGAATTTGAAGAAGATGCCGAATATGGACGCGAACGACGATGAAGGCAATGCGAATGAATTGGATTCAATTTAAATTTCCTATCAAGTTTATCTGTTCCTACGATACAGTTCACAGAGAAAAATGATAAGGGCAATATGATTCAATGCGATGGTATACGTAATTGTATGGCTTTTATGCTATTGATAAGTTGAAAAAGAAATCACTGTGTTCTTTGGAAAACTTGCGTCAGATTAAATCTTTGCAAATGAATAAGTAAATGGAGGCGAGCTCATTCATGGCTTCATCTGGTCCGGCTCAACGAAAAATTAATGTCGAAAATATCATGAAATTTTTCAGAACTAGATTATTCATATCTAAGTCAATTCGATTTATTTTACATGTGATTCGGATTTAGCTTCCTTTGGATTTAATAGTGCTTTTTCCGGACGAACCTTCCATCATGAACTCCAATTTTGAGCCCACAATTGGCAGAGATTAGGTTTTTCGTGAAAAAAGAATACTCCTTTCGGAGTCAAATTCTCATAATACCTTTAGTTCGGGAGCTAGAAACACTATTTTTTTAAACATTTTCTAAAAGATAATTTTTAATTTTTTCTTGTCTTTTGAACGCTTTGCTAATATAAGCGCTTATCAGCAGATTGTTAATAATATTTAAAAAAAAAAAATGGTAAATTTTTAAAAATGTTGAAAGCTAAAACTTTACCTATTGTTTATTTACATTTTAGTAAGAACAAAAATTGCTTCCTGCTGCTTGCATTTTAGGACATTTACTACTGCCATCGGCGTAATTATGCCAACAAAGAAAAGCCAATTTGGCTTAAATGTTTAAAGTTTATTTTTTAACCATTAGTTTAATAGTCCGGATGGCGCAACGGTTAGCACGTTCGCCTTCAACGCACTGGGCCCCGGTTCGATTCCGGGGATTTACGTGTCGGACTATGAGCCCACTCAGCTGTTAAATGAGTACCCATTATGGGGTAAATAACTCGGTTGAGCGTGTTGCTGATCACATACCTCTGCACAAAAAAACCGTCACGATCTAGAAAATGAGATGATGCTAACTCATCTCGAGGCCGTGGTTCAAATTGGACTGTTGCGCCAGTTATTTATTTATTAGTTTAATACTTAAGATAGTGGAAAAAACTTATGCTGCCGGCCATTTGACAGGACCTGGCATCAGTAGGAGCAAAAAAGTCTGATTCTTCTGGCGGAGGCTATTGGAAAGCTGGTTCCTATTTGGACTATATGTTGTCGTAAGTGGTCACTACTTAGAGTTCAGACTTAACCTATATTTTGATTTGTGGCCTCCCGATAACCATATGCCACTGAGGTAAAAACCTTCTCGCTAGCAGAATTCATAAGAGTCGTATTCACTGGACTATGTACTTCCGATGACCCAGACTGACACTAAACTGGACATACCCTTTAATGCACTCCTGTCTGGCATGTCCACACTTATTCAACTTTCCGTCGTCACGTGGAATGTTTCTTTTAATCAACCATAATCTGGTCGTGCTGCTTCCACCGACAGATCGAGAGCAGTACCTGATGAGTAGTTATCTGTCGGTGATACGGAACCAGAGGCCGTTGTCTTCCTCAGGCGTATCAGTTTTTATTAATACGTAAAGGACAGGAGCAACAAGCGGCGAAAACCCCGCCCACGTCTCCCGAATTGAGCTACTACAAGCATAAGCCGCTGCTTAGCTCGTGGAGGTGCCCTTATTTTTTGCCAGATGTCAAGCCCGACCTTCACGGTCATTATGCTACCTTAGACTAGATACCTACCAAATCGTCCATCACATATTTGGCGTCCAACGTGGGGTACATTTCTGTTACAGTTAAAGATGAAAAGGACATCAACAGGTTTCTTTCTAGTCCTTCCACCGCTATGTATCTCCACAAGCACATTAGGGCAACTTGCTCTAAGTTTTGGGACTTTTTTACTTAAAGTATTTCCGTTCAAGTAGCTGTGGTTTCCTCTGTAATACCGCCTTTAGAGCAGCTTATCCTTGTAGATTCTGTTAAACAAGGCGATCCTAATTTTGTTTTGTCTTTTGTGGTTTAGCCACGTACCTAAGGCCTCCATAAATACTTTGAATTGCCGGCATTTGAAGCTTCTTCGATGTCCGAACAAAGCGCGGAGGATCCCTGGGTGCCTTGTTGTTTACCAGGGCTATCATTTCACGTCAGTTTAAACTTTTGATTGCCTAGTATTGCATTGTCTATTATTTAGATGCTCAATAGTTTTCAGACATTATGAGTGAATTACTGCAAAGAATGCAGTGTTGCGCCTCTGCTATCATCGAGATTCTCTCAACTCGGTTAATAATAATGGGAAATGGAGCATTTTATTCTCTTTCTCTTTGCTAATTTTTCCCTGTTGAATGGTGACTGGCTGGCTCTGGTGCCCAGTTAACTTTTTTTTTTCAGCAGCACACTCTATCTTCAGCTTCTTCTTCTTCTTGGTAGGCCTCGAAATAGAAGCTGCCCTGTAATGAAGCACATTCTGGTCGTACTGCTTCCACCGACAGGTCGATGGCAGCACTTGATGAGTAGTGGTCGGGAGTACGATACCACAAGCCGAGGCTTCCACCTTTATCCTTATCGTCTCATTTGTTTTTCATTATTCCCCATTTTTGCCTTCCTGTATGTATTGTCTTTTCCAGGCCTATGAATTTTTATTAATACTCGTAAATGGACAGTGGCGACGAGCAGCGAAAATCTCGCCCACGTCTTCAGAACTGAGCAACAGAAAGCATAGGCCACTGCTTAGCTGAACGGGAATCCAACATAAATGCCGGTTCTTTTGTCCCGGTTTTTGTTTGTCCACGTTGCTACCATACACCTTCTGACCATTCAAGCGCATTTTTTTTTGCGAGTTGTCGGCAATGGCTGTGCCTTACAGTGTCCCCACTGGGGGAAGACAAGACAAATATCCATGACCGAATAAGTTAGGTTAGGTTGGGTGGCAGCCTAACGGCTCTGCATAAACCGCTTCGGTCCATAGCGCTACCAAGGGATTTCGGTACCTATTACGTTCCGGCGTTAGTCGTTACCAAAAGATCTTTGTTAAGCTCGACGGATCCAGACTCAGTAGCAAAACTCCAAATACTTCTCAAGGCGAAACCGTCAACTCGTTCTACGTCCTTGAAAAAGGAGGCCCTCAAGCATTTTAATCTTCTCCTAGCTAGCGCTGAATAGTCGAACAGAAGATGCCTGAGAGTTTCCTCTGTATTTGGTAGCTTGCAATTCCTGCATCCATTACCAGTGATCAGCTTTAATATGTATGCGTGTTCCCCTAAAAAGCAGTGCCCCATTAGTATGCCTACTAATAGTGCACACTGTCATCTGGGTAGTTCCAAGAGGCTTTTAGTATCTTCCTGTCATAGGAGTTCTGAATATTATGGTTACTCTAGAGTCGTTCGTATTATGCCTGTTTGCGGTGCCGAGCCCATACATCATATCGTACAGTTTTTTCTTGCATGTCTGTATTGGAATCGGACTCTCTTCAGCTCTCCCTCGGCCGAGACTAGTCCCTTGATTTCGTAACCTAGTACCCCGCTATGACCTGGAACCCACTATTCTAGCAGTCACCAACATTTGAAGTGCTGTTAGACGGTTCGAACCCGGTATCATGAGACATCAGACTTACGCCTCAACGCTAGCTACCGGCCTTCGTGTATTAGATAACACAATTAGTAGAACCTTACACCAGTAGTGCATGGTCAATTAATATATTGAACTACATACTTTCTGTCAGGTCTTTAAAGAGTCATTGGTCAGGAAATAAGATCGCAAAATTGGGTACTCTACAAGCAAATAAAATAGCAGTCTACACTTATCAACATTTTAAAATAAATCTTGCAATTCTTTCCAGTCATTAAGGCTTAAGCCATTACAATTCCCCGAAGAAATGAAAGCATGACAGCGTACCATTCCACTTTCAAATCCGCTCACATTTCAATCAAATGCATTAGGTCGGTGAAAGCGTTGATTGCCCGAAGAACAATAAATTCAATGCCATTTAGTTAAGAGCTCCCACCTCGAGACCAATCGAGGAAAAAATCTAAGTGCACAATACTATAACATTTCCGGCATAAAAAGGAGCTTTCTTCTTTCATCTATATCGTAAAAGTCTTGAACTATACGCTGTGCAACCACTCCAATACATTTGCAATTTATTTCAACACTTAAGGTCCGTTTTGCTAGACACCACTCTGCGTTGATAGCAGGCGATGATCAAAAAGATACACAAGAAAAGTGTTTCATATTCTATGGCTTGACCGCTAATCGCGAACAATCTGCAACGATCATGGGCCTAGCAAAACTCACCTTAACACTTGCACTTGTGTCATACTACAGCATATATCCTCAAACCACTTTTCATTAAATCACGTCTCTTCACTGTACAATGCTCAAATTCTCATCGGGCTTAGTGGTTTTCAAGACTTGGCGTTGGTATTTTTATAAATCGTTGGAAAAATTAAAAAGTGTGAAACCATAAAAATCCCACACAGGATATTGGGAGCATCGTCATCCGAAATCAATTACACCTGCTGCAGCGCACATATTCGTACAATTCGATTTCGATCAAATGGTCGCTTTTATAATTTTAAGCGTTTCGTGTGAATAAAGACGCATAGGTATGTATGTACATACATATATTGAATCGACTCGACAGCCTCGCGAGAATCTATTGACTTTCCTGTGGTCGTTATAGGTTCTTTCGGAACTTTTTCAAATGAATTAGCTTCCAAGTGGAAAAGTCTGGGATTTATTGATTCGCCATTGGCTGGTAAAGGGCGGAATTGGC
Organism: Chloromyia formosa; assembly: GCA_964017055.1. NCBI lineage: Eukaryota > Metazoa > Arthropoda > Insecta > Diptera > Stratiomyidae > Chloromyia > Chloromyia formosa. The sequence continues at coordinate 14,096,127 of OZ024813.1, read as the reverse complement.
CATGGAGAAAAATTGGATGTTCAAAAGACACTACTTTTGTGTGAGAGGGCGAATGACTAAATGACATGGACAGACAGAGGAAATGAGTCCCACAAGGGATCCGTTTGAAAGATGGAAACGTTTGATTTCGAATTGAAGTAATTAATTTTATGTTGAATGGTGAGGATTTAGAACTATTATCATCATGGTTTGTTTGGTTCGTGTTGGCCCTTGGCTTCTGAAAGTATGGATTGAATAATATGACGGATACAGGCAGTGGCACAACTACTGGAAGGGCAAAAAGGGGCTCCTCCCAGGTACTGAAAACTAAAAAAAAATCACGTTCTATCATTCTGAAGCAGAGATTAAATATGTGAATGAATTTATTATTATTTTGTTCTTAGATAAATTTAATACTTACCAACTTCAAGTAGCAATAACTCCGGGGATCTATCCTGTAATGAACCACCTGTAATGAACCATATTTTGGTCTGGTAGTGCCACTTCCTCCGGAAGATCGAAGGCATCACCTGATGAGTACTGATCTGTCGGTGGTACGAAACCAGAGGACTAGGGTCTCATTACAAGGGCAACGAGCGGCGAAAATCCCGCCCACTTCTCCCAAACTGTGTTACAGAAAGCATAGACCATTGCTTAGTTCGTTGAGGGGACTTTTTCTTCGCTGGATGGCACAGCCCGACCTTCACGGTCATTATGCCACCTTAGACTCCGTCCCGCGGCCATCTTTCGATGCCCACCAAGCCGTCCATTATAATCCCCGTAATAAATTTCTGAAAAAAATTCAAATCCCTCTAAAAAATTTATATGGGCGGCATTTTGCACATGAGAAATCTCACTGAATTTTGAAATAAAGTGCCCGAACCAGATTTAACGCAGAAAACAGCGGCAGCGACATTAACAACAACATGCTTTTGCCGCGCTGTAGCTGACGCTGCTTTCAATCTAGGCATTTTGGCTTCCGCTGTCGCTGCTGCTGCATATTGCATTCATTCTGGTTCGGGCATAACTCACAAAATTCGCAAATAAAATCACAAATTTAACGCAGAAAACAGCGGCAGCGACAATAACAACAACATGCTTAATCTTAATGTGCAATGCTTATAGCCTAACAGTTAAGTGATTTTTTTCAGATGGTATGGCGTCCGTGGAGGGAATTGGAATTATAAAATTTTAAGGCTTAAAAAAATCTGCCTTTTGCACCTCCCCGCTATGGTTACCTCAAATCAGAGAAAGACACCAGAAATGGAAAAAGGGCTCACCTTTAAAACAATTAAAACAACACCCCACATGCCTCTATACCCGACGAAAAGGAAAAATGTACCTCGAAAATTGTGGGATTTTACTATCATTTTTGACTATACTACTGAGCCGAATTTTGCATTAGACGCAAAATTTGACGCTCTTTAATTTACATTCCATAAAGTTTTTCGTGTCAAAGCACCGTTTAGAAGTTATGAGGAGAATATTAAGAAAAGGGCTGAAAAATTTCGTTTTTTTTTTCGCCTGCTATCTGCTCTGCTGCGGTGTCCAAGATGGCTTCATCTCTTAAATTTAAAGTATGGGCCCCAAAAACATTCCTACTAAACGGGATCTCTCTATCATAGAGTGGGTTCAGGTCGCGCTACGTTTTAATTGCGGTTGAAAACAGTTCGACTGATTTTTCTTGCGGACGCTCCGTTTCAGTTTGCGTTTGATCAACCAGACATCGGGGAAATTAACCAGAAATTTTTCCTGGTTCAACTTGTTTGGTAAGGGGTATTAGCGTATTTGACAGTTCTTAGTTGACGTATTGCATGTGACTGTCAGATGGTGTGGATTTTCGTTTTCGGTTTCTTGAGTTTTACATGGCGTCTTATGTGCTTATTTACACCGAAGAAACACAAATTTGTGGCGATTTTTCAGTGTTTTTTACTATTCCTGAAACCGTCGCGAATTTAATTGAAGTTTTGTTTGAAATTCAATAGCGAATTGGCTGACAACTGCGAAACAAGTTGTCCGGGTGAAGAGTTTATGGTTGGGTGGAGGAAAGTCCTTACCGCAATTATAACGCTGCGGGACCTGACCGCAGGCATATATTGCAACTTTGTTTCATTTATGTCGCTTACCCTCCCAAGTATACTGCTTATCCACTTTCATGCAAATCACAACCAAACATCTTCAAAGCATGATTATCTTTTTTTCCAGATTTACATACTTGAGCTCAGACAGGCAAATACTACGAGTATGCATGCATAGTTCAAACATGTCGACTGCATAGTTTTTGTAGAATTAATTGCGTGTGACAAACTTCTCTTTAACTTTGGTCAACAATTTAAAGTGAATGCAACTAGCAGTAGACAAAGTAATACCGCGAAGTTAATGTCAACCTTGTCTACGGATGAGCACCATAAATGGTTTGAACAGAATGCTATACATACTTTCGTACCTGTTTATTTAATACGCGAAAACATAATCAATGAGTGGCATTTAAATTCAATAAACTGATTTTAATGAGGCAAAAAGTAAGTCGTGAGCAATTCGCATGCAGAAAATAAGAATTGCTCATTTAGTTCGGTGAATGTGGGATGGTTTAAAGTTTTTACTTGTAGGTTCTCTCTGAGGATGATTTCTCTAATTGCCTTGACCCCTCCAGGGGCATGGGCGCGTCAACATCTTTAGCATTTATATGCCTTGTTGACGTTTCAATAGCATATCTACTTTTCGGAAGTGCAGTTGCTAGCATGCACCTCCTATCCGCGCCGTCTTTATACTGACAAGCTCGGAGCACTGTGAGAGTTCTATCAGTACTCACAGGCAGTTTTTTAATCGCGCCGAGATTTGATCTCCGAGCTCTAGATTACTATCTTAGAGCGGTGACCGAACGATTACGGCCACCGAGCGCGATAAGGAGGATGATTTGGGAAACTATGTTTTACCCCATTCAAAATATGCTCAAATAGAGTTCGTACTTGAATTGAAGTAATTCCTAAAGTTTTGATGGTTGTCAACTTTTCGAAAGTGTTCAGGGACCAGTATACCAAATTTTCCACACACTGTTCTCACACTATGGTGTCAGCGTCAGCGGCGGCTGCTGATTTTCTTAACAAGGGCGTCAGCTGCGCCGTTGGGGCTCTCCTGCCCATTGATATATGAGCGCGATGCGTCGTTTCGTACGCCAAGGGAATTATATTTTTTTTCGCGGTCGTACACATCAACCCCGTAAACACAGCTCGGGCTTCGCAGACACCACACAAAAATTACAAGGAGGTGACGACACGGTACAGACTCCGGCAGCCCAGAAAGGGAAAACGCGCCGCATAAGCTCCACTTTTTACGGAACTTTCGGACCTTGGATTTTGCGTGCAATTTCCACGTTTGACGGCCTGTTATTGGGACATAGCGGAGTGAAATGTCGATGTCCACCAGTATTTGTCCGTGAATCCTATGCAACTCCTCTTTTCTCACCCGTTCCACTTAGTCGTTTCCCTATTCTCCCCATTTGATGTTTTCACATCCCTCAATTTAGTTTACAGCGGTTCATTCTCACACATAAATGCTTATTTTTGGATCGTACGATTTTTCAGAAATGCAGATGGCTCGAAATAAATTGAAATCAAATACATTGGTGAAAAATACACAAATTCAAGGATTGCTACTTATGTGTCAGATAATATTGCTATAAAGTAAGTAAGTAATCTTTGGCCACATGATATCTGCATATCATAAGCAGACCAGAGCTATCAAAGTTAAGAGCTACATTCAGTTTTCTGACATTGGGTAGAGCTGTTTACACAGTACAGTTCATAATTTTTTCATTTATATACCCTAGACTTTATAACTATAACGAAAATATGTAGCACCTTAAAGGAGGCTCCGGAGGTATAGCAATGCGTTTAAATAAATGATTATGGTGACCTCCTGATTCAATTTAGCCATGTTCGTGTGTCTGTCTGTATGTCCGTCAGTCTGTCTGTCTGTCTGACCGTTCGCACGATAACTTTCAAAAGACTAAAGCTAGAGGCTTGAAATTTTCATTAAATGTTCGTACTATGATCTAGATGGTTGGTATTGAAAATGGGTTATTTTGTACTTTCCTGTAAAAATGAGATTGATCAGTTTGGAAATTACGGTACTTTTCTTACAAAGAGCCACACATTACCCTACTTTTCAGGGTTTTTGTCTATAACTCATGAACGAATTGACGTAGGGACCTGTTTTTTGGTAAGTAAGCTTCAGATGAGAAGTTGCTTGAGCTCTACTAAGATGAGCATAATCAGGCCAAAGGAACGCCTACCTCCCCTAAAAATGGTAAAAATTGAGATATTATTGAACAACGATCACTTTCGACAGGATAAAGCTAGCGAGTTGAAAATTTTGTTGGATGTTGAGTTAGTTGTTACTGAAAATGGATAAGATCCGACCCAAGGAACCCCTACCTCCCCTACAAATGAATTATCAAACAAGCGATAACTTTTGGAAAAATAAAGCCAGCGACTTGAAATTTCAGTCAAATATTTGAAGTAGGATTTAACTAGTTGCTATTAAATATGGGCCAGATCCGTTTCAAGGAACCCCTACCTCCCCTACAAATATACTTAAAAGAAGCGACAATTTTCGATAAAATTAAGCTAGTGGCTTGCAATTTTGGTCGAATAATTGTAGTAGGATCCGGTTGGCTGATACTGGAAAAACGTAAAGTCCGGCCAACGAAACTCCTACTTCCCCTAAAAATGAAACTTCAAATAATTAATAACTTTCGATAAAATGAAGCTCGTGCCTTGAATGTTAGTTAAATGTTTGTACTAGGATCAAGTTGGTTGTTATTGAAAATGCGCAAGATCCTACAAAAGAAATCTCTACCTTCCTTACGAGTGACTTAAGCGATAACTTTCAATAGAATGAAGCTAGTGACTTGAAAAATTCGACAAATATTTGTAGTGTGGGTTAGATAGTTGATTTTGAGAATCGTCAAGATCCTTCTGAATGAACACCAACCTCCCCTTTAAACTAGTCATATAGAAAACTCACTTTTAATGCATATGGTCGTTACCAATAGGTGCTTTTGATATCACCACTAGGTCTGTAGAAGTCTAGGGTGTATACATTTCATTCTGGTTTTTTTTTTTTTTTTAATAAATTAGCCACAAGGGGTTAGGTAAGTAGTATCTATCGCCTTGGATGCCACCATTTTGGTATGCCCAGTGAACACTGAAGAATTTATCGAATTGATAGTGATCTCTAGATTATCGGTATAAATTTGTGTGGGAAAGCCCAAACTCCTAGCCATTACGAGTACACCACAGGAGGGGTAAGTAAAAGATTGCCGGTATTCGTGACTACCAAATTTATATTCGTTCAACGGTCCATTCTTTTGGACATTTTATCTGAACAGGGCCCATTTTAGCCAGAACTGATGCTGTCTTACCGCCTTGTTTCCTGTAAGCAATAAAAATAAATGTGATCCATTGTCTGTCGAAAGAAGTCGTTGGTATTTCCCGCAACACAAAAATTATGTCTTTATCGTAATGGAAATATGTTTTTCTATGTCATTTTTCAACCAATAGATTATTCACTCATTCAAACGGGAATGGAATATCGTTCCATATCATTCGACTTTTGTATGACACAATTTCATTACAATTTCAGAGTTCACTGGTTTTCTTATTCCCAGCGAATAAAAGCGACCATAACCCAACAACCATGATGCTGTCGTGGTCATAAGAATTACATTCGCTCCATTTCATCATCAACCAGGGCCATTTTCACTATCATCCTTCCGTACTACAAACATGTGATAAAGTGCAAATTGAGAAAATTCATAGGACCATTGAACCCAACAGAAAGAAGCTCTTGCCATACATCAGCCATTGTATTCGGAATCTAAAAGTATAGTACGCGCCATAACATAAAACGTTTCTATTTCTATTCCGTTTACGAAAAGGTCGTTCAGCTCAACATGACGCCCGACGTCTGATCGGTAGTCAAAATGGCGTGAGGATTCTCATCTTATCCGATTTTTGTAATCTGAACTTTTATTCAATGACTCCTTTGATTCGGCTCCTTTATCTTTCTTTTTTATTTCCGATAAGCGCAGAGCGCAGCCCATCAAAGTCTCCTGGGTGGTGGCGCGTTTCGCAATCCAATGTCCTTAAGCAACTAGCAAGGATACAGAGCCCGTTACCGAATCTCTGATTCTGCATGCAAATATGGAACAAAGTTTGTAAATAGCGAATGTAGCACGGACAAATATAACATTGTCAGAAGAAATGTTCGTTCGTGTATCTTGTAAATACAGTTGTATTTCATTAGAGGGTTTTTGGAGATAACTATTGCCGAAAACGTGACTCGAAAACTTTTTCTAAGTACCACCAGTGGTGAAAGGTATCCTTGTGCATGGAGGATGGTGTGTCTTCCGCCTGGTACGTTTCAGTAGTGTTGCTGGTAGTGTGTAAGTATTTGTAAAAATCGAGGTGGTCGGTATTGTGTATCGGGTACACGATGCCAGTCTTACTCAAAGAAGTTTAAATGAAAGAAAAGTAAATAAAGAAACCCCTAAAAGAGTCTCAAATTTGAACTCTGCATGCAAAGTATTGGTGAAGTCAACTTGGTTTGGTAACCCACCTACAACCGCATCTCCACACACACTCGTATATCAAATATAGTATCTTTCCGACAAAGCATGGAACGTAGCACAACGTGCACAGAAGGTGAACTTTCAATATTCAAGGATATCATAACGGCTGGCACGTAAAATCGTGAACCCGGAAGAAAAATAGTAAAAATCGTACACAGGTGAATCCTTTGCTTGGGTTTTCCAAGTAGTGTTCTTTGTGTGTATCGGCAATGTGAAACCTTCGAAGTAACCGTTTGTTTAAGGGTTTGATTACTATGCCTTCTTTTGGAATCCCAATTCCACGCCCATCGATTTTCGGGAATGATGCAGTAAAGTGGAAATACACCCCAACCGACAGGATATCTCGCTAGTCATTTGGACAAAATGGTTGACATATGTACGTACCAATAAAGTAACCGGGCGCGGCGAAAGTTTTTCGGGTAATTTTCCAGGTGACTGACTAGAGACGGGTAAATTATACAGTTCGTGGATACGAGTATTGTTCATTTATTGGTTTCGAATGTAGATTGGATTCATTGGCCTTTATTTAGACAGGATAGGAAAAAAGAATCGAATGCGGAATCAAAGGACGATGACTTTTGGAAACTTTTCAGTTCGATACGTAAATACGAACGGGCGAGCGTTGAGGCGTGCCTATGAATGAGAGCCGAAGTGGAAGCAATCAAATAATTTTTTTAAGCATAGGACTATAATTGTGCCGTTTTTATAACATAGACCTTATAAAGGTATATTGTACATTTTTTTGACACAACGAAAAAAACACCTTTAAAGGGGCTCCGTAGGTATAGAAACATGAAAATGATTAGGGTCATTTGCTGAACTGTTCGCTCCATAACTTTCAATAGAATGAAGTCAGCATGAAATGTTTGTAGTAGAACCTAGTTGGTTTGTATTCAGTAAATTTTTCAAACAACGTATAGTGCCAACTCTAAACTTTTTTGGAAACTGAACAATGAGTATCGTATGAAGGTGTGTTATTATCCAAGGGCAACAGGTTAAGCATCATATCCATGGCTGCAGATGGACTTGCCCGAAAAGCTCCACTGACGTCAAGCAGGCAACAAATTGCAATGCGTTTCAGTACGTGAGGCATTCCACTCTACCACTAGTCTGTGTAACATTATGCGACACAAGACTGCCACATAAAGCCTTGCCTTTGACCTTCGTGCAGCAATACATAGCCACTATACATAGGTTTTGTTCGTGCGCTCTTGAATCTTCGTTCGTCAGTTAGGCTTTCTATCTAGTATGAGACCAAAGAAGTTTGTGCAGGTTCCTGATTGATGAATCAAGATGTTTTTAAATGTAGTCAGGACAGATTTGAGTGAAAGAATTGCAGCCTAACTATCCGTGTAAATAGTAATGTCTCTCGCGGTCACGACATGATTTCCCAGCCAGGTCAGAGCTTCCAAAATAGCCGAAAAATCCGCCTGAAGAACACTACACAAGTACACTACAAGGTGGGAAGACGAAGTGATAAGTTAGTTCCCAGTCCGTCCGAATAGATACCAGCCCTAACTCTGCATCGGTCCTAGAGCCATCCGTGTAGATTGTCATGGAGTCAGTGGTTAGGAGCGTGATATTAGCACATAGACTCCTCAACGGAATAGGGTTGATAATAAAAATATAATCAGTCTTCACGGGAAGATTCAGGTTACCGTGTATAATCGAGTGTCCACAACTCAGCATGGGCTACTGGCCGGTTTCATGAGGGCATAAAACCGCGTTTGCCGCCAATTGTTCGCCGCTAATATCCAACGGGAGCAAACCGAGCAGCATGTCTAGAAGATAGACTGATGAACCTAAGATATGTGGGTCACACATGAGAGCTATTCCCGCTTTAGAAAGGAAAAAACATATTGAGACAGAAAAATTTAGGTAAAATCCAGGCCGTGAAGTTAGTTTCGATCCACGGGGCATCAATGTCCACCGCGTGTTGTGTATCTACCGAAAGAATGCCATCAGCTTCGGGTTCAAAGCTTTAAAGCCTACAGAAGATTTTCCATTGTTTACTAATACATCTGGAGTCGCATGAAGCCAGCAGAGGTTACTATTGTGAGCAGTCACCGGTGAGCTACCGGGGAAATGCCTGTACAATATAGTTTGCAAGGTCTCTTCATTTGAGGCCGTTCAGTATCCATTCTGCTTCAGTAAATAACCGAGCAATTTTTTTTTTCCTATCTAGAAGCGTTCGCAAAAGAACCCACATCAGCCTCATTTAGGTTTCCCTAATTCTAACAGACCCCCTACGGACCGGAACTTTGAATCATATAGTCGGAGACTGTTCCCAACAACTTTGGAAAATTTCTTTCTTCCAACTATTTGTCCGTTGTCTAATGGCTGGCGTATCGGACGTATGAGCGGAAGGCCTTCGGTTCGATTCCTAACGGTGAGTCTACCAACGGGCACTGTCGATGTCGCAGAGCTGAGACAGACAAGGAAACTCTGGTTCGTTTTCTGTGGAAATACCCTTCCCATGCTAGGGCATTGATTACTTTTTATGAGTCATCCAGTCAACTAAACACCGTGCAGCTACCTGGTATGTTGCTGGATCATCTGCCTTTGGCGTTAGTCATACATCTGGACGGTTATCTTAACTTCTTCTTCGTCTCCATGGACAGGCAACTTAGGCATTCTTTAAAGTTCTGCATGACAATATACATATACGAATATGTGATCTGATCTTAACCAAATTTGGGATGTAGGTTCCCTGTGTCACCTTGAGTACAAGTTGTTTTAATTAAACCAGAGTTACTCGCCTAAATCTTTTGAAAGATTGCTCCTCCAGACATTTTCCGTGGTCAGATTTCGACCAAATATAGTACGTAGCTTTCATGAGTTATTATAAGTACCATACGGCGATATTTTGATCCTCCTGCAAGTTCGTCAGAAAACAAATTTCACTTTATCATGAAATGAAACGCAAACCAAACCTGGTAGATATGGGTATCTCTTGTTTCGTGGTAATTTTGAAGGCATTTTGAGTCCTTTGGTCAGGACTGATACCATATTGAGTCCTTTGGTGGTCATAAGAGGACATTCTTGACATTGAAGTGATACCTAAGTAAGATGAGTATGTTAATTGCCTTGACCCCTCCAGGGGGCATTTCTATGCTTTGTTGACGTTTCGATAGCATATCTACTTTTCGGAAGTGCAGTTGCTAACATGCACCTCCTATCCGCGCCGTCTTTATACTGACAAGATTCTGACGACCACGGCCACCGAGCGCGATAAAAACACCTGTAATAAAATTATTAGTCATTAATATTATAAAACATGATGGGCGGCATAGGGTAAAAGGCGGCATTTAGATAAGTTACTTACCTGGATTGGAATATCCTCCTCCACCGTTTTGAAAACACCACATCCTATAACGAAGCTCCCGAGCAAGTCAACACCTGTAAAAAAAAGGAAGTCACACAAAGAATCATGCACTTCTTACGACTCAATATAAATACTTATCTGACTGATATCGCGGTATTTGGACCGTAGCTGAACGGAGCTTCATTGGAAATTCGATTCTGTCGTCACAATCGACTCCATGACCAAATGTCAAGATTAGCTGGAGTTGAGGCGAGAGGTTCGTGACCTTTCTATGCAAGGTGATTTAATTCAACGTATCCCCAAAATCGTATGGGATATGCTCTTTCAATCTTGGACCGTCGTATTGAAAAAGGATCGTCGACCGTCTTGTGGAAGTCAATAGAAGCGTAGCAGGGACCAACACCGCGAAAGCATCATCTAAATAATTGCTCACTAGCGAAATAGTGCTGCGAACGTCCACAGAAGATCTGGTGGCGAGAAGCAGAGGCGCTCCGCTCTTTTCGGGAAGGAGTTTGAATTATGTGAAAAGTCGAATCTATTTTGCATCGCTCGAAGAAAGTACGAATTCAATGTCGACCTCAGGTATTTAGATAGAAGTAAGATATTATTTTAGTTAACACAGTTTATAGTGTATCGTGTAAATGAAGCTTTTTTCCTTTTTTTTAACTATTCATTTTAACGTAGACTTCAAATTGAAGTGTTTGCTTTAATATTAACAATGTTAATTGAAAAACGCCGCTTTTGGGATTCATTTTCGTGCCCTAACCCCTTGTGGGACATAGCGCGTCAACTGTTCCATGTGGCCCAGTTGACATTTTGTTGGCATTAACTAGTTTCGGAGAATGCAGTTGCATTCGGAAGCCGGGAGATGCTGTGGCTTTACGCCCCACACCACAAGTTGAAGTCAATATAAACATCGATGGCCACGGACGTCGTCGTGGACGAGACTAGCAATGTTAAAGCGGTATGTTGAAGACGTTTTGAATCCTTCGATGTCGAAAAAAGTAGAGTCTTGGCAATGAATGGGTATCATATGACTGGGGTGTTGATGCGGATACACTAGACTACGCTTGATGGTATTTAGAGTCCTTAGATCATACAATGAGGAGATTCTTGCATTTGCCTGGTAAATATGGGTATCTCTTGAATCAAGTTCATCATCATCATCGTGGCGCGACAGCCCGGCGTCGGGCCTTGGCCGCCTGGATCATTGTCCTCCAATTATCTCGGTCACGTGACCGCGTCCTCCAATTTTGGGAGCCCAGCAGCTGCGCGGCGTCCACACCTACTGAGCTCTCCCAACGAGATCTCGGTCGTCCTCGCAGTCTCGCTCCGTCGACTCGTTCCGCATTCATTACTCTCTTAGGCATGCGATCATCGTCCATTCTTTGTACATGCCCTGCCCATTGAAGTCGTTGTAGTTTGACGATTTTCGAGACTTGCAGCTCATCGTACATTTCATACAACTCATGGTTGTACCGGATGCGCCATCCATCTCGATCGCAAACAGCCCCGAAAATTCGCCGTAGAACCTTACGTTCGAAAGTGTCTAGCATGTTTTCGGAGGCTTGAGTTAGGGTCCATGCTTCGCAGCCATAGCATAGCACTGGTCGTATAATGGTTTTGTACACGCGGAGCTTCGTGTTTCTGTGCACATGTTTCAATTTCATTATGGGGAGAACCGAGAAAAAAGTCTTATTAGCTAACTGTATCCGTCGCTTGATTTCGTCAGTTTCGTTGGCGTCCCTTGACAGGTTGCAACCCAGGTAGATGAAGTTGTTCACGAACTCGATGTTGAGGTCCCCCACGTTGATGCTCGGTTGTGCAGGTGTCCTTGTCACCGATTGCATCATTATTTTAGTTTTACCCTCGTTAATACGTAATCCAACTTCCTTTGCAGCGGTATCGAGCGTATGCAGAAGTTCTTCTGCGTCAGCCAATCTTCGGGACATGATGTTGATGTCGTCGGCGTACGCTGCTAATTGTGTCGACTTGATGAGCAGCGTCTTGCTGTTGTCCATATTCATGGCCCGAATAACGTATTCCAGTGCTAGGTTGAAGAGCGTCGGTGCCAGTCCATCGCCCTGTTTCAAACCAGTGCGTGTTTCAAATAGATCAGTAAGTCTATTCTGGATCCTGACTTGTGAGACGGAGTTGGTCATCGTCATCTTTGTCAGTCGCACTAATTTTGCTGGTATACCAAATTGCAGCATGATGTTGTACAGTACTCCACGATCGATACTGTCGTATGCCTGCTTGAAGTCGACAAAGATTTGGTATACGTTTACGTTGTATTCCCAGCACCTCTGGAGTATCAGTTTGACTGAGAAGAGCTGATCGGTTGTGGAGCGACCAGGTCTGAAACCGCTTTGATATTCGCCAATGACTCGTTCTGCGTACGGTTTTATTCTATTTTCCAGAATTTTCGTCAAAATTTTATAGGACGTACAAACTAGTGAGATGCCCCTGTAATTCTCACACCGCAATTTATCTCCCTTTTTATGGATTGGACAGATGATGCTTCTGCGCCAATCGTCTGGGATCTCCTCGTTCTCCCATACTCGCAGGAGTAATTGATGTATGGCATCAAATAGACTCGTTCCACCGAATCTTAGCAGTTCAGCTGGGATCTCGTCAGCGCCCGGCGCTTTATTTCGTTTTAGTGACCGCAACGCGAGATCAACTTCCTCTACTGTCGGGGGTTGAATGGGTGGGCCTAGATCAACAATATCGTCGAGAGCTTCCTGTGTGGGGATGTTAGATGGTCGGTTTAGAAGCTCTTCAAAATAAGAGGCCCATCGTTTGTTAATACCATCGGTGTCGCTGATGATGTTTCCATCCTTGTCCTTACAAAGGCTAGTCCTGGGTTGGTAGCCGTTCTTAATTGTATTTACTAGTTTGTACGCTTGTCTGGTGTTCCTATTAGCTAAGTTTTCGTTTATGTTCAGCAACTGCTCGTCAAAGTATTTACGTTTCTTACGTCTAATTATTCTATTCGATATTCGCCGTAGCTCGTCATATTTTTCTCTTCTGGCTCTGGTTCCGTTGAATCCGTTGTCTGTAGGCCTCGTTTTTCGCGTCAAGTGAATTTTTGCATTCTTCGTCGAACCAGTCATTTCGCGCTCGCCGGGCTTTATATCCCACGACCTTCTCTGCGACATCCTTGATGGTACCCTTGAGTTCTTCCCAGAACCCATGGATGCCTGTGTTGCTGATGTTGTGTAGCATAGGTGATAGTTTTTCCTCAAGGGCGGTAGTATACGCCACCGCTGTAGCATCACTCAAGAGCTTATCAACCGCAAAGATTTTGGGAGGGCTGATTCTTGACTGGTGCACTGAGGAGATTCTACATCTATAGGTCGTCTTCACCAAGTGATGATCTGAGTCGCAGTTTGTTCCTCGATAGGAGGAATCAAGTTGATAGGGACAAAATTGTTCAAAGCAAATCATAGACAACTTGAAACCAAATAGATTAAAATTAAAATGTACTCGCATGGGACGGCCTAAAGTGCCAATTATGAACATCATCACTATTTTTGTGTCATTCTTCCACAATTAAATTTTATTTACTTTTCTCATTTCCGGGAAAACAACTTTCCATATTGGAATGAAACACTTTTCCCATTTGTTCGACTCTTTCCTTCAAAGTACCAAATTTATGGTTACCAGGAAATTTCGATAATTTCTTTCTTCTGAAATCAATGCGACAATGCAGTCAGTTGCAGTCACTACTCGGTACTGGATTGCCTGCAGTAAACTTCCCAAACACTCACGTCTCTTCCACCTTACAAATGAACGAACCCCCTGACGAAAGGTGCAAATCGTTGAAATCATCCATACCATTTTCTGAACGCTCGGTCTTTTCCTTTCTTCTACCCTCATCATCCCTTAGTCTAGGATTCCTAAAATCGATACAAAATTCCTGCCATTCCATTCAATTTTGCATCCAGAGTGTTTATTTGTTTATTCGTTTGTTTACTTATTTGTTGTGGGAATCCGAGTTTTGTTGGTTTTCCGCAAACAGCTACAGTATACTTCATGCAATCACTAAGTGTCGATTTATAAACTTCCACCCTCCACTCCCGGACTATTGTGCAGCATTCCGGCATAGTGTCCTGTGTCATAGCGGACGCTGGTGTGGCGCTACCGTATCGACAACATTTAAACGAGAGCACCAGTAGAATGGTCAAGGAGGAAAAGACAACATTATTCGAGTGGCTTGCAAACATTTTCGATTCTGTGACATTTTCCAAAAGTTGCAACAGAAGAGGGATGCAACAAGGACGCGTCTGCTGAAAAGGATGCTGCACCTCTTAACTTTGCTTATTTACATTGAACTATTTGAAGTTGAGTCCAGGTCAAGTCCCGAGTGCCCTGGACACTAGCACGAAAGTCGTGAAGGCGATTTAAAAAAACACTTTACGAAGAAATGGAATGGAGAAAATACGGGTAAAAGAGGACCTGCATTGAAAGGGGATTTTCTTTAAAGTCAAATACTGGATTTGAAGGCAATGAGCTTATGCAAACTTAATCCGGTGTAGTATCATAAAAGTAATTGAGGTGCATACTTCACGCATACATTCCAGCATTTTTCTACGTAGTTGTGGAATTTCCGTGCAATTAAAAAAAATCCAATATGTTACAATTCACTGACTTTCCCGTATATTTTTTACATTTACATTAAATGTCTCTTTTTCACAGCATGAATTTAATGAAACTGTCAGGATGTCATCACAGAATAATTAAATCACCCGGAACATGAACTTCCTTGCTCCGATTATCCGACATTTACTTATGAATAGCAATCTAATAGGAATACTAAATGCGCAAGGAAGAACTGTTATCACATACCAAGACTCGTCCTTTGTATTCAATGAACATTGTCGGAACTTTCACAGCTTGCGTATAAAATCCGACTATCGCTCGTCCTTTTGTTGAAAGCCCACGATCGATACATTGAACTTGGGAAGGAAAATGTAATAAATAGAGTTCATGAATAAAAGACTTGGCTTAGTCAAATGTTGAAAATAATCAAATACTCCCAGAAGGATACGTACCACATACATATATGTACATACTAATACCCGTATATTAGTGTTGAATGGCGCAATAGACGAGATAGACAGCCGATGGATTCGATAAACGAATAGTCCGTACAGAGACTATTTATGTGGACAGTGTAATTTATAGCCGAAACAATTTCTGTAATGGACTCATGAATAAAAGAGTCGAGTCAAAGCGGTAAATTGAATAATAAATGCAACTGAATTGAGGGGGAGGAATGTCCTGAAACATATACGAGTATGTTTACAGTATTTAAAACATGCCTTTTAACAGCTTTCGACCGAATCCTTCCCAGTGAAATGTGCTATGCTTAAAGACACCCGAAGATGTTTGTGGGAGCAAAGTCAAGAAGTGAATGTTTCATCAACGAGCTGAGCAGCAACACACGCTTAACATCTTTCAAACAACCTGCGTTTCATGGGATCATTAACTCACCGGCTCAAAGACTCTTTAGCTAATTTAACACGGGCTTAGATGCAGGCTTTCACATGATCTGCCCTGAATCGGACTCACCGACTTACGAACTCACCGAGTCAAAACCTTCTTCTGAGCCCATGATAAATTTATGAGATTGAGTCGAGGCGAAAACCCCTCCTCAGTAATGATCAATTTCCTCCAAATTATTTTACACCACTCAAAAGCGGCTTCAGCCGCTGTCTTACTCCGCCTGTCCAGTAGAGCGGAGGACATAGTCATAATTCACTGATCTTGCATTATGGTTAAAAATAAGCATAACGCATTTCTAGTTAATGCCTATTGCAATAACGACACAGTTGTTGTAAGTCTAGAAGGCGTAGGCACGTGGTATTGGATAGCCTCGGCATACCTGCCCTATGGTCAGGATGGGATCATCCAGACCGAACACTTACGGGGGCAGAAACAACGGCTCAAATGAAAGGCACATGCTTCATTCTTGGTTGCAATGCGAATGCCCATCATACGGTGGCGGAGGAGGGAGCTCAGACATTAATACCCGTGGAGATGTGCTTTTCGAGTATTTTATCGAAACAAACCTTCTAATTTGTAACGATGGGCGCGAACCGACCTTTATTACCAAAAACAGGAGGCCCTTGACATCTCTTGTCTCAGAAGATATTATACAATATGTGAGTAACTCGAGAGTACCTTTGGAGCACTCCTTCACTGACTATCGCTATTATACCTATTTAGTTTAGAATTGAGAGTCTCCTATCGGCAAAACCTGTAATTGTGAATAGACGTATAACAAACTGGGTTAATCACCGAAAAATATTTGAGGAATGTCTCTCATCGTTTTTTGATCAACCCAGTAATAGTAATTAATAGTAATAGTTGGGGCGACCGATAGCGCAGTGTGTTGAGGCATCAGTCGCATGTTTGACTACCGGCGTTTCGGGTTCGAATCCCGTCCACGACGACGTTCGTGACCATGGAAGTGAAGGAGGTGCATGCTGGCAACTGCATTCTCCGAAACCAGTTTATGTCAACAAAACATCAACTGGGCCACATGAAACAGTTGACGCGCTATGCCCCACAAGGGGTTAGGGGCAATTGAGTAGTAGTAGTAACCCAGTAATAGGACTTGGACGATATGGTGCTTAGTCTCACGGATGCGTTTTCCAAAGTTACGATTAAGTCCTGCCCGGGCCGAAAACCGAAAGGTAATAAAAATCCGGTATGGTGGCATAGGGAACTTACCGCGCATTGATCTGGTTTTAGAAAGCAATTTAATAAAGCTAAATCTTCAAGGGAGGAGTCGGACTGAGCCTCCTATAAGAAGCTTCTCGGTGTTTGCAAAAAAAAACAGATATGGAAAGTTAAACGCTGCTCACGGAAATTTTCTGTGAGCAAATAGAGGGATCTAGTGAGGCACCCAGACTTCATAGAACACTGTCAACTGATCCTTCCATGTCCAGTTACTTATTGAAGCAGGATGGATCCTAGACAGTCTCTAGTGAAGATACCTTGAAAGTTCTTTTAGACACTCACTTCACGATAGCTCTCCGTTGGCGAGTTTTAGTCAACACGTACAAGAGAGGGTGGAAACCCCAGGAGTATCCGAAACTATCATCTCAACTGAAAGGATTCTGTGCGCAGTTTCAAACTTTTAACCCTATAAGTCCGCCGGACCTGATGGTATTATACCTGCAGACATTCAACACACGATAGACATTGCAGTCCCGTGGGCTTAAATCATCTTCAAAGCATGCATGCACCTTGTATACATTCCTCGAACATGTTTGAATGTGAACGCGGTATTGACAAAGCTGGGAAGAGCTCGCATGTGGGACCCTAGAACCTAAGACCCATCACTTTTTCATCCATACTTCTGAAAATATTTGAGAGGCTTATTGATGTCTATCTACGTTGTACTCGTACGATAGCAAAAAATTCGCGGAATCGCAACATGTGTGCACAAAGGGCAGATCCGTATACTCGTATACAGCTCTACTTTCCATTGTGAGTTACATAGAAAAATCACTTAGGTGTCTTCAACTTTGTAAAGTGGGATGCGATTATTGGCGCTCTTATAGGACTAGATGTCGACAGCTCTTCGGTCCAACTCTAAGGTAATTACATCTAAACTAAGGACCTCGTCAGTCTACCTCTCTAGAGGTACTCTTCAAGGCGGGGTGCTTTCACCGCTCCTTTGGAACATTGTGGCTAACTTGTGGCTAACAGACTGCTTTTAGATCTGGAGAATCTTGGAGGCAAAGTGACGGCCTATGCCGATTATGTCTCAATTGCTGTTTCTCCTGTAAGCTTCCGGGTACTCTTAGCGAAGAAACGCAGAATGCGCTATCTCTACTGTCTAACTGAACTAATAGATGTGGCTTAGGCGTCAACCCCAGTCCTATTTAAAATGAAACGTAGTGTTCCACCAATCGTGCCTCCTATCTTAAGGGGGTTCTTGGGGAGAGTGCAAACTTCCTTGGTCTAATACTACATATTGAGCTGAATTGGAGGTAAAAAATCCAGAAGCACATCAACAAAGCTACCTGTAACGGACGATCCGGTGGGCATCCCAAGATGCTCGTAGGAACGGAGCCTAAGGTAGCATAATAGCCGTAAAGTTCGGGCCGTGCCGTGCGAAGAAAAAGGCAACTCAACGAGCTAAGCAGCGGCCTATGCTTGCTGTAGCTCAGTTCGGAAGACGTGGGCGGGGTTTTCGCCGCTGGTTGCCCCTGTCCTTTACGTATTAATAAAAATTCATAGGCCTGGTGAAAACAACAAAAACTGGGGAGGTAAAAGTGGAGAATAAAAACAATTAGGCGATAAGAATGGAATGGTTGCGGACGGCTCCCTTGCCCTCGCGCTCGCATCGGGGTCCAGGTGTAATGGGACCCTCGGCCTCTAGTTCCGTACCACCAACAGATCGTTACTCATCAGGTGCTGCCATTGATCTGCCGGCAGAAGCAGCACTTCCAGGATATAGTCCATTACATGTGGTTCATTACATACCATTGCTCTATATTGCTGTAGGAAAACTATAGGTGAAACATGTGGCCCGAAACAGAAGGTACCGTACTGGCTCTATGTGGCGGTGCTGCACCCGATATTGCTGCATGGGTTGGTGGTTGGTGGTTGGTGGAATGGCCTACAGGCAGCAACTAATCTAAAATTAGTAGCCAAGGTACAGAGAATGGCACACCTGGCACCGGAGCTTTACGTGCAACGCCATCCGCAGCTTTGGATATGATGCTCAACCTACTGCCGTGAGACATTCAGGAAAAGCTGACGGCGGTAAACTTAGCCATAAGAATAAGACAGACCTACCAGTGGACAACCTTGGATATAGGTCACTCGACTGTCTTGAGCCATGGAGAAATAGTCGCTGCAATTATTGAACTAAAAGTAGAAAGGCCTTCCGGCTCGACGATATCCCTGCCGAACTTTATCAAGAAGCACCAAACATACATAGCTGCCGAGTTGCTGAACGTACTTGTTGATAAAACATGGAACACAGAGACCTTTCCCACTAAGTGGAATTAAGGATTGTTCATTAAACTTCCAAAGAAGGGTAGCGTTACACAATGCAATAATTAGAGAGACGTTTGCGTGCTTCCTGCCGTTGCCAAGATAATAACTAAAATATACCAGCAAGATAACGCCGCTATACACACCAGCATCGACACTAACAAATGGTTCGAGCGAAATAAGGTTACGGTTCTTGACTGGCCAGCCCGTTCAACAGACTGCAACCCAGTTGATAATTTGTGGGGAATAATTGTACGCCCTATTTACGCTAATAATAAAACTTACGAAGACGTAAATTCTTTGAAAGTGGCAATATTCGAAGTCTGGGAAGCACTGGGGTCAAAAGTTGCTAGACAGTATGCCAAACCGGATTTTCCAGGTTATACTATACATAAAAATGGAGGACCAATTGTTACTAAAGTTTAAGTTTTTTTTTCATAATATTAGTTTTAAGTATGAATAAATTTAGTTATTTTGAAGTGGCTCTATAATTTTGAGACAGGAGGTAAGAAAACTTTGTTGAACTATTTTCTAACTTAGACTGGGAATGGTATAGATTTATGTTAACTATTCTCTCTCTCTTCATCGGGTAATTGTAACTCGTGAACAAACCAACATCAGCTCTGAAAGGAAGTTTGAAAGTTGCCAATTTTGCGGTGGCTCTATAATTATGTGGCGCACTGTAGTAGCTTAGGTTTTACCAAGTTTCTGATTTTTCTCCACTAGACTATAGTCAAAAGAACTTATTTTCTTATATTTGTTACCTAAGATCATTTTCTATATTTCTTGTCTGAGACGTCCAATTCTTAAACTAATCCGATTGAAAGTTAACATACCATGCAGTTCATTTTTAACGGTTCAGTTATTTCGACGAAATGACCCAAAATACATTAAAAGAATGCACTAGTGTCCAGTGCTTTCATCCGGTTAAACTTTATGATCTGTGACTGCACAAATTGTATCTTCAAATCTGCTATCTTGTATCTTTATGAAACTTCACCATCACAACCAAATCTACTCCATCCATCGGCCATAATTTCTTCCGAGACGTGCCCAAACAAACACACGAATACAAAGTAGAAAATCCTCAATAAGCTTTCCATGAAAATACCAAACAAGTTTATCGGGCTTTCTTTTTTCGTTATCCTTCTGGCAAAACGAGGCACACAAAAACAAAACACTTACCGGTGTGAATTTACAAGGTGCCTGCCATCATCAACCCAACAATCTGCACCTGGCCCAAGGAGTAGTAGAGCCAGGAATGACGACATTGACAACGAGCACGACACAAAGGCCAACAACAAGCAGCTCTTTTTCTAGCCAGAACAATCGACGAGCACTTGATGGAGGCTTTTTGTGAAAATCTGTAAACATTGTAAAAAGGGCTTCGGTGTGAATCCTGTTGGTATCCTCGAAATGATAGTGACTTGGATAAAAAGGCAATTTATATCCGAAAAAATAAAACGAAAAATACCAAGGAAAACTGATTACACACTCCTTTCCTTTCTAAATATCCTTCTAAAATCCTGCCGTGGCTAGAGCTGATGGCGGCAGAAAGACAGAAGGCATCATATTTCAGCTTTATGCCACTGCATGAACAACAGCACACAATTCAGACGGAATGTAGCGTTGATATTTGGATATTTTCTTTGCCGATTTTTTTTTATTGGTGAAAAACATGCATATCTGACTCAGAGCTGATGTAATATCCTTGAAATGAGGTGCTTAGTTGTGGTATTATACGGCGATGATGGTCTTGTTTATGTTGAGAACGTTGAAGTTGAATAATGGATGCGGTAAGCGAATTGATAACAAAATTGATTTATGTATTTACGTCTCCACCCTGTCCTGAAATACTGAGAATGGATTAAAGTACTAGTCTTCGCCGGGTCAAAAGAAGAGTAGTTCATAGCGTAGGCAAGCTACTTTCTTGATGGCTAGCTTCTGCCTCTAGAAAAAATGTATCGCACATTTTTTTTAAATTGAAAGTCAATCCAATGGATGCAAACAGCCAAGAAATTAAGAAGTAGACCAAATGGGGCGTGTTCGCGTCGAAATGCAGAAATAACTTCTATATTCCGAATTTCCTGTCTTGGCATCCATTTTCCGTCAGTTTATTGGCCACATTTATCCAGATTGGGATTCGTTTCTATGGTTAAATATCCCTAAATTGTAGTAGATTGTTTGAAAATCCGTAATATTCAGATGGTAAACTGAAAGGTTTTTATGGGAAAGGAGCCGTAATAGGCACCTCACACTAGACAAATATTTGTACAAAACTATTGGATTGTGGAAAAAGTTCTGCGGTTTTTTTGCATTAAAAGATTTCATATGCCTGGTAACTCTGTATGTGCTACTTATATCTTGAATCGTTATCCGCAGGTTAAAAGATTATTGGGTGTACGTACACTTGATCAAATCTTTTAGTTTAATCTAGTAATCTGTTTTATAGGTAAAAAAAGTGATTAACTGGAGAATGGATCGATCTGAAACATGTAAAAGGGCATGCATATAAGATAATGTAATATGTAAACATAATAACAGCTTCGCTCACCAAGAAACCAGTAAATGTGTAGTACCGGCAGCCCTCTAAACTTCGTTTTATTGAGATGTTATCCAGATGTAGGTAGAAGTCTTTCCGACCTGTAACGGACCGATTGTGGCACATGATTTGTTCTTATATATAGTGTATTTTTGATTTATTCAAAAATAAATTCACTAGTAAGCAATCGCTGTGCAAACGTGACCAATTATAATTATCAGTTTTATTGTTAATAAACAAAATGGGATTCACAAAGCCAGGTATCTAGGGACCCCCGACTAATGGAGTTTACCTGCAACCAACGAGCGTAATCCAAAAATTTTAAACATTCATTTCGAATTATTATTTTATGATATATCGTTCTTAAATTTTATGCTTCTTCGAATTTCACTAATAAAAGTGCTGGGTACGGTCTGACGCTCTACAACCCTTTCGATCCTATGGTGCGACGTCAAGTACCATTCAGCATCCATCCACTCGAAAATCAACAACATCACGACATGCTCTCAGCCATACTCAACAATAAACGTCTCGGCATGGGTCAGATCTGAACGCTGAACATTTCCTTTCAAAGGTTTAACCGATTATCCTCAATTATAGGCCGACGTAAAAGTAGGTCTATCCTCATTCACTTTATCAACTGCGCCAGGAACCCCCCACCCAGCTACCCGTATATTATGGTCCCTTATAAACAGGATATATTGGCCGAAATACCCTGAATTTTCTGTGTCCCGCAAAATTACCAGCAATTTATTTTGATTGCTCGATTGCCGTGCGTACGACAACCGTAATGATATTAAGGAGCTTACATGTCGCTGTCACGAGAAATTATCGTGAGGAATTATTATGGTCTTCGCTTGGAATATACGACCCAGGACCCGGTGCTTAGATCGACGACACATAAATGTCCCATTTGACATCTCGTAAAATTTCGCGAAATATTTGTGTTTGCGTGTGTATTTGAAGGAGCGGGCGTATTACTCGGGAGATTAAATTAGGCATCTGATTTTATTAAAGGATTTCCGCCTACTGTGACTTTTCACGAAAAAAAAGATAGGATGGCTAATCTGTCTAAAGAAAAAAAATCGAATTTTAACATTTCACTTTGTAGAGGAAAAATTATGGTAACAGGGACTTTTAAAGTAGGATCTGGGCTCAGACAGAACAGTGAGTAATGACGACTATTTGAACTGGAAAATAGGGATAAGGCTGGAGATTCATCATTTTGGCGCTGCAGCCCCGACGTAGCGCCTTGGCCTTCTGGATTATTGCCCTCCAATTATCTTGTTCATGTGACCGCGTCTTCCAATTTCTGAGTCTACCCAATGAGCAGTGGGTTTTCTTCGCAGCCTTGCTTCACCGATGCGTCATTTCAACATTTTATAAAGCATGCAATTGTCGTCCATTCGTTGTACGTGCCTGCCCAATGAAGTCGTTGTAGCTTGACGATTTGCGAAACTTCCAGCTCATCGTATAGTTCGTACAACTCATGTTGTACTGGATGCGGACCCATTTCGATGGCAAACTATTCCAAAATTTCGCCGAAGGACCTTGCGTTCAAATGTGTTCAGCATCTTTCGGATGGTTCGGGCGACCGGTAGCTCAGTGTGTAGAGGCGTTAGTCTCATGTCTGACTACGGTCATTACGGGTAGAAGTCCCGTCTACGTCGTTTGTGGCCACGGATGTTTGTGTTGTCTTCCCCTGTTGTGTGGGGCGTAATAATAAGCTGCGATATCTACACACCCCAATCGGTACTGTCGTATCTCTCTCTCTGGTTCCTGTTTACTCCTTGTGGGGCATGGGGCATTAAACACGCCTATTTTCCACCTCCTGTTCTCCGCAATCGCTTTTTCCTCTCCACGAGTTGCCTATAGAGGCACCCTCGCTCTCAATTCACCTTCTCCACGTGTTTCTCGGTCGTCCAGCACGGCGTCTTGCAATGGCTCCTTGGGGGTTCCAATTGAGGGCCAGTTGAGCAATATTCTTCGGCCCTTTACGGAGGGTGTGGCCTGTACATTGCCACTTTCTTTCATCGAAGTGTCTATCCTGGTGAGTAATTGTAAGGAGGTCGTCGTTAGAAATAAACTCCAGCCAGCGAATGTATAGGATGCGTCGTAAATATTGGTTCACGAATTAGCTTAGTTGTTATCTCATTGATGTAGGGATGTCTGTAGAGGAACCCTGCAAAAGGAATACTGTCTCCACTTCTTTAGAATATAGGGATCCACAGACTGCTTTCAAAACTGGAAGAGATTGGGTGCAAAGTTACTGAGTATGTAGATGACGTTGCCATCGGTGTCACAGGTAAATTTCCTGATGTCCTCAGTGGGTTATTGCAGAATGACCTTTCTATTCTAACAGAGTGGTCAAACCTCTGCAACGTCGGAATTAACCCGGTTAAGAGGGAGCTTGTGCTCTTCACTAGAAGACGCGCGATTCCTCCTATCGACACTGGAGGGCATTAAACCGGCCTTCGCCGACAAAGCTAAGTTACTCGGTCTCATTTTTGATAGGAAACTAAGGTGGAGGCCCAACATTGAAGAACGGGCCAAGCTACTGTTGCCCTCTACTCCTGCAAAAAGGCCATAGGAAAGAACTGGGGCCTGCAACCTAAAGCTGTATATTGAATATACACAGCTGTTTTAAGTCCTATACTACTGCATGGAATAAGTGTGTGATGGACGGCACTCCGAGTTGCGGCCTATTGTAACCTACTGAGAAAGGTATAAAGGCTAGAAGCGCTGGCTATAACGGGGGCTTTTAGAATAACTCCGTCAGCTGGACTAGACATGGTGCTCGGCTTGCTACCTCTTCGCGAAACTGGCCAGTGGCGCACGTTGAGCTGTGGACACTCGACTATACTGGGCAGCTTGAATCTCCCTGTGGAGACTGATTATACTTGTGCAAAATACATTTTTGGCCGGAACCACTTGATTCCGTCGAGAGATCTATGTTGTGTTAATACGCTCTTGACTTCCAACTCCATGATCATCTACACGGAAAGCTCTAGGACCGACGGCGGAGTTGGGGCTGGTATCTATTCGGAAGGATTGGGAATTAACTTGTCATACCGTCTTCCCGATTTCTGTAGTGTCCTGCAGGCGGAGTTTTCGGCAATCCTGGAAGCTTTGACCAGGCTGGGAAATCATGTTGTGACCACGAGGGACGTTACTATTTATACGAACAGTCAGGATGCAATTCGATCACTTGAATCTGTCCTGACTAATCAATAACCATCGCGAACTGTCCTTTAGTCCTCAGGATGATGGGTAGTTTTATTCAATATTACGCTCTGTTGGATACCGAGCCATTGTGGCTTCGCAGGCAATCGTGTGTCGGATGAGCTGGCTCGGGAGGGGACAAACGGAGTTATTGGCGGGGATCGTGTAAACATCAAAATGCCAGCCTCATCGTGCAAACTTGTCATCAAAACCACTGCGGTTGACAGGGCGAACATGAGATAGTTAAATGACGATACGTGCCAAACAACGAAGTCGATTTGGCCGAAACTTGACCCTAGTCGCTCCGCCACATTGCTTTCACTGAACAGAAAACACATTGGCAGAGTTGTGGGGGTTCCTACGGGGTACTGTCCTATAGGAGAGCTTGCCTGGAGGCTTCATATTCCTCACAATGACTATTGCAGGAGCTGTGATGACGTGGATGAGGCGGAGAGCGTTCTCCATCTTCTTTGTCACTGTCCGGCCCTGGCTGAGAGGCGGAGGAAATTTCTGGGTTCTTGTTTTTTTCGGGAGTTAGAGGACCTTAAGGATACGAGTGCAATGCAGCTCAGGCTTGTTTGTAGCCTGGGTTTAATTGGGTGACTTTGGTAGTATCATAACAGATCCAGAGGTGGTCTATGTGTGCTGTGCGGTAGCATGGCAGCCCCTTTACCCAACCTAACCTAATGTTGGAGATTGTGTATGGGGTCATGCTTGATAATGTTGTCATCGATTGAGACTTCGGTATATTCCCATTTCACCGGGCGACACATCGTGGTTCGCGCCTTGGCTAATAGTGGGTTTACCACTGTGGGATATATATAGAGCGAGCGCAGCAAGCGTTCTAGGGCGGTATACTCCGGAGCCCACGCAAGGGGAATGAGAAATCCACTAAAATTAAAACCCACTATTGGTCGAAGATGTGAACCACTATGCTTCGGCCGGTCAAGTAGGAATGTTCCGGGGCTTCTTGTATGAGGACGTTAAAAGTATGATTAGCAAGCTCTTCAAAATAGGAGGTACATCGTTTGATAATGCTATCGGTGTCGCTGATGATGTTTCCATCCTTGTCAATATTCTCAATTGGTGCACCGAAGAAATTCTACACCGATAGGTTGTCTTAACCAAATGATGGTCAGAATCGGCTGCATCCTCCTGGATTTCTCAGATGCACTCTCGTCTCCAACTTTCGCATTAAAATCTCCCAGCAGTATTTTGACATCGTCTGTTGGAAGTAAATCGAACAATATTTCCAGACGGGCATTAAGTTGGTCTTTCACTGCATCTTCCTTCACTTCAGTGCACATTAATGAGGCAATGGTTGAAAAATGGGAATAACACACAACCTTTCATTGATAGATTTTAAGTAGATCACATGCTGTTTGTGCTGTTTATTCATAACGGAGCCGACTCAAAACTCTCGGGCCCAGATGGTTTTCTACTTTGCTTGCGAATTCATGGCTTTGATCTCGTTAGCAAGCCATTTAGTTTCCTAGACTGCGATAATGCTAAGCATTACCGCAGTCTAGGAAACTTATACTGTTTGACCTGTTCCAGGCGGGCTTTGACAGCCATCCGTTTGTAAAAGGATCGTAAAGTCCAGGATATGAAACAATAGTGTGTTAACCGTTTGTGTGGTCATTTTCGTTGATCCGTTCAATCCGAGGATGATTTTCCAGATTTACTGAGATGGAGTATTTTTTCCTTTCTTTTTTGCTGGAGACTAGTTCCAGGAAAATTTTTTATTTGCAGACAGTGATCTGAACTTTGAACCCATATTATGTTTTGATTTGTTCGTCCTTCAAAGATGCCGGGATCTTCTCTAGTCGATCAATTCTTCCTGTTTTTATTTTATTAATTATTAATTCTCTATGTACTTGGCCCAGTTGTAGACGAAAATTCTTCTAATAATCGCTCCTGCAAATACACATGTCCCTATTTAGCAGTTCATTCTCGTATGTCCGAAACTTTTGTATTTGGGCAAAGTTTGGATTTACAAACAACCTGAAACTAAATTCCGACAAAGACGAAAACTTTCAAGTGTTCAACTTGAAACTACGCTAAAGAAGATATGTTGGCCTACTTCAGATACGGAAATACTTTTGTTTAATCCAGGACCAGGCCTCGTATGTACGTACAAGTTGGAAAGGGACGGCGTCTTTTCTGAGTCCTTGGTAGAGTTTCAAACACCTAATCTTGGACAGAACACTTGTGGTCTAGCTTCAAACTTTTAAAGTACCCCGAGGACTAATGATGCATTGTCACAGGATTATATTCGATTATATGTCTAATATGGGTTTAACACTAATCGAATTTAATGTTTGAAAGTTCTCCTCCTGGTATTTCCGAAAAGCAATTTCATTTTACGAGCTGCCAATGCCGTCCTTCTCAATTTTCAAGATTATTGGTACCACTTCAATGTTGTTTAATTTTCCGGGATTGTTTTGGTCCCGGTAATAAAGAAGGCGG
Source organism: Chloromyia formosa (assembly GCA_964017055.1). Classification (NCBI taxonomy): domain Eukaryota; kingdom Metazoa; phylum Arthropoda; class Insecta; order Diptera; family Stratiomyidae; genus Chloromyia; species Chloromyia formosa. Next base: position 14,068,935 of record OZ024813.1, on the reverse strand, counting down.
CAGAATCAATCAATTGTGGCTGCTTTTACGTCTTGAGCTCACGATTTCATTACTTGTTGAAATGTGCTTTGTAATCCATTCACAGATTTGGTGTATCGTTCAGAGTAAACTTCCAAGGAGGTGGTGGGTATATGCCAGCCGAATCCACATGAAATGGTCCTTTCAAATCACTCAAAGGTGTGTAACCTCTAAGTGCTGGGGCGTAGCTACCAGTGACGTGCAGTGGAAATTTTTCATAGTCAAGCAGTTGGGCGCCCTAAAGCCAATTTAGCATAAACAAAAATGAACTGTATAATAGAATATGGACAGTCACAAAAACATTTATACCAAGCGGCTTTAAGCCTTAAAGAAGAAATCAGGAAAGATATAAATAAAATATTGGCACATATATTCGGAATACAAAAAAAAAAAAAAAAAAATATTACTAATAAAAAAAAATGATAAATAAATATTATGTTAATTAAGACTAAGAAAAATTCAGGGGTATTTGAAATAAATAAATATTCTTTCGCCATTGCCATTTATTTGTATTCCAAATCTATGCGCCGTTCTTTAAGTAAAAACTCTTTAATCACATTATCAAAAAAATCGTTTTCTCTTCGCATTTGTATAAGAAGATCCTTTTCAACCGCAATTAAAGCAAGATCCGAAAGTCGTTCTTGGGATTGGCGATTTCTCAAAAATGTGTGAACGCGCTTTAGTGTTGAAAATGACCTTTCCGCAGTTGCCACTGTGACTGGAATTGACGTTAATAATTTTGCTAAAATATGAACTTGCTTAAAACCGTTTGCGACATAAGGCCGTTTTTGAAAATAATCGAGAATTTTACTAGGATTCGCGTTTTTAAACTCATCTGAAGAATAAATAACTTTTAGCTCATTTTTCAACTTTATTCTGTCGAAAAATTGACCGTGATATTCAATAAGTGAGTCAAAATTTTTATCGGGAAAATTTGACTTGAATTTAGAAAAATAATTCGGTTCAAGCAACTCTAAAAATGAAAGATCTTTAAACGAATGGAATCGATCTCGAATTTGCCCGAGAATAACATCTATAATCTCCCGAAATATCCGCCGTAAATTTTGTAAAAGATCTATCGCATTTCTACATTTCTTACGTGGTGGCTGATATTCTGCTGTAACTGTCGAATAGAAATTATCAAACTTTTTAGAAAAGTCATTTTCAAGCCAATTTTCAAATTCAATAATTTTTTGGCTTGCATATGAAATGTTTACCACTTTGCTCTGAATAATATTAAATAATATATCAGTTTTCGAAAAAATTTCAGAAAAAATTAACAGATATAATTGAAAATCTGACTGCGAATTTTTGTAAGTATATATCGGAAAAAGTCAAGGAATCGCCATCCCAGTGTTGAGAACCATTCGAAATTGTCTCAAAAACTGTACAAATTTCATGCTTATGTTCAAATATAACGTTAATAATACGCGAATGATAATGCCAACGCGTTTTGGAAACCGATGGTAAACGACGATTTACTATATTTGCAAAAAGGTCCGACCTTTTAGTGGATGTATTAAAAAATGATGCGATTTTATTGATGTGCGCGAAAAATAATTTAATTTCCGGAATAAACTCAACTGCTTTAGACAATACTAGATTTAGTGAATGAGCGTAATATGGAACGAAAATTGCCGATTTTTGTTTTTCCCGAATTAAAGTCTGAACTCCACGAATTTGAGAACTCATTACTGCTGCGCCATCGTAACATTGTGCAATTAATTTCTTATCGATATTAAAATTTTGCAATTGTTTTAAAATGTGAGAGCTTATTGCTGTAGCTGTACGATTAGCGCTTACATCCAAAAATCCGATAAATCTTTCTTCAATCTCATTTGATATTGTATATCTAAAAATCATCGTTAATTGTTCCCGACCGCTAACATCTGGCGTTTCGTCGACCATTACAGCTACAAATGGAGCCTTCTTTATTTCCAAATTGATTTTATTTCGAACCACATTAGCTATAGCGGAAACAAGATCGTTTTGGATTCTATTAGACAAACCCGAAAACGCTGCATTTGCTTTTATAGAATCTATGTGGGACTCAATTATCGGATCGTACAAACTCAAGAAATTTACGGTTTCGATAAAATTACCACGATTATTTGAAGAAGAGTCTTCATTATTTCCGCGAAAAGGAAGCTCCTGTTTTGCCAAAAAAATTACAGTATCGATTAAACGTTTCAAAATATTACGATTACGCTCATTTTTTTCATTATGCAAACTAACAGATATTGCCACCTGGTTACTAAGCATAAACTCTATACGCTGAGAACCAAAATTATCTAATTTAATTAACGACTGAAGATGTTTTGCGGAACTTGAATGCTTTGCTGCTGAGCCCGTAAAATTATTCAAATCACTAAATCCAGCTTTATTCCAAACAGATTTTTCATTCGTGAACAAAAGACACGGCCAGCAAAATAACTTATTTAATTTACAGCTTCCCGTTAACCAAATGTACTTTTCATACGTTTCGATATGGAATTTTCGCGTAATATTTTTTAATTTAAACTCTAAACTAAGATCTGGCTTCGGTCTATCCGATTCTATAATTTCTCTTTTCTTGGCAAAGGAAAGAGTTGAAAATCCCGCTTTTAGTACGAAATCCGTCGCGCAGCAATACTCCGACATAATGCGAAAAGAAAACTTACCACTTTTATCACAAATCAAATCAATTAAATCACTACAAACGGTCAAAAAAACTTCAAATCACAATTTAATCAAAATCACCCGATTGCACTGATTTTCTCTTTTAAATTGCAACGGAAAATCCATTACATAACAAAAACAAAAGCTCTACTGGAAAAATCAAATTCCCATAAACATTCCCTGCATTGGCAACATTTCATTAACAAGCATCATTGGGCTTTATCCCACACACAAATGCAGTCGCGCCAGTGCTTGACTTGTCTCATATAAATTTGCGAACAAAACAAAAAAAAATCGTTGCCCAATGTACTACCGAAATCCAAGATTCCCATTTTCTGGAATCAACATGTCTCTAGTATTTGGATGCACACATGGTACATGCATCTAAAGATCTAGGCACATTTTCCTATTCTAAGTTTGGTGTCTATGGTGTGCAAAATGTGGGAGGTTTGAATATTATCTAAAGTAATTGAACGAATGTTTTTTAACCAAAAGAAGGCGCGGATCAGAATTTGAATGTGTAAAGGAATATTTGAATGATAATATGTATTCTTCAGCTTAAAGAAAAACATTGACTGAAATGATGATATGTGTATTGGTGTAAGCAAAGTTTATTATTGTATTGCTTATTTCGGTAAGTCAAGCAGTTTGGAATTGCTTACTACGAGTGCACGTCACTGGTAGCTACACAATTTTGCATCCGGGACAAAACTCCAGTACGCCAGTAGCTCGTTCGCCTCGGTGGTAATATATGCGAGCTTGAGCCTATCGATCGTTGTGTTGATGCTTTTCCGTTGATGGTCACTTTGACATACTTATTCTTCCTGTTCACTACCGGCTACGGACCGTTGTAAGGTGGTGGGATTGTTGACTTGACTTTATCGCTGCGGTCGAACATGCGTGTGTAGACACTGTTTGAGTCGTGACGTGTTGCCACCTTAATATACATATATATATTTTTTTAGAATAAAAGTGGAGTGTACCATTGCTAAGCAGTCAACAAGACCACTTAGCAATGATCCCCACCCAAAAATTGTTCAGCCTAAGCCATTTACACTTAGTTCTTGAACTGGTTTCGTATCTTAATATATAGGCCTGCGCTCTGCTGATCGCAGACCTGCATATTAAGATGGCAGCGATGGTACGACGACGGTTCAAATATGATCGAGACAAACGCTCTGACACATTTATTTATTATCGAAAATATTTACAAAAATTCACAGTTTTTCTAGGTAATTCCCCTCACTAGTTACACATTTTTGCCACCTCTCCGGAAGTTTTTTGATGCCGGTATCGAAGAACAAACTCCTCTACCTCGTCGTCGGTGTTGAATCTTTGACCTCCGAGGGCTTCTTTCAGTGGTCCAAACATATGGTAGTCGCAGAGTGATAAATTCGGACTGTAGGGGGGGTTGGTGTTCTAGTACCTCCCACCCCAATTCTGATATTGTATCGAGCGTGAGACGCGCGGTATGAGGGCGCGCGAAGTTCAACAGTTTGGGAACCCATCGCGCCGTTATTTTGCGACATTGAAGGTGTTCGTGGATGATAGACTCTACACTACCAATACTAATGCCGACTTCAGCCGAAATGTTTCGAACATTCATCCTACGGTCCTCCAAAATGAGTGATCATGCGGCTCATTCTCGACGGTTTCGCGGCCATATTTGAACGCTTTAGCCCATTTAAACACAGCAGACCTACTCAGACACTCACTACCGAATTGATTTCGCAAATGCCGAAGAATTTACGTGTTTTTAACGCCTTCCCACACCAAAAAACGAATGACAATACGTTGCGCAACGGCGGTCAACACTTGACGTTCACTCATGGTAGTAGCACGCGCGTGAAACGTGCGTTCGCGACGAAAACTATGCCACACTATTCGTAAGGCTATCACATACTCAAGCCGCGATCTTCAAAACATACAGGCGCGCCATCTAGTGAGTGATATTGCTGATGTGGGGATATCGGATGAAAGTGTGCGAAACATCTTGCACAAAAAATTGGAAATGCGAAAGCTCTGCGCAAGATGGGTGCCGTATCTGCTGAATGTCGATCAAAAGCAAATGCGCAAGTGATTTTCGCAGCAATCTTTGTACCGATTCAATCGGGATCCGATCGATTTTGTGCGGCGATTTGCCACCATGGAGGAAACTTGGGTCCACCACTACACGCTAGAAACGAAACAGCAGTCGAAGCGGTGGGTAGAAGCCGGTGGTTCATCGTCAAAGAAAGCGAAGTCGATATTCCCCATCTGCCGGAAAGGTCCTGGCCAGCATGTTTTGGGATGCGAAAGGGATCCTGTTAATTGATTACCTTGAAAAAGGCAAAACAATAACAGGCGAAAGTTACTCCAAACGTCTTCACCAGCTGGATGCTAAAATTCGCGAGAAGAGGTCTGGCTTGAAGACGAAAAAAATCATCTTTCACCAGGACAACGCACCTGTACACAAGTGCGCATTGGCGATGGGAAAACTTCGGGATTCGGGGTACGGTCTGCTCCACCATCCCCCTATTCTCCTGATTCGGCACCCTCAGACTTCCATCAGTTCCCGAATTTGTTTCTCGGAAGCGCTTCGCATCCAATGAAGAAGTTGAGAGGGCCGTATATGAATATTTTCACAACCTTCCAGACTGTCACTTCCGGGAAGGAATACTGATGTTGCAGAAACGCTGGACCAAGTGTGTTGAAGTCAAGGGAGATTATGTAGAAAATAAAATCGTTTTTTAACTGAAAATCGCAGTATTTCATTGTCAGGCCGAGAATTTTCACCTTACCCTCGTATATATGTATGTACATGGTGGTAGAGTCCTTTAAAAGAACTTCAACGAGGATTGTGACTATTTGCGCCGACAGAAGGGCGGCCATTCTGGCTCTAGCGTCGTACAGATGCTCTTCCAGAACTGTAAATGTATGCAGAGAGGCTATCGACAGAAAGGCTACACATACTACTATAAGGATTATTTGGGTGCCCGGCCACACTGGTGTACCGATAAACTGGCAAGGATAGGTTCAGGAGCCATGAACAGCTCAGCGGCACTTAAGCCACGGTCATTTGCGGACATCACATATGAAATAGATGGAACCATATGGACTAAACTACAATCCGACTGGACAAACAGAACGGACTGTAGGGTAGCCAGGAACTTGTGGTCATCACTTGATCAGAGCAAGAGTAAGATACTGCTCAAACTCAAAAGAAATAGACTGAGCGACGGTACGTCTATTCACAGGACACCTCTTATCGCATCTCATACGAGAAGATTGAGGCTGACCTCAAGCAATTTATGCGGAAGATGCGAGAAGGAAGGAAAACCGTCGAACATACTTTGTGTGATTATCCAGCCCTAAATCGGAAACGACTTAGAAGGGCTTATAGCTTTCAAGAGCTAACAGAAGTGGCCAGTACCGCCTCGTTGAATCAGCTGATTCAATTTAGCTGAGTCATCATTGGCAGCTCTAATTAGTTAAGGAAGGGTAGCAAATGGTGGTCCAAATTGGAGGCCCAATGCTAGCGGTAACCCTCTTACCTAACCTAACCTAACCGACCTCTATCAAATTACAAACACGTCAACAAGTGTCAATAACGTCAAGTTATCGAATATTCAAAACATTTCCCTAAATTGACGACAGTGTCGAAAATATTGTTTGGCAATGCATCCTTTAAACAATCCACAAATCGGTTGCACGTGTAAACAATCTCAGTACACCGAAGCATCCATCTTCCACTCCAGCCTCTAGTATATCCGTATTTTGCAAACAATAAGTACATACAAGATATCGTCAAATCATGTTATCATCAATAATTCCTGGAATTCGTTGCCATTAAAGATATACACACGAGTACACTGAAGACACGAAACAATGCCATGACGCTTGGCCTCTTGAGAAATCTATCGAATTGGACGCGTAATGTGAAAGTCATGTTTTCCCAAAGAAAAGCGTATTTTCAATTTCAACATAAGAACACAACTTCACGTTCCTTCCAATTATTCTCAATTTTCTATCGGAGCTAAAACATTGGAGCTGTCGTCAAACCTCTATGGTCGCCCATTGTTTGCCAACTCCCACTCTCCACTATGGGATACCTTCGGGTCAAATAAAAGTGATCCGTTTTGTAAAAATTCACATCGACGTAGAAGAGAAACAATCAAACGAAATTGTCAAAGGAATGACGCCAACAAGTCCTTTGAGCCGTTCCACCCAAAATATGTATCATTCGTTTTCCGGAACTTCTTTTATATTTCATGGCTTTTCAAAGGCTTCGGATAGACCGTGTGGTGTTCTAGAAATCATCGTCTGCAGACTCAAAGGAAATAACCGGAGAGGCTGAAACGTCGCCTTTCTCATTCAGTGAGGAACACTAACCTGTTGAGAAAGAAGGAAAAAATACGGTAAACACAACAACCAGAAATAAGACAATGAACAAAGCCATTACAAGAAATATTTTCATTCAATGAATTTCGGTCAGACTCCAGGCTAAGTGGTTCCTATTCCTAGAAGGTCGAAGCTACAACCTTGTCCCATCATCTTGCCCATTTGAATCCTTTTTCCGATGTGTTTGCGTGTCTCGAGATGTAAACCTCTTTTCCGAACACAGGCTTCGATACATGTGGCCTTTAAAGCTCTTATTATGATGTTTAAGATGTTTTAATCTTTTTTTTTTTTATGATAAATATTTTCGAACGTGTTTGACTACAATCATCCGATTTTTCCGGAAGTCGATTTTCTTAACATGTTTTCATTTCGTTGTCGTTGGGAGTTCAAGAGAGAGAGAGAGTTATTTTCTTGTTGGAAATGTAAAGGGATCCATACATACGATTTGAAGAAAATCGATATGATAAAATTATGATGCATTGAATAGGGTCGAGTAGGCCGAGGAGCAAATTGTGTTTCCGACCATTTCTTGGTAAAGACAATCTATCGTTGTAGGATCTCACAAGAAGCGGCTTACCGTGGTGACAGTGGAACCCTTTATAAACCTATCAGACCATTAACTGGAAAATCTTTTGCAACTAAACATCCCGTGAAAGATAGCGACGGGTCTCTACTGGTCACCGAGGAACACCAACTACGAAGATGGAGAGAGCACTTCATGGAGGTCATCAACAACACCTTTGGACCTACGAGCTCATCGCCATTAGAGTCAGTAAATATTCCGCAAATAGCCAGAGTGGAAACCAGACCACCATCTAAACTGGAAGTAACTGTGGCTATTAAATCGATGGAAGCGAGTGGAACCGCGGGAGTAGATGGAATTCCTGTGGAACTATTTAAGGTGGATATCAATGCTACTGCGGATATTCTTCTCCCCCTTATCCAAGGGCGTTGGGAAAGGGGAACTATTCCTACAGAGTAGAAGAAGGGCGTCATTATTAAGATCCCGAAGAAAGGGGACCTGAAGGACTGTAATAACTGGGGTGGAGTTTGTCTACTCCCAGCAATCTCCAAGCTGATGGCAAAAATAATCTTGAACCGTATCAAATATATAGTTGACCGCACATTGAACGATGAACAGGCTAGCTATCGTGAGGGCTTTTCACGTAGCGACCACGTCAACGCCCTCCGAATTATTATTGAACAATCGGCAGAGTGGAGATTCCCATTACATCTCATGCTCATCAATTTCGAGAAAGCGTTTGACAGCGTTGAGCGGGAATACATCTGAAGGGCTTTACGTAGAAGAGGCATACCAGAAAAAATAGTATTCATCATCAAGGAGTCCTATGAAGGAGCCGATGTCTTACACATCAGATCTTTTCGAGGTGCATAGCGGAGTGAGACAAGGCTGCATTTTATCACCTTTACTGTCTTTTTATTACCATTAACGACATATACTATACGACGCGCTTCATGAGCACCAGAGCAAAGGTAAGGTATTAGATGGGAGTTGTTTAAATACCTTCAACGCCTGGACTATGCTGACGATATTTGTCTTCTTTCAAATAAATCAGATCATGTAGCTCAAATGACTGATGCTCTGCACGCCGCGGCGTAAGTCGTAATGCGGGGCTAAAAATCAATGCTGCCAAAACTAAGTACTTGAGCTTGGGACCAGGAAGACTGAGTGAAATCTGTGTATCGGGGCAGACGGTGAAAAATTGGACACTTTTCGCTACCTCGGAAGCGTAGTTACAGCAGATGGTGGAGCAGATGCTGATGTACAGCCCCGCATCAATATGAATCGGGCAGCTTTTTATAGTTTGATTCCTTTCTGGTAAAACAACAACATTTCCAGACCAATCAACGTGCTTCTATATGGCTGTTCAACTTGGAAGGATCAACAAGATAACAACTAGATTGTAAACTTTTGTGAATCTGTGTCTACGGCGCATCCTACACAAACGGTGGTCATTTCTAAAGGCGAAATCCAGTTTTTTTGTTTGCTATTTTGGAAGTGACAGAGATCTTTTGCCCAAGTGCATGACCTCTGCATAGGTCTCGATCCTGGACTTCAGCTACTGTAGTGTCCCTTTATTTAGGCTTTCGAGTATCCTACAGTTCATTTTTATTTGGTTCCTAGACTGTTTAGCATCTTGTACCTTGTGAGATATTGTTAAGAAAATCCGCAGCTCTGATCCGAAAATGACTTTAGAGTGAAGTCCTTTCTCCAGTGTTTGACTCTGACGACCTCGTTGCTCGTTATCATTGGGGATATGGATATTAAGGACCTCCTTCCAAACGTGAATGCTGTTGGAAAGGTCCAGGTCGAAGTGCATGGGAGAAATGTAAGGCGTTTCAAATAGAGTTTCACCGCCCAGAGGTTTTTTGCTTCTACATGGAAATCGTTAAGGCTCCTCCAAAGCAGCGCGGTACACGGTAGCGGTTCAGAGGCACCCATTTACACAGTAATATATGGGAGCTCTCAGTCCAGATGCGGTATACCGCGGCTTAGTAGCAATGTAAATGGGAACCGCTGTGGTTTGGGGAGACCTTTAAGTTCTATAGGTGTATTGAATGCAGTGGCCTCTAGCTTCCTACTTTTTACCTTAAGGTGGCCACACTCTGTCGAACATGAACATGGTACCAGTGTCCTCCGAATAGCTCAAAACACACGCACACTTCACACAAATCTGAAGAAAACCGGTCGACTTGTACCATGTTCATGTTTGAGTTTGTGCTCGGCAGCATGGGGCCAGGGTTTGACAACCAAATCCAAGCCTTCTATATCAATAGGATTTCCGATGCTGGGATGATCTTGAATATCAATCCCTCCAATGCGTTGTCCATTCTGGTGACGACAGCCAAGGGCCGGCCAGTAGCTCAATGCGCTGAGGCGTCAGTCTGATGTCTCATGCTACCTGTCAGTTACGGGTTCGATTCCCGTCCACATCATGGCGATGGATGTTTGTGTTGTGTTTCCCCTGTGGTGTGGAGCGTAACAATAAGCTCCAAACTTTCCGGAAGGTATACATCTAAATGGGCAGGATGTACATGCTAGCAATATACATCGCCCGAAACTAATTTATGGTATCAAAATGTCAACTAAGCCACGTGGGAAAAGTTGACCCGCTATGCCTCACTAAGCATCTAAAGGAATCGAAAGAAATTCAATCATCGAGCCTGAAACCCCAGTTAATTGGGTACGTCGCTATCAAAGCAACGCAAATACCCTTCCTTATCCGTCAGCTCCGACTTAACTCCGCATCAATTCGCTGAAGGCTCAGGCCGTCACCGCGTGTCCCACAAACAAAACACTGTGATGTCTTGGTGGCATGATCGGTCTCATCCTGACATATATTCCGTTTGGACGTTCCTGCAATTTCTGTTCTATAGACTGTTGCTTCCTCGTGACTTTGCACTCTCTAAAACTACAACGAAATTCCGAATGTGTGAGCACCACAATGACGTTCCTCATACTCGTACATAATACGATACGTTTATCTTAAATAAAAATAGCTTTCTGTAAAATTCTCTGTTGGGCCCCCCAAAAAAAAGATACAAAACGGAAACGACTCAATGTGCGTGATTAACCGCAACCCCGCAAGGATAAACACAAGTTTTCCGGGGTTTCATTTTTCGCCCAAATCGTTTTGAATTCGATGAGTCAATTTGAGTCCGTGGGTGGACATCGAATACACAAGGCCACGGTGAAAGACAAATCATCTCCATTTCAGGATTCGGCGAAAGATTGATGGTACTGAAAGCAATAGCAAACAATTGATATTCCTGAAATATCTACTACTGCCTGCTGGAAATACAGGAAAGCTCCTTGAAGGCTCCCAACGTGCAAGCTGCTCCCTGCGTACACGTAGCTCAATGTAAATCATTTCTTCGTAGTTGATTTATTCACGGCAGGCAAACGGATATATTTCGAATTTTGTTTCTATTACAGGTCCTTATATTTTCCGAGAAAACATCTCGATATTTGCGTTTCACCGAAGAATGTGGGTAATAAAAAAATATAAAAAAAAAATATTTTGAAATAGGTTTCGACCTTAGGGCGACCGTTTTCAGGTAAGTAATCCCATCGATAAATCAATAGGAAAAGTTTGTTGCCTGGAGCTTATCACTAATCAAAGGATTATCGATGTGAGCCAACAATCTAGTCGATGGAGCCTAATGTCAGAGTAACGGGGTCAAAAAAGGTGTATTCGATTCGATGAAGTAGTCAGGGTGGAGCCAATGCCGAAATGCGTTTAAACATTTCAGAATAGCACTTCCACACAGGACGGGAAGATTTGAGAAGGGCATTTTCAGAAGATTGATTCACAGTCCGAATTGATTTCATTTAAGCCCCAAGTCAATAACCACAACCACAAGCTTGCCGCCGCGCCGTTTTATTGCCAATGAAATTCACTTTCACGGCATGAAAAAGAAAGTCCTACATCTCAATTTCCAAATGACCTAACAACTAAGGATCGCTTCCTCATATCCAGGCTTATCTAAACTTTGGAAGTGTATGAGGTGTGAAATGGAATGTAATTCTCGGAATCCATGAATGTCATCCGAAAGCAATGAAATGGACAAATAAAAGCCATCAAGAAAAGAGATTTAATGTATTTTTGCTGGCACGCAATCACAATAGTTCCTCCTTTTGCAAGACATGGAAGTATGGCTGTGTATCAGTGAAGTTGACGCAGTCACCTGATGAAGCAGGAAGTTTGTGTCGACAATTTTAATGGGATGAATGTTATTGTATACTGGAATGAACATTTGAAAATTTCAGTAGGTCATTGCTTATGCGAGACGATAAAATTAACACGAAAATAGTCTTTCCGACCATGGAAAGAATATCTGTTAAGACAGCAGTGGGAATAGTACCCACTGCTGTCTTAAACAGGACGAAAAAGTAAAAATAAGATTAAGGGGCCAACAGAGTCCAATGTCGGATCATTAAGAATTCTGAATGTGCCATGAAGGGCAAACTTATTGGTAAGGACGTTATATAATTAATGATCCTTTATGCTTAACAGACTTTTTGACTCTCATATGGATCGCTTCACCCATTCGCACATGACGTGATTGAATTTATTGATAGTCGTCGCTACGTGACCATATTGGCGACATATTGCGTCTTCGCAACACCAAGCCTTCGCTAGCCCAGGCTCCAGAAAGGACTCCCGCTCAATGCTTATGGCTCCACACTGTCTATAATCTGGCCTTTCATTTAATCTAACTGGTAATGTTCGGATGTGGAGCTCACCCGCAGTCAAGGCAGGCGTAATGTCCTGCGTTAAACTTAAGTTTATGGAATATGGTACTTGAAAACAAGGTCACCCTCGTCCTAATGGATAGGCTTCTTTGCATTGACAGATGCGATGTGTACACTCCACCAGAGAATTGAAAATAAACTTCAAGCTCGAGACTACGTCTTTTATTTCTCGGAGGGCAAATTGTAGCATAGAGAATTGACTCCGCTATTGGTCGATAAACAAATAAACATCCTGGGCAGGGAGATAAAATTCCGGACTATTGGGAGCCGATGATGTTGTGCAAACTTTATAGACACCCAGTCTCATAATTTCCTTGAAAAATTTATCTATGGGTGTCTGCGTTGGCTGCCGATGGATCTGGTTCGCAAAGTAGATTAATATCGAATGGAATTTATGCGCGCAGCAGACGCACTGAATAGATTGGCATCATAAGTTCTGTATGGATTTCACAGGATCAAAGTGATGGAAAATTTGCGTATCCGAAATATTTTGTAGACGCAACGCGGTGCCAAGGGTAATTCGTATGATTCGTGTTAAGAATAATTCAAGAATAGTGACGAGTGCTTGCAATTTGTTTGGCAAATGAAGCCAATTTCTCAAATATTGTGGAGGAGAAAGCTCACAATTTGTGAAGTGAATAGGATCACGTCCGTTTACACAGAAGGTTGTAGAAAAGCATATGTTTATTCCACGATATGTTCGTAATAGGCATTCTAGCAAAAAGCTAAGAGAGTAAAGGACGCACCTTGCATATATGTATTCTCGGAGATATCGAGATATAACATTATATCAAGGGAGAGAGAAAAAAATCTACAACTTCTAATAAATGGAGGGGGGCAAAATTTCCTCTTCCATAGTCCTCCGCGTGGGCGCCCCCTGGAACGGCAGTGGTCACTGACCATTGCTAACCAATGTCAAGCCGCCAGTGATGGCGGTGCGATGATTCGGTTGAGGTAAACCTTCCCACTGTGGTGTGGGGTGTAAAAATAATACCACGGCCTTTCCCTTTGAGGGCCTGTCGTTAAAAGCGACAATCAAAGGACAGGGGCGACCGGTAGCGCAGTGTGTTGAGGCATCAGTCGCATGTTTGACTACCGGCGTTTCGGGTTCGAATCCCGTCCACGAGGAGGTGCATGCTGGCAACTGCATTCTCTGAAACCAAGTTATGCCAACGAAACGTCAACTGGGCCACATGAAACAGATGACGCTATGCCCCACAAGGGGTTAGGGCAATTGAGTATATGTACGCCAGCAACTTGCACTATCTACAACATCTTGACTACGCTGACGACATATGCCTACTCTCCCACAAAATCATGGATCTGTCCGCAATGGCGTTAGATCTCGAGAGGGAGGCAAGCAAGGTTGGGCTAAAGATTAATACCAACAAGACCAAGGTTCTTAGCCCGCCGTTGCGAAAAAGAAATCCGACACCTATTGCCATCAATATTAATGGGCAGCCTGTGGAGAAGGTGGACAACTTCGTCTACCTGGGTAGCATTGTTGCCGAAAATGGTGGTACGGAGCAGGACATCGCTCGTCGTATCAACCAGGTTAAACGCGCATACGGCATGCTGTCCAAAATCTGGCAGAGCAGTTATCTCAGCATCAAGACCAAGCTGGGCCTGTTTCGCTCCCTGGTACTATCAGTGCTTTTGTATGGGAGCAGTACATGGAAAGTTTCCGTACGAGTTACCAGAAAGCTGCAAGTTTTCGTCAACTCATGTCTTCGTCGAATTTTAAGAATTTTCTGGCCCGAAACAATATCAAATGAAGAGCTAAGTCGGCGTACGGGTCAGATGCCAATCGACGAATTGATACGCAGGCGAAAATGGCAGTGGATAGGTCACACATTGCGGAAGAGTGATAACTGCATTGCTATGCATGCCATGAAATGGAACCCCATTTCCAACCAAGGCCGACCAAGAGGGGGTCCTCGAATCACATGGCGTCGATCTGTGGCAAAGGAGTGTCAGGTACTGGGTAAGTCTTTTGGGGAGTTGCGCCCCATTGCCCAGAACAGAGTACGATGGCGCGCAGGAGTAGTTGACGCGCTATGCCCCGCTAGGGGTTAAGGCAAAGTAGTAACTTGCACTATCCGAAATCTTTATATGCTAACGAAACGTCAACTATGCCTCGGATAAGGACTGACTCACCGGTTACGACTTTTGGCTATCGCACAATGACAAGGATTGGATTCTCTCCTGGACAATGGATCAGAGGGTCCCCAGAACGCACGATTTCTTCAATTAGAGAGTGAATTTCTGAGGTACAAATTAAACACCTTAGGAGTTAGTGAGATAAGATGGTGGAACAGCGGAGAATTTACCTCTCCAAGGGGCAGCACTGTAATATTGTACTCCGATAAAGCTACCGGTAGTCGTCGTGAGTCAGGTGTGGGGCTCCTTTTAACCAGAGCCGAACAAAAGTGTCTCTTATCCTGGGAGCCGGTCTCTAACAGAATCTTGATCGCCAGGTTCCGGACCAAAATGAGGAACATCTCAATAGTTCAATGTTATACCCCTACTGAGCCCGACAATGTCTTGGCAAAAGACTCCATCTACGAAGAACTAAACGCCGTTTAGAGCAGAACATCTAAAGGTGACATTATAATGGTTATGGGTGATTTGAATGCTAAAGTTGGCGCTGATAACTATGGGCTCAGACATGTGATGGGGAGACACGGTCTTGATGATCGTAATGACAACGGTGAAAGATTTGTAGAGTTCTGCAACTTTCACAGTCTCTTCATCGGTGGTACTATGTTTGAGCATAAGGACCACCACAAAATCAGTTGGTCCTCTGTTGATGGGCGCAGAACACAAAATCGGGTGCCGATATGGGATGGGAGAAACCATTATCTCATAATCGCAAATGTTCGATTGCGTATTGTAATGAAAACTGGGATGCCATAAAAAATGCGTACATTGATAGCGCAAATACCATCCTTGCAACAAACACGGATTGCCGAAACAAGCCCTGGATGTCCGACGCTTATGGCTGCGGATGAATGAAAGGAAAGAGCTGAGGGTTCGTTTGGTGGCAGCATCACCGTCAGAAAGCTCGAAAAAGTTAGCGTAGTGTGCGACGCGATACAAGAGCTTATGCGAATTCTCTTTTAGCCTCAGCAGAAGAAGCCGCAAGAAGTCACAACTTAAACGCCGTATACAGTGTCATCAAGGAGGTTACAAGTGGTTGTAACTCCTGCCAACATCCGATGAAGGATAGTGATGGAAAGCTACTTATCTTGTAGGAAGATCAAATAAGGTGGTGGAAAGTACATTTCGCTGAAATCTTGAACCGTGTACAGTCTGGTGAAGTTCCGCCTCATACAGATAAATTTAGCTAACCATCAAAATGAGCGTATACGGTCCACTGCCCTGACTAAAGAGGAATAAGTCGCTGCAATTATTGCACTGAGACGACGAAAGGCCGCCGGTCTCGACTGTATCCCTGCCGAACTTTATCAAGCAGCGTCAAGCGTAACTGCCGAGTTTCTGAACCCACTTGTTGATAAAGCTTGGGATACAGAGACCTTTCCCACTGAGTGGAAAGAAGATGTGATCATTAAACTTCTGATGAAGGGTGGCCTTACAGACAGTGATAATTGAAGAGGCATTTGTGTACTTCCTACCGGTGCCAAGATAATAGTTAAAATCGTCCCGGGAGGACTAAAGGATCACTTAGAAAACACAATTGATGAAGAGCAGGCTGGCTTTCGATCCAAAATCTCCTGTGTCGATCACATTAACACCATACGATTCACCATCGAGCAATGCGCTGAGTACGATTCTTCGCTCACTTGCTTTTCATCGAAGGTTTTCAATAATGTGGACCGGGATGCTATATGTGTGGCATAACGGAAGAGAGGCATCCCTGAGAAGTTTGTGGCTATTATGAAGGCAACCTATGTCGGAGCGAAATGTCGTGTTCTGATCTGATCCGATAAATATGCAAATTTCGAAAATGTTGGCCCCATGTGTTGGCTTTCCAACGGTATATTTCTTTGATACGTTTCGACTTGAAAATTTTACAATAATACGCATTAAAGGAAAAAAACATGGCCAGAAGAAACCGACCCGAAATATTCAAGAAAAACTGTAGAAAAGGACCTTTGACCCCCTTACCTCTAGACTTCCGGACCCCCTAGCAACAGACACTTTGAAACGTATATCCAGAGGACTCTCCATATTAATTGTGCTAAATTTCAAGAGTATAAGATCTTTTTTTACTATTTTTCGTTGATAGCATGAACTACCTGTTAAGTCAAGGTTGAAGTATTTTTTTTTCATCCCCACGCCTTGTTTTCTTCCTCTAGTGCGTATTATTCGAAAATTTTCAAATCCAAACGTATCAAAGGAATATACCTTTGGAAAGACAACACATTGGAGCAACTTTTGCCAAATTTGCAGATATGTCAGTTCAAAGTACCGTTGTGAAAATATCATTTGAATTTTCGATGAAAAGTCGATTTTAATAGTTGGAACAGCTGCATCTTTGAAGTAACGGTGAATTTCGAAATCGAGAAATTTTATATGGTTTTTATGAAATTTTATGTAATTTCGGAAAGTGAGGTCAAATCTTGGATTAAATGATTGGGAGAGTGGTAAATTTTGATTTTGTTCGGAAAGTCAAGCTTTTTGACACAATTTAAAAAAAATGCTATAACTCTGTAACGGTTAAAAACAGACTGTCCTTTTTGATGCCAATTTTCCACAAATGAACGGTACTATCTACCATTAAAGTATCATATTTACCATCTGAAGCGGAACACCCTGTATATGCTTTTCACTTTTATTTAAGTGGTTCATTTTGACTGTGAAATGTACTTTTGCACTTTTGAAGTTTATAACATTTTTTGTGTATTAAGAAGAAAAAATAATTAAAAAACACACTGAAATTTGAGACTTAGATTTTGCGACAATAAATTTACTTATAAACAATTTTAATCTGAATGGTTTTTCGGTCATTTTTTTAGTAATTCTTTCTCTAACATAAGGTGGTTCATTTTGACTGTGATTCACTGTACATATCTTTCTGCAGTACAGCTTCTCGTATTAAAACTATTACTTTGAGAGGTGACAGATTGAGTCTATTTTTCTCAACTGGCAAGTAAGATCAGATATCATGGGTAAAATATTTTAATTATGGTGTTTTTATCCATCTGAGTGGCACAAAGGAGAGCAAGAAGCCAATATTTACATACCAAAATAAGCGCTTGCTACAAAACCCTCGGATTGCGGGCGTAGCCCTCTATATTCCGCGAATTGCAGTATCCTTATCCATGTGCATCCGTTATGACTTTTTCCAAACCAACGACTAATCCATTCTCAAATCATTCCTAAATTCGCTTAAACTTTAATAAGCCCAAAATGCAAGCACCTTTACAAAAAAATAAGCTAAATTCCCGGAATTCCTCCGCACACACTCAAACCCAGAAACTATTGTAATTGGCGCGATATCGTACTACATGTATTTACATTACGTGCATGCATGAAGGAATCTTTGGCATTTAAAGAAACGCGTCCCACGACTTCTTGTACTACACATCGGTCCACGTTGTCCCTGAAAATGACAAAAAAAGCTCGATGTCAGTTTCACGTGGGCTGTGCAAAAAGATACCCCAGTCCATTACCCCTGCCACAATCAAGCGAAAATTTCCCACTAAATACACGTAGGGGATTGACGGCCCCATAGTCGTTCACGGACTCTCACATAAACCGATTTGAATCCAACGTGGTGGGAAGGACACCAGTTGCACGTTTGTTCCCCACTTTCAGTGTAAATGCATCTGGGATCTGATTAGAAGACATGAATCCCTGACGAGTCACATTGTCTGTGGTCGCGTTGCCCAAACTTCACATTCTTTCCTGGTCATACCATGTTGGTTAACCGCCCTTCAAAATCCTATTTATTAGCTCCACCAACCGCGCTATTCCCGCACTTGAGTGATAGATGAAGGACGGACTGATGGGCGGATGGATGGATGGATGGCTAATGCCAACCTGAACATGCAAGAGAACCCTGCTCTAGGGTCACATCATCTACGTTAATTACGAGTATCTCCACCTGAGATGGCTGTGTGTATATAGAGTGTACTTAAGCTACACCCGAAGGACCATTGTCGGTTTCTGAATTAATTCTGGGTATATGTACGAGTACACATATTCGAGCCATATTCGAGCCATATTCGAGCTTTTGCCAATTTTTCCGTCCTCGGCACTGAATAAATAATAACAAAGTAATGAATTTATACAGGCACCTAATGTTGTGCAATTAACCATGAACTAGACGTCCCGGCTCCGCGTAGTCGGAAAGTCTAAATGAATAGGCAAAGTCGTCGACTTTTGGCCATATTTTTTATACCTTGTAAATATCCTTTATCAAATATGTGTATATTTATTTTGATGTTAGCTTACTAATATACGAGTATGTATTGATATAGAAGATGTACATTGAAAAATACCCATTACTGATGAGATATTTCTAATAATTTTGGAGTTTCAGATTTTTCAGATTAACCCGATGCTATGGAAAATGTTATGCAGCGGTTCCTAAATATTAAGTTGCATTTAAAATAATATAAAGCAAACAAATCGGTACGTTTGCACCGGCCTTACGGGCAAATGTATTTCGACAAAATGTTTTTTATGGAAATCTTTGTGATTGTATAGTACCTTTCATGCAATACACAATTTATGAGCCGCCCCTTTTTTACCATAAGTACTAAATCTCAATTGACCTAACCCCTTGTGGGGCATAGCGCGTCAACTGTTCCATGCGGTCCAGTTGACGTTTCGTTGGCATAAATTGGTTTCGGAGAATGCAGTTGCCAGCATGCACCTCCTGCACATCCATGGCCACGAAGGTCGTCGCGGACGGGATTCGAACCCGAAACGCCGGTAATCAAACATGGGACTGATGCCTCAACACACTGCGCTACCGGTCGCCCCAGTACTAAATGCAGGGGTAACAAAGTTTGATGGTAGCGTATATATAAAATTCCGGTGTGCGTGTGTTGGTAATTCTTCTCCTCCTAAACGGCTCGACCGATTTTGATGACTTTTTTTGTACTTATCGGGTCACCTGGATGGTTTTTAACTATAGTTGGACCCAGTAGGTGGCGCTGTTGTCGAGATTTATTAATTTTCTCACCAATTTTTATTTTATATTTTATTTGGACTTCTCACATAAAAAAAACATATACTCCAAAATTTTCAGCCTCCAAGCACTTCTCAGTATTTTTTAATTCAATAATATTTATTAAATTTTATTTTATTTTATTAAATAATGAGTGTTTCATTCATAATTGACCATTTGAATAATCTGTGGCATATGACTTACGCATCAATACATACACAAGTTCATTGCGCCGTAGCTTGCCATTGTTTTGACATTTCGATTTCGGATTGTTGAGTTCTGATATATTCCGTTTTATATATAAAAATACAGTGAATGTTTATTCGTTTTTTTGCGGCCAAACGACTCGATCGATTTCCACGAAAATTTCATAAACATATTCGTTATAATCCAGAATAGGCTTTAGCGTTTAAAATTTTTGACCGCATTTACTAATCCCGACCCCCGACACGATCACAAGGACGAAGTAGCACTGATGCGAGAAGGATAAGAGCAGCCAGATGAACAAAATCAGCAAAAGAACGTCAGCGGCGTATTGGAAGTGTTCGCTGTAGGGCTGCTGAAACACTGCAGGTACGCAAAGAGCGTAACCAAGTGACAAGAATAAGAATAGCTACTGCGAGAAACGCCAAATCAATTGCGAGGCCAAATCAACGGAGGGCTGCATTCCAATTGGACAAAAATTGGGAAGATGGAAAAAGTGTGTATATACAGTCACGCTTTAAAATTTGAAACAACAACACAAAGCTTGCTTCCAAACTACATCGTTCGGAGCGAAAATATAGTTGATAAAAAAGGTAAATTCATGCCAACGATTAAACAACAGAGTCAGATATACCATCAAGTGGGCTCACTTCTTTCATTCCCCGACCGCTACTGCAAGTTCTTGCAAA
Organism: Chloromyia formosa; assembly: GCA_964017055.1. Taxonomy (NCBI): domain Eukaryota; kingdom Metazoa; phylum Arthropoda; class Insecta; order Diptera; family Stratiomyidae; genus Chloromyia; species Chloromyia formosa. The sequence continues at coordinate 14,048,567 of OZ024813.1, read as the reverse complement.
TTTATTTCATGGGCAACCGCATTGGATCGAGTCAGAACGAGGACATGCAAGTTCGAATTAGGGCCGATAGGATACAAAATAAACCCGGAGGTGAATGAGCTGAGAATGGAAATGGGCTAATCCCAGCAAGACATTTGTCTCCAATTCCAGTGGAATCGAAAAGTCTTAGCCTGAAATTTGAATTCATTTGAAAGTATCTGGCATTTAGCGACGCATGTTGTCATATAAATATGGAATACGGAATATGTTGTTTTTTTCTGTAAGCCTTGAATACAATCCGCCGTTAAATTAAAATTGCCGTGAAATCAATACAAAAAGAGATTTCACAACACTTCACTTCACGTACACATTTTTTCATAGCCTACACTCTTTTTTCCCTCGTTTGTCAAATTAACTGACTTAAAGTTGCATGTCTCAGTGTGTAAACGGATACCAAAAATTTTAGCTGATTTCCGTTCTTTATATAGTCTTCATATTCTCAGCTAATTAGTTGCTCTATTCCCGAATTTATTGCTTCTGCCGATTCGCCAGGATTCCAGCTTATACATATATGGGAAGGACCACACAATTGTACCACTCCTGTACTATCCCTACTGGAACAAATCTAACGAAAACTTGACGCCTAATGAGCGCAATTAATATTTTCTAATTTGTAGCTCCATTCCAGAATTTATTGCTCCTGCCATTTTGCAGGATAACGTTTTATGTATGGTAGAGCTAGTATGACGTCACCCTAGCACCCTCCTTCTAAATGCGGCCTATCTTTTATTTAAATCCAATGCACAATGGAAGAGATAACTAATTGCTAATTTATTGCCATATTCCCGAATTTATTGCTCCTGCCGATTTGCCAGGATTCCAGCTTATATATGGGAAGGACACTAAATTTGAACCCCTCTGTACTATCCCCACTGGCACAAATCTATCAAGAACTTGAAGCACAGTTAAAGCAGTAAATATTCGCTAATATGTTGCTCCATTCCGGAAGTTATTGCTCGTGCCGACTTGCCAGATAACGTTTAATGTGTGACTGTGCTAGCGTAACGTTACGCTAGCACCCCCACTTTTTAATACGGCATTTATCGTCTCCAAAATCAATGCGAAATGAATGCTAAAATTAATTGCTAATTTGTTGCTCTATTCCCGAATGATGTTTTATGTAAGGTGGTGCTAGCGTAACATCACATTAGCACCACCATACAAAAAACGCTATCCTGGCAACTCAGCAGGAGCAATAAATTCCGGAATGGAACAACAAATTAGCAAATATTTATGCCTTTCATTATGAACCAAGTTTTTGTTTTTCACAAATGTCTTTGACTTTGAATTATTTCATATCATTGACATTGGTGAAAAAGAAGTGTTTTTCTCAGATTTTCGGTAGTCGGACAGTGGACAGGTCCAATGCGCGTGGTTCGTGCAAATTTTATTGGAAGTGGAAGTGTTGAAGAGGCGACGCGTGAAATAGAATTTTCCCGGTGTCCGTAACTCCGGTGAAACCATAGATATATGTATATTGAACAGATATGAAATAGGCACAGAGTGGGAGTAAAAATTTGAATATCGAGTTATGGTTGACATATTCGCGTCTGCGCAGTGAAACACGCTCAGTGAAAAACGCGTGCCAGGGGCCCGAGGAGCGAGGGGCTAAATGCTTCATAAATGTCAAAATTGTGGCTGTGATGGCGTAACGACATTTACCGAACGTATAGCGACCGTGAGCAAATGGGTAGCAGTGCGCATGCGCGAATTAGTTCGAAAATAACCTGAAGCACAGAGTGGGGGTATTACCATTACCGATCTGTTCAATATATACCTATCTATCGTGTTATTTGCATTCGATAAGAATTCGCGCGCATGTCGTGTTGGTTGGCCTATATAAGGCAATCCAGCATCTGACTTTATCGTTCCCTGTCACGCGATCGAAACCGGCGAACACAATTTGGGCTCTCTTCGGGGAGTTAATCATACTTACCAAAATATGAAGCGTGTAGTCCCACTCTTTACAGAGAAGGGCGACGGCATGCTAAGTGCCATGTAAGTTGCATGGTGACGATGGCTGTCGCCCAGCAAAAAACTTGTTGTGTCTCTTTTTGTTTCTCATGAAACCTTACCTAGCCCGTCTTACCGCACTCTCCCCTACAGACATATTTTCCACTTTTTTAGCCCAGCACTGTTGAGAAATTTTCGGTATGAAGGCAAAAACAACGGTTTTTGGTTGTCGAAAAGAAACTAAACCAAACCTTACAGCTCTCGGAAAAATTCTAACAATTATTGAGAGTTGGCACTGTAATGTCAACACCTAAGTTTTATTAGCGTTTATATTTCCAAAATGGCACTCACAAACCATAAAAAAATACAAAACTTTTGCAAAAAAAGTATCACTCGACCGACTGTCAAATGACATTTGATGAGATATCGAAATTTGAAATGCTAGTGAAATGCCCCTTTTTTGTAAATTTGCATAATAGTAGCGGTTTCGAAATGCAAGGAGGGACAAATTATGATCTCATATCCCTTTTTTCATGTTTTCAAATTTGAGGAAAATGTCAAAAATGATATGTACTCGACTGTACCTTTCCCACTTGCCTATGCCAGACGAAAACAATTTTTTTCCTTCATTTCCTATCTTTGGGAACCACTCTTAAGCTAGGCTTATTACGACCCACCACTTTCTCCAGCGAATTATAATATTTATACATATTTTCACCAAATTTCATGCATGCAGCGGTTCGTGAGATATATTTCATGGACACACGGACAGAGAGACGGACATTTGCTCATTTTATAAATGTTTTGTTTTTACTACAAAACCCTAAAAAGGAAAAAATCGGAGATTTTTCGTAAAAGCCGCAATTGAAAAATCATTCCAACGTTTATCTTTGGTTATAACGTTTTTTTCCGACGTCATCTCAACTCTTATATGAATTTGAGCGGCTTATTCGAATTTCACTCAAACACAGTGAGCACTTTTAATGCCGCTCTTATACGCAGGTACTGTTCATTCATACCAGGAAACGTCAAATCATTCCAGTCCGTCAGCTGTTTGTAATTTCGTTCCGTGTGTCGCTCGCTTGTTCTGTTGTTTGTCGACGCTCGCAATCCGCCCCCGTGTACCTGAGTAATTAGGAAAATGTAAACGGAATTGCTTACCATTCGTTGTAGCCGTTACACAAAAAGTCCAACAACAATGGCCGTTCCAAAGATCACTGACTACGAGATCCAAGAAAAGTTGGGATCGGGCAGCTACGCAACAGTCTACAAAGCGCGCCACAAGGTAAAAGTGAAATCGGATTAGTGCGTCGTCTTCGTTGCACCACAAAACTCTTCCCACATTTCATTTGCAGAAGACCAACACATTCCACGCAATCAAATGCGTGCAAAAGTCCTCACTGTCGAAGGCTGCCACGGATAATCTAGTCACAGAAATACGCCTGCTGAAGAATCTCTCTCACAAGCACATCGTGGGCTTGACCGACTTTTTCTGGGACGATAAGTAGGCCAGCCAGCGGGTTTTCTGATAAGCCGACCGTTTCTCAACCGTCTCTGTCTGCGTCTCTTTCACAGGTACATTTACATCGTGCTCGAGTACTGCAATGCAGGTAACTTGTCCACCTTCATCAGGCAGCGCAACGTGCTCCCGGAAGCAACTTGCAAATACTTCTTGCGTCAGTTGGCGGCCGCCGTGCAGTACATGCGAACGAACGACATTTGCCACTTTGATCTCAAGCCGCAGAACCTGCTGTTGACGCGTTCACCGAACGTAGTGCTTAAGGTGGCGGACTTTGGCTTTGCCGAGCACTTGGAGCTGGGCGAGAGTAACTACACGCTGAAAGGATCGCCCCTGTACATGGCACCGGAAATAGTGCTGAAACGGAAATATGACTCGCGCGCAGATCTCTGGAGTATCGGCGTCATATTGTACGAGTGTCTGTTCGGCCGGGCGCCGTACAGTTCCAAGACCATTGAGGAGCTAATGGTACGGATTAGGAAGCAGGAGCGCATTGTGATTCCGACGAACGCCAAAATCGGCGAAGAGTGTGAGGATTTGTTGTCACGGCTGTTGCAGCATGATGTCGAGAAGCGCATTACGTTTAAGGAGTTCTTTGAACACCCGTTTCTGGATCTGAAACATTCCCCAAATGAACAGGTAAATATTGAGATTTATGAAAGAAGTAGTATTTCTAACAAATAGTAAGTAGAACTAATCAGGAGGTGTCTAGTCTGTGTTTTATTCACAGCAGGAGGTGACAAAATCTCCTTACAACATTCAAAACTATGTATACGAGGACGTCCTTTACACATGCGCTACAAGTGTCAGGTAACCGGCTGACCCCATCTGTTATTGCAAACCCGTCATAAAACCTTATCTGGCGCCGTGCATTATCTCGACATAAAACAATGTAGGGATGCTTTACGGTGATTGTTATACAAGTGAGAGGTCATTTTGATCTTTTACACATGTTAGAAGAATGTTATATCAACAATAAAGACCTGTCCCTGCTGAACCTCCCGCTGATGCAGCGTAGCGTCCGCATTGTACATACTCAGGCCCCTCACATATTTCATTCAGAAAGGTAGATAGAACAAACCACTAGCTTACAATTTATGCGGCTTAGGATCCTTCTCTCGACTAACTTTCATGTTTCCTGGAAGAATTGATTTTCTTCCCAGCCGCTGGGTATTGGGCTTGGCTGTACAGTCCGCAAAAAAGGAGTCATATCCCATATTTTTAAATTTGGCTCTGGAACTGTTCTGTATCATTTCTTTGGTATTTGGTTGTTCTGCATAGTTCTATGCGCTTCATGGCAGCGGATTGTTGAAACAAAATAGCTGAAGGTTCGTTTGGCTGCAGCGCCAGATGACAATCGAAGCATCGAACTCCTTTTCCGTCCGGAAGTTCGAGAAATTCAGCGTAGTGTGCAACGCGATAAAGGACCTTATGCGAATTTTCTTTAAGCCCCAGCATAAGAAGCCGCCAGAAGTAACAACTTGAATGCCGTATGCGATGTCATCAAGGAGTTTACAGGTAGTCGTAACTCCTGCCAACATCCGGTGATGGAAAGCCACTTATCTTGGAAGAAGTTGTTGTTGTAGCAATGCAGAAATTTAGTTTGAGTGTGTATGTGTCATAAAATCAGCGCGCCCGCCTCAGTTTCTTCCGTAAGAAGTTGCAGAAATGCAGCCACTTCGATGGGGGTTCTCCTAGAGCGCCATAGGTGTTACGTGCGTTGGTGCTGCAGGGCAGTCGAAGATCTGCTCAACATAGTGGGGAGAACTGTTGCATCCCGGACAAGTGTTTTGGATGGTCGATTCGGGACAAGTATGAGTTGAGGCGCGAACACCAGCCTGAGCGGAGCTGTGCGAGCGTGGTCGCTCTAGGCAAGTTTCGTTCATTCTGTGAGATGCCTGGTGGTTGAGCGTCAAGTACTATGTTGTTATTAAGGTCCCCAATCGACGTATGTACTTCTTCCCTGTGCAGCATAGCGATGGCAGATTTATAGCTAGCGTTATCGAAGGTGACCCTCTTAAATCGTTGGACTTCCCTTTCAAGGTCTCTTTCGCCTGATGTGTCGTGGCGGTGGGGGATCTGTCCATACGATCAAAGTTCGGGTGATCACTTCGATAGCAACCGACCAGATACTGCTTTGACAGCAGTATGTTGTGTTTTCTAATGGAAATAGTTTTAGTCTCTTGGTGGAGGTGGTCTTGATGAGACATCGACAGGCAGCCTGTGATGGTACGTAGAGCTGCATTTTGACTGGTCTGAATGTGTTTCCAATTTGCGTCGCTTAGATTTAGTGTCCACACTGGTGCCGCATAGTTTGCTACAGATCTGCCGATCGTTTTGTAGGTGGTTAGTAGGGTCTCTTTGTCTTTACCCCAGGAACTATCAGCTAGAGCCTTGAGGACCTTGTTCCTGCTCCTCAACTTGTTAGTTACAGTAGATGCGTGGGCTGATGATGTTGCCATGCTGTCCAGAGTAACGCCGAGGATTTTTGGGTGGTTTGTGGTGGGTATTACTAGAATGTCTACTGAGATGTGCAGTTGCATGTTACTTCTTTGGTCCAGGGTGTAAATAGTGTTGCGGTGGACTTTTCAGCTGATAGCTTCAAGTTCTTACTGACGAAGAAGGTGTTAAGTTAGTGTAGGTAGTCATTTATCCTAGCACACATTTGGATGATGTTGTTTCCTGTTACTTATATAGTACCGTCATCGGCATAGCTCACAATCTAGATTCCTATTGGAGGTGAGGAAATTCCAGCGAGATTAAGATTAAACAAGGTCGGTGACAAGATTCCTCCTTGTGGGACGCCTTGTTTAACTCTTCTGAGCTTTGATTTGCTGCCTCTGAATTCGGTGTAAGATTGCCGATGTCAGACAGAAGTAGGGAATAGTTAACCGTATCGAATGCTTTCTATAGATCAAGTGCTAGGATAATGGCTCTGTGACATGAACGGGCCGGTTGCTGTAGTAGCGACGCGCTGATATCCGATGAATGTGTGTGTCATAAAGCTTAGTAGTCAATTGCCCTAACCCCTTGTGGAGCATAGCGCGTCAACTGTTCCATGTGGCCCAGTTGAGGTTTCGTTGGCATAAACTGGTTTCGGAGAATGCAGTTGCCAGCATGCACCTCCTGCACATCCATGGCCACGAACGTCGTCGTGGACGGGATTCGAACCCGAAACGCCGGTAGTCAGACATGAGACTGATGCCTCAACACACTGCGCTATCGGTCGCCCCTCATGTTTTCTTCAATGTCCAAGTGTAGAAACGCAACTGCCTCAATAGGCTTATCCCATAGCGCAGTAGGCGTTAGGCGCGTGGGAGCTGCAGGACAGCTAAAGATGTGCTCAACATCGTTTGGAGTGAGGCCACAGGCTGGACAGGAGTTCTGTGTGTCGTTATCAATGCGGGATAGTTACGAGTTCAGACTTGACCACCAACCAGAACGAAGTTGGGCGAGTGCAGTCCTGGTTGCTCTAGTCGTAGTGCGTCTGAGGATATAGCAGGTGGTTAGTGGTTTAGTACCATGTTTGGTTTCATGTCCGTGATTGAGGATAGCACTTCTTCACTATGCAGTGTTGTGATGGTCGACCTGTAGCTGGCGTTATCGAAGAGAACTCTTAAACCTTTGGATCTCCCGCTCGCGGTCCTTCATATTACATCTTACATGACGTGGCGGTGGGGTTCTGTCCATAAGGTTAGAGTTAGTATGGTCACTCCGCTAACAGCCAACCAGATACTGCTTCGTTAGAAGTGTGTTGTGGTTTCTCAGGGGCATCATTCTGGTTTATTGGTGAAGGTAGTCCTGCGACAACATCAGTAGGCAGCCTGTGACAGTTCTAAGAGCTGCATTTTGGCAGGTCTGGACGTTCCTCCATTGATGTCGCATAAGTTTTCTGACCAGATGGGAGCCGCATAATTGGCCACAGATCTCCAGATAGACTTGTAAGTCGTTAGTACGGTCTGCTTGTCTTCCCCCCAGGAACTGCCAGCTAGAGCTTTGAGGACTTTGTTCCTGCTTCTCATCTTGTCACAAATGGTTGATGCATGGGCCGAGAAGGTATCAATGCTGTCAAGGGTGACACCGAGAATTTTAGGGTGGTTAACGGTGGGGATAGTTTGACCGTTTACTACAATATCCAATTGTTGCCTTACTTCTTTGGTCCATGTGGTAAACAGTGTAGCGGTAGACTTCGGCGCAGACAGAGTGAGATTTGTGCTGACGAAAAAAGTGTTCAGTTCGTCGAGATACCCATTTATCTGTTCGCACATTTGAGTGATTTGGGGCGACCGGTAGCGTAGTGTGTTGAAGCATCAGTTTCCTGTTTGACTACCGGCGTTTCGGGTTCGAACCCCGTCCGAGACGATGCTCGTGCCCACGGATGTGCATGCTGGCAACTGCATTCTGCGAAACCAGTTTATGCCAACGAAACGTCAACGGCGCCACATGGAACATGACACGCTATGCCACACAAGGGGTTAGGGCAATTGAGTAGTAGTAGTACATTTGAGTGATGTCGTTGCTGGTTGCTAAAATCGTGCAGTCATCAGCATAACTGACAATTTCGAATCCGTTAGGTGGCGTAGGGAGTCCTGACATGTAAAGGTTAAACAGGGTGGGAGATAAAACTCCTCTTTGGGGGACACCCTGTTTAATTCGTCTTAGTTTAGATTTCCCGGATTTAAATTCTGTGTAGAACTGTCTGCCGGCAAGATAGTTGGCGATCCCCTTTATAATATGCGACGGAAACGATGTACCGCAGATGTCAGATAGAAGAAACAAGTGGCTGACAGTGTCAAAAGCCTTTGACAAGTCTAAAGCCACCAGAATCGTTCATTGACAAGGACGTGCTTGGTTGTTTTTTTTTCAGTATTTTTGATGTAATGATATCCAAAGCCATCGTGGTGCTGTGCATCCTTCTAAAGCCATGTAGGTCGGCCAGCTGAATGTGAGTCGCAACTATAGGGTGGAGCAGCGCTTCTAGGGTCTTGGCTACAGGAGACAAAAGCGTAGTGAGACGGTATGATTCGCCGAGTGTTGTTTTTTTTTCCCGGTTTTGGAATAGGGATCACTCTTCCTTTCTTTCAAAATTCGGGAATGATAGACGATGAGATGGAGAGGTTGATCGTGGCCGTTATGTATTCAATTGCTCGTGTGTCAAGATGTTTGAGCATGACCATCGATATACCGTCTGGTGCAAGGGCTTTGGAACTCTTCGCTCTTTCTATCGCTGCTGCATCTTCTTGAGATGTAAATTGTAGTTCGTGGTCAGCTGGACGGTTACGAATGCTCCTAGTAATAATGCGCATAAGAACCCGCGCCGATGGCAAACTTTTAGTTTGCAGAAAAACTAAATAGTTTAGTCAGAAAAATAGAACACACGGCGGTTTAGGAGACCGCGACCGATATCGATATCGGCCGATGGATCGGCCTGTGTATGCGCTTATCGTTGACGATTTTTTTTACAGTTCCATATAATTTTGATCAGCTGACATTTTGTGGCGATCGATCGGGCGACAGATCGCATAATGTATGGCGGCTACTAGACTGACTGACAGATTGAATTACATAGAGTGCATTCACGACGCTCGTTTTATCCGGATCGCTACGGAGCGCTCCGTAGCGCTCCCGCTCGTGATTGCAATCGCTCCTTCCATCCGCTCCGGAGCGGTTACTTCCCCTTGGTAGCAGAAATTTTTTACGCTCTCTCGGCATGTAGCTGCTACATTTGACAATTCGCAGCTGGTATGTGGGTTGTGACGTTTGTGTACCTCAAAAGTGCAAATAGAATCCCCGTCTGTGTATATTCACTGTCTTCTTGTCGTTTGATTTGATATTTCCTTGTTTCGTGAGAAAGAGCCAAAGCCAAAGAAATGTTTTGCAGTCGAAAATTGGTGAACGAAAGTTGTGGAGAGGATTTCAACATTTTAACATAACCACCATTGTAGCGGTTCAATCACGAAAGAAATGTTGACAGGTAGCGTCTCCTCGAATGTGTAGTGGAGGGGATGTAGCGTTCCGTAGCGGAAATTTTTCACATGAATGCAGCCATACTATATAGTATTAATGAATGGTGTTGCCAGATGCTATTTTTTATAACAATGCAATTTCAATAATGGCGCAATTACCAAAAACGCGGCCATTCCCTCGCACTTGCACACAGTGTACTAATTGTATCAGAAACGGTTCTTTCAATGTGTCAAGCATGGCGTATCGAGAGCGAGACGAGTCGGAGATTGTCGCAATGACATAGTTGCTTTGTGAAATACCTATATACGATGGATCGCCACAAAATGTCAGTTGATCAAAAATTATACGGAACTGTCAAAAAAATCGTCAACGATAAGCACATACACAGGCCGATATCGATATCGGGCGACGGATCGGCCGATCGATCGGTGTGTGTATGACACGTTTAACCCAACAACTAACAAACATATTTAAGACACCAACTCTATTGCATTCTTCAACCTTTCACATCTTAGCACACTATTATTCAGCCAAAAATCAGTATTTTTCCATATTGCAGAGCCTTCAGAAGGCCGTCTCGTTAGTCACAAAGGCCGTCGAAGAGGACGAAAAACAAAATTACACGGAAGCCTATCATTTATATTGCAAAGCACTGCAATATTTTGCACCGCTTATTGCCGACGAGGGTGATGCAGTCAAGCGCCAGGCGCTACGCAGTCGGGTGATCTCCTACATTAATCGGGCCGAAGAAATCAAAACGGGAATGACGAATGCACGTAATCAGAGCTCGTCGTCGCCGGCCAGTAAACAAAATACCGCCACCATGAATGATATTTTAGAGCCGAATGCCAGATATAAGCAGCTTTGTAAGTGTGTCGCTTGTAAATTAGATGTGATATGAGTTAAGTCAGAGTGAGTTACACATTTGAAAATATTTGATGAACCATTTCATTTATAACTTATTTTTAAATGCGTATCTGTAGTAATCATAAATCTAAAAAAAAAACATAAAGTTCATTATACAATGTGGAACTCATCTCCGTTGCATCACACAATACACCGTTCGAGAAAAGTTAAATGATTGATTGATTTCAGACACACTTTGTTCGTCGAGTCCGAATATTCAAAACGGTTTGGATATCGGTCGACAAGCCGAGCTCTATACTTACGAGAGACGTTTCGATTCTGCATTGCAGTCGTATACGTCTGCATTGAGTATTCTAGTGCCTCTATTGAATAGTGAGCCCAAGGGTGAACGACGAACACTACTCTATCAACAGGTAAGTGTTCCATCTATTTACATACGCATAAGACCCCGAATTCCTGTTTCGCGAATGATAGGAGGGAACATTATGGATTTGGTATTAATTGGAAAATTCTCTCTATTTTATTAGAGAGAATTTTCATTAAACTCATGTAGTCCGGATGGCGCAACGGTTAGCACGTTCGCCTTCAACGCACTGGGCCCCGGTTCGATTCCGGAGATTTACGTGTCGGACTATGAGCCCACTCAGCTGTTAAATGAGTACCCATTATGGGGTAAATAACTCGGTTGAGCGTGTTGCTGATCACATACCTCTGCACAAAAAAACCGTCACGATCTAGAAAATGAGATGATGCTAACTCATCTCGAGGCCGTGGTTCAAATTGGACTGTTGCGCCAGTTATTTATTTATTTCATTAAACTCGAGAAATTTCCGGTTTAGGACGTACACATCCCCCCGCGTGGGTTCTAGGTTCTTACCACCTAAAGTGGAAATGGATTACCTAAAGCGGAAATGCCGCAATTAAGGATTCTCCCTAAATTCAATAGAGATAATTCTCCAATTAAGGCCAAATCCATAATGTTCCGGCTTTTGCATTTAGCATTAGAAAATTCCTTGAGTGTGGCTTCAAAGCGCATTTTCGCCCCAGGCGGTTAGAACCGGGAACACGCGGGGATTTTTAGTTCCTAAAACGGAAATTCCCTGAGTATGGTGAAAATTCTCTCCAAATGCGATAGAGGAGCGAAATAGAAGTTCCCGTCCTTAGAAATTAGATCGTTAAGTGGTCTATATTTTCCTCGTCGTTGAGTGAACGACTTCAGACGTTTAGAAGATAGAATATCTTCTTAAGTAAAAAAGGCGCATTTCTGACACCAGGATACATGATGTTGGTGATGAAGAAGGATACAACTCGTGTCCGAAAAGCGCATTTACCAATAAGAAAAGTATATCTCCTCCCATAAAAAACAACCTAAACTTTATTACTTCTAGTTTACGTCCTTGCTCCTTTTTTGATTAGTCCCCTGAGTTGTGCCACTGAAATTGTTTGTTTTCTTTTTTTTAACTTTTTTGTTTTTCAGGTGACTGATTGGATGAAAGAAGCGGAGAGTATCAAAGCTTTGATGTCAGCGAAAAATGTTGATGAAGATCAAAAAACTCTTCACAATTGTTCACTGCAGTAGTTTCATCTTCATTTTATTGTTCCCGAAATATTTATGGAAGTGAAAACAAGAAAAGGATAAATACTTATTTTCAAATTTGTAAATTTTATTGAAATTTCTAAGTGTAGTTGTTGCAATGATTATATTATATACGATGGAATGTATCGAATTTAATCAGATTTTTTTTACAAGGATGAGGGATCAGCATTTTCTTTGGCGCTCTCTTTCGTATAAATGAGTGTTAATTAGAAAGCATTTATCATCATTTCCCAGGGAGGGGAAGGAGAAGAGACACATATGTTATTTAGGATGGGAGTAATGCCCGGTTCACATTATTCCAGTCCAGCTATCCAGTCCAGTGCTGGACTGGATCATATCGTCTACATGATTCCAGTCCAGTAGTCCGGCGAGTGTGTTGTTGATTCGGTAACTATAGTAACAATGATTTCTGGGCGAGCTGGAATCAAAAAGTAGTCACTGACTGGATTGCTGGATTGGATTGCTGTCCAGTGCCGGTTCACATTATGCCCGGTTCACATTATTCCAGTAACCAATCCAGTCCAGTAATCCAGTCCAGCGCTGGATTGCTACTGGAATAATGTGAACCGGCACTGGACAGCAATCCAATCCAGCAATCCAGTCCAGTAATCCAGTCCAGTGACTGGATTGTCGGTCTACTTTTTCATTCCAGCTCGTACAGAAATCATTGTCACTATAGTTACCGAATCAACAACACACTCGCCGGACTACTGGACTGGAATCATGTAGACGATATGATCCAGTCCAGCACTAGACTGGATTGCTGGACTGGATTACTGGACTGGAATAATGTGAACCGGGCATTATTCCAGTAGCAGTCCAGCGCTGGACTGGATTACTGGACTGGATTGGTTACTGGAATAATGTGAACCGGGTATTAGTATAGACGCCAAAGTAACTGACATTTACAAAAACATTGAAACACAAAAAAAAATTAAGAAATTATACGAGGGCGGTCCGATAAGTACTTAGCCTACAAAAGAACAACGAAAATTTTGGAAAAGTGGCGATTTATTTCTCAACATAGTCTCCTTTTAGTTCGATACACTTGACCCAGCGATACTCCAACTTCTTTAACCCGTCTGAAAAATACGTTTTCTCGAGCTCTGCAAAGTAGGCCTCCGTGGCGGCGATGATCTCCTCATTCAGCTCAAATTTCTGCCCGGCGAGTGACTTTTTCAAGTTTGGGAACAAGAAGAAGTCGCACGGGACCAAATCTGGAGAATACGGTGGATGGCGCAGCATTTCGTAGCCCAATTTGGCCGTGGCGACGGCGGAGGTGTGAGCCGGTGCGTTGTCATGGTACAAGAGCACTTTTTTCTTTGCCAAATGGAGCCGTTTTTTCTGCAATTCAGCGTCGAATATGCCCAATAATTCGGCATAGTAGAGCCCTGTGACACACACCTTGTGAATCCCAGAAAACGGTGGCCATCACCTTTCCGGCCGATAGGACAGTCTTCGCCTTCTTCGGAGCACGTTCGCTAGGTGAAGTCCACTGTTTCGACTGTTCCTTGGTCTCTGGTGTGTACCAGTGGATTCATGTTTCATCGACGGTCACGAAACGACGCGGAAACTCCTTCGGATTGCGCTTAAACGCTGCTCTGAAGTGGTCTCACGGTTGCGCTTGTCCGGAGTTAGCAAACGCGGCGCCCATCGCGCCGACAGCTTTCTCATGCCCAAAATTTCATGCAGGATATGACCCACGCGGTCTTTTGAGATGCCCACTGTCTCAGCTATCTCGCGCACCTTCAATCGCCGGTCTGCCAATACGAGATCGTGGATTTTTGTCACGTTATCCTCCGTGGTAGCCATTTTCGGAGCACCTGGGCTGGCTCATCAAAAACCAACATGCGACCACGTTGAAACTCGTTAAACCAATTTCTGACGGTCGCCATCGAAGGAGAAGAGTCACATAGCATCCAAGCGCTCTTTGATTTCGCTGCGCGATTTCCCTTCGAAAAACAAACATCGAATCACAGACGACATTGCTCTTTTTCCATTTTTCTAAAATCCGCGGACACGCCCGCTTCCACACGCGGTCAAAACAAAACTACGAGTCTGATTCGGCTGAAATTTTGACGGTAGCCGTCTAGTCTACTAGCATGTACTACACTACACGATAGTAAATTTCGCTTGCGATAGTGGCGCCATCAGGCGGTGAGGCTAAGTACTTATCGGACCGCACTCGTAAATTAAAACTCGTTTTGCATTCCAGGTAGTGTAGAAACACTGGTGTTAAGGGATGCAAAAAAGATATATGAATTCATGATAAATGTATTAATTTATTAATTAACGCGTCAACGCGGTAACTAAAACTTGTTGGTAAATGCAATTTTCGTGGTGTTTTTAGATTACGTTAAAAAATTGTCATTGATTTAGAAGTGTTTTTTTTTTCTCTTATTTTCGCTTTAGTGATTCGTAAGATGTTAGAGAATGAATTTCCTGGGGCATAGCATTAAAAATCGTTATTGACGATCTAATCGGATCTCTCAATATTCTGTGTACGCAGATGGTGTTCTGTAGTTCCCAGCATTTCTAGTACTGTAGCTGTAAACCACTCTATTTAGTGTCAGAGAAAGGGATATATTGTTTTTCTTGTTGACAATTTTCCAAATTGTCTTCACTTTCTCCAGAACAATAATTTTTTCTAGTTGTACAATAATTTACCAGCTAATTGATAGACAGTGATTTGTGTCTTCTATTTGGATTATATCCAACTTTTCATTTTCTATTCTTGTTAATCGCACTCAAAATATGCAAAAAAGAAACAACCCATTTCTGTACAACTGCATAATCAATTCAAATTACTCGTAATTGATTGTCATTGACCTTGGTTTGCTAAAAAAAATAACATTATGCTTTAATTAAGCAAACATGGGCAAATTAAGTGAAATTTTTCCCAGTTTTAGAGTTGAGACACTCACTCGCTGCCATAATCGATTGAGGGGTACGTATCGAACAAGTGTTTGCCGAATGCACTGCATTGGGTTACCTGAATTACACCCAATTCATAGATAAGAACTTCGCCGGCTTTTTTGTTTATTTTATCACCTAACTCTTGTTTGATTGTTGACAAAACTAAACATTGGTTGGCTGGTGATAGGGAAAGTGATGTTCAAGTTTGTTTTGTTTTGTTTTTTGTATGTTTAGCACTGATAAGAGATCGATATCTTGATTTCCGATTTAGTAAACATTAAGACTTACGCGGGGTCGGATAACAAACGCCCCCATGTGAGAGCATCATGCTGGCTGTGATTTAACCCTTAAACGTGGATAATATCTTCCCATATCACACATTCACATTAGAGAACTCGATGCTATCTATAAAAAGGCGTGGTATTAGAATGGTTGTGAGAATTCGCTCTCTGCATGAGTGTGAATGGAAATTGGAAAGCACTCTTTATCTATTCTGCACCTGTTCCCCCTTAGCTGAAAGGAGTTACGAAATTAATTCTCAAGTCTTCGTAGGACTCAACGCCCAAGGCTCGAGAGTCACGATGACGATAGAATCTAAAAGACATGTTCACTAGTCGGCTTAGTCGCTCGTTAAACAACTAACAATGTGTCAAGGGGAACAATTTTGACCCTGGAGGTAGAGCTGCGACATCGACCCGAAACATCGATGCTTCAAATAACAAACATCAAGTGAATTTTTGCATTCTTCGTCGATCCAGTCATTTCGTGCTCGCCGGGCTTAGGTTAGGTTACGTTAAAGGGCTGCCATGATTACCACGGCACGCATAGACCACGTCTGGGTCCTTTGTGATACCTCACGGGTTCGGGGCATAGTCCTATGCCCCGAACCAGCCTGAGCATACGATAAAACGTTGGAGCTGGCTAATATCGCCGTTTTCCAAGTCTCCCAGCTCGGCAAAGAAGTATGCTTCAAGAGTTGACCTCTTCATGCCCCCTAAGCCCGGACATCCACAGAGAAGATGAAATATACTCTCCTCCTCGTTCCCACATCATCATCATCATCGTAGCGCGACAGCCCGACGTCGGGCCTTGGCCGCCTGGATCATTGTCCTCCAATTATCTCGGTCACGTGACCGCGTCCTCCAATTTTGGGAGCCCAGCAGCTGCGTGGCGTCCACACCTACTGAGCTCTCCCAACGAGATCTCGGTCGTCCTCGCAGTCTCGCTCCGTCGACTCGTTCTGCATTCATTACTCTCTTAGGCATGCGATCATCGTCCAACCTTTTGTACATGCCCTGCCCATTGAAGTCGTTGTAGTTTGACGATTTTCGAGACTTGCAGCTCATCGTACATTTCATACAACTCATGGTTGTACCGGATGCGCCATCCATCTCGATCGCAAACAGCCCCGAAAATTCGCCGTAGAACCTTACGTTCGAAAGTGTCTAGCATGTTTTCGGAGGCTTGAGTTAGGGTCCATGCTTCGCAGCCATAGCATAGCACTGGTCGTATAATGGTTTTGTACACGCGGAGCTTCGTGTTTCTGTGCACATGTTTCGATTTCATTATGGGGAGAACCGAGAAAAAAGTCTTATTAGCTAACTGTATCCATCGCTTGATTTCGTCAGTTTCGTTGGCGTCCCTTGACAGGTTGCAACCCAGGTAGATGAAGTTGTTGACGAACTCGATGTTGAGGTCCCCCACGTTGATGCTCGGTTGTGCAGGTGTCCTTGTCACCGATTGCTTCATTATTTTAGTTTTACCCTCGTTAATACGTAATCCAACTTCCTTTGCAGCGGTATCGGGCGTATGCAGAAGTTCTTCTGCGTCAGCCAATCTTCGGGACATGATGTTGATGTCGTCGGCGTACGCTGTTAATTGTGTCGACTTGATGAGCAGCGTCTTGCTGTTGTCCATATTCATGGCCCGAATAACGTATTCCAGTGCTAGGTTGAAGAGCGTCGGTGCCAGTCCATCGCCCTGTTTCAAACCAGTGCGTGTTTCAAATAGATCAGTAAGTCTATTCTGGATCCTGACTTGTGAGACGGAGTTGGTCATCGTCATCTTTGTCAGTCGCACTAATTTTGCTGGTATACCAAATTGCAGCATGATGTTGTACAGTACTCCACGATCGATACTGTCGTATGCCTGCTTGAAGTCGACAAAGATTTGGTATACGTTTACGTTGTATTCTCAGCACCTCTGGAGTATCAGTTTGACTGAGAAGAGCTGATCGGTTGTGGAGCGACCAGGTCTGAAACCGCTTTGATATTCGCCAATGACTCGTTCTGCGTACGGTTTTATTCTATTTTCCAGAATTTTCGTCAAAATTTTATAGGACGTACAAACTAGTGAGATGCCCCTGTAATTCTCACACCGCAATTTTTCTCCCTTTTTATGGATTGGACAGATGATGCTTCTGCGCCAGTCGTCTGGGATCTCCTCGTTCTCCCATACTCGCAGGAGTAATTGATGTATGGCATCAACTAGACTCGTTCCACCGAATCTTAGCAGTTCAGCTGGGATCTCGTCAGCGCCCGGCGCTTTATTTCGTTTTAGTGACTGCAACGCGAGATCAACTTCCTCTACTGTCGGGGGTTGAATGGGTGGGCCTAGATCAACAATATCATCGAGAGCTTCCTGTGTGGGGATGTTAGATGGTCGGTTTAGAAGCTCTTCAAAATAAGAGGCCCATCGTTTGTTAATACCATCGGTGTCGCTGATGATGTTTCCATCCTTGTCCTTACAAAGGCTAGTCCTGGGTTGGTAGCCGTTCTTAATTGTATTTACTAGTTTGTACGCTTGTCTGGTGTTCCTATTAGCTAAGTTTTCGTTTATGTTCAGCAACTGCTCGTCAAAGTATTTACGTTTCTTACGTCTAATTATTCAATTCGATATTCGCCGTAGCTCGTCATATTTTTCTCTTCTGGCTCTGGTTCCTCGTTGAATCCATTGTCTGTAGGCCTCGTTTTTCGCGTCAAGTGAATTTTCGCATTCTTCGTCGTACCAGTCATTTCGCGCTCGCCGGGCTTTATATCCCACGACCTTCTCTGTGACATCCTTGATGGTACCCTTGAGTTCTTCCCAGAACCCATGGACGCCTGTATTGCTGATGTTGTGTAGCATAGGTGATAGTTTTTCCTCAAGGGCGGTAGTATACGCCACCGCTGTAGCATCACTCAAGAGCTTATCAACCGCAAAGATTTTGGGAGGGCTGATTCTTGACTGGTGCACTGAGGAGATTCTACATCTGTAGGTCGTCTTCACCAAGTGATGATCTGAGTCGCAGTTTGCTCCTCGATAGGAGCGGACATCCATGACACTAGACGCCCATCTCCTGCAAATGAGGACGTGGTCAATTTGGTTGACGGTATGTGCGTCTGGAGACTTCCAGGTCTGCTTGTGAATGCGTCGATGCGGGAAACACGTAAAGCTTACGACTAGATTCCTGCTGCAGGCGAAGTCGATAAGTCGCTGGCCGTTATCGTTACATTCTTCATGGAGGCTGTGGCCTCCAGAGGTCCCCCGATGCCAACTTTCATTCCCGACTTTCGCGTTAAAGTCTCCCAGCAGCAATTTGACGTCGTTTGTTGGAAGTGAGTCGAAGAGAGTTTCAAGGCGGGCGTAGAACTCGTCTTTTACTGCGTCTTCTTTAACTTCAGTGGGGGCATGCACATTGATGAGCCAGAGATTGAAGAATCGAGTCTTGATGCGAATCGCACACAGCCGTTCATTTATGGGTTTGAAGTCAGTAATATGCGGTTTGAGGTGATTGTCCACTATAAATGCTACTCCAAACTCCTTGCGGCCCGATGGTTTGCCACTTGTAAAAATTGTGTGCGATTTCTTGTCATTAATCTCGCTGCCAAGCCAATTTGTTTCCTGGACTGCAGTAATGCTCAGTTTGTACTTTTCGACCTGTTGAAGGAGGGCCTTCTCGGCCCCCGGTTTGCTCAGGGAGCGTACATTCCAGGATCCGAAAGAATAATCCTTTATTCGTTTGCGTGGTCGTCGTTGTTGATCCGTCCAATCCGAGGCTTTTGTTCCAGGTTTCTTGACATGGAGTGGTTTTTACAAGGACGAGTTGTCAGCACGTCGCTTAACCCCATTCGGGGGATGGCCTCGGAGATAGCTGCTTCAGATGGTTTAATAAACGTGCTGGAGCCCACACAACTATGTAGCAGGTCCAACTACGCAAGTCATTCCATCCTACTAGACCTGAGACGCTTAGGGGGTTGTCAGCCATTCAGGCTACAGCTATCTGCCTTTTCCAAACTGTCTTACCGCTAAGACATTGGCCGTCAGCGAATTGATACACTGCCGTTACCAGGGGGCGCCCACGTGGAGGACTATGGAAAAGGTCTTTGCCCCCTCGTTCCCACAGCTTCTGCAGAAATCGTTATATGGAAGCCTTCTGGCGTGCTCCCCGATTGGACAATGTCCGGTGACAACGCCCACAACAGCTGTCAGCACATCGCTTACCCCCCATTAAGGGGTGGCTTCGGAGATAGCTGCCTCAGATGGTTTAATAAACGTGCTGGAGTTCACACAACTATGTTGCAGGTTCAACTACACAAGTCATTCCACCCTACTGAACCTGAGACACTTATGTGTTGGTCAGCCATTCAGAAGACTTAGCCGTCAGCGGTTTGCCCACTGCTATTACCAAGGGGCGCCCACTAGGGGGACTACGGAAAAGGTCTTTAAGCCCCCTAAAAAAAAAAAAAAGTTATGTTTTAAAAAATGTTTCAAAAAATAGTGTCGCTAGTTCCCCGCACTACAATTGTTTGGGGCAACGAGGTGGCATAAAGCCCGCCCACCCCCATATAGTACACAGCATACTCGTATAAAATAGCTCTTCACAGCTATTATTACATTAAAGACACACAAAAAAAAAAATTTTTACAGTTTTAAATTTATAGTGAACAATTAACTTGATTTTTGTTTTGCAATTTTAGAAAAAACTAAAACCCATTTGATCGTCGTCGTCATATCCTTTTTGATTATAGTAGGATGTCGAGATAATTCCTGATATTTTGCTAATTTTCTGAAATCGGAAAAAGAAATGGATCATATGTGAACAACGAGGAATTAAAGGAATTAAATTAAAGTCGGATTAAACCTACCGAGTAAAACCCGTCCATCTCTTCCGGTGAATTCCTCTTTCTTTTTAACGGCTTCCTCTCATTTGCTCCTTCAGGTGTCTGTACGCTGTACGCTCGAACAATACGTGTTGTTCGGGTAAGCGTTGTCTTAAGCTGATAATGAAAATATTTACCTTTTATTAACTGTTTTTATTAGATATAAAAATAGACCCACTCACCACAGTAGATGAAATTCTATATTGCTCAGTCGTCCTTGTATTCTTAATAAATTCAAAAGGAGCTTCGTTTCCGAGCGGTGACAAGTATCTCTCATCCATATTTACATCATATACTTCTCCCATTGCGAAGCGGCTTGATAAGCTCTGCTTTTCGAAAAGGAGCGAGGACATCTCGTTCAAATTTTCATTATACTCGTAGGCGTCACCCATTGGAAGGGGGCTTGGTGGAGGCAAATTTCTAAGCGGTGAAAAGAAATCATCGTTCATATTGCCTCCTTCCATTGTGAGAGGGTGTGGTGAATCCAGAAGGGGTGTCAATAATATCCGGATTGTATTGCCATCATATGCTCTCCCCATTACAAGCGGACTTGATGACCAGTGCATTGTTGGTGTATGTCTGGATCGCGGAGGAGTAGGAATAACCTCCACTGAAGACGTTTGAATAGTAGTTGGACTAATTTGGGCCAACTGGGTGGGTATCAATCCATTTGAGTTTAATGGCCATGGGCTGAAAATGGGATACGTCACTTTTCCATTCTTATTGTTAGTCTCTTTCAAAGTATTTTTCCAAACACTCGAACTTTCCATATTCCCGTCAGTGATGTTCATAGAATTTTGGAAATTGTCCTGCCGGAATAGAAACACCGAGCTGTCGTCATGATTTTTGCCTGAACAATCCAGAGAACACGGAGTCAACGGAATTGGTAATTTTAATGGCTTTTTCGTCATAGAAAAATGATCGTCCTCTGTATCGGTCAATGTATTCAATTCTTCGGAGATCTTTCTGTATAGAGACCCACTATTACCGCAAAATTTTGCAAGACACGAGGTCACTTCGGCATTGACTTCTCTATAGTAACTTTTACGGAATTCTTCTTTGTTTAGAAACGATCTTGTGGTATTTTGAAAAACTGCCTCTCCCGATCCGCTGAATCTCGCGTTGAATTGAAACGAGTTTCCTGCACGTGGAAATGTAGGACGAAATTGTAAAACGTGTAGTTGTAAATCTTTTTCATGGCAACATGGTTGAAAGTTGGATGGATAAGGTTGCATTTTCCAGCCGTTACGTCGAATTGCTATCATTTCATGGTTGGATGGTCGGAAAAAACTGGCGCGCTGAGTGTTGCACCAACCAAAGGGAACCTTAAAATTCATTACAATAAAAGGAAACACTTTTGAGACTATTAGTAGACAAGTTTTTCACTTTTTAGAAAATTCAAGTTCACTTTTACTGGAAACCGGAAATGGTTGATGTATGACGTCCGGAAGAAAAGAAAAGTTTTATGGGATAAACACGATTTTTTGGTTATGTGTGCCATAAATGAAAACTGTTGCGGCCAACCTACTAGTTGCGGACGGCATGATGACAAATAGAAAAATATTGAAATCGCATCAATTTGGTCCAGGAAATCGTGAAAAATGTACTTTCGTAAGAACTTGTGAAAGCATTTTATCAACCTAATAAAACCACTCAGTTAATGGAAAGAGAACGCACATTTGGTGCATAGTTCAACAGAAATCTATGAAGAAGGCTTCAAGATCGATGAGGATAATACAGTTCGGAGTTTTCTCTGATAATGTCTCTTTCAGTCTCGTTGAATACTACAATATTTTTCAGACCAAGGGTACGGTGACTATGGAAGCTCTGACCTGGCTGGGGTGTCACGTGATGTGACCTAGAGATTGTAATGGATGGTTGGACGGTGGCCTAAGGTAGCATAGTGACCGTGAAGGTCGGGCCGTGCCATTTGGCGAAGAAAACGGCTCCTCAACGAGCTAAGCAGCGGGCTACGCTTGCTGTAGCTCAGTTGGGGAGACGTGGGCGGTATTTTCGCCGCTCGTTGCGCCTGTCCTTTACGTATTAAAAACAATTCATAGGCCTGGGGAAGACAACACAAACAGGGGAGGTAAAAATTGAGAGTTATACAATAAAAAAATGAGGCGATAAGGATGGAATGGTTGGCGGACGGCGCAGATTTCCTCGCGTTCGCATCAGGGCCCAGGCGTAATGGGACCCTCGGCCTTTGGTTTCGTACCACCGACAGATCCTTACTCATCAGGTGCTGCCATAGATCTGCCGGTGGAAGCAGCACTACCAGGATATGGTCCATTAAAGGTAGTTCATTAAAGTTCTTTCCATAAGTAATGAACGAATTTCAGATTTAAAAATTTGAATTAAACTATGGATGCTTCTATGGCGGCTATTGCACTATAAAAGTTCTTTTACAAATATCTTTTATGAACGATATTTGAAAAGAACTTTTACGAATAATATTAGCCGCCTAAAGGGGAAGGTGCGGAAGATTGTAAGAATTGTACTTGAAACAAGCAATATTCATGTCGCAAATCTTCTCTTAGCTTAGGCGGCTATTACACTATAAAAGTTATTTCATAATATCTTTTATAAAAGATATTTGTAAAGGAACTTTTATAGTGTAATAGCCGCCTAGCCCGGATTGCAGAAATGCTCAAGTTCTTCATTCTGATCAACACGATTGATTATTGTCTTATCATGTTGCTGAGCTTTGTTTAACATTCTATTACCACATCGATAAGGCCCGGCATATTAAAGAGAATGACGAAGAGCGCCTTCTCAGCCGAGAAGATAAGATTCAATACGCATTTATGTGTGGTATGTTTATATATTGTACATATATCGAGTGTCTCCAAGCCCTGTAAGTATATTCCGTCAAGTATACCAATTTACTTTCAATTAGAATCGAAGTGATAGACGGTCGTGTAAAATTTGCAATCATCAAACACTCCATTACTCTTCTTCTCCGTTCCGCTGGTCTTGGCAGTTTCTTATAAAAGTATATAAAGACCGGCTTTTTGTCTAATTCATCAAACTTTCCTTTCGAGGAAGTGGCTTAGTCGACCGGGACAATTAAAGCGTGATGAAGGTTTGTGCGTTTGTTGCAGTTGTACTGCTGGGACTGGCAACGGTCTATTGTAAGTAATATAGTACTATCTAGACTAAATTGATTGTATTAACAGTTTACTAATTTCTATTAAAATTCGTGTAACAGCGTTGCCCTGTGCCCAGAAATCGTTCTCAGATGGCATTGTGTGTGTTTGCAATGCAACTTATTGCGATACTCTGGAAGACATTACACCAGCCGGAATCAATGATTTTGTTGCCGTATCATCCAGCAAGGTGAGTAATACGAATGCACTTAATCAGCTATGGAGTGTGTAATTATTAGGCGCGTCCGATTCAACGGCATCAATTCCCATTCATGATCGGTACTTAATCCAGGTATTGATGAGGGCCACAGCCATCGGTTCTACTTCACAAGCATGTTCGCCTCTGTCTTCTAGGCATACCATTGAGGCATATGCTGAGTTATGCCTGAAGTAATGCTATTCTGGGCTATTAACAGGAGTATGAACTACTCAGAACAGCTTTGTCTACCACCTTTAGTACATTATAGCGCTTTTGCGGAATGCCAATCTAAACTTTCAAGAAACTCCTCAGAGACAGGGAAGGCTACCGCTCATTGGGATAACCAACCAGGGCAAGCTAAGCTGTTCAAGGCAGATCGAGTGACCAGAACAAGGTCAGAACCATCTGTAGTCTACTAATTGGACGGTCATGCCTATGAGACCGAATCATGGGAATTGTATTTGACTCGGGCTCTCGTTTCTGCGGAGAAGATACCGAGACATGGGTCGTGGTCCCAAAACACCAAAATCGGGAACGTGGTCCAGTTCCGACCCAGACCCAGGTCCATGGATCATAAGTTGTCTCAGAAACGGTTATGATTCATCCAGATCCATCGGCTGTCAAACATTCGAATTGAATTTGTTCTCTGCGAATACTGCTACTTCCACGTATTCACAAAAAATGACCACCACACAATTCACACGCGGCAGAGATTAAAAATTGGCGATCGCATAGCTAAAGACAACCACAACACCTGAAAATACGTCCCCAGGTATCAGCTGTGAGCTGTCAGAATAGCTGGGATAACATGGACCACTAATGGATCGGAAAAAAACTATGATCCGAAAAAATGACGTTACCTGGAACACGTTCCATTCTACGGGAACCGCACCGGACAGTGTTTTTATGAAAACTGATCCGTCGTAGAAACTCGCCCACTGAATCAGTCTCACCGAACCTCCTAGCAAATTTATAAGCTCGATCAAACTTGATCACTGGGCTAACAGACTAAAAGCTATAGCACAATTGCACAATGCTCCGACCTTCGGGGTTGAACGCCCACTTTACAATGTAATCTAACCACGCATATTTTTTTTAATGGTAATCGTAATCGTTCTGATCATGATTTTCTGCAAATAAATAATAATTTAATTTTAAATATATATTTATTCTTGTTAAACAGGATGGCATGAGATTCGCTGTATCCAAAGGTCAATTTGCCGGTTCTGCCCGAAATGCAATTGAATACGATCGTAACGAGCCCCGTGTCATTCTCCGACATAAGAGAAGTCTCTGGGACACAATCGTTGGAGTTTTCCAAAGTAAGTACCGTCACTAAACAAGTGAACATATACATATATCAGCAGAAAACCTGGTTTTGGGCGTTTTCCCCTAGGAAAATCATAATTTCAGAAAAAAAATACTATCCTTGAAATTAACAGAAGCCATCATTGGACAGACAAGGCGAATTGATTAAATTATTTTACTTTAGCTGTTTGTCAAAGATGATATATCTGAAAACTTCGCATTCATCAACCATTGCGCCGCGCTGCCATGGATGGCTAACCCTTTTGGTTCGGTAAAGGGATACATCCATTGCCTTTTTTCCTTGATATGACCTTAAAAAAGCAAATGAAGGATGAGCTACAATAGAAGCAAACTGGTCAGTTATATTGACTTTAGAAACCTGTAGATTGACTCAAAACCTACATATTTTGTAACTCAAACTCTTGCCTTGGTCTGAGCTCCATTTCAGGCCTAAAACCCTCCGAGGAGCTAAATTTAAACGTGGCTGCTTTTGGGTTGATTTCAAAAATGTATGAAAAACATGAAAGGTTTTTGAAAGTACTTGGGACTGACCTGACCCCAGGGTCTTTGAACTATATCAATAGCTTTCTAACGAGCGTTGGTTTGACTTGAAACCATTTACCACAAAAAAATGCCTCCCTGAAGGCATCTCTGCGTTGATCTGATGCTTTTTAGTTACTGTAGCTGAAGCTATATTTTTGGTAACTCTCTGGTTCGGACGAGTGTCTTATCTTGACCAAAGCCGCATGCTCAAAGTTTAACCTCTCGGAGGACATCACGAATTGATCTTGTGATTTGGACCTTTGGCAGTATGCAGACTGACATTATATTTTTGTATCCAGAATTTCGTAAGTACAAGCAGAAATAGATGCACAACGAATATCGAAAATGTTCAAAACATTCTCGTAAAAGTGAAGAATCATGTGGACGATCGAGAAGAGCTGAGTGGACTCCGTTGACGAATTCAAAGAAAACTGTTCAGATTTCTCTGATATTTTGGGCCAGAGAAGCCAAATCCCACTGGGGATAAACAGGTTTATAAGACAAAAAAAAACTAAGTTCATTCATAGGAAAAGCTTTAGCTTCCCCTTTCCTCAACTAACCACAAACTGAAAATATTTTTCTTTGTCAACATTTCCACAAAATAATCAACTAACCTCATATCTTTGCAATAGGCAAAGATGCCACCATCAAGGTCGATCGTTCCTCGACCAGTCAAAGTATCGTTGGTTTCGGTGGTGCCTTTACCGGAGCCGTATCCTGGAATTTGGACCAATTGAGTCCGGCACTGCAACAGCAAGTCTACAAGTAAGTAAACGGTAAAATCAAATCAGCAATCACCTTTATCTCAGACCGATCCGTTTTTCCACTGTAAAGGTCCTACTACTCCAAAGACGCCGGTATCGCTTTCAACATGATGCGTCTTCCCATTGGAGGCTGTGATTTTGATTTCGCTCCATGGGCCTACAACGAGTACCCCGTCAACGATGCAAGTTTGAGCAACTTCACCAAACTTGACCCACGCGATGTTAAGAAGATTGAACAAATAAAACAATTGATGCAAACCGCTAGCATTGATGACATCAAATTCTACGGTACGGCCTGGAGCCCGCCACCATGGATGAAGACCAACAACGCATGGACCGGAGCAAGTGCCTTGAAACCAGAATACTATCAAACCTGGGCTAACTATCATTTGAAGTAAGTGCATTTGATCGAAACGATTATAGACTGAAATCCTGAATTTTCGATGTTTTCAGATGGTTGGAATTGATGGAAGAAGCTGGCTTGAATTTCTGGGGAATTTCAACTGGCAATGAACCACTCAATGGGGTTGTTAGTTTCCTGTTTGTAAAATTCATGAGTTTGGGATGGACTCCACAAGATCAGGTTTGTATTTGGTTTTCTACTTGGTAGTCTGTTCCTTCAGCACATGTTTTTACTTTTCCCATAATCAGGCCAAATGGGTTGCTGAAAACTATGGTCCGACTCTACGTAAATCCAAATTCAAGGATATCGTCCTTATGGGACCTGAAGATCAACGAATCACCCTTCCCAACTGGCTCGATACCGTAAGTGGCTGCAATGTTTAACATCCTTTGAATAATTGTTAACAAATTACTCTCAACTATAGATGGAGAACACCGTCAAGGGATCGACCGACTTTTTGGATGGCATCTCAATGCATTGGTACATGGACTCATTGATCCCGGTCAACCGTTTGGATGAATCTCACGATCAATTTAAAGACAAGATCATGATCAACACCGAATCGTGTGTTGGCAGCGGTCCATTGGAACAGCACAAACCAATCTTGGGAGATTGGGATCGAGCTGAACAGTACTTTGACGATTACATGTCCGATTTCCAGAACTTCCTTCAGGGGTGGATTGATTGGAACTTGATTTTGGACGAACAAGGTGGCCCGAATTACGTTCAAAACTATGTTGATGCTCCGATTATTAGGAATGATGGTAGGTTACTTGGATTTATGCAGACAATCTAAACTATAATAATTTTTATTACAGATGGAACTGAAGTATATAAGCAGCCTTTGTACTATGCTATCGGGCACTTCTCACGCTTTATGGAACCCGGCTCGGTTCGTGTTGAAGCCACAAGCTCCGAAAGTACTGTTAAGACGATTGCTTTCAAACGTCTTGACGGAAGTATTGCCTTGATTGTTTACAACAGCAAGGCGTCGACGGTTAACTTGGAAGTCGAGGATTCGGTGCGTGGAAAGATTAAGTTGACTCTTCCACAAAAGTCGATCCATTCTATTGTTTACAATTAAATTGCAAAATATACAATAAAGACCAAAGTAAAATTTAAAGATTTTAATTTCAACATGTGCTTGATAGGTTCTGCGAATTCTGGAGCCAATTACGGAATTACGGAAAGAATGTGACCTCTTTGAGTTATGGGCTCTATTCGCTATAACAGAACCTTATAACCTAAGAATAGTGAATTATCATGTAAATGGATTCAATCAAATTCCGGACATCCGTCCCTGATCCTCCGATTCATCCTAAATAAGTATTGATACGTACACCGTCCGCCTCTGTCTAGGCGAGGCTCAAGGTCCAAAACTCGCATCCGCGGCACAACACATCGTGCTTTTCATCAAAACGAACGTGAAATCTGTACTTTGTAACACTAATCGCCTTAACATGTTCCACTCAATCCAAGAGCGAGAACTGATCTTGATCGACTTCCATTTTTTCGTCCAAAACAAGAAATCCTTTTAACACTTCAAACCTCGTCTCATTAACACTTAAAACACACACGAGAATTACATTAGCCATCATCAACTTTCGTGTGTCCTCTCAAGAGGTCCTCAAGTGTTAATGAATCAATTGCATTCCCTGGAGTGCCAAATAGTTCAGTATGCATCTGAACTAAGTACTCGCAAATACATCATACGAGTTTACGTAGCACTTCAAACAATCTGCCGAATTCGGTTGATCCTGGCCCGTACGTGTGGCGTTTCTTCACTCATCCGTTCATGTGTTTTCTGAGGACTTGTGAACACTCTTATTTTGACAAGACCCTAATTTTCGTGTAGAATGTGCGTGATTTACGCGTTTCGGATACTTAGACAAAATATGGCTATTAAAGATACATGTATACGGATGCACAGGATCGCGTATAGTATCTGAAATTCGATGCAAGTATGCTATGGAATTCATCCATAAAATTCTCGTTGAATTTCAAAAGATCGGTCGACCTAAAACAAAATCCACCCCCGGATGTAACCTTTTAGCAAAATATGTAAGTTATGTCCATATATATGAAGTTGAGGATGTTTTTAGATGCGCCTGGGTGCTACTTGAGAAGTACTCGTAGAAGCAAAACGAGTATTTTAGATAGTTTATTGCAGTGGACTACTGTGGTATTTTGATCCTGGAAATGTGAATGTCGATAATATTTTGATATTTTAACGCCTAGTACGCAATGCGATTCTTTAAATAGATTCTTTTCCGTCCCGCCGCGCCAGACTCTTGCCTGCCTCGACCCATTGTCGCTGTGAATTTTGAATGTATTTTCTGCATTCAGTTCAGTCAGTTGGTGATAATAGCCTTATAAGTAAAAATGAGTAATTTGGGTGAAACAAATAAAAAAGTTAGTGCGGAAAGCAGGGAGAAAAATGGAGTAAAACTGGTTTGAACACGGTGAAATATACCGTTGGTCCAGTCGATAACCGAATTCGCTGCCACCGTACCGAGATCAGGGTCACCCACAAATCGAATTTGGTTAATATGGACTACGGGAAGCGTAAATTTTTTAGTAGTCCACAGATCTTTAAATTAAAAGAAAAATCGCCTTAATTTCTGCTAGTCTGAGATGCTTTATAAAATATGAACACATAAACCATGCTTTCCTCTCCAATTAATCAAAGAATTTTAATCCTTCTCCGTTCGCCCCTGGAGGTCTGGACTGGACGCCTGTGCAGCGAGACAACACACACGCTACGGTATACCTCTCCGGCATACCTGCACAGGCATACCTCAAGGTATACCGAAACGTATATGGCCGGCTTAAGTAAGCGCACCATCAAGAATGGAGGAACAAGACTTGCATGCTCGAATACAAACCTGACGTCCAGAACTGCTCTGCCATCCTCGCATAGCTAGACTCTGGCTCGCTAGCGAATATGCAATTTTAATTTAACGCACAAACAGTGGAGGAAAGTTCTTTGGACCGATGAATGCAGAGCACTCTTAAGAGCTCCAGATGGTCGCGAACGTGTATGGAGAAAGCACGAAGGGCGCTTTCTACCTATCACCACTAGGCAAACCGTCAATTTCCATTATGGATCTGTTATTGTTTGGGGAGGCATAAGTGCAGACGCAAGGCACGTACAGAGCTACACTGAAAAAAAAATAATGTTCATAATATCAATGAATAGCGTTCATAAAGATATTTTCATTGTGGGTATGAACAATACATTGTCACAATGAAATTTTCATTATCTTAAATGTGTGATTTTATGAACTGTTCATAAAAACAATGTATTCAAATTCATAAAACTAGCCTTGCTTTTTTTTATCATTTAGGGATATTTTTTGGACGTTAATAAACTATATTTAGAAGATAACGACGTTTTTTCAATATCCAAATGCAGTCTAACGCTTACTTATTACAAAATTTTAAAAACAAAAAATACTCATCAATTATTGTTCTGCTTGCATTCTAATGATTTAGTTCATACGGCCAATAAATCCATTCATAGGAACAATGAACTAGTTTACAACAATAATGTACATATTCGTAAAAATGATGCACATGTTACTAAAAATAATGTACGTGTTCATAAAAATAAAAACATGTTCATAACGACAGTAAACTCGTTCATAACGATAACGAATAAGTTCATTATCTAAGTTAATGGTTTCAGATTCTCAAGAGACATGACCATTGTTCGTCTTGTCTTCTTTTCGTTAGTAAATAATCGACTGATAGTTTGATTTTATAGTGTTGTGTGGAAAAAAAATAACTGAAAAGTGAAGAAGTGATTTATAAGAGTGTGGTTGAGGTAAACAGC
The DNA here is from genome assembly GCA_964017055.1 of Chloromyia formosa. Taxonomy (NCBI): domain Eukaryota; kingdom Metazoa; phylum Arthropoda; class Insecta; order Diptera; family Stratiomyidae; genus Chloromyia; species Chloromyia formosa. The sequence goes on along the minus strand of OZ024813.1, from coordinate 14,018,367 downwards.
TTGTGAATTGTTACAACGAATACAATTCAAGGAAGCGTAGGAAGATTTTAATAAATATTATTGCTCAGCAATTTTTTGAAAATGACTTTAGTTTTTACACTTCTCATAAATTGGAGCACGAAACTTATTCAGATTTCCTTCTAAAACAAAGGCAAGAATTCTTGAAAATATTTACACTTCGATTTTGTTTAAACTATCTAAACATTGATATACATTTACTATAAAATAATAATAAAAATTCAATGTGTAGGAGTATTACCGAACTTCAAAAAGGAAGGTAGACTTTATAACAAGTTTGCCAACATGAATTCGACAGGGAAGTATTTTTCAAAGACACTGAGCGAAAATAAAAAGAAAAAATCCATTTGAATGATCGGCAGACATATGTAATTCGTTTCAGAAATTAATTTTTACTTTATCTTTTCAAGTGCCAGAAGATGACGCAGAAGTAATTAAGAGGTCATTGATGCACGACGTGGAAGGCATGCGTTAACTCTGGATTAAAAGATATCGAGGAGGCGACTTCATCTGGGGCTATTTTTGAAAAAAAAAAAAAATGGCCCCAATATAAAAAGCCGCAAAGTTTTCGACTGGTACATGACTTTTTTTTTGGTTTCATTTATGTTTTGAAATTAATACTTTCTTCCTGTTAGATTGACATCGATTTTTGACTATCGCCTATGCTACACAACATCAGCAACACAGACGTCTATGGGTTCTGGGAAGAACTCAAGGGTACCACCAAAAATATCGCAGAGAAGGTCGTGGGATATAAAGCCAGACGAGCGCGAAATTACTGGTTTGACGAAGAATGCAATAATTCACTTGACGCGAAAAACGATGCCTTTAGACAATGGATTCAACGAGGAACCAGAGCCAGAAGAGAAAAATGTGATGAACTACGGCGAATATCGAATAGAATAATTAGACGTAAGCAACGTAAATACTATGAGGAGCAGTTGCTGAATGTTGACGAAAACAGCTAATAGGAACACCAGACAACCGTATAAACTAGTCATTGTATCAGCTTAAATTATTTAGAAGATAATTTTTTTACCGAGATAATCTTTTATATTTATTTATTATTTTTATATTTTGAATAAAAACTTTATAACATTTCATGATGCAGAGGTTTATTTATTTATATTGAAAATCGTTCATAGCTTTTATGAACACATTCAAAATTTCATACATAATAGTAATAAAATAACATACATAATAGCAATGAAAAAAGTTGTTATATCAATAAACATGTTCAAACGCCCAACGAAAATGTTAGTACTCGCAATGTACGCGTTCATTGATTTTATGAACAACATTTATTAATTTTATGAACTGTGTTCATTCTTCCAATGAATCTTTCATTGTAAATTTCATTTCGTGATTTTTATGAACAGCGATACATTGCGACAATGAACGTGTTTATTGGTTGAAAAACTATGTATTTTTCATAAATATAACGAACTTTTTCATTGTATTTACGTACCTTTTTCGTTCAGTGTAGCAATTGTTGAAAGACGTCTGACTTCTGTGCGATAGGATGAAGAGATCCTTGAAGAACATGTCCTACCTTACGTATAACTTCATCGGTGGCGCAGAACTCCTTTTAATGCACGGTAACGCCTGACCTCACATAACACTATGCACGATCCTTTAGGAGGTTGGAATATTAAAACTGGAGTGGCCTAGACATGAATACTCTAGAATATGTTTGAAACGAGCTAAAAAAAAAATAAATTCGGATTCCAACCTTTCACAGACCCTTCATCAACTGAAAACCGCTCTGGTGATCGCCTGGGAAGAAATACCTCACGCTTGAGCCACATAGTCCGTGCCAGCGTTACTTTTCACATGCTACCTCATTTGTCTATTCTTCATTTCCCCTCTATGGGGACCCCCATTCTACACATTCCCATCAAATGTCACGTGTGTTGCTTCAGCCGTTTGTGAGATTGTCCTATGAACAGATCGACAAACAGACGGACATTTGACCAATTTTATATGGGTTTTTTTTTTCACTAAAAAAAAACCTTGTATCTGTATGTTTATACAGTACTTCCAATCAAATAGTAGTTAGTAAAGGAACGATACTATCGTATACCTCTAATAGCATTTCATATTCTCCTGAAAAGAAAAATGCTCCCAACAATCTTAATATCCCTGACTTCCTGCACAAATAATCAACAATTTCCTTGCACCACTCATTTCATTCATCCAAATATTCACTCATACTCGTATTTTAACAAATTTATCGCATCATATCCGAAACGTGTTATTTACGAAAAGTCCACGCTCGTCGTCGTCCCCAGGGATATCTTGCAGTGTGCGCAGAATGTCACTTAAATCACGCCTAAAATGACGGAGAAACGGAATCCCGACAAACCCAATACAAAAAGAAAATTATGTCGCTTACTTCTTAATATGCTTCTTTTTATTGACTTCTGTAAGTACCATAAGCCTCATCTGACTTAAATTTTGATTTTTTTTAGTTTATTTTCCGGCCTTGTGCCATATCTAGTTTAAAAGCGACCACCATGACGCGACGCGACGCGACGACACAGACACGACAAGGACTGCCGGATCGTCGAGCGTCTCCTTAATCCGAACAAAAACAAATTTCATTTACAATTTTATTTTTACACCTTTTGGCTTAACACTTAAGTACTAATCGTTACGAGAGCATCTTTTTTTTACGATCCTAGAATGTCATGAGCTGCACATCTTTATAGAGATTTCTTAGTTTGTAACGGGCAGCAGCACAACTACACGTACATATATCTTAAACTCTGCGTACGAGTATCTAATTTTAAAATTATTATGTATAACTTTGTATCCCGAGAATTTTTATTATTCGATAATTATGATCAGACTTTATGATAATTTATTGTATTGTGTCACGATAGTTTGTGACACTTCTTGCGCCTGACTGCATAGGTCTGACAATTAAATATTTTATCTATATACTCGTATACGTTACGTACGGGCATGTCTAAGAATAATTTTATGCATAAGTTAGAATCTACGCTAAAATTTTAATTATTAACAATAAATTATATGTTCAAAATTAGATTTAAGGCGATGGCACGCGAGAAGGAATTATGAATTTCGACAAAGTGTCGCCCAATCATTTGACTCGGTTCCAAGCAAAGTGGACGATCCTTTCAACTCATTGCGCTCGTGGGTCCGTACTTTTGTTGAATTGTTGTTAGTTGTTGTTGAAAGTGATTTGCATCCATTGACGATGGTGGCGTACTGTTAATGCTTTGCACTATTAAATTCAAACATTCGAGACTTGAACCATTGAGTGTGGAGGAAGGGCTGCTGTAATCTGTAAAATGGGAGTGGTATTAGGAAGCGTATATATTTCCTATGTATGTATTTGTAATTCTGAAATCAAATAAGGAATCAAAAATGTTGTAACAAATATTGTGGATCAAACTTCAGGTGGCCGTCGTTTTAACCATATAGTTGGGGAGCTAGTGGCCGTTTGGCAACGTTATAAGTACCCAAAGAAACGATCGTGAAAGTTCTAACATACTTTCGCGATCATTTCTTTGTAGTGCAGGAATACGAAAACGAGAAGTCTGGCAAGCCTCCGAGGGTGGGTTTGGCGGCCGTTTTTTAAGAGTTTTCTGGTGGTCTATAATTTTGTCTTAGAATGCTTTAGGCTGCGGTTAACCGTTTTCAAAATATATGAAAAAAAAACTAAAAAGGTTTTTTTTTTGTTGTTTTTCCGAGATTCTACCAAAAGTGCACTTCCTATTTACGAGCACTTTCGGTAGGATCTTCTCTGAACCCCACTACAAAAATAGAAAATAAAAAATATTCTGCATAATTAGTACCTTTTACAATACAAAGCGGAAAACTTGATAAAATGACATAATTTTAATGTCTTTTTTTTTTGCAAATTTTAACCCTCTACAGCCGTCAAACCCAGCCTCTGAGGCTTGCCAGACTTTTCATTTTAGTATTCCTGCATTACAAAGAAACGATCGTGAAAATTCAAACCTTGGTACTTATACCGTAACCGCGGTTACGAATGGACCGCTAGCTCCCCAACTAATAGCTTTATGCAGAACACCATTGTAACATGCGTGTCTGTTGGTTTTGCAGTTTATACGAACGCCATGCTAATAACAAATTTCATGGGGCATACAATTACCTGAAATTGGTGTATATCTGTCTGCATCCTTAGTGAACTGTTGCAGCTTTTCTCTCAAATAGCAGCCTGTGTACGAACTCTGTCAAACATAGTGAAAAAAAATTTGTTTAGTAATTTAGTTTGAAAATTTGAAAATAATAGAAAATTTATACTCAAATCTGAACTTTTTTTTTACCTTTCTACCATTTGATAAAAGAGAATAAAGCAAAAAATTTCGCTAGTGAGCAATCGTGGAGTACATTGAAATTGGATTAATTTCACAAATAATACACAATTACATCTCGCTTATCTCAAATTAAAAAGCTTACTTAGTTGTCAACAATTTCGTTCTTACGGTCTCCGTCGCAAATACCAAACGCAAACGGCGTGCCTAGCCAAACGCACACAATCATCATAAAACTGTAACCGCTTCTACGATCGTCGCCTGCGCAGCCGCGCCTAGCAATACCGGCCTTTATCATTTTCAACCCGCACGAAAAACTCACGCGATTCAATGCAGAAACCCCGGACAAAGCAATTTCATTTATCAATGACCAAAACCTAACGCCTGCTACAGACAATGGCCCATCGCTGTAAATTTATATCGTGAATCTGGGTATATCGCGGTTTATGGCGATTATCACTACCAGCAATTGGCTAATAATGGCTTTCAAAGTAATTTTCTGCCAAACGCCATCGCCACTCATCGATACACGATGACAAAGGCTTCAAATATTGCCAGTCATGACCCATTGTCTGTAGCAGGGATAAAAGCTAAAAGAACAATTGAAAGATCTCTCGCGCACAAAGCAATGGCTGCATTCATAAATCGTGCTCCGTGGCCGAGGTCGTTCGGTCAGAGCTCTACGATACTAATCTAGAGCTTGGAGTTCAAATCTCGACGAGATCAAAGCCTAACTTAAAGCACAGGCAAGGAAATCCCCCCGCCCCCTCCTCAAATTATTTTCAAACCAATTTTTCGTATAAACTAAAATGATGCATCGCTTGAAATATTGTTTGCTGGATGCATTTTTAATGTTTTTGGAATTATTGTTGCATAATTTGCTTAATCGCCAGTTTTGTCCAAGCATTTACCCTAGACTATAAGTCGGAAAATCCCCACCAAATGATTGCTCAGTCGTAGTCGAAGGAAAATGTCTCTTATACTATTTTTTAAGGAATTAGGAATAAGGAAAAATTGATTGGCGAATTTTACTGGAAAGAAAAAAACCCAAAGAAAATAACATAGGTCAACCAGTAGTAGTTGATCCGGAACGTTCTTTAGCACAGCTCTTAACCTTTTTTACATAGTTATACGGAAGTACCAAAGAACGCGCCGAATGCGATTGCCTACAGTATAACATATGAATGCATATTTAAAATTTTTCTTTAAGATACTCGTAGGTAAACATCACTTGCATAATGTATTCACAGTGGCCAATTATTGAATTCTTTATGCTCTAAGTATCTAAATATAGAGGACATTCTAATCAGAAGATAAATCGAAATTAGATAGGGACATGGAAGAAAGTAATTGCAAGAATGCTGCAATAAATGCAAATTGCAATCAAATGCGCTCGCGAATTTTCTATAATTGCATTGCTGATGTCAAAAGTTGACATGTAAATATTCGAATTGTTCAGATTTGTATCTTTACTGGGAGACACATCAGACATTTTGTGTGTTTTGATATTTGGAAATTCGATGTCTTGTGTAAGTGTGGTATTACCGCTCGGCTAAAAGATAAATATAGGCGCGTTCTTTTGCGAATCTAAACCTATACAGGTTAGAGACACGAGTATATTTAGGAAGGCGGGATGAAAATAAGATGCTTAGCGACTGTATAAAACTTTTACATACAGTAAAATCCAATTTAACCGTACTAAAGAGGTCAGCATCATCTCTGTTTACGAAATTTTTCGAAAAATCCGTGAGGCGACCGTGGAAAATGTCAAAATCAACCGAATTAATGTTAAAAATGTAAGAGTAGCGAACCCTAGAACCTAGTAAAATAAAAAACTACCTATGGGTACTATTACAAATCCCACAGCGTGTTAAGCATGTCAATAAACACCGCCTAAACGAATAAGAGGTGTTATGCTAGTAACTGCGCACCATCCGAAATTCATATGCTAACGAAATTTCAACAAGGCATTGTGTTAGAGATATTAACTCACTTATGCCCACTGGAGGAGTTAAGGCAATTTGTAAATGCAACACTCGCCACCACTGCAGTTTCAAGGAAGGGAGGCTGTGCCATAACCGTCCAAAATTGTGACTCACTTGAAGTCATAGACACAGTTGCCTTAGAATTCCCGGTGGCCAAAAGGCACCCAAGAGGACGAGCTACTACCACAGCAACTACCGCCAGAGCAGCTGATGCCGCGAAACGCGGTTAAAGGAGGCCGTTTCTCGCACCCAATCACCACACAAATACCACCACAAAACACACCACAACCACACCTCGACGGAAGCAAACTGGTATAATTTCTGTCAAAATGATATTTGAAGCAGTGTAGTCAGTCTTCCCAGGGAAACTCTGGTTGCCCAGTATAGTTACCAGTTTCAGTAAGCTTTAACACCGCACCGATTTGCCCATGCCGTCAGAATGGAGATGGCATTATGCAGCAAATCACTGACGACATCTGGAAACTTACCCGTGACGGGTCATCTGCATATGCAATAACTTCACACTCCTCCAGGTCCAGAAGCAGTCTGTTGACCGCTATTCCAGACACGAGGAGACAGTAGGGTTCCCCTACAAACACACCTGCACAACAGCGATTTCGCAATCATCGTTGAGTGGTGATGATCACAATGATCGCGAACATCGCTCGGCACAGACTTGTGTAACGGACGGTCTGGTGGGCATCCGAAGATGCCCGTGGGGACGGAGCCTTAGGTAGCATAATTACCGTGAAGGTCGGGTCGTGTTATCTGGCGAAGAAAAAGGCCCCTCAACGAGCTAAGCAGCGGCCTATGCTTGCTGAAGGTCAGTTCGAGAGATATGAGCGGGGTTTTCGCCGCTCGTTGCCCCTGTCCTTTACGTATTAACAAAAATTCATAGGCGTGGGGAAGACAATACAAACAAGGGAGGTAAAAATGGGGAATAAAAAAAAATGAGGCGATAAGGATGGAATGGTTGGCGGATGGCTCACTTGCCCTCGCGCTCGTATTGGGGTCCAGGTGTACTGGGACCCTCGGCCTCTGGTTTCGTACCACCGACATATCCTTACTCATCAGGTGCTGCCATAAATGTGCCGGTGGAAGCAGCACACCAGACTAGAATATGGTTCATTACACTTGTCAAATTTCTAAATGTACAATTAAATGTTCAACAACAACCATTAAACAACGCGTATTTCGGGCACCATGAAAAAAAACTACATGCATGACAGCGGCCGCGGTTATATTTACTCTTCTGCGAGAGATGATCGCCATAATTGTTCTAAGCAACAAGCGGCAAAAATCCCGCCCACATCTCCCGAACTGCCGCTACTCAGCATCTAGTCTAGAGGAAGAAGCCTTCGCTTCTTGGAACCATCGCTCCTTGATGGTCAGTTAGACCAACCTTCTCTGCTAAATCCCAAAATACCCCTTCAAGTGTAATAGTTTTGTATCCCTTGGGGAAATCACTTCCGAGAACGATAACCCTGAATCATTAAATCGTTTCACTAATCACAAAATGCTCTTCTCAAATACAAAATCGTATTGTGATTTTAATTTATGTCCTCTGGTCAACTATTCAAATTAATTCCCCATCGAAACAAACTGCGTTCGTATTACTTGTTGCCTTCGCCTTGCTCCACTATTTCATCTTGAAAATTCTCAGACGATCTCTTGTCTTTCACATGATATGCAATTAATCATTTGCGATGCACTTTGTCATTATTCATCTTCGCTGAACGTGTTGAAAATCTTCACTTGATATCGGGGAGACCACAAAAAGGATTTGGAACAAACAAAAAAAACTCAAATCTCGGTTGCAGTGACAATTCACTACTCAGTACTGTACTTACATAGTTGGATCGGCATATTCAGCCCATGTGTGTGCTTCAAGAAGTGAAAGAGCACAAAGAAAAAAAACTAGAAAATCTGGTGCAATAAATTTTAAGACTTTTGGTAGTGAAGGATTACTATAGTTTTAGATACAATAATTGCGTATAATAATGCATTAGATCCTTCCATTCTGGATAACAAATCGTTTATGACATAATAATCCATTTAGGGAGATACGTTTCCCGGAAAAGGATTTATGACGAAGGCTCAATGCAGTGCGGAGGAATAAAGAGATTACCGTACTCGTAGTTAAGTACAAGTTAGGGTACAAAAAAGAGGAAACTTCAATTATGTGCTTAATCCTGGCATCATACTCAGAATCAATTCAATTAATTTCAAAGATATAAGCTGACAATGTAAGCTCCACTAGTGGAAATACTGTATTGTGATGAAAACGGAAAAGTTAAGGAATGGACTAAAAGGATACAATATTCAATTGGGAGATTAATTTTGCATGGTAGGAAACCTGTTTTTCATGGGAAAATCGACCCAACAAAAAAATCGAATTCTCAGCGATCCTGGCTGACACTCCCAAACATTACATTGAAAACCAATAAAAACGGCAATATAAACTAAAATGCCCACTAATTGTTCTTGACATTCTCCCATTCAAATGTACTTCAATTCCAACCGCCCCATTTCGAATACTTCACAACTCGTCAAGATCACAATAATGATCCTAATATGTTAGCCATCAAACAGTGTGATAGGCCTTAAATTTAAAAGTCATGTAATGCACTTTTGTGGAAGCCCCATCTTCTATTCAATTGCTTTAGGACTTTTGAGTCGATCTATAAAATTCGTCTGAAACAAAAAAAATCAAAATAGTAAAAGACACACCGAATAAAAATCCGGTGGCATGGAGAACGATTGTGACAACATTTTTCGGAAATCTTTCCGATGTTCGACTTCAGATGACACTTTCAATATAAATCACGTCTTGTTTTGACTTTCTATTTCCTTCCACGGATGAATTCGTGCACGATCCTAGAAACCTGGATATATATACTATAGTATCTTGTGAATTGGTTCCATATCCATTCAGAGGTAAAGATATGCACGTGTCATTGGGGTGCAGTTGGGATTTTCGGGATTCCTATCGGTTGTATGTTTTAAGTATAAGGTAGTATCTCTATTTTTAGGACAAATATGTTTCTAAATAATTCAATTTTCAAACTGATGAATTCGCAGCTTTGAAAATAAATGATATGAAATGGTACGATGCATGTTCAGAATGTAAAATTTGGCTCGTAGTCTAATCGACTGGGCCTTGAAATCGACGCGATATCATTTTCCCAGCACACAATTCGAGTCATTCTACAACAGCAATAACAACTCGTTCGTCCTTGAATTATCTGCGACTCGAATTCCACATTAGTGTCACCATACACTGTCGAATTCGAACTCGATCTCGAAAATGGCACAAGTGGACTGATTTTCTTCACGTTTATGTGAAGTGTGTGTGTTTGTCGTGAGCTATTCAGTGGATATTTGTACCAGGTTCGTGTTCGAGTTCGACAGTGTATGCTAATTGCCTTGACCCCTCCACGGGCATGGGCGCGTCAACATCTCTAGCATTTCTGTGCCTTGATGACGTTTCGATAGCATATCTACTTTTCGGAAGTGCAGTTGCTAGCACCTCCTATCCGCGCCGTCTTTATACTGACAAGCTCGGAGCACTTTGAGAGTTTTATTAGTGCTCACAGGCAGTTTTCGATCGCGTCGAGATTTGAGCTCCGAGCTCTAGATTAGTATCGTAGAGTGGCGACCGAACAACCACGGCCAACGAGCGCGATACGACGCATCTCTCTGACGACTCGCTATCCGCGAAACACTCAATTTTTCCCGTTCCGAGAATATGGCATGGATTGCGTCGATTTCGACTCGAACCGTGTTCGGACCTCCAATTATTAAAGCTACGTTTTGCACAAAGCGATCATAGCTCCTGAATTATCACTAAGCGATCATCGCTGGGCGCTATTTTTTTTATATGAAGCTGTATTCCTCCGAGCGCTCATGGCTAAGGCGGCTATTACACTATAAAAGTTATTTTACAAATATCGTTTGTATAAGATATTTTCGAAGAACTTTTCTAGAGTAATAGCCGCCTAAGAAAAGATTTGCGACGTGAACGTTGCTTGTTTCAAGTGCTTTTCTTACATGCTTGCACACCTTCCCCCTTAGGCGGTTAATATCATTCATAAAAGTTCTTTCAAAATATCGTGAGTCAAAGATATTTGTAAAAGAACTTTTATAGTGTAATAGCCGCCTAAAGCAATATACTTTAAGTTTATAGCTCAGCTGAGCTATGTCAAAACGTACCTAAATCTATGTACATACATCGGAATGCGAAATAGCTCCGATTACCAGCAGCAGTCGCTCCGTTGTCGAATCGACCTGCTCCCACGAGCAGGGAAGGCCTAAAGTAAACCTCACATTATCAAATTTTTCTACAAATTTTTGAACAAAAACCTTAAACTCTGGAGTTTGGGTGAAATCATTAACCGCAAACACCTCTATTCTGGTCCGATGTTTTCGTTTTTGCTCAAAAATTTTGTACAAATATTTGCTAATGTGATGTGGATGCAAGAGTAATGAGCATCTTAAGAACAAATGAAATTATATATTTTATTACAAAGAAAGCGTGGGGCTCAACATATTAGACAGGTTCACCTCGAATATGTCATTCACAACCATGGAGGATATATACAATATGTATATTTACTCCATGTTCACAACCCTGGAGCCTTCAGATTAATAGTCCACTGAACACTAAACTAACGAGATGAACACGATTCTTTTCCTAATCGATATGGATCTCCCATAAATTTTTTTTAAGAACATTCAGCTGCGAAAAAACCGCGAAGGATAAAGCGAGAATCCCCTAGACCTGGGTTAACCCTAGTGATGCTACACAAACTACAAATTTACAACGGCTGTGTTATCATATGGCTTTATGCAACATACTACTGTCCGACAACTTTGCCTACTCCTACCAGGTTCGTGCTCGAGTTCGAGTTCGACAGTGTATGGTGATACTAATATACCATATACCAGTACCTTTATAAGGTCTAGGGTACAATAAGGCAGTCTGAATTTCCATTATTTTTATGATTTTCAAATTACCTACTGCACAGTCCCCACCCCAAAGATGAGATCCAATAAAACCAAATATATGTTCGTTCGTATATCCCCAAAAATATGAGTCTGTATATTCTTCATTATTCCTCCTATTCATTGGTACATATTTCACCACATCCATCATCCCCCTACAAATGACTCCATAATAGTCCCATTATTTTCTTGGCGATCTCGTCGCCTCACTCTGACAAAACAAACCGTGAACTATATCGAAGACAAAAAACTTGTCAGCGAAACAACTTGTTCTTAGATAATAAAATTTTAATTGTAAACAACTTGCTGAAAATTAAGTGGTCGTTCCATCTAAAAATATTTAAAGGCGATCAGAAGAAGTTAGCTTTGATCTTTCGAGGATTTATGGGGCGTTGGGTGAGGCCCTCATTACAAATATAATAAAGTGTCCATAAAAGATACTGATGATCAGCAAAGTCAATCGTCATCGTAAATGATTCCTGTCTATTCATGCTCGATATACTCGAAGGGATCAAAAGGCGGGAGAATTAAACTAAAGGCGAGTTTTTTTTTGACTCCCGTGTTGTGTGACTAATTATACAGGTTAAATGTCAAAGGTCGTACTAGAACCCTGGCATCATTTCTCTTTAATACTTTTGGTATATTCGCGAAATTAGAATTAGATTCCACGTCTCATGAAATTTAGACACAAATATGATAGTCTATCTGCGTCGCATGAGCTCCACTGCTACATGTAATTAGGTGCCTTTGGTTCTTAATAAACCATGTGTTGGGGATGACCAGACCGTGTGATCTGCACATAGTCAGGATAGGCTCACCTTCATCATTTCTGGCTGTTGATTGGCTACCTTTCCCACCAAAGCAATCCTCGTAATTATAGTTCGATTTTCCCACGTGGCCATTGAAATCCCCTCCGAAAAAAAACCAGCTCGGTATCTGGTATACTTTGAAGTAGTGTGTGAACGTCGCTCCAAAATGCCTCTTTTTCACTTTGCTGCAAACCACTTATGACGTTCCACACTCTTTCGCAGATAACCAATTTGATACTCATCAAGCGGTCGCTTATCTTCGAGATACTCTCGATGCTGCCAAGTAAAACCGGTGACAGAATAACGCCAACTCCGTTTCTATTATTCGAGTTTTCATAATAGTACAATTTGTGCTTTTTGGAATTCGTCAAAAACGAGCTCGGTCGACCTGGTCTCCTGCACGCACATAATGTCTATCCTTTTCCGTTTCATGACGTCCTCCATAGTTCTTCGCTCTTTCCCGTCATGGATCCGACATTCCAACTTGTAACCCTCAGCTTCTCTACAGTGTAATTGGACTGCCTCGTAGTGCTCGCCCCCCGGAAACCGTCGAACTCTGGCACGAACAATGTTCGCCCTGGGATCACTCAACACTCAACTGCGCATCAGAAGTAGTGCCCAGCGGGGTAGTGCTTCTTGCATGTTCTACCATAAGGCCTTACATCCACTCTTTTACACCTATCTGAAGAAAGGTGGGGTTGGATGGCACTAGTGTGTGGAAAATAAATTTGTATGGACTTTCCTTTTACATCCGGCGGTGGTCTCCAGACCCGGCAACCCAGTCACACATACTGACCTGTGGGAGGTCCTAAAGATGTTAAACAGTGCCGCAGGCTCATCTAGAGGTGTTGTTGTTGCCTGCACGTGATTGATCCTATTAGTCTCCTCGTACGATCAAGGTAGGACTCACCTAGGGGTGCATATTCTAAACTCGTCACCCCACGGTGTCTACAATGTACCTATATATTATCATTGAGCATAATAACGATATGTTACTTTTGGAGTGTTTTTTTATACTGCGATGAAGATTAAATGAGGGGTTATCCGGGTTAACTTACACACATTACACAAACAACATACTTTTATTTACAATTAACCTACGCCGCAGTACAAAAAACACGCCTTTGGTTTCAATTCAACTTTCCTAATGTAAACATGCCCATCTCTTACCAATATAAATTTAAATACAACAACACCGCGATCCCACTCCGACATTGCGACGCTACAGCTTCAACGAATCTCGTCACACTGAAACAACGTGAATATATCAGTTTCAAAAAAATACGTATGTATTTTTCACCACTGTGGTGGAGGTAACTTTGAATGCCGTCGATATAGCCGTCGATAGCTCAGTTGGTAGAGCGGTGGACTGTAGAAGAAATAATGTGCGGAAATCCATAGGTCGCTGGTTCAAATCCGGCTCGACGGAACATCTTTTTTTTTAATATTTGTATAACAAAATAAGATGGAATATTTTTTTATATACATTGTGTATGTATAAAAACAATACAGCAGCCGGTTCAGATTAATTTATATATTTGGATATTCTTTTAGGTCTTTTTTCATATCAAACAAGGGATGTATGTATTGGCTTTTGATAAGCTTCTTTACTATACACCCTGGTCTAAAGAACCGTAGTTTAAAAATTACCCTGCCCTTAATGTCCCCATGGATGTTGGAAGAAAGTTCTGATGAATAGATGACTTTACGTACTTTTTTTTATTTTTGAGTAAAGAACACCATTCTGAAGTTTGCAAACAGTCAAGTAAAAAATTAGGGCGTGCTTAATACTGTAAGTTTTTTATTTTTGTATAGCATACAATTGTTTCGGAGACCAAGTGCCTCCTTCTTCAGTGCTGAGTATAGATAGTATTGCGTACCGTAAGATATAATGGATCTTAATGGGAATTGAACGATATTTTCTGACTAGTCTGAACCATTTTCAGTCCTGGAATTTTCACCAACATCCTTACTCCAAATCCCAATAAATCTTACAAAACCACACAACAAAAAGTGTATAGCAAATCTAAAAATACCAAGATAGATGGTTCACTATACGTTTTGTAAAATACTCTGTGTGTGTGGTCGACCAAGTTCATGTTTTATTCCAAAATAAAATCAAGACATAGTCGCATCGTCTATAAATTTTCATAAGCATGTCTAGTATGTGTATTCGTAATGCGGCAACTAAAGATCTTGCTAATCTATCAAATATTCAAACTGACAAATCGTCCAAAAAGGCCTAAATCCAAAATATCCACTGCCTCGTCATACGTTGAGTAACAACTCAACTAAATGATATACTGATAAATTATTTACACATAGTTTGGCTGCAGAAGAAATGGAATCTGAGATAGTTTTGCTAGATTTCATAGAAATGTATATGTATAGTACGTCGCGAAGAGAAGGGAGAAAAGGAAGATAGTTTTTTTCACTGTCTGATATTTTAATCCTAATCAACACTATTTGTCTCAACCCCTTGAGGGTCATAGCGCATCAACTTACTCCTAATAGGCTAAGTTGATGTTTCGTTAGCATATAATGAGTTTCGGATGATGCATGTTGCTGGCATACACATCCTGTCTATTTAGTTGCCTTCTACAACAATCCGGAAAAGGCTGTGGCTTATTCTTGCGTCTACACCACAGGGGATTTTATATTTTATATATTATTCCATATCGGTTGGATTGAATTTCAGCCTAACGCAGGTATCTTACAAAACCTGAATACTTCAAGCAAAAGTGCAATTTAACAGTCTGTGAGAATAAAAGGATTGCCTAAATTATAATCACACTTAATTAAGTTTCAAATTTGAGCCTCCTTTAATGTACCTGACAAAAATGCTTTAAAATTTGCATTTACTCTTAAAATCCACTCAGCCCAATTGTATTCCTCTCTCCTCTACACTCAGACTTAACGAAGATATTCTGAACTAGAGTATTAATACGTTCTGACACTAGCTGACAGCATGACATATTAGCATTGCCATAATTATTAATGTGTAATATGACGATTTGTAAGCTACTAATATCACATAATGCCTCGCGACCGGCTCCAAATGTAACGCAATTGAATATAATGGAGGTGTTAAGCATATCAAAGGGATACAAATTCAGAAAATTCGAGACGGAAGTGGTGACGCGATTATTAGAGTTATTAGAAAAGTTAGACTGTATCCAAAAGGGAAATCATGTCGTTGGGAGATTAGCTATTTGTAAGGATTGGATATTATGTATTAAATTAAAGATGTCTATTAAATAGGGGTATATAGAGGAGATAAAATAAATTAAAGAGATGATGGGCCGTTTTCTCAATGGCCGTGTTTTTTACAGCTCAGATCATAGCAGAACAACAATTGCACGCGTTACATTAACATCCACCACTATCTAGAACAATTTTGTTAATGTAACGCGTGGAATTTTTGTTCTACTATGATCTACACTGAAAACGTGGCTAATGTCTGGTTAAAGTTTATCCTATCCATAAACGCTACTTATCCTCCAGTTAAAAATAGGAATACCTACTATTTCACCGGGCGACACGCATGGTTCGGGTCTTGGCGAATAGTGGCTTTACCGCTGTAGCGTATACCTATAGTGCGAAGAGATGAAAGATGATTTTGTACTCCCTTTGCCTAGCCTTAAGGGTTGCAACCCTCAGTTTACCGCCCTAGAACGCTCACTTCGCTCACTCTATATGCTACAGCAGTGAAACCACTGTTAGTCAAGGCGCGAACGACGATGTGTCGCCCGGTGAAATAAGAATATAACGATTTTTCTACTACATTATCATATTTTGAGCATTGCATACGCTTAGGTTTAATTTAGTGTTTCCGACAACTAACTGCCAGTTTAGCCAGACATTGAGAAAACGTCCCTAAAATTTAAGATTAATTCAATCGAATTAAACCTACTCATGGATGATCAAAGGAACAAAAGAAATGAATAATGTTAACATCACGAGGTCAAAATTGACAGTCACCTCTGAATCACAAAAAATGTAGAATAATACAAATGAGAGCCATGTTATCGGTTTAGACCTAGATTATATCGAGTCACAACACAGCTGTGAACCCTAGGACCAGAAGAACTACTAACTAGATGCCAAAATTTAGTAGATTAAAGTAGTAGATTAGTAGATTCAATTCGAGGATATGAAGAACTAATAACGGTAACGGCCAAAGTAATGGAGGCGGAGTTGCATTAACAGCGGTCAAAGTTGACAGCCGCTAGCTAAGCATGGGCATGAGCTTGCTTACCCGTTGCGGCAGAGCCTAAATATCAGTTGTGGTCACAACCTGCGTCCAGCAGACGCATAGGTTTCATTGTTCTTAAACATGCACTTAAGTTTGATACTTTCAAAAAAAAAGGCTAGTCGACTGGAAGCTGATAAGGGATAAGCCAACTCCCGGCAGGTTATGGGAACAAAGTGACCGATGAAAAGTGAAATCGGAGGAGCTAGAGAACCTCAGTTATCTCCAACCTTCAAATTTTTAATATCCCATATGCATCAGCTAGACGTACGTGTGACGCAGCCAGTTAAATATATATTTCATGCCTAGGTATGGTGATATAAACACAGGGGAACACCTGGCGAAGAAAGGTAAAGCAGGGTTATATAGCGTCGGCCACCTCAAGCACCCTGAACCGCTTTTGAGCCCCGAAGGGGGGGAGGGGGACAATTGCCCTTCTACGTCCGTGGCTGCGAAAGAAGTATCAGTCCATGAGGTCCCTATAGCCAACGACGTAAAACGTAGGAAGTTTTGTGTTCTACAAAAATGGACTCTACATATTTTTCCTTAAAATGGACTGGAATGGAGTTATTGGTGAAAAACTGATAAAAGTGCTAGTTTTTTCAAGATGGCGGGGAAAAACAAGAGGAAGTGACACTAACGTGGATTTTTTACTACCCTATCGACCAATACAACATATCAAAAATTCAGAAGTACCGCACCTTTTGCACGCCAACCCCCTTATTCGGTTTCTATTTCTTGGCCTACATTGTCTACGAATCATCGGATCTCCAGCTCCAGCCAGAAGAGAACTCCGAATAATTTCTAACTGGCGTATGGAGAGGCAGTTGATGAGTTCACCCGTCAGGTTGAAGTCTTCACTAAAATAAATAACTGGCGCAACAGTCCAATTTGAACCATGGCCTCGAGATGAGTTAGCATCATCTCATTTTCTAGATCGGGACGGTTTTGTGCAGAGGTGATCAGCAACACGCTCAACCGCGTTATTTATATACCCTATAAATGGGTACTCATTTAACAGCTGAGTGAGCTCATAGTCCGACACGAAAATCCCCTTCTTTATCGAAAACTACCGCATTCAGTAGGAATCGAACCGGGGCCTAGTACGTAGAAGGCGAACGTGCTAACCGTTGCGCCATCCGGACTACAAGTCTTCACTAAAAGACCGTTAAAAGGTGACTTTGATCAGTTGTACCTTTGAACACACCTTCTACTCGAAAAGGAAGCGGTCACTTAGATCCGCCGATTCGTTCCTTATCTCGCTGAGCAGCCAGTACCTTTTTTTTTTAAAGTGTCAAACATACCTGGGCTCCGTCCCCATGGACGAGTATCCGACATCATCCGTTGCAAACTCCATTCTCCAACTCGTATTTTATTTCAATTTAACGTTAAGCAAAAATGTGACATTCCCTTAGTGTAAGGGAAGCCTTCTTTCAGTACGTACCATACATCTGTTTAGCATATGTTAAATCTTTTAACAAGAGAAAAATCTCTGTGCACATTATTACAATTAACTTTTCAAGATCTCTGTGGTCTCTGTGCAAATTTGTTTGCATATTCTAGTTGATCCGTAAACTACATGAAAATAATTGCACTTACTTTCATGCCTAATGTCAAAATACGACGTCTGTCTTGCAACCACTCATGGGAGCATATATGTATGTATGAACATTTCGGAGGCTAAAATGCGCGTACAATTCCCAAGATCAACTCCATAAAGGAGGACAGATTTTCCATTCCGTCTTCGTTGTCATCCGGGTTGATCATGGCCTGCTTGTCGCGTGAGATGACGAAGATCGCGAATAATTTATTAGCTGCGGGTGAATTGTTGCATCTGAATGGCAAAGTACAAGTACTCTTACATTTTTGCATAAGCCATCATGTTTTGTTTTTCTTTTTAAGTTTCTTTATTGGGGTAGGTAGGGTTCCTATTGTGCAATTCTTCTTGCAAAGCCTTTGAGAATTATCCAATTTGTATTGGATTTTTTTTTAATTCAGATTATCATTTTTTATTAAAATTGACCTCTGTGTAGATAAGATAGCATCATATACGTATTCACAATTTAGTACTTGGGCAAATTAAAAATATGCTGGCACTGATAAAAGTTGCACCATGTTTCATATATCTTTGAAAGGGCCGTTCTCATTAAATTTTACCAGATACGGGAAAACTCAACTGTTTCTAATGACATAATTAAATTATTAAACAAAACAATTCAGATAAACATAAACTTAAATTCATTCAATATATTCTTTCGATCCCTCCGTGAAAATGAGTATCGCTCATACGACCTCAAAACAGTCAAAGGACTTCACCATACATATTTCCATAGCTTCCAAATGTGGCCTATCCGTCGCTCGATTCTCTGGTCTCCTAATGCTTTGTGAAAATTTGAAACAGAATTTGAGAAAACAGGCTTTTCTTTCTAGCCACGGTATACAGTGCACTATACACTTTTAATGCAACCATATGAGTGATATTAATGATATGCTTTATGAATGTGACTAAAGTGAATGGTGGCCATTAGTGCAGAGATCAAAGTCGGCGATGAGGCGGTATATAATGAAAGGTACTGTGTGAAAACATGTGAATACTATTAATACTATTAAAGCGCATCACTTTCTTTTTGATGGCAATACGAAAAGATGAGTGCGCAGCAAATGAATAGAGTTAATTAGAAACGTGTAAATTATAATGCAGAAAGTTGGAAGGAGTTCGACGGGGATAGTGCGTGAAATGAGTTATTGGGTTTTCATTGAAGCATTTCGCGTTAGGACACTATTTAGGGTGACACGGTACAAGGGCGCATCTTGTAATAATATTTATGTACGAGTATAAAACATCTTCAGTACTTTTGAGGCGTGTTTCAGTGAATCAACTACTAAACATGAAACTGTGTTGTGCTCGCGCTTTGCTAGATATTGCACTGAAGAGGACAATAAGTCGCTCCTTAATACAGTTGTCTAATTTATACAGAATGTCCAGGAATGCCACATAAAGGCTACGCCAAACGATTCCCCCATTTCGAGTATGTAAACAACTTTCCGACTTTTTTTTCGATTTTTTACCCATAACCTACTACAGACATTTAGGTTTTTTTTTAAATTACCTCTCTTTGGAAAACTACACAAGCTAAACAAGCACTCGATCGCAGCACGTACTTTGCACTAACGTTTAAAAATTGTTTCGTAAAATCAGAAAATCATTTAATAGTTAGAGTTCGGTAAATGATTTTGTTTTATTTTTTGTATTGCCATATACAAATTCTGCTGTCACTTATTACTTGAAATTTCGTATGAATAACGTACTCCAACAAATATCTAATGTAAGAACAGTTAAATCTCTATTTTACTGTGATAAAATCGTGTTAACATCATTCCGTTAGAGTACAGTGGTAAAAATTAGAATAGGTTCTTAACACGGCAGAAATATTTAACTCGAGATTGATTTAAAGGAAACACTGGCGGTGGCAGCACTCAACATTACCCACAGAAAAACATGCTAGCATGACGCCCTTCAATTTGATTTATGGCGCATTTGCCACTTTGAAATTAATAGTAAAACTTGTTCCGATTTCACTGTTCCTATGAGAGTTAGGTATATGAAATAGTGGATCGATTTCAATCAAATTTAGGTTATTTTGGCGGTAATTATCATTGAATAATATGAAAATTATAAAAATATCTCCAGAAATAAAGAGAAAGTGTAACAAAGCTTATGGAACAGTCGTTCCTATGAGCAGCTTTATAACAGAGTAGTCCAATTTCAACTAAATTCGGGAATGTGATTTGGCAAACGATACTACTGAATAATATGAATTTTAAGAAAGATACCTTTTGAAATAAAAAAAAACTTTTTCTCACAAAGAAAGACTTTTGGACCGGTCGTTCCAATGGCAGCTATATGACGTAGTGGTCCGATTCCGTTGGTTCCGACATATTTACAGCTTGCAATAAAAAGAAGGGTGTTGTGGAAAATTTCAGCTCGATAGCTTTAAAACTGAGAGACTAGTTCGCATAGAACCAGACAGACAGACGGACAAAGATATATGAGGGGTGCTAAACCGTTGTATGTGCCACAAATTAAACTTTACAAGGGACACAAAAAACTGATTGATTTGAAGACGAGAAGCCTTTTAGGTAATATTTTCATTAATAGTCAATTTTATTTATATTTAAATTAATTACATTTCTGTTTTTAATAAAATTTTGGAAAAAAAAGTTGATTAAAAACGAAAATCATCATCATCATCGTGGCGCGACAGCCCGACGTCGGGCCTTGGCCGCCTGGATCATTGTCCTCCAATTATCTCGGTCACGTGACCGCGTCCTCCAATTTTGGGAGCCCAGCAGCTGCGCGGCGTCCACACCTACTGAGCTCTCCCAACGAGATCTCGGTCGTCCTCGCAGTCTCGCTCCGTCGACTCGTTCTGCATTCATTACTCTCTTAGGCATGCGATCATCGTCCATTCTTTGTACATGCCCTGCCCATTGAAGTCGTTGTAGTTTGACGATTTTCGAGACTTGCAGCTCATCGTACATTTCATACAACTCATGGTTGTACCGGATGCGCCATCCATCTCGATCGCAAACAGCCCCGAAAATTCGCCGTAGAACCTTACGTTCGAAAGTGTCTAGCATGTTTTCGGAGGCTTGAGTTAGGGTCCATGCTTCGCAGCCATAGCATAGCACTGGTCGTATAATGGTTTTGTACACGCGGAGCTTCGTGTTTCTGTGCACATGTTTCGATTTCATTATGGGGAGAACCGAGAAAAAAGTCTTATTAGCTAACTGTATCCGTCGCTTGATTTCGTCAGTTTCGTTGGCGTCCCTTGACAGGTTGCAACCCAGGTAAATGAAGTTGTTCACGAACGCGATGTTGAGGTCCCCCACATTGATGCTCGGTTGTGCAGGTGTCCTTGTCACCGATTGAATCATTATTTTAGTTTTACCCTCGTTAATACGTAATCCAACTTCCTTTGCAGCGGTATCGAGCGTATGCAGAAGTTCTTCTGCGTCAGCCAATCTTCGGGACATGATGTTGATGTCGTCGGCGTACGCTGCTAATTGTGTCGACTTGATGAGTAGCGTCTTGCTGTTGTCCATATTCATGGCCCGAATAACGTATTCCAGTGCTAGGTTGAAGAGCGTCGGTGCCAGTCCATCGCCCTGTTTCAAACCAGTGCGTGTTTCAAATAGATCAGTAAGTCTATTCTGGATCCTGACTTGTGAGACGGAGTTGGTCATCGTCATCTTTGTCAGTCGCACTAATTTTGCTGGTATACCAAATTGCAGCATGATGTTGTACAGTACTCCACGATCGATACTGTCGTATGCCTGCTTGAAGTCGACAAAGATTTGGTATACGTTTACGTTGTATTCCCAGCATCTCTGGAGTATCAGTTTGACTGAGAAGAGCTGATCGGTTGTGGAGCGACCAGGTCTGAAACCGCTTTGATATTCGCCAATGACTCGTTCTGCGTACGGTTTTATTCTATTTTCCAGAATTTTCGTCAACATTTTATAGGACGTACAAACTAGTGAGATGCCCCTGTAATTCTCACACCGCAGTTTATCTCCCTTTTTATGAATTGGACAGATGATGCTTCTGCGCCAATCGTCTGGGATCTCCTCGTTCTCCCATACTCGCAGGAGTAATTGATATATGGCATCAACTAGACTCGTTCCACCGAATCTTAGCAGTTCAGCTGGGATCTCGTCAGCGCCCGGCGCTTTATTTCGTTTTAGTGACCGCAACGCGAGATCAACTTCCTCTACTGTCGGGGGTTGAATGGGTGGGCCTGGATCAACAATATCATCGAGAGCTTCCTGTGTGGGGATGTTAGATAGTCGGTTTAGAAGCTCTTTAAAATAAGAGGCCCATCGCTTGTTAATACCATCGGTGTCGCTGATGATGTTTCCATCCTTGTCCTTACAAAGGCTAGTCCTGGGTTGGTAGCCGTTCTTAATTGTATTTACTAGTTTGTACGCTTGTCTGGTGTTCCTATTAGCTAAGTTTTCGTTTATGTTCAGCAACTGCTCGTCAAAGTATTTACGTTTCTTACGTCTAATTATTCTATTCGATATTCGCCGTAGCTCGTCATATTTTTCTCTTCTGGCTCTGGTTCCTCGTTGAATCCATTGTCTGTAGGCCTCGTTTTTCGCGTCAAGTGAATTTTTGCATTCTTCGTCGAACCAGTTATTTCGCGCTCGCCGGGCTTTATATCCCACGACCTTCTCTGCGACATCCTTGATGGTACCCTTGAGTTCTTCCCAGAACCCATGGACGCCTGTGTTGCTGATGTTGTGTAGCATAGGTGATAGTTCTTCCTCAAGGGCGGTAGTATACGCCACCGCTGTAGCATCACTCAAGAGCTTATCAACCGCAAAGATTTTGGGAGGGCTGATTCTTGACTGGTGCACTGAGGAAATTCTACATCTGTAGGTCGTCTTCACCAAGTGATGATCTGAGTCGCAGTTTGCTCCTCGATAGGAGCGGACATCCATGACACTAGACGCCCATCTCCTGCAAATGAGGACGTGGTCAATTTGGTTGACGGTAAGTGCGTCTGGAGACTTCCAGGTCTGCTTGTGAATGCGTCGATGCGGGAAACACGTAGAGCTTACGACTAGATTCCTGCTGCAGGCGAAGAACGAAAATAGAAAATCCAAATCGGACAGAACGTTTTAAGTGTCAACGTTTCTGAAAGCCATAACGTTATACTATGTGCAAATGTACTTGCAACTAATAATTTTCAAAAAGTTTTCATTGTTTTATCTTATTTTACTAAAGGACAAAGAAATGCAAATTTCCATCACTGATACGACCTATACAGGGTGTCCCACTTTAAGATCGCCATAGGACTAGGCCATATTTCACACTCTGTTTGTGGAAAAATGCCGCCCAAACGAATCCTCTATCTTTTACCGGTACAGAGGTATTTCATTTTTCCCAATACTTGTCAAAAAGTCTGACCTTCTAGAGAAAACTCCGATTTACCGGCCTACGGCTAATTGAATCCATGAGAACAATATTGATTTAGAAACTACACAAAATACCCGTTAGAATGATACCTTAACGGTTTCGAAATTCATTCCACCGCCCGAGATACAAACGTTCAAATTTTAGAAAAAATTCATTATCAACTTTGGAAAATTTGAACTCACATTTTATAACAAGGCTTTGCACTAAGAGCTCTAGAAAATTTTCAAAAGATGGCCCAATTTCTTACCTTTCGAATGACATATAAATATCTGCGACTTAGATTTGAAAATGCTCGAATATTAGATTTTAAAGGAAGGTGGTCAGAAATCGACGAATTGAAGGTTTGACGGAAGCAGTCAAACAGACTCTACTAGTTTTCCTTTAACACATAAAAATCCGAAAGATATGTTTACTTTCGCAACAGTATTTTGAGTTCTGAAAATTTATCCGCCACGCCGCCATGACATATTGGTGTTTTCGTTAGTACTAGAAATTTTTTGCAGCATGAATAATAATTAAGGCGATTAGCGGAATTGACGTCTTTGAAACAGAGCCAATATTCCGTGTCGTTGAATATCTAGCTGGAGTGTCCAGATAAATATCCCACTGGCAGTTTCCACTCAGTTTTATTCAAATGGATAGCGTCGTTAAAATACACAACAATAACTACATAATTAGGTCGATTGTTACAGTCCAGCGTTCTGGCGGAGAATCAGCGAAGGCCACGAATCAGTTTTGACCCCTCCCCTAAAAATTCACAGAATGACTTGCTTGGAGGTCGCCACGCATTGAAGGCTTCAAAGTACTCTTTCATCAGCTGAGAGCTTGTGAGACGAGAGTGGGTACCCGTTTTCCTGCGCAGATAAAAATGACAACTTTACAAAGCCGCTGGCACAGGACTCATGGCATGGATCTCAGATTGAAATACGCTGGGCCCGGAGATTAAGATCCTAGTTATCAGTCGAGAGACTCCAGCGCCAGCTGCCTCCTTTTTCATAGGTATAACATATGGTACACCTATGTTCGATGCTTCTGAAAACGTGACTTTTGTAATTTGTTGCATGTCGTAGAGTAGGCCTGTTAATTTTTGGGCCTCTATACAAGTCAGTATATTTCAACTCTGGTCGTACCATCAGTTACGAAGAGGTTGTAACTTTCGATTCCTACAGCGACACGTGATCCGTGTCGCTTTGGCTAATTACGTAGTCATCACTTCCATTAGATCTCCAGTCCGGCCTGATGGGATCGCATTTGTTCACCGATCATCTGATAAAAGATCGCGTTGGGAGGTAAAATCACACATTGCTATTTATATCGCAAGAACAATGCGATTTTTTTCACCGAACTACTCTTGCCACAAAAATGACATGTGTAATTTGGAATTTAAACATGGATGTGGGAAGGGGATTTTTATGGTGCTAGCACACTAGTCCCGACTCGAAAAGTACCGATTAAATGCCAAATACTAGCCAATTGCCGAGCAACTTGCACCAAACATGTAAATTTTCCCGTTCGAGTCATCAATGGGCGCATTCGGGAGTCACGGTTGCTAGCTATCTTTAAGTGCTGCCTCGTGATTTGTATTCCGAATGGTGCGCTAAACCACTGCTAAACTTAGCGCAAATAGCTAGGCGCTAACACTTTTAGGCAGCACAAAATTTGTTCGCTGTCTTGGCTTAGCGGAGATTTGACAGTTCGAACGAACTGTCTGCATTCACAAATCATACCGCTACCCGAGCGCTCCCATTTTTGTTGTTGTAATTCGGTGCAAAATTGGGACAAAGACAGGAGCGCTCAAGTTGCGCTACCGATTTGTGAATGCAGGCATGTCAATTTACAACAGGTGAGCCAGCATACCATTCGGGCGTCACAAGAAAAATTGGTTTGTGCTGCTTAGAAATTCGCTATTTCTATGCAGCGCATTACACGCTGTTTTCCGTGACACCCGAATGCGCCCATTATCGTCATTAACCAACAATTTCTTGGCAAATACCGAGGAAATGCTTGCCCTACCCACACGCTGCGGCTGTTCGCCAAGTAAATGCCTTGTCGTTTGGTTGGGCCTGGTATAAGCCGAAATTCGGTCGGTACTTGCAGAGTCGCGAGTAGTATGGTAGCACTATTCGATAAGGTGCGAATCTTAAACACAATAAAATAACGTTTTAACGAAAAACTTTGTTTAAAACTATGTTTATGTAGCTGTAAGAAACTGTCAACCATTCAGAACGTTTTGAACATTTTTTTTATTCCTACGCAAAGTTTGTTTTTCGTATTAAAAACAATTTTATTAATTTTTTAACCTTTTCTAATTTTCATTCTTTTTTTTTTCCGTAGACTGTAAGTCTGCAACCTAGTCTATCAGAAAAATATACCTATAGGAAATCAGGACTTAACCGAAGGTCAACAGTCAAGTTGTAACGCATACATGAATTTCTCAATGCATCCAATTTTGCATCTTTAGCCCATTGAGATAATTATATTATTAGTAAAAAAAAACTAAAATTTGAAAAACACAATTTTTATATGATCTCTTATAAGTATATAGGATACCTCCAAACTTCGGAAAATTATTTGACTTTTCAAATTTTTTCAGAGAAATGAAGCACTGTGCGATTGGTATAAGCACACAGTTAATACTTTGTATGTTATTAATTCCACGGTCTACATACATGTCAATATGTATAATATTATGCTCACCTCACTCACCTCAGTTACTTTGTCCAAGAAAAAAATCTTCAAGTTCACCTGTCTGTAACCGTCGATAGCTCAGTTGGTAGAGCGGTGGACTGTAGAAGATCAAATGTGCCGAAATCCATAGGTCGCTGGTTCAAATCCGGCTCGACGGATGTATCTTTTTGAATGGGACTTCGAATGAAAGTTATCTTTTTGGAATATTTTCTATCTCCAACAAATCACGATAGCTTTACTTATCATTATGAGATGCAAGAAATGGGAATACATATTCACTTTTCCGATGTCTCATTTCATTTCGTCCGATTTATATGCATATACAGACACAGATTACACAATTGCAATTTGTATTTCTTATACTATACTATATGTACAAGTACATATATAATCAATCGCCACACAATACAATTTCGTCAAATTTCTTATAGTGTAGATAGTCAAATAAAACTTTGAGGTGGAAATAATTTTCCTTTCGATGAAAGTCATATCATCGTGTCGGGAAAACTCCATCGAACGACGTATCAAAAGTGTCAGCGAATTATGTAATTTAATTAAAAACAGATCGCAAAATTCTCCCACTTTTGTTGTTGCGATACAGTACAGAAATGGAACAGAAATGGGAGTGCTCTATTAGAGGCACCAATTTATGAATGCAAGCATTGCGCTTATTTCAAAATCGTGGTGAAGACAAAAATAATTGTTTCATATAAAAATATAATAAATTACCACAATCTTCAGTTTGTCCTATATCACCATATCCCTATAGAGACTGGCTAGTTGATTAGTCTATTCAATTCAAAATCAATCGAGCATTCATTCAGAAAACCATATTCGCTGGAAACAGCGAAGCACTGAAAATTTGTAGCTGATGAGGAAGTAAAAAATATATTAACGCCAGCTCCAATGATAAAATCAATCAAGAACCAGAAAAAAAGAAAATAATTACATACTCCCCTTCTTATAATACTAACAGTCCATAAACTTATGAAAATATTTACCCAAACGAATTCATCCAGTAGTGGATTCCAAGAACCGAAAAAAAAAGCAATTCCGTCGAGCCGGATTTGAACCAGCGACCTATGGATTTCAGCATATTTAATCTTCTACAGTCCACCGCTCTACCAACTGAGCTATCGACGGATACAACAACCGTTTGTCAGACTGCGTACATGTAGCTAGGCAGTTGGGAAGTATCTGATATGTGTATATTAATGCGCATACAAAAGCAAAGATAGCATACAAAAATCTTATGTGTACTCGTGGTCGTGTGGTGGTAGTACACACGCATAGCCACATTATTATATGTATGATTTATCGTATGTATTGTACTTTGTACGAATTTCAACTTCAAATACGATTATTCGATTTAAATTGTATGATTTCGAGAAATCGAAAACACATATTACAATTTTCTAGTTCAGTTCCAATCACATAATTAGCATAGAAAAGTAGAAAGTCCTGTATTAGTTCAGTAAATGAATGGAAACAAAGAGATCTAGGCAGAAATGTCGGTACACCAGGAATGGTGGTTTGTTTGGACTAGTTACATATAGTTATAAAAACGTCACTTTTTGAGGCTTTGGGGAAAAATCACACTATATCACTTGTCAAGCTCACATATCTCTTAAACGGATGCTCCAAATGAAAAACCCCATTAAATAAAATTTGAAGATATTTCGATTTTCAGTTTATCGTGCCCAAAAATGTTCGAATCCGCTCGTTTTTAGTGTAGTTGTGAGCGAAAATGCTGAAATGCATGTTTAGCGATTTCAGCCTTAATAGCTCTATCTCTATACTTAATAATAGCTGAAGTTTTGCTTTAGTTTGAATTTATAGATAACTGAATTTTCTTTAAAAAATCTTTGCTTGATACTTTGGCTTGATAGCTTAGGGAAGGCAAATGTTATATTTTTTAATTTGAGTGAGGTGGGTTAAAAAGCAGATTTTTTCGAACACCTGCCACTCAATTGTGAAAATATTTTATTTAAGTTTTAAATAAATCAGGAAAAAATGTGACTATTTTTCTAATAAATGGCCACATGAAATCGCAGTTGGTTTCATTCGACTGAGAATGACCAAATACATTAAGAATCAACCTAAAACGGGCATAAAAGCTTTTCATTTTCAACTTATTTAAAACTTTCATCGTAGCTTCATCGGCTCAAATTGACCATATATGAAACACACCTTCAATGCATATGGCAGTAGCATATTTGAAGTATTATTGCCACCACTAGGTCTGCACAGGTCTAGGGTATCAGTGACGTGCACTCGTAGTAAGCAATTCCAAACTGCTTGACTTACCGAAATAAGCAATTCAATAATAAACTTTGCTTACACCAATACACATATCATCATTTCAGTCAATGTTTTTCTTTAAGCTGAAGAATACATATTATCATTCAAATATTCCTTTACACATTCAAATTCTGATCCGCGCCTTCTTTTGGTTAAAAAACATTCGTTCAATTACTTTAGATAATATTCAAACCTCCCACATTTTGCACACCATAGACACCAAACTTAGAATAGGAAAATGTGCCTAGATCTTTAGATGCATGTACCATGTGTGCATCCAAATACTAGAGACATGTTGATTCCAGAAAATGGGAATCTTGGATTTCGGTAGTACATTGGGCAACGATTTTTTTTTGTTTTGTTCGCAAATTTATATGAGACAAGTCAAGCACTGGCGCGACTGCTTTTGTGTGTGGGATAAAGCCCAATGATGCTTGTTAATGAAATGTTGCCAATGCAGGGAATGTTTATGGGAATTTGATTTTTCCAGTAGAGCTTTTGTTTTTGTTATGTAATGGATTTTCCGTTGCAATTTAAAAGAGGAAATCAGTGCAATCGGGTGATTTTGATTAAATTGTGATTTGAAGTTTTTTTGACCGTTTGTAGTGATTTAATTGATTTGATTTGTGATAAAAGTGGTAAGTTTTCTTTTCGCATTATGTCGGAGTATTGCTGCGCGACGGATTTCGTACTAAAAGCGGGATTTTCAACTCTTTCCTTTGCCAAGAAAAGAGAAATTATAGAATCGGATAGACCGAAGCCAGATCTTAGTTTAGAGTTTCAATTAAAAAATATTACGCGAAAATTCCATATCGAAACGTATGAAAAGTACATTTGGTTAACGGGAAGCTGTAAATTAAATAAGTTATTTTGCTGGCCGTGTCTTTTGTTCACGAATGAAAAATCTGTTTGGAATAAAGCTGGATTTAGTGATTTGAATAATTTTACGGGCTCAGCAGCAAAGCATTCAAGTTCCGAAAAACATCTTCAGTCGTTAATTAAATTAGATAATTTTGGTTCTCAGCGTATAGAGTTTATGCTTAGTAACCAGGTGGCAATATCTGTTAGTTTGCATAATGAAAAAGTTGAGCGTAATCGTAATATTTTGAAACGTTTAATCGATACTGTAATTTTTTTGGCAAAACAGGAGCTTCCTTTTCGCGGAAATAATGAAGACTCTTCTTCATATAATCGTGGTAATTTTATCGAAACCGTAAATTTCTTGAGTTTGTACGATCCGATAATTGAGTCCCACATAGATTCTATAAAAGCAAATGCAGCGTTTTCGGGTTTGTCTAATAGAATCCAAAACGATCTTGTTTCCGCTATAGCTAATGTGGTTCGAAATAAAATCAATTTGGAAATAAAGGAGGCTCCATTTGTAGCTGTAATGGTCGACGAAACGCCAGATGTTAGCGGTCGGGAACAATTAACGATGATTTTTAGATATACAATATCAAATGAGATGGAAGAAAGATTTATCGGATTTTTGGATGTAAGCGCTAATCGTACAGCTACAGCAATAAGCTCTCACATTTTAAAACAATTGCAAAATTTTAATATCGATAAGAAATTAATTGCACAATGTTACGATGGCGCAGCAGTAATGAGTTCTCAAATTCGTGGAGTTCAGACTTTAATTCGGGAAAAACATAAATCGGCAATTTTCGTTCCATGTTACGCTCATTCACTAAATCTAGTATTGTCTAAAGCAGTTGAGTTTATTCCGGAAATTAAATTATTTTTCGCGCACATCAATAAAATCGCATCATTTTTTAATACATCCACTAAAAGGTCGGACCTTTTTGCAAATATAGTAAATCGTCGTTTACCATCGGTTTCCAAAACGCGTTGGCATTATCATTCGCGTATTATTAACGTTATATTTGAACATAAGCATGAAATTTGTACAGTTTTTGAGACAATTTCGAATGGTTCTCAACACTGGGATGGCGATTCCTTGACTTTTTCCGATATATACTTACAAAAATCCGCAGAGTCAGATTTTCAATTATATCTGTTAATTTTTTCTGAAATTTTTTCGAAAACTGATATATTATTTAATATTATTCAGAGCAAAGTGGTAAACATTTCATATGCAAGCCAAAAAATTATTGAATTTGAAAATTGGCTTGAAAATGACTTTTCTAAAAAGTTTGATAATTTCTATTCGACAGTTACAGCAGAATATCAGCCACCACGTAAGAAATGTAGAAATGCGATAGATCCTTTACAAAATTTACGGCGGATATTTCGGGAGATTATAGATGTTATTCTCGGGCAAATTCGAGATCGATTCCATTCGTTTAAAGATCTTTCATTTTTAGAGTTGCTTGAACCGAATTATTTTTCTAAATTCAAGTCAAATTTTCCCGATAAAAATTTTGACTCACTTATTGAATATCACGGTCAATTTTTCGACAGAATAAAGTTGAAAAATGAGCTAAAAGTTATTTATTCTTCAGATGAGTTTAAAAACGCGAATCCTAGTAAAATTCTCGATTATTTTCAAAAACGGCCTTATGTCGCAAACGGTTTTAAGCAAGTTCATATTTTAGCAAAATTATTAACGTCAATTCCAGTCACAGTGGCAACTGCGGAAA
Organism: Chloromyia formosa; assembly: GCA_964017055.1. Taxonomy (NCBI): domain Eukaryota; kingdom Metazoa; phylum Arthropoda; class Insecta; order Diptera; family Stratiomyidae; genus Chloromyia; species Chloromyia formosa. The sequence goes on along the minus strand of OZ024813.1, from coordinate 13,987,415 downwards.
GGTCATTTTCAACACTAAAGCGCGTTCACACATTTTTGAGAAATCGCCAATCCCAAGAACGACTTTCGGATCTTGCTTTCATTGCGGTTGAAAAGGATCTTCTTATACAAATACGAAGAGAAAACGATTTTTTTGATAATGTGATTAAAGAGTTTTTACTTAAAGAACGACGCATAGATTTGGAATACAAATAAATGGCAATGGCGAAAGAATATTTATTTATTTCAAATACCCCTGAATTTTTTTTAGTCTTAATTAACATAATATTTATTTATCATTTTTTTTATTAGTAATATTTTATTTATTTATTTTTTTTTTTTGTATTCCGAATATATGTGCCAATATTTCATTTATATCTTTCCTGATTTCTTCTTTAAGGCTTAAAGCCGCTTGGTATAAATGTTTTTGTGACTGTCCATATTCTATTATACAGTCCATTTTTGTTTATGCTAAATTGGCTTTAGGGCGCCCAACTGCTTGACTATGAAAAATTTCCACTGCACGTCACTGGGGTATATACACTTCGGACTCGGAACTTTGGCCAAGTTTTCCGGGGGAAAAAAAAATATATATTTTTTTAAATAGGTGTTTTGAGAAAATTCCTAAAAAAAAGTAAGTACTAAATAATTTAGAACTAAGTAGATTTTCCTACGATGAGCGGTTGCAATAACGTTAAACTAAACGCTGCTCTTTTTTTTTTCTCGAAATCAATTAAACACAGTCTGTTGATTTACGATACTCTTTTAACTTTTTGAAAACTCTCCAATTTAATTACAATAAAAGTCGACAAGTCAATTGTCGTGAATACAAAAATAAATTTATTGAATTTTTCCGTCAATGCATTTGTTTTATAACGTGCGCCCCATCACCACAACGCCACTCTTCATTTCACCTATTCTGATTAAAGTACAAGCACGTGACAGCCGCTACAAAATATTCATCTTTAACTTAAATGTTTTTTAATGTACGAAATAAATCAGAAAAGTTTTTGGATTCTGTACATTTATGTGTTTCCACTGAATGATTTACAACATCCTGAAGAGTTTCACTTTTGAGATGACCAGATGTACCTATACAATGGAAAAAGAGATTTTGGATATGCAGAAATTAATGCGAAATGAAAATTGACAGGAGTTGAGACGAAAAATATGTAAATGATAAGACCAAAGTTAAAAAAAAAGAATAAAAAATAAAATACTAAGATTTAAAATGGCGCCATTATTTTCACGACGATATTGGCCCCATTTATACCGTGGAACTAAAAGGCGATTTAACTAAATCGTTTTAGTGCTAGTACTTGTTCGTGTTGTGTTTATACCGAGCATACGGAGAGGTACTAAACATGAAAGATGTCAGCTGTTGGTTTGTGAATTCGGTGACTTTGGCTTAGAAATTGTCAGGAGGCAGTAGCCTCCTAACAAAAACGCGTTTATGCCGCTACAATCAAAGGATGAAATGAATGCAGAGTTTCAGGAAAGGATGAGGTATTTATATAACAAATAAAATGGAATTTTCACCAAGAACACCATTAGCGAAGACAACAACACTATCCAGTCTCAATTTTTCAGTCCAGTTCTGCATAGCAAGTTGAGCTAAAATAAGTACCAAAACTAGCTAATGCGTCATGTTTATGGCGTCGTAAGTTAGCTCAAATTAGTTAATCCTCAAAGATAGTTCCGCGGCATAAACGAGGCCATTGAGGGTGTGTAGTGTTACATTACATATTACATCACTGCAATGCATACCTGATATCTACTAATCTCTTCAATAAAGACAATGTTTATGCCGTGGAACTATGTATGTTTCAGTATTAACTAATTACATCAAACTCACCACGATGTAAACATGTCGGATTAGTTGATTGGACTAGCTCTTAGCTCCACTTGCGATACGGTATTGAACTAAAAAATTTGGATTAGGTGTTCGTTTTCGTTGTTGACGCTAGTTTTTGTCGATGTTTATGTTTTGTTGGAGTCGGTAGTATAAAAGCGCTTTCTACAACAAGCTACTGGGCTCTTTATATTTCTAAAATTCTCTTTAAACCCAGGTGATAAGCCAACATCTGGCATTTGCCATATTTAGTACCGGTCGGTATAAACACTCCACGAACTGGAACTAAATCTAATATGATCTAGTTAATACTCCTTTTAGTTCCACGGTATAAATGGGGCCAGTGTTATCACGAGAGTACTATCGTGGTAGTTCACCTCGACAGACTGTCATGATAGTGTACAGTCTACACGCTTGAAGTGGGTATAGCGAAGCGACAGTAGCGATATACAACATGGCCGACGCTTGTGCGCTGCGGTGCTTGTTGTATTGGTGAAATGAGAGTGTCACTACCCCCATCGCAGTTCTGTTTTCACGTGACAATAGGCGTGATAGTTCTTGTGAACTGTCGCGAGAGTGCTATCAACTTGCTGGCCAAGCTAGAGAGAGTGTGTTGGGATAGTGCGATAGTGACTATCAAATAATCTACACGGTGATAGTATTTGTGATAGTTGCTGTCATGACAGTTACTATCATATGAACTATCGCCGTGAAAATGAGGCTTCAAGCTCGATCGAACCGAACCGTTCGTGACCGCCACCGAACCACGACCATTTTATAGAAAGTAAGGAAAAAAATTCTACTCATTTCCACCGTTCTTTGACATTGACGTGGTTCAGTGGTGATCACGAACGTTCGGTTTGATCGAACTGTTGTATGATATTTTGGCTAAAACCCGCCCTAGACGGTGCGATCCATCGTCAGATCGATCTGACGATGGATCGCCACAAAATATATGACGATCGAAATTATATGGAACTGTCAAAAAAATCGTCAACACAGTATATGTGACTATACTGTGCGATAGATCTGACGATCACAATATCGTCAGATCGATCTGACGACGGATTGCATCGTGAGGGCTATAACTAACTTCGGTTTGGCATTTTTTTCGAATTAGCCCTATTTTTCTTCAGCTCATAATCATTAATTATTATAATTTATTATAGTGGCGGCGTTCTCGTTTTGGAACTTGTTTCCAATTCAGCAATTAAAATATATAAGAACCGTGAAAATTTCTCCTATTCATGGTTCTTATGTATTTCAACTGTTAAATTGAAATCAGTATCGAAACACTTTCAAAACGAGAACGCAGCCAGTGTATCAACTATCAAAAATGAATTTTATAAGCCTATCACTGTAATTAGAAGGGGGCTTAGCTACCACGTAAATAGAAAAACGCTGCTCCATAACAGACATTATGACTTCACGTCATTTTCGCGGCATACCTTTCTTCAATTCCCTGCTGATTTTTCTTTTTTCCTTTTTAGTTATTTTGTCAAAGATATGCCTTCATGCATAACGAGTACATACCAGTGTAGGCTACATTTTGATCTTATGGCAAAACGCCAGAGTTGTAATCAAACAGACAAATATCATGCATGTACGGTGAATTAACAAATTCGTAGAGTAGAAAAAGGGCATTTCGAGGCATTTGAGCATGATTGTGTGCCTGTGCAGGCAAATATATTCGCTTGCATATACTGTATGCAGTTAAAATAACATAAGGATCCTTGATATTTATGGTTATGACAGATTTTGTAGCAGTTTAGGTTGGGTAGACAATTCTTCTCATAGAGAAACAGGGGTTTTATTTTATCAATAGGTACCGAATACAATTCGCCACAGACGATCGAACCGAACCGGTCGTAACCATCGAACCGAACCGGTCGTAACCATCGAACCACGTCAACTTCATAGAACATCCAAAAAAAATTCTCCATAATTCCACCGTTCTATGAACGTTGACGTGGTTCGATGGTGATCACGAACCTTTCACGACCTTTGAAGCGCGAATTGGCTAGTGTTTGAGTTTCGGGTTGTGTCTCCGTTAATTTGCAGTAAAAACTATTTGATAGATGATCGGGCGATAAAAATGTATTTTGCTAGGCACACGATCGTCGCACATAATTTGCGATTAGCGATCAACCCATAGAACATAGAGCACTATTTGTGTGTATCTTTTTCATCGTCGCCTGCGATCGACGCAAAGTGGTGCCTAGCAAAACGCACCTTAAAATTTTTTTGAGGTTATCGCTGAACTTGAGTGCGAATATTTTAAACGATAAGTGGTAAAACAAACGACTGAGGAGTCATAAGACGTATAATATCACAAATTTCCTACAGAATTATATGCGAAAACAGACACAACACAAATAATTAAAAAAAAACTCCTTGACACGGTAAATAGGCGTAGAAGAAAAGCAGGAACGCAACTCGACACACGAACGCGAGCCAATTTGATTCCTAACCTAATATTATTTATTTATATATATATAATATGAAAAAAAAAACATAATTTTACTTACCAAGTAGTCTTGTGATCTTGTTCTTGAGGTGATACTATCAGGACTATTATTTCCAGCATTTCTTGTAGGTGTAGATTCCTATGAAATAAAAATTAGCATCAAATTTAATTTATGTTTCCAGCACTATTCGCTGTCTTTGTGGAACAGAATTTTTCAAGAAACTTACCTGTAATAAATCTTCTAAACTTTCAATATATTCGATAGCATTTCTCAAAATTTCAACTTTTGGTAGTCGCTGATTTGGATTGGAGCTGGAACGACGTTTTAATAGTTCAAACGCTTCGTTTACCTTGGGAAAAATCAAACATTGGGTAATTGAAGGATTAGTGTAACATTTTTATAATTGGATGCTTGTACTATTATATATGAGGGCCTTAGCCTATATACAATGTCGGCTCTTATGCTGGACATTTCCGGACGGTCTAAAGCCAAATGTTCCCTGGTCGAAGCCAAAATTTCACTGTCAAATCCATACAACCGAGGAAATGTTGGCTTCAACCAGGAAAATTTGGATTTGGACCGTCCATGAATGTCCAGCATTAAACAAATAATAGAGTATTTAATTTCTTCAGTGGCGGATCCAGAGGGAGGCCATGGCGGCCCGGGCCCCTCCCAAAATATTGGGTATCTATATATAATGCCCGGTTCACATTATTCCAGTCCAGCTATCCAGTCCAGTGCTGGACTGGATCATATCGTCTACATGATTCCAGTCCAGTAGTCTGGCGAGTGTGTTGTTGATTCGGTAACTATAGTAACAATGATTTCTGGGCGAGCTGGAATCAAAAAGTAGACCGACAATCCAGTCACTGGACTGGATTGCTGGACTGGATTGCTGGATTGAATTGCTGTCCAGTGCCGGTTCACATTATTCCAGTAGCAGTCCAGCGCTGGACTGGATTACTGGACTGGATTGGTTACTGGAATAATGTGAACCGGGCATAAAGAGGAAATACTCGAAAATGATTTTTTTTAATGTTGGCGTATACAAAAGATGCCCGAGGGTGAATTTCTATAATGCTGATGTTGGCACACTTGTCTGCGAGCATTATTTGAACGAAAACACCCCGCAGGGTGGAGTGCTTTCTCCCATTCTTCGAAAAAGGTGCAAAGGTTGGCCGGCGTTGCTTTTTGTGTGTTTTTTAGGACTATTTCTTCTGTTGCTTTCAACATGCTGTTTAACCCGCCATTTTTGGCATTTCTGGTGAATAGGTGGCTGTAAATACGGTTACTCGACCGCATACACTACTACAATATTACTGACTACAGCTCTACTAAATTTGCGCTTGACAAGCATTTTGTAGGCCCGATAAAATCACGCAATCAATGTTAATGAGAAGAAATTTATGCAGACGCTTCCAAGAATTTGCAGCCGGAGTTTTCTCTGTTGGGCTTACATTAACCTAAATCTATCGTTCACTCTTCCTGAATACTGCAATGCATTCTATGCCAAGGTTACGGCGATTATGGAAGCTCTGACCTGGCTGGGCTATTGCGTGAAATGAGCTAAAGATAGGGATAGAGGTAGGTCCGTTTTTTCAGTATTTTTTTAATGTTGTTTCGCTGCTAACTGTAGAGCAGACGAGCTCGCCAGGCAGGGTATAGGGTTTTCATTAAGAGCGACGCATTTTGTTTTTTCAATTAAAAGACTTGTGGGTTAATTATGGAAATGATTTTTATTTCAAATGAAAGTACAATTGATGCCATTAATTTTGAAATACGATATCGTTCAAATGACTGCCGCTAAAGTGCTGGCACAAGTGAATTTGCTGAACCCAATTTTCCATGACTCGAGCACACAAATAGGCCGAAATACCAGAAATTACGCGTTCGAAATTTTGTAGTAGGCACTGACCTCTTTAGCCGGAGTCTGTAAGGCTCTGTTTGCGTGAAGCACTAATGTAAGGATGGAACCCCAAACAAACAAACGTCGGATTTGGGATCGATAAATGGACCTCGAGGTAAAATGAGATCCTAGGGTAACCGAAGCCAATCCTAACGACACATTTTTTGATCCCACATTGGGTGCCATTTGTAACGGTAACCGAGGCAGAAGTGGCATTGTGAGACCCCGCCCACGCTATCGATAGCCGAGCTAGCTATAAATTTCGCATACACCTTGTCACTACTGAGGAGGTTTTGACACATAGGTGTCCGGGATGGTCTAAACGATCAAACCCAAAGCCTTCGTCCGCACAATAGTGCGACAATTCGTAACATTATAATCGTTTTTGTGACTCTTAAAATAAAAGCAGCATTTTGAAGCAAAATACGTTTTTCTTTTATTTTCCAAAATTGATTCTTTAACAAAAAAGTGTCACTATGAGTAATTGTTTCATCTTCGATTGCATCTTTTCAATAATCATTTCTCTAAATAAATATTTCGTTCTCGGTTGCATTTGTTGGTGATTGATTTTGCAACTCTTTCGCTTTCTGTTGTTTTTCATTGTTTCAAGAGCCTGTATCAGCTATTTGGAATTATCGTTCGATAAATTTTTAAATTTTAGCGTTCAGCGTTTATAGATAAAATAAACTTTAGACATTCATAATTCGGCCCTTGGTGCTGCGCATTATTGTTATAGTATTTTGACCAGTTTCCAAAAGGAGGATTAAAGGTTTTTTTTTTTTTAATTTTTTTAAAACCGAGCTGAAAATATCAGGCAAAATGTCAAATTCAGCCGGGTTTTGTCTCATCCCGATTATCTGAAACCTGTTATATTTTTAGAGCAAATAAGACTAAACGGCACAGCATGTTCTTTGTGTAAATCTCAATCATCAGCTGATTCCATCATTCGATTATTTGAAGGATATTCCCATCTTATTCTGCGACCACGAATCTCATTATGAATTTCTCTAAATCAATTCCTCTCACAACCCGCCATTTTATTTATTATATTTTGTCGTCAACTTCACAGGTAACAAAATATACATTCTTAATAAAAACAGATTAACATTTCAATGAAAAATTCAAATTAGACTAGACATTGATTTGTGAAGCGTCAAAATTGTACATACGCATTTCACCACTTAAAAATGTTTTCCGTTCCTTGGAAATTTATTTTATTGTGTTCGGAATGTTATTCTTTGTTTTCCACAACACCATAATCATATTCCTTCATCATTTAGAATTTATTTCGTGCGTGCATCAGCATTCACGTAATAATATATGTTCGATATAAATTGCAATAAATCTGAGAATCTCTTGTTTTTTTAATGTATACATATTTATTTTTTAATATACGCACAATAAATATTTATTGCCATGTCTACACGGAATTCTGTTAATACGGAAAGAAGATAATCTGAAATTATTTTTAGATACATTTTTTCCACTATTTTTCAATACAGCTTTGACTATTCATTTTTAACTCGACTTTGATCAATTGGAGAATTTTTATATTTTAACATTGTATTCCATCAAAAATGTTTGGTGTCACAACAAAGATCGGATGCCATTAAGAAATGTGGTGGAAAGAGCGGAGGAAATGCGTTTTTTGTTGGATTTTGGCCGTTTGGGTATATGAAGTGGATGACGACAAATGGTAATGAGGGGTATAATGTGATTTTTGATCAAAAAGATGAAATGTCTAGGGATGTATTAATTTAGTCCAAAATGTCGTAGTTTTTCGGTGATATTTGTCAAATGCCGAATGAATTTGGTGAATATTTAACCTGTACAATAGGTATGTGTATATTGTTGAATGTGACTGGGTGTAAGTCATTCTATTAAAAGGAAATTCTAACTATTCTCCCTCAATTCCATGAGCCAAGCATCTTACAATAATTTTATGTTTATAGGACTTCGGATGAAGTTGATATCTCTGGTGTCACATCTTTCATCTCCATTGTCTCTGTACTCAGAGCAAAAGGATGAGAGAACAGCAAAGCATTATGGGTGAAAAGAACTCTTTCATCCAGAAGGGTCATTGTTGAAATTAGGGACTGTATTTTAACAGCGAATGTCTTTCGGAGTTGCCTTCGGAGAGATGTGTTATCTCCACTTCTAAGCTGCTATATTTAATATCCATTCCTATGGGAAAGTATTCTGTAGTATTTCAGGCGGAAATACATGCAATCGAAACCTGCGCGAACACTAGCTTAGCAGCCGGATACCGCGGCACATGCGGCTATCAGAGCGGATACAGGCGGCCATCAAAGCACTAAGCAATTTGACAATTTCGTCGAAATTGGTGCTTAGTTGTCGTGAAGCCCTACAAAGGTGAGGCTCTGTGAACAAGGTTACCATCTTTATGGCCCCCGGTCACGTCGGTATCCCAGGAAATGAGACAGCCGATGAGTTGGCGAGGAAGGCTCTGCCACCCTACTCGTCGGCTCTGAGTCATACTGTGGACTCCTCCTATGTAGTGCAAGACGGCACATCGGGGGACGGGAGCACTTAGTAACAATTGCGCACTGAGACAGTACCCCTGGTCTGAGACAGGCCAAACTGTTTATAGCTGGTCATTCGCGCAATCGTATCCTTGAGCTGTTAAAATTGCGCAGAAGCCGAGTGAGAATTATCTGCGGGCTCCTTACGGGTCATTTTACCTTGAGGGATCATGTACATATATTTAATGGGGATAGTCCCTGACCCAGGCTGTCGCTTTTGTGAGGGTGAGGATGAGACATCTCAGCACATTCTTTCTGATCATGACGTACTTTAATTCCGCCGCTTGAAATGCGATCACTGGATTGACGGCGACGGGCTCCATAGGCATCTATACGGATGGCTCGAAGACGGAAGGCGGGGTGGGGTCTGGAGAATGCCAGTATTGGCTGCCACCTTCGTTTTATCACCAGCACAGGCTGGTTTAATAATTAGTTGGAGTTATGGGTTAATTAAAACCTTGTGGCATCACAGTGGACCAACTTATGGTCTAAGTGTGCTGTACATGTCATGGCAGACAGATTACCTACCTATCTACTTAAGCTCCCTATCGTCTTGTAAGGCCGTGAACGGCATTTGACCGGAAGAATCAGACCAGAGGCCCCTCTACCAATACAAGCTGGCAATACATGTGAGCGCGACACTTGGTAACCGGGAACCCCCGAACCCTGAGAAGTCGAAGAGTTTGCCATATGGGCCAAGGATACGAAAAGACTTTGCTAGAAGTGACCTACAATTTAACAACAAAGTACAGCAACATGAATTGTGGTCAATCAACCAAACAAACGCCTAATATTGCCAGGAAAACCAGGAAGGCAAGGAAGGAGCAGACTAATGCTGCTGAAGCGGTGAGACGACATTTATTGGTGACACGCATTGACCGCATCGACCACCTGGGCAAAATGGGCCAGGAAACTTGGAAACGCGTGGAAATAAGATTGCTCGAAAAATTGGTGCAGCGGATGGAGTCTGACGCTGATCAACCTTTGCCACCGTTTGATGAGGCAGGGTGGTTTAAAGGGGCCAAGATCATAAGCTGCAAAGACGAGGCGACGGAAAAGTGGTGCAGAGAAACTGTATCGAAGCATGGGAGGGTGCGAAGCTGGAACTAGTCGATCGGGATAACATTCCAATCCAACAATCTCCGATACGAAGCTGCTACTACCGTGGATTCTACCAGGAGAGACCTCGTTTAAATTACTCCAGCGAAAGAGCCCCGATGCCCCGACGGATGATTGGAGAGTCCTCCAGACTCCCATCCTAAGCAGATCAGCAAAATTGCGGAGGACATCTTATATTCTCGATTTGGCAATATGGCATGAGGCTAAATATTCCTAAAGCGGAAGAAAACGCCTTCCCATGGATGAGAATGAGAATACTCTGGACGCCAATGAGGTGGAAAAGGTGTTAGAAACCCTAACCATGGCTACTGACACCATCAGGCTGAACGGAAATGAGAGTGAGTCCGAGACAGAAGAACTAGACGTTACGCTAACGGCCACAACCGAAGTGAAGCAACCTCAGCGAACTGCTCAAGGAGCTTCAAATCAACCTACAGTAATGATTTTGCTGCCTAAAGGAAATTTGTCAGATTTTATCTGTACTAAGGATTTAAGTTACCTCTTGAAATTTGACGTTTGAATGCTAACCCAAACCATGCTACACTCCCAACAAAAACATTCCATTCTTTCTACTGGGATAATCCCCAGAAGAGTTCTAAAATGAGTTCGTCTCCAATAGGCGGAAGTGGTGCAAGGTATGGAGTGAAGCAGATTGATGAGTTCCAAGACGAGTTCTTCTCCGATAGATGGAAATAGCGCAAGTTATGAAGTGGAGTGCAGGAGACTGATCAGTTTATGATTTGTACCAGCAAACAAATCCGCACATTAATTAATTGGACCCCTGTCAGACCACAGCTATGAGCTACTTAAAAATATTCGAAAATTGGAGACTGCAAAAAAAACTCATAAAATGTGTATTGACACCCCTAAACCAGTTGAAACGCTTTCGTCCTTAAACAACCCCTTACCTTCCTTAATCGACGCCGTTCTCTCATTGTGGCTGCTTTTCTCCTATCAATGGCCACACTTTTTTTCTTACACGCTTTACAGGCCCACGTTAAGCACGGTCTCCTCTGACCCGCTGAACAGCCTAAAGGTGCCAGCACATGCTCCTCCGAGCTCATACTATTGTCATCGTAGTCGGTCAGAATTGGTGATTGAGCCGAATTCATCTGACTACTATCCGGACTCATGCTTTTTATGTCGAATTGTTGATCGAACCGACGGTATAGTTCGGCAACTTGGTGTTGTGGAAATTGATAGTCCGCTTTGAATGGAGATCTGTCGACGCTGTTGAAGACATTTTGTTTGTTGTTGTATTTTGTCATATTGTGACAGAAGGGATGATTTTTTAGTGTGCACTATAACTTCACTTTCAAAAGTGGATTCGATGCAAAACTGGTCGTCCACCAAGAACTGAATTACTATTAATTTTGTTTTTAAAAATATCACAACTTATATTACGCTTTATTTATTACTCTATCGATAACTATATTTTGACAATATTTATTATTTGAAAAAAAAAAACATTTTTTTATTTCCACAAAAAAAACTGGAGATTTCCACAGATATCTAAAATCACTTTACTCATACACATCAATTTCCAGAACACTCCCATGTCAAACCAACATTTCCACCGCGGACGATATTATCTTCATAGATGCAAAAAAACGCTTTCCACAACCGTGTGACGATTGTCGTTCGTCAACTAAACACTAAGTCAGGAAATCAAGCGCATCTATCTTATAAGATACAAACGTTCCGTCATACTGATACTCAGTATCCTCCGTCTTCACAAGTTTACCCTTAAAAATAATGTCAAATGTCCCAGAGAAAAAAAAACAACGAATATCTGAGAAATCTGTCTATTGGCTGGCTACTGGTGTTCTTAAGCTGCCTCTTGGACCATTTCACCAGATGGTTGACAAAATTTTCTAGCAGTTGTTGTTGGCGCAGCCTGGCATCATAAATGCGGAGAGGAAAACACACGCCAACGATCTGTATGTTTTCTCTTTGATGACACTTTGTTTGGGCTATTTTTAACAATTCAAAAGTGTAAAAATAAGGAAGGAGGTTGGTCTTAGTGGAGTAGTGGCTCCTCCTCTTGTTAAATACGATGCTGGGTAGGAGGATCTCTGCAGGATTAACACATTAGCCCTGATACCTATGGAGAGAACGCCGAAGGAAGTTATCTGTTTACTTGGATTGCATTTTGCAGGAGTTCCAAAAGGAAAAGAGGTTATTTACGGAATATAGTTTAGTTAGCAAACCCCTCGATATCCCCAGCCCACATTTGAATAAACTTGGTAGCCACTGAGACTAAAAGAACCCAATGGAGGCTATGCTTGATACATCGTCGGACTGACGTGGATACCTATACTAGTACTCTAACTGGAAACAGGTATGAATATACCTATATATACCACTTGAAACATACGTTTAAACCCAATCTTACCGACGTCATTATATCGTAAACCTACCCCACCATACAAGCACCTGACGTTCACTAAACTCTTAATCCCTTTCGCAAAAATGACATCTTCCTAGTATCTACATGAATTCCACCCAATATCGAACTAATTTTGGATCAGATTTATAATCCCCGCATACTTTACTTCATGCTAAAGAAATTTACAGCGAAACACTCTTACATAGTGCCCTCCTAGCTCCTGCCAGGCGTTATTCGACGCGAGCCGTTAAGTATGGATATTGATGAGATTTATGATCGAAATTGAAGCAGCGTGACGCTATTACGGGGGAGCCTGAGATCGGCCGTAACCAGAAGGATATCACTCTTGAAATGATGTGAAACTAATTGCAAAGTTTTATGGACATTAGGTCAGAGCAAATCGTAAAGTTTCATTCATTTGGGTTTTGATTGCACAGATACTTTGACTTTTCCTCCGTGAAAGATACGAGTACATACATTTATTTTCGGAAAATCTGGCATTTGATAAATTCGTCGAGGAAGAAGAGTACTCTGACGTACATAGTTTGATGACAGACGCCCTAATTTTAAGATGATCATTTGTAAAAATGAAGATTGACAATCAAGCGTAGCTAGGAATGAGGAAAAGATGAGAAGCGGAAGGTGAATGCAATGGACTATATGAACGATAGGACATTCAAATATTTCTAGAACTTGGTGCCGTTTAAAAGCGGTTTAAGCAGCACCAGCTTGTTAAACCGCAGCTTCTAAACGGCGCCTTTATAAGCAATTCTGATTAGGAGGGATTATGAAAAGGTATCTGGCAAAGCCAGTCAGGGTCGATAGCTGCAACTGTACTTTCCAACTCGACGAAATGCTATCAATCACCTAGCGTGTTTGACACTACGATACACTCCGAAGACTCACCAAAAAACTCAGGTAATAATTATGGGTATATGGGGTTTTTATCTTCGAAGTAAAGATCTTTTTTTCAGACAGTCAGGTGAATAATTTTGGATTTCACCGAGTAGAAAATATTTCTATGGGCTCAGTTTGTTGAGCCTGGTGCGGCAGTGTTTTTGTCAGGTCACAGCTGATATCCACGAGCCACTTTGCAGAGGGAAAATGGAATTTTATAAACATAATTGCAAAAGCTGTGTAAGGAAAAGTTCGGAAACAGTCTTCAACAAAAATTTCACATCTGATGATACCAGTCGTTCAGAACACGCAAAAAGAATTACCGAGCAATTCCGCTACCGTTCCGCATTAGTGTGCATTTTCTGAAACTATTCATTGAGTGCATTCTTAAGCAAGCGTTAATTCTAGTTTATATGGAAAACTGTTTTGAAAAATGTGAAGAGGGGATGAGTGGGGGCGCCAAAATGTTCTTGCTTCTGCCTTAAGTTGGACTTTGACCGGCCCTGGCTGTTACTCTCGTTAGCACCGAATTTACAATAGTTTTCAGCCTCACTTCTGAGTGCACAGCAATACCACCTCTCATAGGCAAGGGGTCCCAAAGACCACACTGGCATTCGACACAAGCGAAATCGCAGCCGGCGGGTAAAGCTCGTGATGAACGTGATATTGATACAGATGCGCGGCTGGCAAGTCACCGATATGACTATGTTACACCTCCGCCCAATTAACAAGCAATTTCCCGGCTGACAATCTTTGTTGTATGGCAAACGAAAAATTATCCCTCTCGACAAAGCAAAGAAAAGCGGCGAAGAGCCAGTCCTTGGCTGGAGCAGCTAAGCTTATTTGTTTCCCACCGACCATCGATGTTAAGGCCAATGCAACAGCGCCCACAGGAGATTCAGCGAATTCCCCTTCTTTATGCGGTGTCCCAAATATTCAACATTATCGTGGTGCCCGACATCGGGTTTAGGCCGCCTGCATCGTTGTCCTCCAATTATCTCAGTCACGTGACCGCGTCCTCCAATCTTCGAAGCCGAAGTTGTAGTTACCCCGCCTTAGCATATACTAAGTTCTCCCAACGAGCTCTCGGTTTTCCTCGCAGTCTCGCTCCGTCGACTCGAACGCGAGGAAATCTGCGCCGTCCGGCAAAAATTCCATCCTTATCGCCTCATTTTTTATCATTCCCCATTTTTACCTCCCTTGTTTGTGTTGTTTTCCCCAGGCCTATGAATTTTTGTTAATACGTAAAGGACAGGGGCAACCCCGTCTCCCGAACTGAGCTACCGCAAGCATAGGCCGCTGCTTAGCTCGTTGAGGAGCCTTTTTCTTCGCCAGATGGCACAGCCCAACCTTCACGGTCAATTATGCTACCTTAGGCTCCGTCCCCACGGGCATCTTCGGATGCCCACCAAACCGTCCGTTACGCCACATTGAAAAATTTCGAGTCCATAAGAATGGCAATTTGGTCACTTATAGGGTCACTCTGATCGCAGCCCCAATCAACGTGCTTCCCATTTATGTCACCGGCAACAATATCGTACTTTCCAGTTGTATTTTCAAGACAGCGTTGAAAGTGTTTTGACGATCATCGTTTGGTTTAATGTATACGCTGGTAACTATCAGGTGGCGTTGTTGGAATTGGATTTGAACAGCTGCTAAGTTAGGTGTGGGCAGATGAGAAAGTCTTAAGCAATGTACAGACGATGCAAACAATTTGCAGCAAATTGTTGCCTGCAACAAAATTTGCATGTGTGAACACGTCGGAAAACAACTTGCTGCAAACAAATAAATTTGCAGCAAAAATTTGCTGCAACAATTTTGCATGTGGTGTGAACACGTGATTTTTTTTTGCGTGAAGTGTTTGCTTGTTTGCTCCTGCTGTTTGCCACTAGTTGCAATATTGCCGCAAGACAGTGCAAAAGTTAACATGTGGAACCGCGAGTTAATTCAAAGGCTAATTGAAAAGTACGAAAGTTTTACGGAATTGTGGGATGTGTCTTCTCCTCATTATAAAAATAAATTTAAAAAGCAAACTGCAATAAGAAATATTGCAGCAGACTTAAGTTTAGAAGAAAGTGAAATCAAAACAAAAATACATAATTTGAGAACACAATTTCTACAGGAAGTACGTCGCGTAAAACAAAAAAAGAGTGGACAAGGTCTTGATGATAATTATAAAAGTAAATGGGAGTTTTTCGATTCACTTAAATTTATTTTAACTGAAAAGGAAGTATCCTATAATTTAGAAAATTTGGTAAGTGGTAAATTTTATTTATTCAGATTAAATCACATATTATATGTATTTATATTGCCAAGAAACTTCACCTTCAGGCGAAACAAAATAATCTTTAAATTCGTCCCGAATTTCTTTCGCGGTAGAACTGTGTTGAGTATTTCGCTGAAGCGGTAAACAATTACCTTCTAACACAAGCTCATTACGCCAATTACCCGGTTGAATTACTCCTTCATTTTCCATGTCAAATGTTCCTTGCGGAGCATATCTTCTCTTTGATTCTTTTCTAGTCATCAAATAGTTGTGCAATGCACATATTGCAGATACAATGTCTACCGTTTTTTCAGGACCAAGTTCCACAGGTTTTCTCAAAACTCGAAATCTATTTGCCATTATGCCAAAAACATTTTCTACTATTCTCCTTGCTCTTGAAAGACGATAGTTAAAGACCCGGTTCGGAGCGGGTTGATTCTTGAATGGGTATGGCTTTAATAGATATTTCCTTAGTGCAAAAGCGTCATCTGCCACGATAACATATGGCACGTTTTTTTCTCGGCCGGATAGTGGACGGTCTTCTGGTATTTGTAATTCATCTGTTTCTAATGCATTTGACAGAGAACAATTATTGAAAACTCCTCCATCAGAAACCCTTCCTTTGCATCCTGCATCGAAGTAGATAATTTTATAATTTGCATCTGCTAAAGCCATTAATACTATGCTGTGCGTGCCCTTATAGTTAAAGTAGGCACTACCGCTGTTAGATGGAGCTTTCATAACAATGTGCTTTCCGTCTAAAGCGCCGATACAGTGCGGGAACTGCCACTCATTTTCGAAGGAAGATGAAATCTGAAGCCATTCATTAATTGAATGTGGAACCTAAAATAACAAGTAGTTAGGTAGTTCTATTGCAAAAAAAAACATATGTGCATGGTAAATGGATTAAAGAAAACTTGAAAATAATAACGTAATTTACAGAATGAAAATCAAGATGATGTGAATGAAACTGTGGCTCAAACATATGGAGAGTTGCCGTCTACAAATGAGGAACCACAAAATAGAAAGAGGAAGAGCAGTGAGTTTCGAAATAAAGACGACGTTTTACTTCAGAAAGCAGTTTCCATCATGGACAGACCAGCAGATGATCACCAAGTGTTCGGTGACTATGTTGCTTCCGAGTTCAGATTATTGAAATCTGAAAAAAATAAACTACTACTTCGTCGCAAAATTCAAAAGGCGATACTGGATGTTTCTGAAATTGATGCCTTAGAAGATTGCTCGAATTCACCTTGGGGTGGATGTGCACATACATCCACAAGCTCTTCACTAACACCGCCAACAGAAGTCCATTTTCCGAATTTAACTGAAGGACAAATATTGGGTAACCAATCACTAATATAATTTAAGCATACCTTCAAATAATCTTGTTTTAGGCACTTATATAGAGCTCGACAACACTCAGGCACAATCGACGCCACAGTGCTAACAGGAATCCGGAAAAGATACATCAATGAATGATATGAATCACCTGGAAGGTTTATAATTTACGTAAATATGTACATTCAAACCTTATTTACAAATATACTATTAAAAATCACAAAAATATGTTTCAAGTACATACCCGTAGCTAGAAAACGCAGAGTTAAAGCTAAACGTTCACTGGGCGAAATGGAGGCACGCATAACTGTATCCTTTTTCATTATTTCGGTTTTAACTAGTGATAACAAAAACTCGAAATCCGTTTCAGACATCCGAAAAAAATTGAAAAAACTCTCCTTGTCCTCATTTTTAAGCTCCTTTAAAAGTTCCTGGTGAAATCCTAGCTCGGCTCTTTTTGCTATCCAGCTTCTCACCCACAGTTTTCTTTTTTTAACTGTTTTCTTCAAGTTATTTTCTTTTTCGCGTTTTATTAGAATCATTGCAACAATAGCTGCTGCAGTTCTTGTTCTTTGGCACGACATTTCCAACTTTACTGCTCGCGCTCCACAAACTAAATGAAAACAAGTGTGAACAACCGTGCAAGATTTTGCAGCAAATAACCACGCAACAATTTGCATGCGGAGCGGAAATCTCTTTCAGCAAACAATTTGCGTGCAAATTTTGGATAAGTGTGAACATCAAAGCAAATACTTGCTGCAAACTATTGCTGCAAATTATTGCTCGTCTGTACAATACTTTAGGCTCGTTTCTCAATGTTCTTTTAAACTGCCTATTAGCTAACAACGGCTTATTTATCAAAGGTCTTAACCTAAATCATATACAACACCCAAAATACGATAATGCACTTCAAAAATAAGGGGAGAAAATTACCATATTTTGTCGTATTTTGGGTGTTATACCTATATGATTTAGGTTAAGGCCTTTGATAAATAATTCCCTGTTAGCTAACAGGCAGTTTAACAGTACATTGCGAAAACGGGCCTTAATGTTGCTGTAGGTTAGGTTAGGCTTACGGGCTGTCATGATAACCCACGACACAATTAGACCACGAGTGGGTCCGCTGTGATACCCCTTATGAGTGAAATATTCCCCTCCAGAATGCCCCTTAAAACCGAGCCAACAATAAATCGATTCGGTCTACCAGCATCCGCCGTCGATCCCCCAAGTCGATATATTCAATAGAAATGTGCCCCAAGCAAACTCCTCCGCCAGTGTGCCAGAGCCGGACACTCACAAAGTAGATGAGCGGTACTCTCCTCCTCATCGTTACAGCTCCTACAGAATCCGTTAAAAGGAAGCCTAAGGCCCGTTTTCTCAATGACTGATTAAACTATTTGTTAACTAACAGGGACACAAATTAATTGCGTGCTCCCCGATTACGCAATATCCAGTTATGACTCCTACGACCGCACTTATGTAAGTGCTTCCTACTCAGTGACCACAACCTCATGAATCGACATAAATCGAACCTAGGCCACATCTTCCACGTTATCCGACACGTGATGTTAATTGCCCATTTAGAGTTAGCCTTGCTAATCGCGGACGAGCTGATACCGTGCTTCTAAGAATCAATGTGGATGTCGATGTTTCGCTGATTTCGAGAAAGCGCCTCCGTTGTCCCCCTTCGACAGAGCTCGTCAGATCTGATATTACCGTAAAAACCGCTATGACCAGGTATCCAGCCACAGAGAATAACTATGGAGGAGCAATCCGCATATACTCAACACTAAACTACTTGAAGCAATTCCAGTCGTAAAAAGTAGAGAGAGAGACACACGCCCTCCACTGTGCAACACCCGCGCAGTCTATATAAAAGCACAGGAAGCACGCAAGATGTCATCCCCTCTCCTACTTTTCCAATCGGAACAATAACATTCCAGTCTGTCTCTCTGCCGCGGAACACCCGCCCGGTCTATATAGAGCAAAAGAGATGTCAAATTTTCATCCCCCTTCCTACTTCCTCACTTGTGCCGAATTGCGTCGTTTCTCTCGCTCTTTTTCACTTCCTCATATACTCTCTCTTCAAAGTATCCAGCATAGTTTGGTTTTAAAGAAATTGCCCATTTCTGAGAGAGAGACGCGGCAATCCGCTAGCGTCCTTGCTGTAGTACTCCAGTAACTATGTACATGAAAACGCATTATAAAAGAAAGTGAACCTACAAACGAATTTTCTTTTGTATTATGTAGGGAGGGTCTAGAAAAGCTTAACTTGAAGTTTTCGACCTCTGTTTCATATGTGGCTTTTTTGCTAGAGTGAAAAAACGGTAAAAAAGTTTGTTTTGCTATAAGATGCGATAACTCAGTAACTATTGATCTTACAAGGTCGACTCATAGCTCATTTTAAAGGTTTTACTGTGCTCTACAAGTTACTCTCACTTTTTTTTTGAGTATGACTGATTGCTTTCCAGATAACGAACGATAAAGCAAAATAAATAAGCAATAATTTTAGTTTTTGCTTTTTTTCTCATTATTGTCAAGGAAAAGTGCTAAAATACCCCAAGTAAAATTCATAGAGCACAAAGAATCCTACATATTGCTTTTTTTTCGTTGCATTTTGCTCAGAATTGCGCCTTTTAGAGCGCTTCAAAGTTTGAAGTCCGCCTAACCGCATTATCACCGCATTGGTTATATCGATATGTGGCGCCACATCAGTTTCACAAGGTTTCCGAATGCATTAATGCAAAAACGAACCATAATATGTGTACGTTTTGGTACTTTTTTCTCATGCTATAAGTAACATCCTGACCTCCGTGTAATTGATATTTACGTGGTACTATGGTTTAATTTTCGTTACTTTAAAATTATCAACTTTTCTTAGGGGAATCAGATGCGGGGCGCCGCATATCGATGTAACAAATGCGGTGATAACGCGGTTACACCAACTTCAAACTTTGAGGCGCTCTACAAGGTGCAATTTTCAGTGGACTGGAACAAAAAAAGAAGCAATATGTAGGTTTTTTTGTGCTCTATAAATTTTACTCGGGGTATTTTAACACTTTTCCTTGGCATTAACGAGAAAAAAAAAAACAAAAACTGAAATCATTGCTTATTTATTTTGCTTTATTGTTCGATATCTGAAAAGCAATCGATAATATACAAAAAAATGAAACCGGAATATAGAGGGCTACGCCCGCAATCCGAGGGTTTTGTAGCAAGCGCTTATTTTGGTATATAAATATCGGCTCCTTGCTCTTCTTGATATCACTCAGATGGATAGAAAAAACGTAATTAAAATGTCTTACCCACTTACATTTTATTTTTTACGAACGTGTTTAAGGCGTGCAAGGGTGTGCTAACTGTAACTATACAAATAAACTATTATTGACCTATTCTGAGAAGATATACAAATTCCACTATTTTCCATTTTATATGTTTTTCGAAACCCACTTCCTGTAAGTTTTCATAATTCTAAGTATAACGGTCTCAAAATGCAGGCAAGGGGGGGTCAAATTACGAACTAATATTTTCTCCTCCCCCACAGTTCACCTTTCTATAAATTTCGAGAAAATGCGAAAAAATGGAATGTACTCATCATTACCTTTCTTACGACACCTCATTTGCTTATATCAGTCGATAAAAAAATTTGACCTTAATTTCGCCTCTATGTGGACCCCCCCCCCCCTTCCACCCGGTAAAGTTGGCCAATTAAGACGCAGCGCCCCCAACCAATCTTTACCCTTTAAAAAATGATTAATTAAATAACTGCAATTCGCACTACGAAAAACAACATGAAAGTATAGTAGTACTCACACCTATGAGGCCGGCAGGTGTATTTTTTGTGTGGATAGTGTCAAAATGCCGAACTTTAAATGAATGTACTATTATTAAATATTATGTGATTATAATGAAACTTAAAGATATTATTGCCTATGATGTTGGTTATCATTGACCATCAATATTTTTGACCTCGGGTACGCGTAAGGGGTGCAGGGTTGTGCTAACTGAAACTATAGAAATGTACTATTATTAACCTTTTCTGATGAAATTTCAAAATTCTAGAAATCTAGGTTTTCTACACTAGTAAAATGGCGCTTTTCTGTAAATTTTCATATTTCTAAGTATAACGGTCTCGAAATGCAAGGGGGGGCAAACTCGGATGACATATTTTCCCCTCTCCTTCTTTTCCCGTTTCTTCAAATTTGAAAAAAATTTCAAAAATGGAATGTGCTCGACGGTACCTTTCTTATGATACCCCACTTGCCTGTACTAAACGAAAAAAAAATGTCGACCTTCATTTCCCCTCTATGGGGACGGTTTTTTTATTCTAGCAAAAAAGCCACATATGAAACAGAGGTCGAAAACTTGAAGTTAAGCTTTTCTAAAACCCCTCTACACCTTACAAAAAGAATTTCGTTTGTAGGTTCACTTTCTTATTTAAATGTACATAGTTACTGGAGTATAGTGTGAATGGACTCTAGGGCTCTTATCGCAGCCTATCCGTATAAATGATGACTTCCATAACCGTGATGACGTTACGTCCCAGCCAGAACACAAAGCGGTGCATGCAGCCAGCTGCTCAGCGAAGATATCAAGAGGGAGCAGGTGAAACAATATATCAAGAACGTCACTAGGAGTCGTCAACGTGCTTTGCCAAAGTGTACTTTGGACGTGTCAACCGGCCTTAAGTTATAAATATGTCAATATACACAAAAAAAAATCATCAAATTTGCGGGTATTCAAGTGAGATTTGAGGAAATAATTGGGGTTGGTCAACCGCCAGTGTGACGTCATTCATTTTCAATTGTCATACTTGCCTGTTTGTATGCAAAACAGACAAATTACGCCCTCGCGTGGTCGGAACAGCCATGAAATCGCCCTAAAATATGCATTGGCAGTCAAATACATTCCACGCCACCCAATTCTACAAAAAACTCGCAATCCACCCGCTGAATTGCGTCATTCTAAAATCAGCTGTTTCATTCAGCGAAATCTCTACCATGAAGTTGGAATAAAAAGTGGATAGCTCACCTGGTTGATAGCCTCGTTTCGTTTCATGTTGCATATTCGTCGTCTTTGCCAGCGAACATAGCAAATTTCGGGGATTATCTCATATCGTCACCGTTATCGTTCTAATCTGATAATGAAATTGTTGGGATAGGAATGACCCCGTCAAGTCGACGTCTCGCTATCAGCTGATGATGCGTCCGTAGTTGTTCACTCCGCGCGGTTCCAGAAGGGAACTACAGATAAGTACAAGAAAGCGGAGAAGTAACGGATAACGGGGGATACCTGAGCGCAGTGCGCCAAAAATGTCAGAGATGAGCGAGAAAAGTGGAGGGCGGGCGGATGACGAAAAATTGCACTATCCAATGTGGAATTTTTGATGAGCAGTCAGATGGCAGATGTTTCATCAGCCACCTGCCACCATTCATTCAGTCTGTAAGCTGGGAGTCGGTGCTTTTAATCGAACTGTGCTTGGGCATTTTTATTCAATCCGCGAGTTATCTTCCAGTTGACGTGACTCGAAAAGAAATTTGTGCGAAATTTTAACCTCACGACCGAATTCTGTGTCTTGATCCTATGTGTGGAGTGTGCAGAAAGTGAAGTGAAAATCTTAGTGTCGGGTGGGCTAATATGCAAATTCGTTCAAATGAAATTGAGCGGACAGTGGAATGAGCGTGAACAACATGAATGCCTGAGTGCTGACATAGACCAGGTGAGTAAGTGTCGTGCCTTCCCATGCTTCCCATTCATGAAATTTTACGATGAAGGCTGTTGCTCAAGGTCGTTTGCGTTGACCGCGTTCTTCAGAACAAAGTGGCCAGCCAACAAGGTTTCCGTTGTCCCAATTCCGGTTCTAGAGTCATGAATTCGCAATAGGGTGTGAGGGTTCACGACTGAGTGTCACGATGACTAAAGTAAGCAAAAATCGATTTCTTCAAGACAGTGGTGTTGAAAAATATTGGTGAAATCTTGTCGCTTTTTATGCAAGAAAAACTGAATTTAGTTAATATAGGCTCGAGCTTTTAATTTAAATAAAACAAGTTGTGCATAAGATATATTATTTGTTTATTAAAGTGTAACTTTTATATCGACGACACCTCGATAGGTAGTGAATCAAAAAAAAAATAATTGGGCTTTACCACCACGTACCAGAGGCGGCCCTCGCGCCGCGCGGCTTCGATACAATCTCATACGTTTGCACTGTACATATGTTACACAACGCGAAAATAATATGACCGATACGAGCCAGACTGCAAGTAATTGGCCACGAGTTCGATTACCGACGCCACCAACGTACTTTTAACCCTGTAGTGTTGACATGAGCGGATATCGTCTAAATCGGACAATGTACTGTGTTGTTGGAAGCGTCTACTTTAACCCTATGGTGTTGAAATAAGCACATTCTTGGACATGACAAGAAAGTTAAGTGAAATCTAGGAAATACGGGTGTCGTCTGAGTCGGGGTGATGAATCCTTTGCACTGCAGTGCTGTTAAAGTCATTTTTAACCCTATGGTGTTGACATGAGCACATTCTTGGACATGAAGTGCACTTTAGGAAATACGGGTGTCATGCGAGTCGGGGTGATGGATGAGGCCAATTCACTTAAGTGTTGTTGAATGCCTTGTTAGCCCTATTGTGTTGGCATGAGTGCATTCTTGGACAAGAAATGAAATCTAGGGAATACGAATACGGGTGTCATCTGATTCATTGTGATAAGGCGAATGGCCTGGAGTACTTTTGAAGGCATTTTGAGTTCTTTGGAGAGAAAAAGAGACCTTTTAAATGAAGTACAATCTAGTTAATATGGGTATCATATCAATCGGGGTGATTAAGCGAATTAAATGATGTTAATTAAAAATCGCCAATTTTAGTGTTAACTCTATTGTTGGACTATTGATGGCGTATCTGCTACCATCTTCATGGTTTATGAGGACAAGGTGAAAAGCAAGATCTTCAAACACACGATAAAAGTTGTAGGTAGTCTTAGCACGCATTTCATTTTTTTTCTATTACATCGGACGACATGACGCACAGTAGGGCTGTAGTGGGAAAGCCCTAAATTTAAAAATACTTTAAATATTTTGGTTGTTAATTTTAATCAAAGCCTGTACTCTGCTTTAGTAGTAGGTAGTCCGGATGGCGCAACGGTTAGCACGTTCGCCTTCTACCTACTGGGCCCCGGTTCGATTCCTACTGAATGCGGTAGTTCTCGATAAAAAAAAAGGGATTTACGTGTCGGACTATGAACCCACTCAGCTGTTAAATGAATACCCATTTATGGGGTAAATAACTCGGTTGAGCGTGTTGCTGATCACACACTTCTGCACAAGACATACCATCACTATCCAGAAAATGAGATTATGCTAACTCATCTCGAGGCCATGGTTCAAATTGGACTGTTGTGCCAGTTATTTTAATATGTGTACTTTCGAAATCGGTCTGAAAATACCTATGCTCTGGACAGAACAGACATAAACGATATCATGGATGAAAAAAAGCAAAAAGAAAAATTTGCATGTAGTGACAACACCAAATGATAGCGAACACAGCGCCAGTAATGTTGTGTAGCATTGAATCTCCGAATTACAAATAAAGGAAACGGAAAATGGATGCTCAAAACACTTCCATATCTGAGGCGCCAAATTTTAATGATGGGTTTCAATCGAATTTGGTCTGAAATGGACGAATCTGAAATCCTTTTCAATTCATAACCGTTTAGGAGATATTTACCTTTAAAGTTGGAACTTTTGTATGAGGAAATCCGGTGCTAGAATTGTATACAGAATAAATTTCCGCTTTAGATAGTTAACAACCTACTATGATACATCATCATTTAATTTTTCAAATTTTCAGGCCATTTGTATTTTACATTTAGCGTGAATAAGCCGCCGATAAAATTTGGCGCCTCAGATATGGAAGTGTTGCCCACTTTGTCCGAAACTATCATCAAGTTCGAGTGAACATCGTTAAAATATGTTTATCAAAGCCTAAGGCCTTAGTAGCCAGTGCTTTAATTTAAGTAGTATATAACACTAGTTTTGTTATATTCTTCTGTAATAAATAAATAAATGTTTATCAATTATCATGTTATATAGTTAAATAATAAACCGTCATCTGTAACCATCCTGTTTCATTTGAAATAAATTCTATTGTAGCCAGCCCCACACTTGGGTGACCGTTAGCACCACCTGGTGACGGCTTTTAGCATATCTAATTTGTGTAGCCATTTGCATGGGATGGGGCGGTTTTGGGTTATTAATGGTAAATATTAATAACCCAAACTGGTTTAACGAGTGAGTTGGTCTCAGTTGCTGAGTCCAGGGGTATCACAACGGACCCAATGGTGGTCTAAGTGTGCTTAAGCAGCCCTTTTAATCTAACCTAACCTAGGTGATAAGCTCTTAAAGAGTGCTGTCGTGCCGCAGCTCCCGACCCGATGGTGGTAAAGCGGTATTGTACTTTTGGGCTGACTTCTTGTACGAGATGTACCAACTATAGCTACATAGTGACACAAGGAAACATTCTCCAGCTGCTGCAAGCATCTCCTGAGTAGCGTTCGAATCCGTGAAGACTTTAACAACGTCAGCAGCATTTGGATTTTTCACAAGAATTTACAGGAACTTCATTTTCCCTTGCACGAGTTAAGAATTAAAATACGTTTGTTACTATGTGTATGAAAACTTATGAACAGTGCTGACGTTTTATCGTAGCCGCTCATAGCATGTAAGAAAGGAATGTTTTCCGCAATTGTTAAACCCACTGTATCAATGGGGAAAATGTCGCTGAAGAAACAGTACCCTTTTCTGGCTTTGAAAAGTACACGTTTTTAGCTCTGCAGATACCTGTCAATATAACCAATAGGTCTATTTGCTGCCATACATTATACGATCCGTCGTCCGACCGATCGGCCGATGGATCGCCACAAAATATCTGCCGATCTCCACTGCACACACATTGTGCGATTTTAGTGCGATGCGATAACGAATGACAAATGCAAAAAGTAGGTTATGATTCACTCCCAATGCAACTTATATTGATTTTTGTTAACTATTTGGATTTGTGTGGTATTTTCTTATACCACATATTTGATATTTCATTTGCAGTGCCATTTAAATCATTAGAATCCTTCAAATTCCATCATTTAATAATTTGGTAATTTGACATTCACTTGCGATAATCACATACACTATCCAATCGATCGTCACCAACGGATCGCCCGAAAATCGCACTAAAATATCGGCAGATCAAAATTGATCGGTCGATCGGTGCGATTTCCACATACACAGGCCAATCCGTCGGCCGATATCGATATCGGCCGATCGATCGGTGTGTGTATGGCACGTTTATATCCTCCCCAACTACAACCACCGTCTCATCTGATGGAGCTATGGATAAAGCAGTTTTCACGATCAAGGTGTCAGCTTCTCCCTTTGCTTGCTTGCAGGTAAGTTGCTGATGAGAATTTGTCCATCAGCGTAGATATTAACCGACCCTTGTTCTTGGAGCTTAGAATTAATTTTTCTTTGGAAATACTAGGTATCACTGCGCCGCCAAACATATGTCAGTTGAAGCATGGTACCTTGATGGTCTCATACGCCCGGCAGTTTTTGTTCCACCTTGTACGTCATCAGGGTAGCCATCAAAAACAACTACTGTCTGTTGGTATTTGAACTGGACATACTCAACATATTTGTCACAGATGGAAGAAAACGCATTTTTTTGCGAGAAAAACATATTTCCTGGAAAAAATTTTGTTGTAAAACCTCAGATTCGTTTTCAGCGACCCCGAAAACATAAAGGTACCAAAAATCAAAATTTCACCTAAACTTTACTTTATTTGTCCTTTTGGAGCACGTAATGCTTAGACTTAGACTAAAAGGGCATCGTGTAATATCTCACTGATAGTGCCAGAATAATTTACAGCCCAGTTCCCAGTTCAGTAATTAAGGCATTCTATAGAAAGAGGAGAGAGCACTTATGCTTACTGCGTACACTTGCTCAACCACCTACGCTTGGGCGATGCTCCCAATGTGGTATGCAAAACCCAACCCTATATGTCAAAAGGAGATAAATAAGTTTGACCTATCTATCAAATAAGTTTACAGAGTGAATCGTCAAATAGCTAACTAGCGAATGCATCAGTGATAGATCGATTTAAGTTATATTCGTCCTTTACTTTCCCTCTGTGGTGTGGGTTGTAAGAATAATAAAACAGAACCTTTCCCGGCTTGTCGTAGAAGGCGGCTAATGGACAGGATGTGTTTGCCGGCATACACTACACATACATACATACATACATCATCTAAAAACTGTTATATGCTAACGAAAAGCATCTTAAGAGTATTTGACGCACTATGCCCCTCCAAGGCTTAAGACAAATAATACATTTTTTTACTGATCAACTAAAATTAAACTTGAGTGGTCAAAAACCGCCTTAAATCTTAATAGACTCAACTCTGTTCTTTACTTCAGGTTTCAAATGACAACTGATTACCAAATGTAATCTTTCGATGGCAAATATTCGTATCATGCTTTATTTGCTAGTGACTCCACAAGCATGTTTTATCTATTTCAACTTGTTAAACTCTACGTACACGAAAAGGCTGAAAAATCTGGTTTCCTTAGACATTCAAAATGAAAATTTACAAAGTACATATAATCTATTCAATTAGTAAACAAAAATAAATGTTTTGAACTTAGAACTTATTTATATTCTTACTATCTTTTCTTTTTTTGCAGCTAAACATGGAGTTCAGCTGATATTCGGTCATCCATTTAGTGATTAGCAATTATTCTTTTTGAAATAGATCAAAGATCATATATAGTGCACCCCCAATAAACCCACCGAATCTTAAATTATAATTCTAAAAATGCAAATAAACAATAAGTATTTATAGTGTTAAATGCATTCTCTATGACATTGACCCTTTTTCATTACCATTCTTCCGTTGTGACGATTATCCTAGTGGACAAACAGTACAGTGCAAGGTCGGTCGTGGGTATTTACCAAGTGTTTAAAATAAAACTTAAGTCAATAATAAATGTCTCACCGTACTCGTAAATCGGATTATTATACGAGTATACGTTTGTTGTAACGAACGGGTGCTTGGTGCTTTGTTTGAAACTTCCTCTCATATGGTATTACGAGTATATTATTATCAGTATTTCTCGGTTCACTAGATTTAAGTATTTCGTCTACTTATATCAGCATGTACTTAAGCTGTAAACTTCAGACACTTTCATGAACTTATGCAGTGTCCTAAAATAGTGCATATGCATAATTTCACTAATAATTCAGTTAGACGTACCCTGTTCGGTGCGGAAATTGATCTTCCACGTGTTTATAATATATTTTCACACATTGAGTTGGTATGCGATGCAAGTGTGACAGAAAAGACTGCGCGTCTCTTCCCATACGAAGTCTTCGCGAATTTTCATCGCTATATGTTTAGCTCATACGTAATAGTATTAAACTTTTTCAAGCCGACCATATGAAAAAGCTGTCGAAAACATTTCAGTCAGCGTTCAGACTTGGCGGTAGTGTAACGTACAGCTGAAAGCGGACTGAGTACCATCAGTCCGCTAGATAGTTGCAGCTTGGGAGTTTAGTAAACACTTTCCTAAAAATATTTAAACATGACATTTTGAAAAGTAAACTATAATAAATACCAATATCGTTTAATATAAAGTGCACATGCATCGGCAGTTTAAAGCAAAATAAAAATTGCGCATAACTAATTTCCAAATCGGTCGGTGTTATCTACTCGTAACGAGCCTAAAGTGTTTACTCAACTATCGCCATAGTCACAAAAAAAAAGTTATATTGTGTCTCAGAGCCCTAACTACCATCCGTGATTACTGTTACTTTTAACTTGAATATATCGGTATATAAAAACAAACTAGAAACGCTGTACTAAAATTGATAACTAGTTTTCAATAGACTATATCTTAAATTCACTGGTGAATAAATAAATAAAAACTCCCAACTCTATCGAAAGCTGCAGCTCATCAGAACAGACAAAATGGATTATGAACCATTCCGCAATATTTTCGCTCCAGATGCAATTGTCTACGACGATGATAGTGATAATGGTAACGCTGATATTCGCGACTACAACGAACACCAACACAATGACAACAACAATTATGTAGAAGTTGATAACCCATTTGGCGTAATCAACAATCACAATGGCAACAATAATCAGATCACTGATGCAACATCTGTTTGGGTCTTTGGCTATGGATCGTTGTGCTGGTATCCTGGATTTCAGTATTCAAAATGTGTCACCGGCTACATACGGGGATATGTCAGACGATTTTGGCAAGGCAATACAACGCATCGCGGTACACCGGAAAAGGTAATTGAAACGTTTCATCTTTTATTCAATTGATATTTCCGTAGTGGTGAATTGGTTGCAGAATGTAGACAGGTTTTTGTCATTTGTAGTATTAAATATCGTTTATCTTGAGGTTGAGTGAATAGAGAATATTATGTAATAATTAGCAAAGTCAATAAGCTAATTATTGTGTTTTTAAATTATAAAATTCATGGACTTTGCTGTTAAATATTTTTATCGTTTTTTTTTTTAACATAAAACTCCCCAACATTGGATCATCTACTGTGCCTAAAACAGTGAATCCATTGGTTCACCTGGTCCTCATTGTAACCTTCGCTGTGTCCTTTTTTATTAAAGAAATTGACTTCATAAGGACATAGCTAATCGATATTATCATTAACCAATAAAACAGAAACATTTCGTCATCCTTCTTTCTTTTTAACTTCAGAATGCCTTCTCGTCGACAATATAATCGCGAATGTTTTTCTTACCTTCTCCCAACTCCCGAATCCTACTTTTTATTTATTATTTTTTTTTTATTTTATCAAATTGCCTCTTCAGCAGTTTAGAACAATCCTAGGAATGTTCTTGTTCTTTGGCTTTTCTATAAATTTTTACAATTTTTTTTCCACTTCAATGCCATGCAAAATTTAAGCATTTATGAGGAGCGTGTGTATACAATGAGCTTAGGCTGAAGGCTACAAGAGAAATTTAAGCTAAAGTATAATCAGCACGTGTTTTTTTTCCTATACGAGTACTGTGTTCAAATTGGCATTTCTCTGTTACCCACGCGAGGCGCAACACATGCGGATATTCAAAAAGAATATTACTACAGAACAATGAGGAAAAAATATACATAGTAATTTTTGTTAAAAGTCTATCCCATGATCATTGTAGGTGATTATATATATCATGATGCCTTAGTGAGAAGAAAAAATGTTTTTTATTTATTTCATAAAAATCCGGCCGTACACGTTGCGGAATACCGGAGAGATTAAATTTGCAAAAGCAATCTGCAAAAGTACACCGGAGCGTGTGTGCTGTCAAGTTATAACTGCACGGATGTCCTAAGCTGTACAGGTGACAAGAGAAGAATGGAAATTCCATTCTTTTTACCTGGATCAGGCTGGCTGCGCTGGCCACGACGGGAGCTTTTAGAACCACTCCATCAGCCGGATTAGATATGATACTCGGCTTACTCCCGTTGGATATCATTTGCGAACAACTGGCGGCAAACATGGCTCTACGCCTTCGTGAGGCGGGACAGTGGCGTGCGCTGAGTGTGGGACACTCCACTGTACTTGATAATCTGAATCTCCCAAGGGCGACGGACTACATTTCTCCCAAATACCAATTTGGCAAAGACTACACTAGTCTCATTTCGTCGAAGAGTCAATGGTTGGGAGACGTGGCCTCCACCACCGAACCCATGGCCATCTATACAGATGGCTCTAAGACCGACGACGGGGTCGGGATAGGCATATACTCGGAGGGACTGGGGATTAACCTATCACTCGGTATCCCGGACTTTTGCAGTATCTTACGGGCTTTCTCGGAAGCTCTGTCCTAGCTAGGCAGTCACGTCATTACTGTGAAGGACATTACTATTTATACGGATAGTCAGGCGGCGATTCGCTCACTCGAATCCGTTTTGACGACATCCAAAACTATCGAGAACTGTTGCCTAGCACTCGCAGAGATGGCTGGCTTCTTCAATATACCCTTTATTGGACTCCGAGCCACACTGATTTGCGGGTAACTGCAAGGCAGATGAGTTGGCCCGAGAGGGAACAACTGGAGCGGTTGATGAAAGCCGGAAAGACATAAGGGTGTCATTTACCCTGTGCAAATTGGCAATTAAGACCGCTGCCGTGGATAGGGCTAATGTTAGATGGCTCTGCGGCAATACATGCCAAACGACAAGGATGATTTGGCCGAAAATTGATCCCGACCGTTCTGTCACACTGCTGTCGTTGAACAGGAAGCACATTGACAGGGTAGTAGGAGTTATCAGAGGGCACTGCCCAAGGGGAGCATGCCAGGAGACTACATCTTCCTCACTACGACTTCTGTAGGAGTTGCGGCGATGTGAAGGAGGAGAGCGTTCTACATCTTCTCTGTCATTGCCCGGCCTTGGCTGATAGGAGAAGAATGTTTCTGGGCTCACGTGTCTTTTACGATCTGGATGACCTTAAGGATATGACAGCCACACGACTCAATCGTTACATCGCCAGCACAGGCTGGTTTGATACGTAGGTTCAAGTGAAGGTGATAGCGGTGGTACCACATGTTGGTCTAAGTGTGCTGTGACACATCACGGCAGCCCCTGTATCTAACCTAACCTACCTGGATCAGAGTGCAGACCAGAGCGTTTCTGTGGAGTTTTGCGTCGGCCCAATTGAAATTTTAATTGTGCCTTCAAACTGAAGTTTCTCCTCACATTTGACAAAAGACAACTGGGGCTGATCCAGAGCATTCGAATAACTCTACATGAGTACTTTGATCTTATCCGTCAATTCTTCAAAATTTTCCTATTTAGTAGACTAGGAAACTTTAAAAGTAGTTTTTGGGCACCTTGTCTAAGAAGTAATTTCAGTTTTGAATTGAACATGTTTTTATAGAAGACTGTAATAAAATCCTAGGCATTCCACCTCATCGTACACAATAAAAAATTAGCTAGAGAAAATTCACCGATTCGGTGTGCCATTATGACGTTTTTTCGGTGTATATAAAATACCTTTTGTATGGATAATATTATTACACCTATAGGCTGGTACTAAACTTTTCGTGTGAAAATGTTGCACTTATCTCTCCCACGAAAAATCCACGGGCAGTACCTTTAGCATTACCTAAGTTTTAGCGTGACAACATAAAAGGGCTTTGGAAGAAAAAAAATGGGCTTCCCTTTGTTGGGAAAAATTTTGGATCATGTTGCGTTTAGGATTTCAAATATTAAATATTTGAATTACACAATCATTGTGTAATTCAGAAATTCGGATTCATATATAGCGGAAATTAGCCGGGAAAATTGATTAACTCATTTCCCCTATTAGGGTCGCCGTTTTCTGGCAAACATGCTCCTGCTCCCATTTAACCGCCTATGCGACAAGTCGGGAGATGTTGTGGCTTATTTTTACGCCTCGCATCACAGGGGAAGACAACACACACATCCATGTAGTCAGGCATGAGGCTGATGCCTCTACGCACTGAGCTACCGGTCGCCCCTCGAATGGAAGGATGAACACATCGCTCTGACGCGAAGTCACACCCCGACGCACTAAGCTACCGATTCACTGATATGAAGATACGTTTTTCGGAGAAGGAATAGAGCTAATATGACCTAAATATCATATTTACTCCACGCATTGGATTAATAACTCCTGTTCGGTTTTTTTTTTCGATTTTGGTAACCATATAGTCTTTTATACACCATCAGTGAAATAAATGCACCAACTAAAGGCATGCGATTTTAAACACCAATCGTGCGTCGTATTTAGGGAGTATTAATTCACCGAATGGATACAGAAAGTGCATTATCCAGCAACTGGTGTTAAAAGGATTCAAATATTTTTCTACAGTGTAGGCAGTCACCCACCCAACATTTTATATGCCTACTTTTATTCGATGTGGTGTAATTGATATTTATGCAAAAATAATTTTTATAGGTACATATATCATTTACTTCTTTAGTATATTTAGTATAATATATCACTTCCTTAGTTAGTGTCAGTGTATGATATATAATTTTGTAGGACATTTTATGTCTTTTGATTCGGGTTTTGGACTTTTTTTGTAGAACCCATTGTTTTCGTAATATTCAAGGAAAACTGGAAATAGGACCTTTGACCCCTTTCCACTACGCTTCCGGGCCACCTATAAACGTGGAGTTTGGAGCATATGTATATTCCGAGGGCTGTCCTCAACAATTGGGCAAAATTTCAAGACTACACGATTTTTTCCCTAATCACGCTTTTGCGGTGTTCATAACCTGGACTATATACATTTCTCACCAACAATTTCGATTTTTGTCGTGTGATTTTTTTAATAAAAATAAGTAGCGCAACAGTCCAATCTGGAACATGGCCCCGAGATGAGTTAGCATCATCATTTTCTAGATCATGACGGTCTGTTTTGTGCAGAGGTGTGTGATCAACAACACGCTCAACCGATTTACCCCAAATGGGTATTCATCTAACAGCTGGGTGGGCTCAAAGTCGGACACATAAATCCCTTTTTTATCGAAAACTACTGCATTCAGTAGAAATAGAACCGGGGCTCAGTGCATAGACGGCGAACGTGCTAATCGTTGCGCTCTTGGACGACGATCGGTACATAAAGCGGATAGATGCAGAAAATAACTTTTGCCAAATCAATTCGAAATATAAATGTAAATGGATCTTTCATATTTAATAAACATACATATGTATATATATATATATAAGGAGGTGCATGCTGGCAACTACATTCTCCGAAAATAGTTTATGCCAACGAAACGTCAACTGAGCCACATGGAACAGTTGACGCGCTATGCCCACAAGGAGTTAGGGCAATTGAGTAGTACAAAATGTATATAATTTAATTTCAAGCGAAATTATGTGATATTCTTTAGTGCATCATCGCAAATTAGCAATAACGTCATCCAAATTCCAGTATCTCTCCATCCAATTGTTCTAATTTAATTATATATCACGAATAGATATAAATATTTTACATCCGTGCGTGCTGTCGAATATTCCAAGTACCGTCCGTATCATGAACAATTTAATTCTCAATTAAGTCGTTTTACGATAAAAATTAAATCTGCGATTTTTCAATTAGATAAAGACGTCACATCTTCTTTATTTTTCTTCACATCGTTCACATTCGTTTGCAAACGATCAGAAAGACAAAGAATCAAAAATATCTGTTGAATAACATATGTATGTATATAACAAAAATTGTGTATTCTCGTATTCGTATTATAGCAGTACAATATATCTACGAATATTTATCACGAAGAGCTTTCAACAACTTAGACACGTACTCGAGTAAACAACAAAATAGACACAAATTTTATATAAATTCGTATTTTACAAAGAGCGATATTCCATATGATTCGTGCCACTTAGGTTGATTGTATATTTGGTATATGGGTCAGGGTGAATGAATCGAGCTCAACGGCGCCCGACTGAACAAGAAACATCAAAACACAACGAATAAGGTGAAATGGGAATTTTGATGAATAAACATCTTGTTGTTTCCCGAAAAATAAACGATTTTCTTACGAAGGATGCAGAAAGCACTTCCGGGGTAACTATGAGAACTGTATCAGTAAGAATAACCCAATTTTGAAAAAAAAAATTATAATTAAAAGCAATATCCAATTAATTATATATTGAAAAAGCAAAATAAGATTTAATTTATTATTTCTTGCCCACCTTATATTTAAAGGGCTTTTTACACTTTAGACCAACGAGCCATTAGACCACGCATTAGACCACCTGTCAGACCAGCCATTATACCACACGGTAGACCACCTATTAGACCACGCATCGGAGCAGTCACTAGTCGTGTCGCATATTGATCCCTGCCAACGCACAACACAGCGTAGGTCATTTGGTGTTTCACTGTTGCCCATATAGTACCGCATATTGGACCCAGTCGACGGCTAGCCCACACAGTCGTCACCCATGCGTGAGAATGTTTGTCCTGGCCGGACAGTCAGTCTCCTGTGCGTGGGACAGTTGCTTTTTTTTATGTTATTAAGCAACGACACACATTCATCCATAGTATTGAAACAACTGGGTTATGTTGGGCTCAATATGCGGTGAAAGACCCACGAATGGGCGTGGGGCCGATCTAAGTTCACAGTGGCGTGTTCGTGCGCAGGGTCTAATATGCGGCGCGCCTTAGATCACGTATCACAGCAGCTTAAACAGTGGTCTAATGCGTGGTTTGATGGCTGGTCTGGTAGGTGGTCTAATGCACAGTTAAAAATCTCGGTATTTTTTTTAAACCTGGTCTTGGACTACCACCATTTTTAATAATTTTAATTCTATAATCTAAACCCTTTCAAAGTTTACTTCTATTTTAAACCAAATTTGTAATAAATTCTAATACAATTCAAAGTTTACTTCTATTTTAAACCAATTTGTAATAAATTCTAAAATAATACAATTCAAACCTTTTTGTGTTCTTTTTGTTCTCGCATTAGTTTCTAATCTAAGTTTAATTAAAAGGTAAACCCCACAATGTATATTTTTTGAGTCTCAAGTCTCACTATAACTACTCGCAGTCAGCTCAAAATATTATGCTGCGTGGCCGAGTGGTCTAGGTCGCAACTCTACAACACGGAGTTCACAGGTTCGATGCTGCGCCATGGCGAAAAAAGTTAAAGATTAGCTGGCTAACCTGCGATGGGCTTAATAAAGGATTTGGAAGTTTAGAAAATTGAAAAAAAAAAATAATGGAGAAAAAACTTAGAGGAGTTAAAAAAACGCAGTAAAATTAATATTTTTTCATAGATTATAATATCTGCAGATTAAATTTTAAACCAACAATTTGATTAAAAAAATAATGCCAGAAAAGTTTAATATTTAAACCAGTGAAGTTTACGGAAGCAATTGTAATACTTTCATTTTATTAAAATCTAATACAATTTTGGTGTTGTCATATATGTAACCCCAATTAGCATTGATAATAGACCAGGATTTTTAACTGTGTGCCAATGCGTGGTCTAACACGAGTAGTTGGTCTAACGTATAAAAACCCCTTAACTGATGCGACATCAATAACTGAACTTTATACATACATATTTGGCTTGAACAATAATCTGTACTCGAATTCTGATTCAATGATATAATTGGAAATGCTTGGTCATATTGGCCGCGACTAGACGTCCTATCTAGTACAAAATATCCGGTCAAAATTTGTGTCGAAGTCAAGGTTGTTTGGTTTCTACTCAAGTACCTATTTTTAAAATTAGAAATAGATTGTAAACAACGCATTTTCCGTTTTACTCAAGCAAGCTGTTTATGGTACATTTTACAATTATCTAAGGTAATATCTTAGATAAAAGGTATCTGTATATATTAATATGTGTTAGGGCTGATTAAGTCATAGAGTTAAGAATTATATTTCGGTTTAATGGATAAACTCCGAAACTTTGCACTTATACTCGTATTTATGCGTACGCTTATTTAGTGGCGGATTTAGAAAGGGAGTTTGGAGGGAGCACGTTGTTTTATGGTGAAAAATTACAGTTACTCGAGAAATCTGTAACTCCACAGAGTTATATCTAACCCACCATAAATCCGATGCAACGATATAAAAACTCTTTGACTGTAAAATCCCTTTTAATTAATTAATTAATTTGTTCAGAACTTGGGTATGTAATTCGCACCCGGGTCGTAAAATGTGCACTATATACAAAGTGAGCATTTTTCCAACTGATGTATTCTGACGAAAGTCGGAGTACTGCACAATACGAGTAGTTGGGCTGGTCGAGCTACATACCTCCCCGGTAGACTAAAGGTAGCTCCTGATGAGTATGGTCTATCGGTGGACAAAACCAGTCGGCTGAAGTGCGATAGGCTTTATGCTGACCAATTTTGGTAAAGTGGATTGCCAACTCAAGCTTGTTGCATTGAGTTGCTAGTGATACACTTCATTTTATTCTTAACATCTTGGAGTCAAATTTTGTTCATGATTTCTGTTGTCACTGTTAAATAGCAACCAAGAATTCATTTTGTATGTTCGCTGTCGCCAAGATGTTTATGCAAAAGTTTTGCGATCTAATTGTCGATGGGTAAAATAAAATTGAATAAGTAAAAATTGAGTTCGTCGTCGAACTTAACTTGTAAAATAACGTGTGACTCGCGATGGGTCGGCTCCGCATTGTGTGACCTCGAAATATGGATCGGATTCATTCTGATCCGCATGTGTATGTCCACCTTGAGGCAAACTTCCATTTTTTTTAAGTCAAATATCCAAACCGCGTTGGTAGCAAAATTTAATATTTTTAATCACACGCTGATCCAAGGGTTGGCACTGACTGGGTATATTAGGGGGCAAAAATGTTGGAAAGTCTTAGATTTTTTGCATAGCATGTTTTTTTTCTTTCCTTTTCTTTTCTTTTTTCTTTTCCTTTTCTCGTCAGCAAATTGAGCTATCGTGTAAATTGGCTAGATGTGTACAGGTCTTGGTTTCCAGTAAGCTTAAAGCTCTTTTCGAGGATTCTCGTAAAAATAGCTTATTGCACCTATGCTCAGAAAGCTAGCATCACGACAATCCTCCAGTGACAGAAGTCTGAAGTTGAAGTGTTACGAACAAAGTTCAGCCAAAGAATAGAGATTATTGCTAGCAAGAAATGGGACTCTATACGAATTAAGAGTGCCTGACTAGTAGTTGCATATGTGTTGGATTCCATCAGTACACAAAGGGGCAATGCGGAATAGCAAGTATGTTACTCATACGATGAAACGTACTAGGCAGTTGGCATTTGGAGAGCTTTTTAAAATGTTGCCGTCCCTATCCCTCTAAAGGCAACTTTCATTTGATTATTTGCGTTTCAATTGGCGCTGCGCTTTTGCTTAAATCGTATGAAGTGCCACCCCCCTGGTTCAGCACAGCGTAAGCTCTAACGGAGAACGACGCGACGCCTTCAATGACTAAAAATCGCCGTAGTCGCGGTTTGCATATCGGAGCTTTTTTTTTCGAAAGCACAAAACCCCCTTATAATTCATAGAACAAAAACGATGCTGTTTGTTTGTAATGTTAATTTCGTCATATCACTAACAGTACACTATGCACATATAATTGGATGAAGTACATAATAAAACTGAAGATCTTAATAAGATTCTAGTAATAGTATACTCGTAATCCGATATTATGAAACAAACTGTGTACTTACCACATTAGACTACTACTAAGTGTTATGAAAAACCAAGTACACTTATGGATTTAATTGGTTTTACACTTCAACATAAGCCACAAGAAGACCTCTTCTAAAACAATTTAATTAAAAAATTGGTTTCTCATTTTACGCATTTGTTTGTTTTTCGCTAATATGTTCGTTATGTAAATAGAGATTGTGCTGATATGTACTTCTATTAAGCACTGAGGGGTGGTGAAATTAAACCCTAGTTCTATGTATGTATTTCAAAGCAATTACAACACCAAATAAATGTAGCAGTGTTTACTTCAGGATGTTTTAATTATTTCAATATGAATAATATTTCAGAAGAATTAGTGAAAATAAGAAAAAAGAAACATTTTTCCATTTACATTTACGTATTTTTGAAATTTATACTTCGAAATTAATATGCAAAATCTGTCCATTAAATTGTAAATTAATAGAATAAATGAAAAGATAACACTCAAATACTCGCAAATGGTAGATCGCTCTGATCAGTCTGGGATTGAAGTTCACATTCGCATTAAATATTTATTAGTAGACGAAAGTTTCAATTTTTATTGCCATCGTATCGCATGTGCCGGCAATATTGCAAACAGTGACAAAAAAAAAATAAATAAATAACGAGAGTTGAAAGCGTTATATACCCTAGACTTGTGTAGACCTAGTGTTGACACTAAAACCTCAAATAGGCAGCAGCCATATGCATTGAAAGAGTGTTTCCTATATGATGGTCGGTTTGAGCAGAAGTTAGCTGATGAAGCTACTATAAAAGGACATTTGTAGGGAATATGGTTTTTTTTTTGGTCTGATCATGCCCATTCAATACCAACCAACTGGATTCTTTTACAAACATTTTGCTGAAATTTCAAATTGCCACCCTTATTTTATCGAAAGTTATCGCCTATTCGAAGTAACATTTGTAGGGGAGGTAGGAGGTAGGATCTTGCCTATTTTCAATACCAACTAACTACAATATATCTTTCTACCAACACCTTACCAAATTTCCAACTTGGTGGTGGCATTCTATCGAAAATTATCGTCGTTAAATGAATATTTAATGGTTTGACATTTGTAGGGGAGATAGGGTTCCTTTGCTCTGATTATGCGTATCTTACTAAAACTGAAGCAGATCACATGCTAAAATCAGCTTTTTACGTCAATTGGTTCAGGAGTTATAGACAAAAAAACGTGAAAAGTAGGGTAGTGCGGTGCTCTTTGTAAGAAGAGTAACGTTATCGATTTTA
This sequence comes from Chloromyia formosa, assembly GCA_964017055.1. Lineage (NCBI taxonomy): Eukaryota > Metazoa > Arthropoda > Insecta > Diptera > Stratiomyidae > Chloromyia > Chloromyia formosa. The sequence goes on along the minus strand of OZ024813.1, from coordinate 13,948,170 downwards.
TTTTTTCAAGAGAGTATAAAATTACCCTCTCGAGCCATCTACTAAAGTAGCAGATTTTCACGTTTATTCAGTCGGCAGTTATAGATACATTTAATAATTTAACATATGTAGGGGAGGTAGGCCCTCCCTTTGTCGGATCACGCCCATTTTCAATACCAGCCAACTAGATCATACTACGGACATTTTACCAAAATTTCAAGGTTTGAACTACTACTACATTGCTACATTCTGTCGAAAGTTATCGTGCGAACGGTTAGACTGACAGACATAGCTAAATCGAATCAGAAGGTGACCCTATTTATTCATATAGTATATATGCATTGCTATACCTCCGGAGCCTCCTTTAAGGTGTTACATATTTTCGTCGTGACAAAAACAATATACCCTACACTTTATAACGTCTAGCTAGAGTATAAAAATAGGAAAACACGATTTGAATGTTTTGTTATTTTTATCTGACTAACGACAAACATACGATGATAACGCAATGGTGACATTTCTTCTAGAGACAAACACGTATACGATGGAGGAGGCAACTCATTTGCACAAGTATTAGCGATAAGTAAAATGATACAAGCTAAATTGACTTCAATTAGCACTAGAGCGAAATGTTTTATGTGTAGAGCGCTATTTGGATGGTTGAGAATTTGCAAACTGGTTGGGTGAGAATTTTGCGTAAAATATAAAATTTTATTGAAATTGAAAGCATCTATATGGGGCGACCTTCCATCGATTGCGTAACTACTTAACACAGTGATTTAGTTTAGTTTATTTAAATTGGTTTGTATTTGGGATATTGAGTAGACATGGTTGCAATGGTTTTGTTTGTTTGAACACGGATATGTCTTTTGGTTTGGGTTCAGACTAAATTTTCTAACACGTGACGTCAGATCACATTCTTGGCGTGCGAATGTTCGCGGTGCACATCAAGTGTTAAATTGAAATGGGAAACAGTGTTCATTGTGCTCGGTTCCGACTCGGTGCGGTCCAGGTGCGCATACAGTATAAGGTCTAACCAAACATCTCCAAGTTCGAGCCGTGTATCGAATTAGTCGATCAAGTGAAACCTCACTGGTCTTCACGGAGATGAAGCCATCACCACCGGCCGCACCGTGTCTGACAAAAATTGAATCAAAACTAGTCTGACTCGGTGCGAGTTACGCAGGCTTCACAGCGTCCTAACCATAATGACATCATCACCACAAAATTCACCAGCCCATAACTCCCAATAAATTCCCATAACGTATTTCTTTCGTCAAAACCAATTATCCATGCGACTCAATTATAAATAAAGTCAACAAACCAAATTTCTAATTGACTCATATTAAATTCGCACTTGTTCGAACACGTAAAATCAATTAACTATGCGATTCAATTATAAATAATGTCAACAAACTAAAATTCTAATTGATTCAAACTAAATCCATCAAAGCACACAATGATTCATCCAGATCAATTAGCGGTTTTGTAAACGATAATTTTAATATAAAAATGATGGACTTCTAATGCTCCAGGTCCAGATTGTGAAGTAAGATCGTCCCGATCAGTTTAAGTTAAGATTTAAGTTATAATTGTTAAAAGTTGAAAGTCTTATAATAAAGTGATTTTATTAAAGATTAAATAAAAGTGTTTTAGTTGAAGACTTCTAAGGCAAGAAGTCTATAAACAATTTATTTTTTTGTCGTATGCCCACCACGAGCATATAACTTGCGTGACGACTGGGTTCGGTCCGTTGTTTTGTGGACTAGCACATAGTTTCCTATTGTGCAATTCAGAAAGACTGAAGCTTTTACAAGGTATTCCTTGGACTATAAGAAGATAAATCGGATTCAAAATTCAATTTTCAACTAACCACGTTCACATAGAAGTTGCTGGGCCATGAATTGTCATATCAGTAGCATTTTATCTATACATGAAGGACTTAAAATGCGAGCAAGGACAATTATCTTTTTGATTGATAGCAATGATAAGAATAAATCCACCAAAACATGTTTGGTTACCATATAATAATAATTGTAACAAAAAAGAACAATTTAAACATGTTAAAGTAATTATCGTGCTACCTAAATTACTACACTACCAAGTCAAATAAATAGATAATGCACAAATATGTAGATGTCACTTTCTCTCTGTCATGCTATGTGCACTGTTGGCAAGTCACACTAACTCAATCTAACATAATCGTTTATGAACCTTGCGCAATAGTTTTGGATATGTACTGATAATGATATCACAAGAACCTTGCAGATTGTCAAATAAATTTCATAAAAGAAGGTGTATTTAATCTGGCACGTGCCACAAAATTCGAAATACATTTATGTTGACAGCCAAATAAAATTCATATCTTGGAAAATAGGAAATCTAGACTCATATGATTCTTTGCGAAAAGTGATGCCACATATCTAATAATTGTATGCTAATATACTCGAATTTTATCAATGTATTAGCCGTTGAAGGTCGTCTTTCGTATTTTGAGTTTTTGCAGATACCCTGATTAGAATATTGGCACCGCCACGTGCTAAAAGACTTACCTATTGGATTTTTCGTTCTTAAATTCTTTAAGAATTCAAGTCATTATATCCTAGACCTGATAAGGTATAGAGTGGAGCGTTTATTCTTTTTGTCACAAGGAAAATATGAAACACCTTAAATTGTGATCCGTAGGTATTGCAATATACGAGTATGTATGGAAATGATCAGGGTCATCTCCTGAATCGAATGACTTAGCCATGCTGAATGTCCTTCTGTCTATCTTTCCGTTCACATGATAAGTTTGGGTGAAGGAAGGTAGCGACTTGAAATTTTGGTCAAATGATCCGACCAATGGACCGCTCCCTTACATATACAAAGTACGTGTTCTCATTTTTGTAAATGACTGTAGAGGGCCATATTATACTCTCTTGTAAAAATGAGATCTGTCAATTGAAAACCAAGGGTCCTTTCCTAACCAAGTTTCCCGTGTTATCCCACTTTTCACGTTTTCGTCTTGAACAATTTGACGCAGAGAGCTGATTTTTGATATGCGGACTTCAAATGAAACTTTGATTTAGTTTTGGTAAAAGAAGCCCGCTCCATTTAGTAAAACACCTACCTCCTTCGTAGCCTACTTGTCACTGTAAATATTGAAAAACTTTCTAAATAATCAAGCTAAAATATTTGTTTATTTATTAATGTTATTTTTAACTTAGAAACATTCTGTTGAAAACAACAGTCGTTCCCACAAGAGATGGGAACGACTCAAAAGCTCACGAATGCTCATGAATTCATGTTGGCCATGTAAGAGCAGAAAAGGTATCTTCTTGTTGTTGGTGCTTTTCAATGCAATTTTTCAATATTCGGTGCTTGGCTCAGCGTTCACGTCTAAACGAAGCATAATGCCGGAACCAGAATGAACGCAGAAAGCAGCGGCAGCAGGAACTACAACAACATGCAGATCTGCTTTCGCCGCTGTCACTACCGCTGCGTTCAATCTAGGTCGCGTATGGGAAATTTGACATTTCGCAACCGCGCCGCTGCTGCTGCATTCTGCGTTCATTCTGGTTCGGGCATAACACGTACACTTGATCCATAACATTTACCAATAAAACACTGCTAAATGTCAAATGAAGAACTGTGTCGGCTTATAGGTCAGTTAACGCGCTTCGCCCCCTTGGGGGTTACAGCAAATTAGTAAGAGTTCTGACGGTAAACTTTCTTTCGGTCATATAGCGGCAAACCAGGTGCATATGTATTGGATATGTAGTTGAAAAAAATTAAAGTGCATTAAAGTGTTCAGATGGCACATGGAACTAAAGCAGATTAATCGCCTTGCTTGCTATTTAACCTTTTACTTAACTCATACATGTCCACGTGACATATTACACGTGGACAAAAGCGAATCCTTCTGGTCCAGTACATACAAATATGCAGTTCTAATAGTTCCTTATGTAGGTAACATAACGTAACATGAAGATCGTATTTTTCTACAAAAAAAAATCTTGTTAAAAAAGGATGTCCCAATTGAATGGTTTAAAAAAATAGTATTGAAACTTTTGAGAACTTTTCATTATCTCGTTGAATGAGGGTTCATATAGGAATAAGTTTCGTGCGTTCGCAATATGTGCAGTTTTTGCGCTTCATATAAAAATTGTGGTGCATTTCTATACATGAGCAATACTAAAATATTGTAAGAAAACAACAGTCCACGTCATTTAAAATGTGTTCATATTTTTTGATCGGAAATTTGAAATACATATTGGAAATGACAAATCAAACACTGTTCAAGCATGGAGCAAGAATAATTCTTCCAATTGAGCATGAAAATTTCGATATTACAATTTGTTTTGTATCACAGTTTTCAATTACCTTCTTTCCGTGTTAAATGTTCGATTTGTTCCGGTGCGGGTCCGGTCGGTACTCGATCCGCACTCGACTTTGACCGATTACAAAGATAGTAACACTAATGATCTGGGCCGGTGCAGATACGAGAGTCAGGTCTCGGAGTGGCGTTGAGTGGACTGGTACATATCATAGTTATATTGTATAATATTATTCAAATTACTCAGCCTTTGACAGATAAAAAAACATGCTCATGGCAGAACTTGAACCTGCCTCCACTCGAATTAGGGATCAACTCTCTACTCATCGCGCTAGCACAACCCTCGTTTAGTATTTTGGTGAAAATATTAAAAAGTCATCAGCTACCTAGCTGAATATTGGTATGATTTGAGGGAAACTGACTTATTTATTTGGGATTATTTGACAGGCGAAATGTACAGAAATAAGCCCCAAACAATTGATCAGCTGAAAGGCATTGTTTCAGAGCAATAGGTCCAGTGAAAGGAAATTTTCTTCAAGTGCTCCTTTATTTCAAATTGAGACTGTGAATATTTAAGCAAAGGATATTGTTTTGATTTAAACATTAAAGATAAAGTATTCAAAATTAAAAAAAAAAACAGTTACAAGTATTTGAAATCGTCGGCAAATATGGGACATTCAGCATATAGGCCAATAGTTGTTCAGTCCCAGGCCCGGACTTTCTCTCGACGGCCCTGCTGCTACTACTACAACATATTCTGTTATTTATATATTTTGGGCCTAATGAAACATGGAGCGTCACGAATGACCCCGGGCGCTTGATCCACAATATCAAGGTTGTTTCCGAGGTAATTAACGTCATCACCCCTGGCAGTTGTTTCTGCTTGCCTTAAACTTTCTGCTGCCACAATTGGTCCAGCATAGGGCGGTTTTCTCAATATCTGGTTAAACTGCCAATTAAAAATGATAATGTAGTATCAAAATCAGCTAATTTTCTTGGCGAAATTCTGCCACCTGTTCTATTGTATTTTACGTCTGTCTCTTAGTTTCAGTTTGCGGCTGAGTTGGTTTCAAATCCTCTTCCATCGAATGTATTTTCAGAGATCTGGTCTTTATGACCAATTTAATTTTCTCATTTGAATGTGCAAGCGCAAAACAGTTCTAGCTGTTAAAATCTTAGCAGCTCGTACCAGCTGTTTGGTATTATCGTCCGATAAATTTTTAACTGGAGGATGGGTGGCGTTTAACGTTTATCTACATATATGGACAACTTGACATTAAGAAACGGCCCATAGTCGGTTTTTAGTTGTTTTTTTTTCTAATTTGTCTGTTTGTCGGGCAAACGCGTCTTATCTTATTTCTTATAGACTCTACACATTGCCGGCAGAAGCAAATCAGCGGCAGCAGCATCGTCTGTGTCTTGGGTAAAGGTGCTTTCTTACACCTAACTCGCACCTAGAAAATTTTTTGACCAAAAAGCTTCAGATTTGTACGTAAATGTTCTAGGTGCGAAGTAGGTGTAGGAAAACACATTTGCCCAAGACAGAGACGATGCTGCTGCTGCCACTGCTTTGCTTCTTGTGCTGGTGCTGGCGGCAATGAAATTCCCGGATTATAATAACGGGTAGAACCTTATGTGGCCGTAAATCCCCATCACTCCCGTCACTAACCTGGTTTTCTAACACGCGTCAGTTGATCAACTTGGGTAGGAAGATTTATAATTAGATGTCAGGCGATCCTTGACGACGATGAAAAACTACTTTCGATCCGGCCCCATTAGACTTCCCATAATACCCCTTCAAACCATCGTTCACTCCGTAGAGGTAATTACCTATACCCGACTTTCCGGTGGAGGCAGTACTAGTACTACCTACATACATATATTACACACACAAATTCACGAATGCACGAGCCTGCAGCCTGTATACAAATAAATATATGCTTCGACCTTGACATTTTAATTTTAATGAGACATTCAACCCACAATTTATTCTATTCTACAATAAATTGTACACATATTTAGATTATTCAAATCACCTATGCAAATAATTATGGACATAAGTCGATTAAAAATAAACCTCTTTTGGCAACGTTAAACATTTTTGCCAAACCCGTGACGGCAATTTATGGGTCTTTATTAATTTTCCTTTTTTTCCGTCAGCGTCAGCAGTTTATTACACGAGCCACCCAAACATCTAACAAAAAGATACACTCAATTTCAACAAAATTTTTTCATCATTTTACCCGTATTTTAATATTGTGCACGAATCAGTCACATGTGCAGAAATTGGAATGATAAGGAGGAGAAGGGGCTAGACGCTAAAGTGTTTTATTCGCGCTTTTTTCCCCCATGCTAACGGAGTCTAGTGTCTATCAGATAAATGGCAAATCAGAAAAGTACATATTTTTTTATTTATTTTTATCTAAATTGCTACTACATTTTATCGGCAGTTTTCTGGGTCAAATACCGACATAGAGAAAAATACTCAATTTTGTTTATGTTTCCGTATCTAACAAACTATATTTTCTCTACTTTTGCGTCGAATCAACCAGTCTAGTCTGTCTGTCTTCTTATCTATAATATTTGGGCTAATTTTAAAATGTAAATAAAATGCTATTTTAAGCATTGGATTAGGTTATGACGTTCTACATTGTTAATTGTATTTTTGTTTTGATATCTTTGCAGCCCGGACGTGTGGCTACTCTGGTTGAGGATAAGGAGGTAAGTAAAAATTGTTCTATACTTCAACAAAAGTATCTCTTCCGATCGGATTGCTTTCTGAAGAAGTGAAGGTGCAATAAATATCTAACAAAAATTATTTTCAAATTAAGGAATCTGCAGGAAGTTAATTATTTATTATTGTACCCATTCGGATAAAAGAACAAGTACCTTCTTGCCCAAAAAGGAGCGGGCGCAGGTCACCTCGAAGTAAGCCCCATTGTGACAAATTCCACGCCTCGTTAAGAGTACGGGGGAATTTCTTTGCCCATGTCTCATAATTTTGGCCGGTTCTCGGGAATACCATCGACGTCGGATGTGTCCCTTCTTTTCACAGAATGGCGAAATTCCCGAGATATGGACGAATTTCGTCCTGGCACTTTCTGCCCTAGGCCTGGGGACTTTTCCCAGGGTGAAAATCGTGAGTTACCAGGAACTCGTATGTAACCCCGAGAGTTAAGCTGAGATGACCCGCTCATCTAACGACTGGTGTGGTTGCTATCGTACTTATACGAATGCACGATGTAATGTGTAGACGCGAATCATATTCAATTTGTACAGTATGTGGAAAAGATTGTATGTTGACGGTTTAGTTTAGATACTCGGGTATAGATGGCACTCAACTTTTTTTTCTTGTGAAAATCATTTTATTTCAAATGCTTAGAGTAACGTGATGGTTGTGGGGAAATATTTAGATTTTTTTTTATATCGGTGTTATTTAAAAGTGTTTATAAATTAAATTTCATTAAAAGTGTTCTAGTGGTTTATACGTATTCAGGCAGTGTCCTCTTTATTTACTATTTATTGGAAAAGGAGCAATAAAAGAAAACATTGAAATTCGTTGGTAGATATTCCGAGAGAGAATCATCGTCTGACTGTACAAATTTGAAAGGAACTGGAGAAGGATATATTCTCATAAACCTTCTACAATACTGGGATAAAGAACTTGAAAGGACAATTCAATTCCTCCAGTCGATTGATTTAGAATCGAGGTTGCTTACAACATGTTCTGCCGCAGCTGCAGGAATGAGGAGGAGGAGGAAACTCTGATCCATTTCTTGTGCAAATGCCCGGCTCTTGCAAGAATCAGACATCAAGAACTGAGCAGTGCTTTCTTCCAAGATATATCCGACATCTCCTCGAAGAGTATCGGGGAGATAATACGTTTTGTTAACTCCAAAGAATGGATCTGAGGACGAATACCTCAGAACCTTCTTAATAGCAACGGTTTATTCCTCTTATGAGGCGTGTGGCATCAAAACGGCGTACGTAGCGCTACTTGTGTTTTCTTTCCCTACTGGGAAGTAACAGCCACTCTAACCAACCAACCATAAGAGCCTGAACTCAGTACAAAATAAGCAAAGGTTGCTTATAATGTTTAAGCTGCGTGTGGATTGTGTTCACTAGTCGATACACAATGCATACGAAAAGGTGAAAAGTAAGGCCCCCTATATACGATGCGATCCGTCGTCAAATCGGTCACACGATATTGTGATCGTCACATTGATTGCATAGTGTATGTACTTGTCGTTGACGATTTCTTTTACAGTTCCATATAAATTTCACCGTCAGATATATTGTGGCGATCCATCGTCAGATTGATCCGAGGACGAATAGCATTGTCAACTGACGATAAATCGCATGGTCTATGGGGGTCTTATATCCACGTTCATTTGCAGAAAGAGAGATCAATAGTTACGTTTGTTGTTATGCATCCTGCATCCTGCTCTTAATATTATTTTGTACTGAGTTCCAGGTCTTTGTATTGTTACTCTATGGTATAACTGTTATTAATCAAAGCTCCGAAATTTTTCTCAAAACGTACGAGCAAGAAAGTAAGTAAGGTTTCATATCGGATACTAAGTTTGATCTCTGACCTATAATATATAATAACAAGGACAGGCTAAGATACCCAAGGGTGGGCACTGCGACCATGAGATCTATTGTGCTATAGCCTTAATTAATCCAAAAGACCCTCAACCAGCCTAATGAAGGCTAGTAGATCCTTTGTAGGGGTGCTCTTTACGACCGCTGAGCTCACGATGGAGTCTCCAAGAAACAAGAACCTGGAACGGGCTACCGCCGGACATTCGCAGAGAAAATGTTTAGTGGACTCTGTGTCCTCCAGGCCTGCACTCCATATCAGTGGATAGACCCATTTTATTGAGGTGATATCTCACCCAGTGGTGCTCCGTGAGGTAATCCACGATTAGTCTCAGGTCCGCTCTACCCAGACGGCTGGTTTCTTTGAGACCGTAGGGTTTTATAAGATCTTTGGACTGCCGCAGTCCTGGAAGACAATTTCTTGTCCAGAATGTCTCTGGCACAGGCCCCAATGGCATTGATTTCAGCTTGAAAAACGCTAGGCCAGACGCTCATAGCAATTAAAATCCTGGTGTCCGGTCTATAGACTCCGTCGATAAAACACATGATAAACCGGGAGACAGAGCCAAGAATGCCACTGTCCCATTCATCGCGAGTGAACGGTTTTTTGAGGGTTGACGCTCACGCCAACTTCAGTGCACCAGCGAAGTACTAAATCGAGTGCCGCGTTCATCACCTCAGTGACGGTCGATTCAAACTTACCTCTGATCATGATAGTTATATCATCGGCATAACCGATTGCATCATAATCATAATCGCACAACCTAGCTAGTAACTCACCTATGACAAGTGACCAGAGAAGTGGGGACAGGACCCCACCCTGAGGGCAACCCTTAACAGCATAAACACTAGTTTGGGTGCCGCCCAAAGTTGAGTGAATTTCTCGCCCACGAAGCATTGCTCGATCCACATGATTGTGGCAGTAGGTATATCTCTGAGCTCAAGTGCTCTAGACCTAAGGTACTAGAGATTTTGAATAAAACAATGCTGGATGTGGCTGTCCCTATTCAAGTGACCGAGAGTGTATGATGAACATAATTGGTTACTGAATTAGATAGTTTGGCAAATGTCACCATTTCTGACATACTAAAAGAATGATGATGAAAAAGAAGAGATAGGGATTCTCATTTCGATTCTTTCGATCCAGTGGAAAGTCAGTACTCTGGTAGATAGAAATAATTAGCCGCTGCTTCTACACGAATCCATCCTTGGAATCCTAATGGAGTTAATATGTAGTGTTCATGTCTACAAAAAACAACGAATTCAAATCGATCATGATTTGACCTGACAGGATGACTTCATGTGGTGAAGTGCATTAGTAAATTCTTTTTTGAGCACTGAATTTATTATTGCCATTGTAGCAGTTGACAATTTATTTTCCTATGCAATATCACTAAGTAAAATAATGCTGAAAATTTGGTGGTCGTAATCACAAATATACGGTCTTAATCAAATATGGCACAAACAACTATGTATTTACAAAAGCGCCTGACCTCAGTAATAAGCACAATACGGATCAATACTTTTGTCGCGTTTAATCAAGAAGCAATGCCATAGAACAATTTGTGATTTGTCTACCAAGACTATTAGAAATGTGTTTAAAAACGGGATAAATAGTATCCAAGGGTTCTTAAACTATGAGTCGCGCCCACCCCCACCGAAAATCTGAGGTCGCGAAAAATTTTTTCAGATACACAAATTAGAAGAAACAATAACCGCAATCCCGTTTGTACCAATCCATGACAACATCGTAGTTCAGTCCAACTTGACCTCTAAATTCTTACATTTTGTATTACTTGTTAGTTTTCTAAATACTTAACATCGAATTTTGACTTTAAAAAGTTGTTAGCTTGGAATCGAACATCATTTTTGATCGACTTTGATGAGATTAATCAACTGCCATGTCCAGCCCCTAATGAATTTGCTGAGCTATCGAGTGACTAAAACTTAAGACTGGATCGTAGCTAGAAGTTGATTTCCCGCAATTTTTGAAACGGCATTAAATGTTCTTTTGTCATTCAGTACTATATACTTATGTGAAATAACTTATTTAGCTTTAATTCTCGTTAAGACTCAGTTCTCTGAATTTTCGACTAGTTTCAATTTCTTTGATGAAACAATCCGAAGAATTATGCTTGCGCGTTTATATCTTTAAAAATCTATCCAGAATTCATTGTGCAATATCCATTGAACTAAGAATACATTTTTTATACATTTTTTTTTCCTTTTCAGGGTATTACTTGGGGCTGTGCATATAAAGTTACTGGTGATAGTGCACTAGAATATCTTAAGCAACGTGAATGTACACTAGGTATGTATTTATCGGTATTAGTTCTTAAATAAGGGGTTATTTAAAAAAAAATATTACGTAAATGCATAATATATTTTCCAACAAATCTAATTAGTGTTAATGGCTGAACAGCTGCTTATGAAATCATTATAAAATGCAGATTATTACGCAAATAAATCACCGGAGCAACTATGTGAAAATGCATTTTACGGATTTGTTACGAAAACTAAACATGACGCATAATTTTCAGTTCGTTTCGTTCCATAAAAGTTTAATAAATAAGAATTTGTGGTTCTATCCCCACAAATTCAAATTCAAACTCATCGAACGTGACGAATTGAAATGAAGCGAACTGATATAGTTAAGCAAATTTAACTCATAGACGGGTATCTTCTTCTTTGTTAGCTTTGGGAATCGTCCCCGCCATTAACCGTCTCCCTCCACTGTGACTTCCAGTTTCTGACTCTTAACTCTTAGTAGTCTGCTGCAGTCTTTTTTGGAGGGAATTGAATTATGGTGCTGTTGTTTGGTGGAAAAATGAAACTGGGTAAGATGCAGAGACATGTCTCACATTAACGAGGACTATTCGCTGCTGCGGGGCCAAAGACCTTTTCCATAGTCCTCCGCGTGGGCGCCCACTGGTAACGGCAGTGTATCAATTCGCTGACGGCCAATGTCTTAGCGATAAGACAGTTTGGAAAAGGCAGATAGCTGTAGCCTGAATGGCTGACAAACACCTAAGCGTCTCAGGTCTAGTAGGATGGAATGACTTGCGTAGTTGGACCTGCTACATAGTTGTGTGGGCTCCAGCACGTTTATTAAACCATCTGAAGCAGCTATCTCCGAGGCCATCCCCCGAATGGGGTTAAGCGACGTGCTGACAACTCGTCCTTGTAAAAACCACTCCATGTCAAGAAACCTGGAACAAAAGCCTCGGATTGGACGGATCAACAACGACGACCACGCAAACGAATAAAGGATTATTCTTTCGGATCCTGGAATGTACGCTCCCTGAACGAACCGGGGCCGAGAAGGCCCTCCTTCAACAGGTCGAAAAGTACAAACTGAGCATTACTGCAGTCCAGGAAACAAATTGGCTTGGCAGCGAGATTAATGACAAGAAATCGCACACAATTTTTACAAGTGGCAAACCATCGGGCCGCAAGGAGTTTGGAGTAGCATTTGTAGTGGACAATCACCTCAAACCGCATATTACTGACTTCAAACCCATAAATGAACGGCTGTGTACGATTCGCATCAAGACTCGATTCTTCAATCTCTGGCTCATCAATGTGCATGCCCCCACTGAAGTTAAAGAAGACGCAGTAAAAGACGAGTTCTACGCCCGCCTTGAAACTCTCTTCGATTCACTTCCAACAAACGACGTCAAATTGCTGCTGGGAGACTTTAACGCGAAAGTCGGGAATGAAAGTTGGCATCGGGGGACCTCTGGAGGCCACAGCCTCCATGAAGAATGTAACGATAACGGCCAGCGACTTATCGACTTCGCCTGCAGCAGGAATCTAGTCGTAAGCTCTACGTGTTTCCCGCATCGACGCATTCACAAGCAGACCTGGAAGTCTCCAGACGCACATACCGTCAACCAAATTGACCACGTCCTCATTTGCAGGAGATGGGCGTCTAGTGTCATGGATGTCCGCTCTTATCGAGGAGCAAACTGCGACTCAGATCATCACTTGGTGAAGACGACCTACAGATGTAGAATCTCCTCAGTGCACCAGTCAAGAATCAGCCCTCCCAAAATCTTTGCGGTTGATAAGCTCTTGAGTGATGCTACAGCGGTGGCGTATACTACCGCCCTTGAGGGAAAACTATCACCTATGCTACACAACATCAGCAACACAGGCATCCATGGGTTCTGGGAAGAACTCAAGGGTACCATCAAGGATGTCGCAGAGAAGGTCGTGGGATATAAAGCCCGGCGAGCGCGAAATGACTGGTTCGACGAAGAATGCAAAAATTCACTTGACGCGAAAAACGAGGCCTACAGACAATGGATTCAACGAGGAACCAGAGCCAGAAGAGAAAAATATGACGACCTACGGCGAATATCGAATAGAATAATTAGACGTAAGAAACGTAAATACTTTGACGAGCAGTTGCTGAACATAAACGAAAACTTAGCTAATAGGAACACCAGACAAGCGTACAAACTAGTAAATACAATTAAGAACGGCTACCAACCCAGGACTAGCCTTTGTAAGGACAAGGATGGAAACATCATCAGCGACACCGATGGTATTAACAAACGATGGGCCTCTTATTTTGAAGAGCTTCTAAACCGACCATCTAGCATCCCCACACAGGAAGCTCTCGATGATATTGTTGATCTAGGCCCACCCATTCAATCCCCGACAGTAGAGGAAGTTGATCTCGCGTTGCGGTCACTAAAACGAAATAAAGCGCCGGGCGCTGACGAGATCCCAGCTGAACTGCTAAGATTCGGTGGAACGAGTCTAGTTGATGCCATACATCAATTACTCCTGCGAGTATGGGAGAACGAGGAGATCCCAGACGATTGGCGCAGAAGCATCATCTGTCCAATTCATAAAAAGGGAGATAAACTGCGGTGTGAGAATTACAGGGGCATCTCACTAGTTTGTACGTCCTATAAAATTTTGACGAAAATTCTGGAAAATAGAATAAAACCGTACGCAGAACGAGTCATTGGCGAATATCAAAGCGGTTTCAGACCTGGTCGCTCCACAACCGATCAGCTCTTCTCAGTCAAACTGATACTCCAGAGGTGCTGGGAATACAACGTAAACGTATACCAAATCTTTGTCGACTTCAAGCAGGCATACGACAGTATCGATCGTGGAGTACTGTACAACATCATGCTGCAATTTGGTATACCAGCAAAATTAGTGCGACTGACAAAGATGACGATGACCAACTCCGTCTCACAAGTCAGGATCCAGAATAGACTTACTGATCTATTTGAAACACGCACTGGTTTGAAACAGGGCGATGGACTGGCACCGACGCTCTTCAACCTAGCACTGGAATACGTTATTCGGGCCATGAATATGGACAACAGCAAGACGCTACTCATCAAGTCGATACAATTAGCAGCGTACGCCGACGACATCAACATCATGTCGCGAAGATTGGCTGACGCAGAAGAACTTCTGCATACGCTCGATACCGCTGCAAAGGAAGTTGGATTACGTATTAACGAGGGTAAAACTAAAATAATGATGCAATCGGTGACAAGGACACCTGCACAACCGAGCATCAACGTGGGGGACCTCAACATCGAGTTCGTGAACAACTTCATCTACCTGGGTTGCAACCTGTCATGGGACGCCAACGAAACTGACGAAATCAAGCGACGGATACAGTTAGCTAATAAGACTTTTTTCTCGGTTCTCCCCATAATGAAATCGAAACATGTGCACAGAAACACGAGGCTCCGCGTGTACAAAACCATTATACGACCAGTGCTATGCTATGGCTGCGAAGCATGGACCCTAACTCAAGCCTCCGAAAACATGCTAGACACTTTCGAACGTAAGGTTCTACGGCGAATTTTCGGGGCTGTTTGCGATCGAGATGGATGGCGCATCCGGTACAACCATGAGTTGTATGAAATGTACGATGAGCTGCAAGTCTCGAAAATCGTCAAACTACAACGACTTCAATGGGCAGGGCATGTACAAAGAATGGACGATGATCGCATGCCTAAGAGAGTAATGAATGCAGAACGAGTCGACGGAGCGAGACTGCGAGGACGACCGAGATCTCGTTGGGAGAGCTCAGTAGGTGTGGACGCCGCGCAGCTGCTGGGCTCCCAAAATTGGAGGACGCGGTCACGTGACCGAGATAATTGGAGGACAATGATCCAGGCGGCCAAGGCCCGGCGTCGGGTTGTCGCGCCACGATGATGATGATTCGCTGCTGCCCCACTGTAGCTCTCGAAATGCTACGCAACCTCCCGCCACTCCACATTCTCCTAAAAGCAGAGGCAGAAATAGCATTACCAGACTAAAAGCATGCCGGAATACCCTCAAACCAAACCCAGAGTAAGGCAACTGGGTAAATGAGGACTACGTACTATATCTAGTCTGGCATCGGACCACCTAAGGAGCTATGTTTCAATCTTCCATTCTCAACTGAAATTTGGGGAACCTCAGGTTCTGACTTATCCTGGCACCTTCTCTAGCTAGCTCATCTGCCCTACAGTTACCATCAAAGCCACTATGGGCCGGAATCCAGCATAGAGAGATGTTGAAGAAATTCCCCATCTCCAGTAGGGAGGTACGACAATCGGCAGCTGTTTTCGAGTATGTGATAAAATACTCAAGGGATCTGATCGCCGATTGGCCATCAGTGAAGATAGTAATATCCTTAGCAGCTATGACATTATGCCCCAGCGAGGCAAAAGCCTCTCAAATAGCCGCGGTTCTCCGCCTGAAGAACGTTACAAAACTCAGGGAGTCGCACCGATATGCTTTAGTTCAGTCTGTCCGAGTTCACACCCACTCCTTGATCCGTCTTAGAGCCAGCGGTGTATAGACTTATAGCATTTGACTTCTGGCGAGAGCTTTCCGCCCACTCTTCCCGTGAGGGAATTATGCTTACAAAATTTCGACCGAACAGGTATTTGGGTTGAGTGTAATCCGCCTCCGCAGGAAGATTCAAGTTGCTAAGAACAGACGAGTGAGCCGTGAATGATACAGCGAACTGATTACTTTCCCGAAGACATTCGCGGCCACCCTCCTAGCCAAAACATCTAAGGGGAGGAGTAAATTCAGCAGCATATCAAGAGAAGCCGCCGGTGTAGTTCTAAGAGCCCATGTAATGGCAACGCACACTACTCTCTGAAATTTCTCTAATATGCAGCATATAACCAAACCCCAACGTTAAGAGCAGTCCACCAAACGATAATTCGATGCAAAAGGAGGGAGGGAGACGTAGAGCCAGAGTACAACCTTCGTCTGTAGACCTCATTTCCTACCTATGGCCTTCCTACACGAGTACAGCGCAACAGTCGCCCTAGCTACTCGTCCCTGAATATTGGGTCTCCACGCCAACTTCCTGTCCAGGATAACCCCCGGAAACGTGGCCCTGTCAAAAACAACAATACATACTAACATCTAACTGTACTAACACTTAATTTATTTATTAAACAATATGTGTTCAACAAAGGTCTTGACCCTAAGAATGCGTTTACGGAGGAGTTGTGATAAACGATTAGATCATGGCTGCAAGCAGCTATTATCCTTTGTCGGGGCAAAACTGTGAGTTACCGCCCTGTTTCAATGACTTCTAATGAAAGCGTGTATCCACTTTTTGGGTCCCAACCAACGACACAAGCCGCTCGAAGCTCTAGTTGTTGCTGTTGTAGCAATGGTCAGAAGTTCGTTGTGTGAGTGTGTTACAGGTTGTTATTGTTCTTCGTCTTCCTCGGTGTTAAACGACAGGAAGATAGCTGCCTCTACGGGGTTCTCCCACAACGACCTGGGGGTCAGGTGTGTGGGTGAAGCTGAGCAGTTAAAAATGTGGTCCACATCGTGAGGTGTGTACCATTGCAGGCGGGACATAAGTTCGTGACATCCCGATCAAAGCGAGATAGGTAGGAGTTAAGACGCGAACACCAGCCCGACCGAAGTTGGGCAAGTGTCGTTCTCGCTGCTCTCGGTTCTCGGAAGTATTCTCTCAACGGGAGAAATGGCTCTTGGTTCTACGCAAATGGCATCCGGTTCTACGCACCGGAGCGACCCGTTTTTACAACGGCCAAGAGCTGCCAAACCCCTTCAATGCAAGAAGGATGTGTGTCTCGAAGCTCTAGTAATTTGCCACAGCTCCAAATTCCGCTTAGTTTATAGATTTAAAGGATAAAGTGCAGATATATATATTTTTTTTTTGACATAGACATAGTTTAGGTTTAAGAAATTAGATTTTTTTTTTCATTTGTACATATTTTACAATAATTTTTCATATAAATTATAACTCTTATCCTTTCTCCCCTTTTTCAGGCGGTTACATAACAATCGATACGAAATTCTTTCCACGAGTGGCGGTCGAAAACTCCGACATATGCGGTGAAGCTTTCCCCGTTCTCGTATACATTGCCACCGACAAAAATTCTCATTGGCTTGGCGAAAATTCTCTGCACAGTATAGCGCACGAGATTGTCGATTCACGAGGACCGAGCGGTCATAATGTCGAATACGTGCTACGATTGGCCAATTTTATGAAAGAAGAAATTGCCGAAGCTTTTGACGAACATTTGTTCACACTCGAAACTCATATACGTGATCTATTGCATAAACGCAAAATACCTCTACAAACTGTGATGGGAGCAAATCCGCAAAGAATACGACGTGATTCTCACGAGAATTCGGAACGGCCCACCACATTTGAATTTACATCACGTGTACCGGAGAAAAGATTGCGCTGTCTTAATATTTAAGATAATTGTGCGGATTTTGTGTCGATGGGGACGCGAAAAGTGAGCGTGAACGCGTTAAAATTAAGGAGTATTGAGTGTGACAGATACTGTTTCATATGTGTCTATTATCTGTAATGAAGAGGCTATGCACTAGAGGTAACCAGTTTTGCAGCTACTTTGAATGCCGCAGAGTATGGCCGCCGATCAGGATCATTTTTCTAGTATTAAGTGTATTTTATGATGGAAAACTGAATAAAAACAAAAATGTTATGTGGTATTTTGACCAAAATTTTATATAAATTATAAGCAAATGTCTTCTGATTCGGACATGGAAATAAAAAATGATCGCAAAGCTTTATGATGTGTAATCGTGAAAATAATATAAATGTAATATTCTTTTCAAAAATAAAATGTCTGATTTTTATACGAGCGAAATAAATACTGTGAAAATTCTATTTGACAAGTTTTGAGTTTTATTCTATTATACATCGGGGGACAAT
This sequence comes from Chloromyia formosa, assembly GCA_964017055.1. Classification (NCBI taxonomy): domain Eukaryota; kingdom Metazoa; phylum Arthropoda; class Insecta; order Diptera; family Stratiomyidae; genus Chloromyia; species Chloromyia formosa. The sequence goes on along the minus strand of OZ024813.1, from coordinate 13,930,063 downwards.
GAAATCAGTCGTTTTTGTCGGTCTCATAGTATTCCCCTCGAGTGAAAGTCTAATTACAATGGAACAGCGGCTTTGTTTAAAAGAAAAAAAAAACAATTAGGAATCCAGAAAACGCCCGACTTTTGAGCGGGTTGTGATTAACCAGACCTCAATTGTTCAATACAACTGTTTTTTTTTTCACCTATCAAACACTAATTAACAAAAACGACTTCGGGTTTTCTTCGAATTTTAGATCGGGACCATGTCATGGAACACGAAGGACGAGAGGTGAGAAATGGCCGTAAAAGCCGAAGGTGGCGAAAAATTTCTCCCTAAGAACCGTCACGGGGTGGTCGGTAGCTCAGTGTGTTGGGGCACCGCGTCAGTCTGGTGTTTCAGCATACCGGTTAGTCACGGGTTCGAATCCCGTCCACATCGTGGCCATGAATGTTTGTGTAAATTCGCTCGTCGCAGATCGTTCGATTCACTCTGAATCTCAGTTCGCTTTTATAGAACACGGCTAATATAGGCACGAAGACCAAAAATATAAAAGGAGTGTAGGACGACCATCTAATCAAAACAGATCCGTTCTTCTTCAGGCGTTCTGAACCTACGATGTTATTTGGCTCGCACAATGGACCCGACCTTTTGGCATTTGCGGCCACTTTTCACAACTCGCTCTCCGTATTCCATAACAACCAATGATAAGAAACCATAAAAAAATATTGTGACCAACATAATCGTTTAATTGCCCTTGAACCAGACCAACATTCACACCCCAGGACCTTTGTGTCGCCATGCACTATCGAACTCCAACTCACTCGGAACTCGTACATAATACAAGTGGACCGGGTTTCTTCAGGTTTATGTGAAGTGTGTGTGTGTCTTGAGCTATTCCGAGGACATTTGTACCAGGATCGTGTTCGAGTTGGAGTTTGACAGTGTATGGTGACACTTTCAATTCATAGCCTGCCAATCTTAGGCAGAAATTAAGCAATAAACTGTTTATAATCACTGAAACACATTTATTCCAACTGATTATAAAATTAATGAAAAAAAAAATAGAAGAATACATACGTAATTCAAAAGAAGTTAGTAAATATTCTAAATCGAACTGAAAACTAATTTAACATCTAATTTATCAATATTTCACCAGCACGCGCTTCCATCAATTGCTCCATCGATGAAATCGATTGCATCCACGTATCTAACGTTGAAGCCATTGTCTGAACTTGGGTCTTGTCGAGAACGCGTGGTTGCACCTGTACGACGAACGGAATGACGTAAAAAGAAAGCAAAACGTTGCATTAATAACGTATTTCCACATTTTTATGTAAAATAGAACGCACAATGTGAGCGTACATGATGATTGCATTAGAAGACTTACGACTTACCCAAGACATATTTACAACACCAGCAACCTGATCAATTGCACCGCGTACCAATCCTTGAGCCAATGCTTTCATAATTAGCAGTTCAACTTCTTTCAGTGGCAGTTTTGTTTCTTCGGCTATTTCTTCGAAAGAAATGGATCGACGATTGGCGGATCGTTTGAATGTCATCTCCATAAGACAAAGTAATGAGATCTTCTGACGTAATTTCAATTCTTGCGCTTCCAAATCGGGTATTTTGCTCCACGTTGGTTTCATTTCAACGAATCTGAAGGGAGAGAGAGGTGACGATAAGAGGTGCCGATAAGACGTGACGACGAAGAGACACTGATATTGCTTTATACTTTGCAGACTTACTTTGTAATGTCACCCCGATTAAAGGCTTTCAACAGTTCTACAACCCATTCATTCTCGGTACCATTCAAGGATTCGATGATGGGATGGGTGAGCTAAAAACAAAAATTAAAAAAAAAATATTAGTCAGTTAAATGCAACTATAATATGAGCAAAATATTCCTCTTTTTGTTTCGAATGTGCAACACAGGGTACGCAATGCAGTAGAGCACTGCATTTCCGAGACCCTTTAACGACATGGTGGTAACTGACATGAAATAACATAGAACCGAAAACATTTTTTTTCCATTCGTCAATCAAAGGATTGAATTTATTAGCGCAACGGTTAGCACATTCGTCTTCTGTGAATTGGGCCCCCGGTTCGAATCCAACTGAAGGCTGTAGTTTTTTTTTCTCGATAACAGAGGATTTACGCATTGGACTATGAGCCCATTCAGCTGTTAAATGGGGTGTACGCTCCCATAAGCGGACACCCCGAGGCCAAAAATTTTATCCGGTTAAAGGAGGTGTCAGCTTTATTTTTTTTTTTTCAAGACAGTTCCCATTTTGTTCAGGAATCAAATAAGCAAAACTGTTTAAAAACGAACACAGAAGAAGAAAGGCGGCCGGTAGCTCAGTGTGTAGAGGCGTCACTGTGATGTGGTCAGTTACAGGTTCGAGTCCCGTCCACGTCGTGGCTCATCTCATTTTCTTGATCGTGACGGTACGCATGTGCAGAGGTGTGTGATCAGCAACACGTTCAACTGAGTTATTTACCCCATAAATACTCATTAGGTACTCATTAGGGATGTCAACATTTTTCAAAGTACCGGTTTTCGGTTGTACCGGTTATTTTTCTATTCAAAAAAACCTTCCGGTTTTCTCAGACAGAAAGTACCGGTTATTGGGCCCTCAGACGGTGCAATATTTTGTACAAAAATTTGAAGACAACTTTTTGAACAAAATATTGACCCCTCATACTAGACAAATTATTGTTCAATATCTTGTTAAAATTTTTGAATAACATATTGAACAAATATTCAGTATAGTCAGTGTGCATGGTTGATGATTAGTATCGACCATGTATTCTCAGCGTGTGGTGCTATATTTGGCAATTGTGCCGTATGCCTTGTCGCCTGTCCAGAGTTCACCATCATCATCATCGTGGCGCGACAGCCCGACGTCGGGCCTTGGCCGCCTGGATCATTGTCCTCCAATTATCTCGGTCACGTGACCGCGTCCTCCAATTTTGGGAGCCCAGCAGCTGCGCGGCGTCCACACCTACTGAGCTCTCCCAACGAGATCTCGGTCGTCCTCGCAGTCTCGCTCCGTCGACTCGTTCTGCATTCATTACTCTCTTAGGCATGCGATCGTCGTCCATTCTTTGTACATGCCCTGCCCATTGAAGTCGTTGTAGTTTGACGATTTTCGAGACTTGCAGCTCATCGTACATTTCATACAACTCATGGTTGTACCGGATGCGCCATCCATCTCGATCGCAAACAGCCCCGAAAATTCGCCGTAGAACCTTACGTTCGAAAGTATCTAGCATGTTTTCGGAGGCTTGAGTTAGGGTCCATGCTTCGCAGCCATAGCATAGCACTGGTCGTATAATGGTTTTGTACACGCGGAGCTTCGTGTTTCTGTGCACATGTTTCGATTTCATTATGGGGAGAACCGAGAAAAAAGTCTTATTAGCTAACTGTATCCGTCGTTTGATTTCGTCAGTTTCGTTGGCGTCCCTTGACAGGTTGCAACCCAGGTAAATGAAGTTGTTCACGAACTCGATGTTGAGGTCCCCCACATTGATGCTCGGTTGTGCAGGTGTCCTTGTCACCGATTGCATCATTATTTTAGTTTTACCCTCGTTAATACGTAATCCAACTTCCTTTGCAGCGGTATCGAGCGTATGCAGAAGTTCTTCTGCGTCAGCCAATCTTCGGGACATGATGTTGATGTCGTCGGCGTACGCTGCTAATTGTGTCGACTTGATGAGTAGCGTCTTGCTGATGTCCATATTCATGGCCCGAATAACGTATTCCAGTGCTAGGTTGAAGAGCGTCGGTGCCAGTCCATCGCCCTGTTTCAAACCAGTGCGTGTTTCAAATAGATCAGTAAGTCTATTCTGGATCCTGACTTGTGAGACGGAGTTGGTCATCGTCATCTTTGTCAGTTGCACTAATTTGGCCGGTATACCAAATTGCAGCATGATGTTGTACAGTACTCCACGATCGATACTGTCGTATGCCTGCTTGAAGTCGACAAAGATTTGGTATACGTTTACGTTGTATTCCCAGCACCTCTGGAGTATCAGTTTGACTGAGAAGAGCTGATCGGTTGTGGAGCGACCAGGTCTGAAACCGGTTTGGTATTCGCCAATGACTCGTTCTGTGTACGGTTTTATTCTATTTTCCAGAATTTTCGTCAAAATTTTATAGGACGTACAAACTAGTGAGATGCCCCTGTAATTCTCACACCGCAGTTTATCTCCCTTTTTATGAATTGGACAGATGATGCTTCTGCGCCAATCGTCTGGGATCTCCTCGTTCTCCCATACTCGCAGGAGTAATTGATGTATGGCATCAACTAGACTCGTTCCACCGAATCTTAGCAGTTCAGCTGGAATCTCGTCAGCGCCCGGCGCTTTATTTCGTTTTAGTGACCGCAACGCGAGATCAACTTCCTCTACTGTCGGGGGTTGAATGGGTGGGCCTAGATCAACAATATCGTCGAGAGCTTCCTGTGTGGGGATGTTAGATGGTCGGTTTAGAAGCTCTTCAAAATAAGAGGCCCATCGTTTGTTAATACCATCGGTGTCGCTGATGATGTTTCCATCCTTGTCCTTACAAAGGCTAGTCCTGGGTTGGTAGCCGTTCTTAATTGTATTTACTAGTTTGTACGCTTGTCTGGTGTTCCTATTAGCTAAGTTTTCGTTTATGTTCAGCAACTGCTCGTCAAAGTATTTACGTTTCTTACGTCTAATTATTCTATTCGATATTCGCCGTAGCTCGTCATATTTTTCTCTTCTGGCTCTGGTTCCTCGTTGAATCCATTGTCTGTAGGCCTCGTTTTTCGCGTCAAGTGAATTTTTGCATTCTTCGTCGAACCAGTCATTTCGCGCTCGCCGGGCTTTATATCCCACGACCTTCTCTGCGACATCCTTGATGGTACCCTTGAGTTCTTCCCAGAACCCATGGACGCCTGTGTTGCTGATGTTGTGTAGCATAGGTGATAGTTTTTCCTCAAGGGCGGTAGTATACGCCATCGCTGTAGCATCACTCAAGAGCTTATCAACCGCAAAGATTTTGGGAGGGCTGATTCTTGACTGGTGCACTGAGGAAATTCTACATCTGTAGGTCGTCTTCACCAAGTGATGATCTGAGTCGCAGTTTGCTTCTCGATAGGAGCGGACATCCATGACACTAGACGCCCATCTCCTGCAAATGAGGACGTGGTCAATTTGGTTGACGGTATGTGCGTCTGGAGACTTCCAGGTCTGCTTGTGAATGCGTCGATGCGGGAAACACGTAGAGCTTACGACTAGATTCCTGCTGCAGGCGAAGTCGATAAGTCGCTGGCCGTTATCGTTACATTCTTCATGGAGGCTGTGGCCTCCAGTGGTCCCCCGATGCCAACTTTCATTCCCGACTTTCGCGTTAAAGTCTCCCAGCAGCAATTTGACGTCGTTTGTTGGAAGTGAGTCGAAGAGAGTTTCAAGGCGGGCGTAGAACTCGTCTTTTACTGCGTCTTCTTTAACTTCAGTGGGGGCATGCACATTGATGAGCCAGAGATTGAAGAATCGAGTCTTGATGCGAATCGCACACAGCCGTTCGTTTATGGGTTTGAAGTCAGTAATATGCGGTTTGAGGTGATTGTTCACTATAAATGCTACTCCAAACTCCTTGCGGCCCGATGGTTTGCCACTTGTAAAAATTGTGTGCGATTTCTTGTCATTAATCTCGCTGCCAAGCCAATTTGTTTCCTGGACTGCAGTGATGCTCAGTTTGTACTTTTCGACCTGTTGAAGGAGGGCCTTCTCGGCCCCCGGTTTGTTCAGGGAGCGTACATTCCAGGATCCGAAAGAATAATCCTTTATTCGTTTGCGTGGTCGTCGTTGTTGATCCGTCCAATCCGAGGCTTTTGTTCCAGGTTTCTTGACATGGAGTGGTTTTTACAAGGACGAGTTGTCAGCACGTCGCTTAACCCCATTCAGGGGATGGCCTCAGAGATAGCTGCTTCAGATGGTTTAATAAACGTGCTGGAGCCCACACAACTATGTAGCAGGTCCAACTACGCAAGTCATTCCATCCTACTAGACCTGAGACGCTTAGATGTTCGTCAGCCATTCAGGCTACAGCTATCTGCCTTTTCCAAACTGTCTTATCGCTAAGACATTGGGCGTCAGCGAATTGATACACTGCCGTTTCCAGGGGGCGCCCACGCGGAGGACTATGGAAAAGGTCTTTGCCCCCCAGAGTTCACAACCCCATGAAATATACTCAAATTGTTGTCCCCGATGGTCACCTAACAATCACCGGACATCGATGTTTTAACTCACATAATTTGTTAGGACGCCTTAAATTTGTTTTTACTTTTTTACTTATTAGCTTATTAACATCGATTTATTTAAATTTGCATCGATATAAACATCATACGAACAGACTCTACATCTACAACTCAACACAATTTTTTGCCGAAAGCCCTCACAGGGACATTTCTTCTCAAAATATTCAATAGTCCGCAATAAATTTCGAAGCCGCTTGAATTTTTGCCGAGCGTTCAATATTTTAACACATATTTTATTGAACAATAATTGTAAATATAATATAATAAATCAAGCCAGTATTTTTTGTGGACTTTAGCCATAAAAACTCTCTCTGTAATAGGCTGGTTCGTTAGCCGGCATCTTCCCTCAGATATATGTAACGTTATTTATTTGTGACACCAACCTCTCGTAGGTAACCGAACTTCCAACTGCTATTAAATGTTTCAGTGCAATTTCCGAGAGAGTTGGGATCAACTTCGGCTGTGGAGCCAGTAAGGTATTGAGTTTTCTGCCCTTGATACCAGGTAGGATAGATTCAGGAGTCACCGTGAATTAACCACAGCACACATAGATCACTCATAGTACGTTGTGTTGTCACCAAGACTCTGTACCTAAACTCTTAACCTGAGGTACCCAGCAGCCAGCCAATGTCGGCAATAAAGCGATTGATTTGAATCGCATTAGCATCCACGAGACCCCTTTCAGTCCTGGAAAAAAAGAATCCCTAAAACGTTCTCCTCCTATTAGCCAAAGCTGGACAGTGATAAGGAAGGTGAGGAACACTCTCGTCCTCTTCCTGACAAATTCTGCAGTAGTCGTGATGAGAGAGGCGAAGCCTTCTTGCATGCTCGCCGATAGGACAGTGCCCAGTAGTGAGCTCCACCATCCAGCCAATATGCTTCCTGTTCAATGCAGAGCGATTTGGATCTATCCTGGGAGGATGATATCCTCGTTGTTTGGCAAGTACTACCACCGAGCCATCTAGCATTGGCCCTGCCGATCGTAGCGGATTCGATTGCCATTTTAGACACTACTACAGGCGACCTAATTTGGTTAAGATCAGTGGCCCCGATTGTCCCTTGACGGGCCAGCTCATCAGCCTTGCAATTGCCCGGGAAGCCACTGTGGCCTGGTAGAACAAACAGTACTATTGAATGAAATCGGAATATAGAGGGCTACGCCCGCAATCCGAGGGTTTTGTAGCAAGCGCTTATATTGGTATTTAAATATCGCTCTTCATCGTACAACTCAGATGGGTAAAAACGCCATAAGTAAAGTGTTTTACCCATTATATAGTATCTTACATGCCAATTCACAAATGAAACCGGAATATAGAGGGCTACGCCCGCAATCCGAGGGTTTTGTAGCAAGCGCTTATTTTGGTATATAAATATTGGCTCCTTGCTCTTCTTGATTTCACTCAGATGGATATAAAAAACGTAATTAAAATGTCTTACCCACTAAAATGTAAGTGGGTGCTAATTCATATTACGTTATCGTAACGAAACTTAGAACATATTATTGCTTAAGGTGTTGGTTATGGTTGGCCATCAGTACTTTTGACCTTGAACGTGTTTAAGGCGTGCGAGGGTGCGCTAACTGTAACTATACAAATAAACTATTATTGACCTATTCTGAGAAGATATACAAATTCCACTATTTTCCATTTTATATATATTTTTCGAAACCCACTTCCTGTAAGTTTTCATAATTCTAAGTATAACGGTCTCAAAATGCAGGCAAGGGGGGGGGGGGGGTCAAATTACGAACTAATATTTTCTCCTCCCCCACAGTTCCCCTTTCTATAAATTTCGAGAAAATGCGAAAAAATGGAATGTACTCATCATTACCTTTCTCACGACACCTCATTTGCTTATACCAGTCGATAAAAAAATTTGACCTTAATTTCGCCTCTATGTGGACCCCCCCCCCCCCTTCCACCCGGTAAAGTTGGCCAATTAAGACACAGCGCCCCCAACCAATCTTTACCCTTCCAAAAATGATTAATTAAATAACTGCAATTCGCACTACGAAAAACAACATGAAAGTAGTACTCACACCTTTGAGGCCGGTAGGTGTATTTTTTGTGTGGATAGTGTCAAAATGCCGAACTTTAAATGAATGTACTATTATTAAATATTATGTGATTATAACGAAACTTAGAGATATTATTGCCTATGATGTTGGTTATCATTGGCCATCAATATTTTTGACCTCGGGTGCGCGTAAGGGGTGCAGGGGTGTGCTAACTGCAACTATAGAAATGTACTATTATTAACCTTTTCTGATGAAATTTCAAAATTCTAGAAATCTAGGTTTTCTACACTAGTAAAATGGCGCTTTTCTGTAAATTTTCATATTTCTAAGTATAACGGTCTCGAAATGCAAGGGGGGGGGGGACAAACTCGGATGACATATTTTCCCCTCTCCCTCTTTTCCCGTTTCTTCAAATTTAAAAAAAATTTCAAAAATGGAATGTACTCGACGGTACTTTTCTTATGATACCCCACTTGCCTGTACTAAACGAAAAAAAAATTTCAACCTTCATTTCCCCTCTATGGGGACCTCCCCTTAAAGTTGACCTATTACGACGATTCGCTTTCTCCGGCGAATTATAGTAATTCTACACATTCCTACAAAATTTCATGTATGTAGCTTCAGCCGTTCGTGAGATATTCCATGGACAGACGGACAGACGGACAGACGGACAGACAGACATTTGACCGATTTCATAAGGGTTTTGTTTTACTACAAAACCCTAAAAAAGACTCCATCTCTCACCTCTCAAAGTAATAATTTTGAAACGGCAAGAGATGAACGGTCAAGATGCAGCTTGATATCTCGATCGGGAATCATCCTATTCATACTATAAACCATCCTAAAATCCTAGGAGTTACGCTAGATAGCATGGCTACATCATCACCCCATGCCTTAACTGTATGCGATAGGATGCGCAGTAGGAATAAGATCCTCAAAGTCCTGGCCGGTAGCACCTGGGGCAAAGACAAAGAAACTCTACTGGTCACGTACAAAGCAGTCGGAAGATCAGTGGCCAACTATGCGGCTCCTGTGTGGTCGCAGAATCTCTGTGACACGCAATGGAAGAAGATTCAAACGTGCCAAAACGCCGCTCTCCGCACTTTTACAGGCTGTCTCCTGATGTCACCCTAGGACCATCTACTACATCAGGAAACCACCCTAATTTCAATCTCATGGACAAGACGCCGACGCCCAGACATGTCAGGCGCGACCTGAGGGACCTTGAAAGAGACGTCCAGAGATACAAAAGGGAACCATTTGATAGTAACACACATAGGTCGGCCATCGCAGCAATACATCGAGAAGGGGTCAACAAATCAATAGCAAGCTTAGGTTCGAATCCAGTGCTCTCGTCCATACCACCAATGATATCTCCGGAAGAGGAAAGACTTCCGAGAGCTACGAGAACAACACTCGCCCAACTTCGGTCAGGCTGGTGTTCGCGACTGAGCCCCTACCTATCTCGCATAGACCAGGACGTCTCAAACATCTGTCCTGCTTGTAACGGAACCCCTCACGACGTAAACCATATCTTTCACTGCCCAGCTGCGCCCACTCACCTGACTCCATGATCGCTGTGGGAGAACCCAATAAATAAATAAATAAATAAATAAACAGACAAACACATCGAATTCTGACCATTGCTACAACAACAACTACTACTACTCTACTCTTTTGTTTATATGATACATACAAAACCCTAAAAACAGCTCATTTCCATGAGTGTCGAGCGACAATTCTCAACCGTTTTTTATGTAAAAATAACCGATTCAAGCGACGGTATATAGCCGAACATACATCATCCTTAATTCCTGTCCGGAAAAACTGATGAGGCCCGGCCTTGCGGAATTCCGGATCGTGTCAGACCGTTTCGACGCCTTCAAGCCCCCGGACAGGCCTTTGAGGCCGGATGGATAATTGGAAATCGATCTTATCGCCATAGAATAAAAGTATCTATCTATTGCATTGAATTGTACGGCATTTCACGTTCCATAGCCACGCTTCAGATACATTCGTCTATTGAAAAAAAAAACTCCAGTGAAAATTCATTCTAGTCACGCGGCCGGAAAATTCGCCTTGAGGCGGCCTGTCCGGCCGCAGATTAGTATCGTAAAGCGGTGACCGAACGACCACGGCCACCGAGCGCGATTTCGCTCCCCCATTTAGACGCCTAACTGCGACAAGTCGGGAGATGCTGTGGGTTATTATTACGCCTCGCACCACAGGGGGAAGACAACACACACATTCATAGCCACGAACGTCGTTTATGATGCAATTCGAACCCGAAGCGCCGGTAGTCAGACATGAGACTGGTGCCTCTACGCACTGAGCTACAGGTTGCCCACCCCCTCAATGGCGGGACACATTGGCTGCATTCTTACAAGCGGATCAGGATTTGACTTTTATCGATTTCTCCTCCGTATGCTTTCCCCTCCGGTAAAATATGTACGGGCAACTGTCAATTTTTGGATTTGAAAATGTTCCACTCCGGATCTGAAAAGTATTTTGATCCGGGGGGGAATATTTTCATATCCAACAATTGAACGTTGTCCGTACATAAATACTGCGGTTCTTCTTGCATAGAGGGGATTTGCAGCTATTGGCCGTTGAAGAACCGGCTGCCGCAAGAACGATCATCAAGCCATCGTCCCTTTTAGTGGCCTAGTCGCAGGGAATCAAACCTAATAGTAAAAAAAAACAAAACAACTTACCAACTCTCCAATATTATAAATGCCATCGCCCAAGAGTCCGGCCAAGCCCAGGAAAAATGCTTGCTGAGCCCACTGATCGCGCGGATACTCATCCATGGCACAGCCCAGAAACTGCAATCCGCAGCGATAGTAGTCTGCATGTTGACCGACCTGTTTGTAGTACTGCGACGCAAGCATGTAATACTTTCCGTGAACGGGGGTCACATTGCCCGCCTCCTCAAGCACTTCTTTCAGCTCCAAAATAATTTTCTTGGTATTATCCATATCCTTGAGAAAATCCAAGTAGATGTTGCCCTGAAGGACCTGAAATTGAAAGCGAGACATTAAAGAAAAAAAAAACAGAAGTTTCAATTAGAACCAATTGGAGGAACAAGAGCCCTACCTTGATGTACCAGGTTGCTTCATCACAAATTTTCACTTTCTCCTTCAGCTTCTCCAGAAATTGAACAGCCTCATTTTTGTCGCTAATATGATCGACAACTACTTCCAAAATCTCAACAAGACCGTACGGATTGATTCTGCACAAAGAAGACGTCGAATAGGAGTGTCATTCAAGACGAATAAATTTACAGAAAACTCGCACTCACTTGGTTTCAAACGATACAATGAAATTCTGATAGAGCTTCAGCAAGTCATCCTCATTTTGCAGGGTTTCGTGTTGGACGAATTTCGTCAATTTGATGGTCAATTCGTTCCACAGTCTGCCAATGAAAATAAGGTAAAAAAAAATATGGATCAAAACAAATGAAATGGTGTCAAATGTTCAGATAATTCCGGACAAACTGGTAGTTTTCTAAGATGAATAGTTACTTTTCATTGTAGAGATCCTCAATTTGTGTCCATTCAGCCGCCAATTCCTTGTTGGGAGTTTTCTTTTGAGCAGCCAAGTAGGCTGAAACATTCTGACCGGACGCCATCACGATGACTTTTGCAAAATGTCAATACGCTGACGAGATTTTGAGGTTAGCCGACTACAGTGCACTGAACTACGTAGTGCTGCCGATGGTTGGGTGCGTTCAATGGGTGAAGGAGGAATGAGTGGCTTGCGACGGAAGTGACGATTTAGGCATTGTAGAAACTGGTTTCTCAAATTGTATAGTTTTTCTATGCGTACGTGGGGTGTAAGAACAAGTCACAGCTTCTGCCCTTCCTTCGGGGAACTAAGGCGGCTATTACACTATAAAAGTTCTTTTACAAATAACTTTGACTCACGATATTTTAAAAGAACTTTTATGAATGATATTAGCCGCCCGCCTTTAGGCTGCTATTACACTAGAAAAGTTCTTCGAAAATATCTTTTACAAACGATATTTGAAAAAGAACTTTTATAGTGTAATAGCCGCCTTAGGACGTACAGATTTCGGAAAACACATCATCGATCATCGACACTTTTCGACAGATCTACTACTCGGTGGTAGTTTCACTATGCTAATAATTGCCGCGTTCTTTTGCAGGATCAAAAACTCATTCCCATACAAAACATTTGACCGTCGATGATCCAGGTCTCGTATTGGATCACATCTGGATCAGAATTGAAAGTGAATTAATAGCTTTAGGCGCGTTCTTTTGCGTGTCTATCAAGTCTAGTGTAACAAACACGCATTAGAAAAACTTGCCAGCATTCATAAATTGGTAGCGCTACCGGAGTGCTCCCATTTCTGTACAGTATCGCAACAACAAAAATGGAATCATTTCGGTAGCGCCACCATTTATACAGGCTTTGGCAGCCATTTGTCGATCTTCACCTGCCAAACAGATGGCTTCGTGCAGGATACCTCTTTGTTGAAACCGAAGCGTCAATGGTCGCCATTCAGGATAGCGTGGTTCCTACTCGTGCATATCTTAAACATATATGCAATTAATGGGTGGATGACGACCGATGCAGAATGTGTGGTTCAGAGTTGGAAACACTAGAGCATCTCATCTCTGGCTGTACTGTAATGTCACTGGTAGAGTACACGGACAGACATAATGCTGTATGCTAGGTAATCCACCAACACGGGCTGATTAGTAAAACCGTTCCGATCTACCAGTACACTCCACAAGCGGTGCTTAACAGCACTCGCTGTTCTGGAATCGTCTGATGCACACTGATTCATTACGAAGGGGCACATGCTGCGCGGTGGTGACACTCGATGTCAAGAACGCATTCAATTCCGCAAATTGGGGGTGCATTCATGACGTTCTGCAGAAGATGGGAGTACCGGACTACCTAGCTGAAATAATCAAGAGCTACCTTTCACATCGCGTTCTGCATTACGATACTGGTGAGGCAACTAAGGAGTACACGGTAACTGCGGGACTTCCACAGGGATCCGTTCTTGGTCCTCTGCTGTGGATTATCATGTACAATATCATCTTGAACGATCCCATGCCTAAAGAGGTCACGATAGTCGAGTTTGCAGATGATATAGCGGTAGTCGTCGTCGCAAAAAACCGGGCTATGTCGAAATGTACGCCTGCAAAGCAAGGCGATCACAACTATTGTATTAAGTTGTGGTTGGAAACAGTTGGATTGGAGCTCGCCGAGCAAAAAACGGAAGCTGTTCTAATCAGTAAGCGCAGAAAAAAGACCTCTTTGAAGATCAGAGTCGGAAGCAGTGTCATAACCTTTAAGCCAGGGCACCTGGAGGTTATGATCGACGCCAGGCTGAGCTTTGGAGAGCATCTGAAGTATGTATGCGAGAAAGCAGCGTCCGCCACCGTGGCTTTGACAAGAATTATGCCAAATATTGGCGGTCCAAGACCAAGCAGAAGGCTTCTGTTATTCAGGGTAATAAGCTCTATTTTACTGTATGCCTGACCAATTTGGGCCAGTGCTCTGCAATACGCTTGCAATACCAGACAAATTAGCTCGGTTTACCGAAGGTGCGCATTTAGAGTATGCTGTGCATACGGAACCACTTCGCACGAAGCCGTCTATGTCGTCGCCGGAATGATCCCAATGGAGATTCTGATTGACGAAGCAAGCAGACTGTACAGTGGTCGACGCCTGGAAAAATCAGAGGCGTCAGCGGATCGGAAAGTTATGGAAAGGAATGTATCTCTGTGAGAATGGCAGCAGCGATGGGAGCAGGCTTCAACCGGTCGCTGGACGCATACTCTCATCCCAGATATCGGAAAGTGGATGAACCGGAAACACGGTGAAGTGAACCACTACCTGACCCAATTTCTTACGGATCATGGTGGATACAGGCAATATTTGCACAGGTTCAAGCTGGGCGATTCGCCAGGCTGTCCTAGATGCAAAGGAGTTGCGGAGGACGCCAAACACACACGTGTTGTTCGACTGCCCCAGATTTTGTGGGATCCATGAACAACTAAAAGCGGATCTGGGGAGTGTCATAAACCCACAGAATCTGGTTGATTTGATGCTGCGATCACAACAAGATTGGGTGGGACGCAGTGAGCCGGACGGTATGCACCATCCACAAAGAGCTCCAAGACATAAGTCGACAAATCGTAATGACTGATCAGCCAGAGCCATCCCTGCGAAGTAATGCCGAAAGGTAGTCCCGCAGGGGGAACGGCGGAGGAGGTGTCACTCGGTCAACCACAATAAACCCGATGTAATCCTAGTCGACAAGACGAGTCGCTCCGCATGGATAGTCGATGTTGCTATCCCCAGTAGTAGGAGCATTGAGACAAAACATACGGAGAAAAGGATAAACTATGCTGCATTGGCTCAGGAAATTAGACAACTTTGGCATCTTGACAGTGTACGAATAGTGCCTGTAATATTTGTCGGCTACCGGTGTAGTACCTAAGACCCTTCTGACTTCCCTGACCGAATTGGACCTGCTGCACAATCTATGCAGAAGAGACATGTTATTCTGTTATACACGTGCAATTGTGCGCAAAGTGCTCAGCGACCTCCATTAAAGCTTTTTTGTTTTCTGGATGTCGGCGTAACATCTGACAAAGACATCCATATCCGTTAACTTGGTGCTTGCATCCGTTGCGGGTAAAATATTACGTTTATATTACGTTTACACTATCCCCAGATTACTTCATCTGCGCCAGCTGAGATAATCTGCGACTGTCAAATACATACAATTTTGAACTCACCACACCCAGATTACGCTGCAGATGAAGTAATCTGGGGATAGTGTAAAATTACGTTTACACTATCCCCAGATTACTTCATCTGGTGCTTAATCTGGGTGTGGTGAGTTTAAAATTGTATGTATTTGACAGTCGCAGATTAAATCAGCCGGCGTAGATGAAGTAATCTGGGGATAGTGTAAACGTAATATAAACGTAATATTACACTATCCCCAGATTACTTCATCTGCGCCGGCTGATTTAATCTGGAACTGTCAAATACATACAATTTTAAACTCACCACACCCAGATTAAGCAGCAGATGAAGTAATCTGGGGATAGTGTAAACGTAATATAAACGTAATATAAATCGGCCAGTGTGGCTGAGAATACGCCAGCCAGGCGCTAATGAACTGTGAATATATTTCCACAATTTTATATTGAGATTTCATCTGCACATTTCACCGTGAAAAAAAAAGTTCATCGTGGAATGTACGGGAAATTAAAAAAAAAGGATGAAGTCTCAATAAATAATTGCGAAAATATATTTAGAATGTAGTTTACGTAGTAGTAGTTTTGATCATTTTGGTATTTTCCAAAAAAAAAAACCTTTTTTTCATTTTCACGTTCACGATGAAATGTACAGCGCCCTTAACAGGGCACCATTTTCATCCTTCGAAAGCAATTCGATTCCAATCGAATTACATGATAGGGCCCGGTCTACACTATTTATTTAAAAAGCGCTTTTTGGCGATAAGAATACAAAGAAACTAAGTCTTCACGGTTTCCGGTCGATCCTGCGGCAGCCGGTTCTTCGTACCGGAACGACCCGGTTTTCAACGGCCAAGAGCTGCCGAACCCCCTCGATGCAAGAACTACAGTATTCGAAACATCGCTACCACAACAACAACGGTTCCCGGTAGGCCATTCGCTATTGTATCAATTCATAATGCGGTTCGAATTGTATAATACGCCTCAAACCATGCAACAGCTGGTAAATCAAGTATTCTAGCATATCTCTCCTCGCAAGGATCAACGCAATAACTCCCGTAGACAGGCAAATAACAAGATATCCATCATTCATTTCACATATTTTTATTTCTCTTCATATCACAAATAAATGGTAAATAAATGACAAAAATGAAAATAAACTATCTGATGTATGTATATAATGTTGGAAATAGTTTCCTGTATGTACGAGTATAATCATTGCAACGCAACTCAATAATAATATAATATGCAAAACGATATCTCTTAAATTTGAAAATAGAAAAAAATTCAGTTCTTAAACATACAAAATACGAAGGTTCATGAACGTTCAATCACCATCGCTGACTTATAAATTTTAACAAACAAAATCATCACACCAAGCATTTCAGAAATACTCGCATGTAATGCAATGGGGTTTATCTGAAAAAAAGAAAAACGCGACTGGAACTTGACAATAAAAGGGAGTCTAATCATACACAAACGAACACAAACAAAACTCAAAATCGACGAAAGAAATGGTCGAAAGCGATGAAGGCGAATCCAAAATGCCGACAAATTATTGATAAGCACATCACACGATCAGGCGGATTTGTTGGATTAAATAGAATTATGTTTTAAGTTCACATCAATATTATGTATATGTAGGCGGAAACATAATAGGAATTGTTCTGCACGAGATGGAGCAATGCACTTGGCTCACTCGCTCCCTTTCTCGAGAAGAATGCTCGAGATCTATAATAATGCTAATATAGTAAATATGTTCAAAGATAATAGAGCTTTGGTAAAAGTTAAATGTAATATAATTATTGCTAAGGTCAACTGCATTTCGAAGATACTTTGGATCCGATCGATGTTCAGTGCGCTTCAATGGGATTGGTGAGCCGAAAACATCTTGTGTGCTGTCTGAACCCTTCTTAATCAGTTAACAAACATTATTCTTACGACCTAATGACATTTATAATAACTACTCAGTAAATAGATACATTTTTAAAAATCTAGAAGCTATATTTGAAATATGTCCTTACATGCTAAGTATGTTTGAAGCGGTCAGGTCAAATATTATCGAATATTCACTGATTTAAAGTTTTCAATTTTATCTTACCAACTAGTCAGAAATCCTACAATTAAAGTCTATATAAGTAGTACTGATGAAAAGGACAGACTGCAATCATATGATGCATGATGCTCGGCCAGAGCGTCTCTTGTTTTAACTCAGCTCTCAATCCCTCTTAGGTGTCTTCGAAATGCGACTGGCTTATCAAAATATTTAACGATGTTTTAATTTTTTCATCTTGTTTAATAAATGAATGAATACGCCTAAAAAAATATCCTAAGGACAACCACATACGACTATATCTGTCTCAACATTTCCATCATTGCTTCAAAACTAAAGCATTGACAAAATGCGTGTTTTACGTAGCATTATTACGACCATCCGCGATTTTCTACATTGCCACTTCGCAATCGCCCTCAATGTTTATAAAAGTGCCGAGACGGGAGACACGTTTCGTCGCCTGATCATCGCCTGGACTCGTTGTAGTCGTAGTACTTGCAATTTTTTGACGGCGAATAACTACACCAGATTGAGTCGACGAAACGGATGTTGTTTTTCGCACCTCCTCCTTTTTCCTGAGCGCTATGCCAGTAGTCACAATCGCCGGCTTGGGGATCGCCTTCACAGGTGAATTGCCTTCTTGGTTTTGATCCTCGGGCGTATTATCAAAAGTAGAGCTGCGTATCAGTTTCGCTGGGCTCGTTCCCGATCCACTTGGCGGTTTGCCAGCTACTTGTTTTGTCGTCGTTGTCGTCATCTGTGACGGGCTCTTTTTCGATTCGTCCGGTCTCCTCCAAATTCCAGCAATTCGACTGCCGCCGGTCGTTGTTCTAGGCGTAGTCAAATTCGAATTACTTCGGGATGGCGGATTGGTGCCCGGCGTTGTTGGAGCGGCGGCAGTACGAATCGATGCATTGCTGTTTGAACGCTGCGGTACCGTCGGTACACTTGGCGACTTTTTCACGCCAATCAACGATGTTTTGCGTCTATTCAAATCCGTGGCACTGCTTGTGATATTCTTCGGTCTCGGTGTCATTGGAGAGAATGTTTTCAATCCGCCTCCCCTGCTGCCTACGTCCGAATTGGCGCTCTTTTGAACTAGACTACGATATTTAGAAGCTGGTGTTGAAATAGTCTTCGCAGGTGATTTGTGTGCCACTCCGATGGGTTGTTGATTCGTTCGCTTCGGACTGGCCGTTTTCATTGGAAGCTTGGAAGACCTACTAGGCGAAGCGGGAAGGGAAGTTACTACAGGAAGTTCAGGAGTGGATGGTTCATCTTTGACGAAAGTACCCTGCCGTTCAAGCGATGGTGCTGGCGCCTCGCCCCGGAGATCTTTTGAGCTGCCCTTGGGGGGTGTTTTCGCATCCGACATCATTCGCTTGTTGAGCATATTCTTCTGAGCTACAACATTCTTTTTGACGCTTGCGGAGTTGTTATTACCAAATCCGGGTTTCACTAAACGACTCTTCGCGGCGGCGGCGGCGGTCACATCCTTGGCTCTGCTTGCAATTTCCGTTTTATTTATTAGTACATGGGTCTTCGTATTTTGAGTCTTAAGTATCGTCTTGGACGCTAGGTTTTTCTTAACATCCGGACTAGTTTTAGCCGATAGATTCGCCCGTATCGTTGTATTGCCAATTTGTGATTTTGGTGATGTTGTGCGCGAACTGTTGCCGGACACGGCACTTCGGCGGTACGGCGATACATAGGGCGGCTTCTTGCGACCACGCACCGTCTTCACGTCATTATCATGAACATTGCCACTCTCCACGCCACTATCGTCCGTGTGGACCTGTTGTGTGGAAGATGGCTTCACTATTCGCGGTATAGCATAGGATCGTTTTGGTGACATTTCATCATCAGTGGTTCGATTTAAGTTTTGATCACAAGATTCTGTTTCCGAATTTTGGTCAAATTCTATGCTATTGAAATCGCTCTCGGTTCGATGTGCTTCCTCGTCGGTTAAGTGTTTGGCGGCTTTGTACAAAGTATTCTTTTTGGGTGACAGTGGTTCCGTGATGTATTTAAATTGTCGCGTCATGGCACGTATTGAGGAGAGCTCGTCGGTGTCTTCTTCCGTGGACATGGCCTCCGGTTCAACGGTGTAGGTGGCGGGATCCTGGGGAGATGAGAAAGATGGAAATTAATGTTCCCGACTTTTGTTTAAGTCTTCAAAATCATGCACTGAGTTAGCGGCCCCCATTCCATCATAAAGATCTTAAAATTATACAAAACACTTACCGCAACACTTTTCATCTCCGTCTCGCCATTGTACACAATTGTCCGTGTCCTATAACGTTCTGGATCCAAACTTCTTCGCTTTACCGATCGCGTTAGGCTATTATTATTGTTCGTCAATTCATCATTTTGAACCCGTCGTCGTTCCACCACCGCCTCCTCTTCCCCCTCTCCACTGTTCAATTCATGATCAATCAATTCAATTTGCAAGATCTCGTCATCGTCCTGTACACCCTCGTCTGAAGTTAAATTCTGCTGACAATCGTCATACTCCTCATTCTGCTCGTCCGTGAAACTCTCCTTTAAAACATAGTCAGCTGCAATTGTGTACGTCTTAAACCGATCCTTGATTATTCTACGTTTCTGTTTCGGTGTCAGGATTTTCTTCACACCGCCCATGGCTCGATTCTTGCGTGGTGTCGATTCGGCCGAACTGAAATCCGACGGAATGGGTGTACCATTGTTGGAGTCGTCGCCGTCGTCGTTTGGCAACATGGCATCCATACAACTTTGAAGTGTCGTTGTGTCGTCAACATCACTAAAAGCTGTTTCGTAATTGGAGTGTGCCGTGACAAAAGTCTGATCGACAATTTCCGATTGGATACTGGCCACGCTGATCATCGAGTCCAACAGTTCGTCCATGAGCGACGGCGGTTTTATGTTGTCCAGAAAATTGCACAGTGAATTTACACTTTCAGCACTGCCGCTAAGGACACTCGAAGCTTGACCGCCGCTAAGAGCCCGTTTCGCCATTAATCCGGGTGGTAGGGACCGCTTACGCATTCGTGATAGTTGTGGGCTTAGCGGAGTCTGCTCTCCATAACCCGAGAGACTTATACAATCCATAACAGAGGGCGGTCGAATGTTGTCCAAGTCCAAACTGTTCGTGCTATCGGTCAAATTCTGCATTAATTGGTGTGCCAGTTTATTGGCTTCCATTGCAATTATTGTGGAACTGCTCATCGTTGAGCACGATTCAAAAGACATCGGACCCGATGAGATAAACTGCCGTGCAATTGGTCCGGCGCTCGATAGTTGCGACTGAACTTCGCCGCCCACTTGGAACCGAATTCCATTGTCTGACGATCCGCTGTCGGATTCTCCGGGATCTCCGTCAATTTCATCGTTCACCAGAGTATCAGTCTCTGTTTCAAGCGAATCAGGCTGAGAGTTTATGACTAGGCTAGTCTCCTGCATGCTGTCCATTGGTACGTGCGGCATGAAAAGTACGTCCTGCAAGGAGCTTAATTTAAACAAGAACGGCAAACAAATAGTAAATACAAACTCACCTCATTTGTTGGCGTTTTATCCGCCAGCGATGGTTTTTGGCTCATGAATCCCAAGTCGCTCATTGACGTCTCATCGTCGTTCAGTGACGCTATCATGGGAGCGGTGATGCTAACACTTGGGAATGAAACATCATTGGGACAAGTGTCCTCGTTCCACGTATTATTCGAATTACTTCCCGATTTTCTTTCATACATTGTATTATTGCCGTCATACTCATTGGAATCCGTTGTTTCCAACTGACTGGACGCGTTGGTACGAAGGTACTCGGCCGTCGAAACCAATTCGTGCGTAAATCGCTCGACCGATTTCAGCATCAAGTCCGGATCCTTGTGCTTGTCATGAATAGTTTGTCTGGTTGCTAGTGGCACATCAATGTCGTCCTTGTCAATAAGAAATTCATTGGATATCTCCATTTCGAATGACGACTCATGCGTCGATTCGTCATTGTAGTCGATATTGCTCATTTTGAGCGCCGGATACTCATTCGACTGTTGCAATGGACAAATGCCACCGTCCGATAGATTTAAACTGCGATCTTGCTGCAAACTTTCCAGCAGTAGATCACACCCAGTTGTGTCCAGTAAATTTTCGATTCGTATTTGATGATCGCTTTTCGGCACCTTCCCTACTCCCTTGGGATTTCTTAACGCGATGCTTGTGCCGTCTGGAGACTCTTTCATCCCTACGCCTGGAGCTATGTTGGGGGCACTGTAAGATGTGATAGGTTCCAGCTGCTGTTGTTGTTCCAACACAGCCACAGACGTAGTCTCCCCGTTTTTTGGAACAGACGCGTTGGCATTCATGAATCCCGCAAGGGGTACGGGCGTGCTGCCACTGCCCGGTTGTCCCAGACGTTGGCTGAAATCAGCCGCGGTCAGGACCGGCTTGACATGCCGTGTTGGCGGTCGAATTTCCGTATCCAGTCGACCGCATTTCGCAGCAATGCCAATATTGATGCACTCCTTCAGAAGTTGTTCGTCGCGTTGCTCACGCTCCTTGCGGCGATCACGCTCTTGTTGAATGGGCGTCTTGCTGACCGGGTGCATTACGGGCAATTGAGATTGCCGCGCTGTTGTAGGTTGAGAAGCCGGTTTCGGCGCCGAACGTTCAGCTTTCCGTTGTTTGTTCATACCGGCGCGAACGCAGAGTTCGAACAGCGTTTTCGCTTGATTATCATTCGAATCGCTCGAATCGACTGAGCTGAGTGAATCGTTGGCGTCGCGCCGATTCCCGATATGCATGTTTTGGATGCCAGCCTCGAGCTTGCGTAGCGAGGAGTTTCCGTTTTCGCGACGCAGTTTGTGGGCACCGGCTGCGATTGCCTGGAAGTTAGAGGATTTTTTTTTAATAAATATTTGGGAAGCTAGTTCTCAAGAGGCAAAGCCTGAAATAAACCCTGTACAATGCTTACCTGATTCAAAATATGTTCATCGTCCGATTCCATTGAAATTGAACTCAATGAATCTTCTGCGGCCTGTCTTTGACTTTGACTCTGATTCTGCGGCCTAGGCGGATCCACTGTTTTCTCGGCTAGCCTGTAAAATGTCAAAAAGACAACGTTAGCTCATACCGACTCAAATCCCCAGCATCAAACACCAACCAACCTTTTCAAATTGGCAGGACCTGCAACACCAGATCCAACAGTCAATCCCGACAATCCTGATAACACTGAAAAAGTGCACGGACTATTTTCCACAACGAATTTATTCATTTCGTCGCGTACGGGTAAATATGGAGGCAACCCGCCACGTCGTAACATTTCAATAGGATCCCTGACCGGAACCGTGGAACCTGTCGTTGAAGCCACATGTTCTTTTGAAGAGGACTTTTGCATTCCCTGACGAATGCATTGTTCCAGTAACTCGTTACTTTCGTCCGATACCGAACTTTCGTCCGACACATTTACATTTTGGTCTTTATTCGTGTTGATCGATAGCACGCTCAAGTTGGAATTGCTGCCAACTTTTGAGAGAAGTGCTGGCGTGTCTTCCGTACAATATGATAGCGGAAAATCATTTTCATTCGTGAATTCCTTATAGACGGGTTCACTTGCGCGTGGAACATTCTGTTGAATGACTGATTGCGGTCGCTTTATGGACGGCGATCCGCGGTTCATGCCCATGCTTATGCAACTTTCGAGAAGAGCGTTGTCCTCGGGTCCATCTTCGCCGTCCGTCGAAGTCGAACTTTCAGGAGCTGGTTTGTTCGGAATGCATTCGATTCCTTCTAAACCATTGTTAATTGGAGCGATCGTTTCAGGACCCAAATCGTCGTCTATGTCCGCGGCAACTACCCTAATGTCGGCAACAATTTGCGGTTCGTCCTCCAAACTCAAATTGCTCAGACTCGTGGCACACGAGAATTGTGCAGGAGTATTTTCCACGTGGAAAGCACTCATTTCATCCTCGAAAACGCTACGAAGCGGTTGTTGTGATTGTTGAGCGACAGTTGAAGATTTTTGTGCTAACACTTGACTGCTGTTGTTTTGCTGTACATGAACGGCGATAAATGGAGGATTCACACTACTATTTCGACGCGGCGATTGTGGCATCGATTGCGTGGGCGAATCAGGTATTTCCGATGGTGATATGATTCCACTTGCCATACGACTAAATTGCGAGGTAAAAGAAAAAAGCGTTCACGTTAAATTGAAAAGTTTATCAGTACGAAAATGGTGTGATGTGAATTTCTGCAAAAATAAGTGATGATGACACTAATTTCGAAAGAAATGGGGAGAGAGAAAGAGAGAGAGATCTGCAGCTCAATTAAAAGACCGATAGAAATAAAAATGTTATCTACGTTAAAGCTCTAGTTGAGCGTTACAGTGACCTGATAGTGTAGTTCACTTCGTGAGAGGTGTAGAGGCAGTTGTGATATTTACACAGAACAGCTGTTGCCTATCTCGTTAAATGGATTCTGAATGAGCCAGAAGCTTTCAGACGGTGACGCTAGTATTTACATAAAATTAAAATCTTACCTGAAATCGCTAATAACCGAACTCTTATCATCTGCTGTATTCGGCTCAACACTCGTTAGCGAATCCATTGAACTGCGTCTGCTAAACATCAAAGGCGTTTCTTGAGCAGAATTTATTGGCATTGACACTGGCGTCGATTGCGCTATACTTTCAACGACATTTTCGACTTGAGTATTGTCCAATTCAGCACGGGAATCGGGAAGTGGTGACACCGCCTTACTTTCGTCATGAATATCATTTTGTAATTCTTGTCCGGTTTCGATCAGACTTCCCTCCTCTTCTACGATCTCAGGCTTGACTTTTCCACCACCGATCGGATTTTGTGGTGACTCGTCTAAGCTACTCAACGATTCGTATCGACTGAAATATCCGGGAGTGCCTTCCTCGCAATAGTTGACCGGCTTTTCCGGCGTAAACATGCCGGAGCCGTAGGCATTTGTCTCGATCACTTCTTTCTGACGTGTGTCTTTCGGCAAACGGGCCGCAGTAGACGTCGTGTCTTCCACTTTGGGATTTCTTAAGTCACTAACCGATGCGGCGTTGGAAATAACATAGGGCGTCCCTTCAGTCTCGTAGCACTTGACCGTGTCTTCGATTTGATTCTCCACCACTTCACTATTATATTTGGCACTATAATCGATAGGATATTCCGTCTCTTGATCTATCAGATCGCCATGATCTGGCGGCGCGGAACATCCTCGTCTCAATTTCTCGTAGACCGAATCGGATTTGGCCGACACGATGGAATCGCGACTCTCACTCTTCGAGACCATGGCCGACTTTGTCAGTCTAGTAGCGGTCCAATGTTTCCCAACTTCCGTAGTAACAAGATAATCCTTCTTCTCTTTCGGAGGCGTTACAGCGTCAATATTATCATAGGTTTCGGCTAAATTTTGATTGAGCTCTTGCTCCAAGGTGCGTTGCTTGCGGGCATTGAGCGTGGGAAGCTGTTTCAGACCCATCGACCGGGCAATTGGATCAATTGGATTTTGATTCAAAGCTGTCGGTCGATAGTTTTGCAGATTCTTCAAAGCCGCATTACTTCCTTCGGCAATCATCGTATGCTTAGAGTGAATAAGGGAGCGGAGCATCGGAACGGCTCCGTTGTCCCACAGAAACTTCTGGTCTTCCGGCACACGTGCCGAAAGATTCCACAGAATTCCGCAGGCATTGCTTACAACCGTCAGACTTTCCGATTTCAATTGTTGCAGCAGAATTGCCAGGCAATTCTTCTGACGCAATATTACACGATAGTCTTCGCGGACTGCAATTCGACTAGAAACGTTTCTCAATATGCCGCCGGCATTCTCGACAATGGTCAGAGTCTTGCTCGGACCTTCGTACTGTAGCATATCGACAAGGAAGGCTAGTGCTCCGTCGACTGCACAAAATTCGGCTTTGTTGGTGCTGCAATGGGCTGAGAGGTTCCACAATGCAGACAATATGGATTTCAAAGTGTTCTCGTTCTTATTTTTCATCGCTGCCTTTGTCAACGCTGTCACTGTTCCGATTTCATTCAATACAGCTTTCATGTTGTTATCGGCACGCCACGATAGGTTCCTCAACACACTGCCTGTCACCTGCAGTAAATCGTCGGGAGCTGATTCGAGTTGAGCAACCAATGCCTCCATAAATTCACGGTTCGCACAAAGCAGCGCTTTGTTATTTCCATCACCGAACGTCAGGTTGGTGAGAGCCATTAAAGCGTATCGTCGAAGTGAATTGCAGCCACTGAATTGGGGCTTTGGACCGTGAACGGCATGGTCAAGGTGGAAGATATTTGCTATTGCTTGCAATGCGCCCAACTGGCACATGGCATGCCGGTGCTCCTCGTCGAAACTCACTTTCATCAGGCTCGAGACGGCTTGGAGCGGGTGCCGATCGGGATCGTCGACTACCGTATCGCCGATTTGGGCCAGTAAAGTCTTCAAGATAGCACAGTACTCCATTATATGCTCTATTAAGCGCAACACTTTAGCTTCGCGCCTTCCAGTTTTATCGTCCGGTTGATAGTGTACAATATTATGTAGTGCGGATGCGGCACGTTTACGCGTGCCCGCGTCACTATCGGAATGCATCATTTGCACGAGCAAAGGAATACAGCCCGACTGTCGTAGTGTAGCACAGGTCTCGGGAGTGCGTGACAGCTCCAAGAGTTTCTTGGACATTTCGACAGGATCCTGGGAACCGAGCATAGAAAGAAGTGTGTAGACACATTCGACTTTGTTATTGGATGCAAGCTGATTGTCTTGTGACGACGAGTAGCTGCTCATTGTCTCTATAGGCCGATCTGTTGGCCAATTGTTGCGATGTGTAGGCGATTGCGACGTCGTATGGTTCTCTGTATTTCGAAAAAATGCATAATTTGGATCCTTCATCTTTCGCGACGAACGAATCGGGTCCCGATCTAGCGAATGCTTTCTTCCACCATATCTTAAACAATCACTGCTGCTATCGGTTTGTTGCCTATCAAAACACCTGTCCAGACTTCTATGCTCTCGTGGATCTTTCTCTACCATATAGTCCGGCGGTATTGGGTTCTCATCGAGAAAATGTTTCTTTCGTCGTGCCCCAGTGTTCCGTTCGTTGTCATAAGAGAATTTCCTATGCGGGAATATATCCTTTTTGGTGAAGCCGCTGGCGGCCAATTCATAGTCACTGATTTCTCCATCTCGTTCGAATTTCTTGTCCATTTTTACATTTTCGCCCGATATAGTGGGCGGTAATGATACCGGCTCTTGACCCGAAGCTACGCCTCGCTCCGATATGGGAGGCGGTGGTGGAGTCGAGGTGCCACCACCATAGGCCCTGCGATTATTGCGCTGAATTTCATGACCGCCGGTGTAAGTGGTATTTTCGAATTCGGGCGGCGGAACTGCATCGTAGTCGAGGAAGTGAGGCTTTCGCGAGGGTACTTCGATATCATTCAACTCATGACCATCGATACAAATGTCATCGATTAGATCGTCTTCGCTAGATGATGATGAATCCAGTGATGTTTTTTGCGATTTTTGAAGTGGTGAATTCATCATCATCGATTACGGTGTGTGTGATCGATGGACGACAATTTGATGTCGATTGGATACAACGTTAATCTGTTGATTGTGATGTGACTGAGTTTAGTGGGGGCTGAAATGGGAAGAAAAAAAATGGTTAAGTGGAGTTAAGATCCGTTAGTAAAATAAAAGAGTAGCACATATATTCATATATGGAGGTGCCGGTAGCTTAGTGTCAGTTACGGGTTCGAGTTCTGTCCACGTCGTGGCCATGGATGTTTGTGTTGTCTTCCCCCTGTGGTGTGGGGTTTAACAATAAGCTACAAACTTTCTCGACTTGTCGCAGGTATGCGGATAAATGGACAGGAGGTATGCTAGTGACCCGTTGCGGAGTATAGCGCGTCAACTGTTCCATGTGTCCCAGTTGACGTTTTGTTAGCATAAACTAGTTTCGGAGAATGCAGTTGCCAGCAGTTTCAGAGAATACAGTTGCCTGTCCTCCATGTAGTAGAGTAGTAGTATCTATAAATAGACCCGCATAAAAAGATGCAAATAATTGCTTTAATGCTACTTCTTATGTATACCAACATTTTTCGGCGATAACACCTAAACTACAATATTTATCCGAATGTAATAAAATTTAGTTTGTGCACACCTCTGAAAAAAATACCTTTCTAATGGTGTAAAAATCATTAAAATCGGTTCAGTAGTTTGGGAGGAGTTCTCATCACAATATTCCCATAATTTGTTAGCCTATTAATAGGTGCTTTTTTTTTCGTACAGAGCAGAGTAGAGCAGGTTAAGCGACGAAAAAACGATCGAGAGCAAATTAGCACGAAAACGGGGCATGTCTTTGCTGGGTGTGTGTCTTGGTTTAGTTAGAATTCAAATGTCAACTCAAATTTCAAGAGAAAACTTAAATCCTTAGTACATAAATAATAATCGGCGCGTTTTTTTCGTACAGAGCAGAGCAGGTTAAGCGACCAAAAAACGATCTAGAGCAATTTAACGGAGTAAGTTTTTGTCTTTGCTGGGAGTGTGTCTTGGTTTGGTTAGAATTCAAATGTCAACTCAAATTTCAAGAGAAAACTTAAATCCTTAGTAACATATACAATCCAACAAATTTCCTTTAGGCAGCAAAATTATTTTGTATGTTTACCATTCCATATAATTACACAAAACGAACATTTTATTGACAGGAAATGATGAACTTGATGTGCCTCCCAAACTGTAACTGCCCGAAAACTTCGACACCTGCGCCGCCTGCATTTCAAAACGCTGACTACTTAACCGAGCCGCATTCTTGCACTGACGTTTTATCCAGAGCAGCTCAGATCAAATTGTTAGTGTAATTGTGTGGTCTTAACCTGCTCTGCTCTATATGGGTCTTGAACAAAACGCGCAACAGGTTTCTCATATACATGAACCCATACCCATAAATAGAACCGTATGGAGAGATACAAAATATTTCTATAATGCTGTTTGCCATGAAGCGAACTCTATAGGCGCGCTTTTTTAAAAGCGATTGAGCAGAATCAACAGAGCGATCACCAGGAAAACACTCGCTAAAATCCCACAGGGGATACATGAACCAAACCGCAAAGCTTTCTTCCCACATTATACTTCCCAACACGGGATCAAGCTTGAAGTCTACGAAAGCTCGCAATATTATTCGCTGATTACACCTAAACTAGTTATCGGATTCTAATAAAATATAGTTTGCGCACACCTCTAAAAGAACATCTTTCTAAGGGTGTTAAAATAATTAAAATCGGTTCAGTAGTTTGGAAGGAGTTTCAGTCACAAAATTCCCATATAAAATTTGTTCGCCTATTAATACTTAGATGAGCCAGATAATCCATCAACCCTTTTCATACAAGCACGAGCTGGTCATTGAAATTCTTCCGATCCACCAGTACACTCCACAAGAAATGCTTGACAGTACTCGCTTTACGGTGTACTGGGATTGTTAGATTATCACTGATGACCACAACCAACCCGATGTACTCCTGGCCGACGAAGAGAATCGATGTTTCTACCCCCCATAATGGCAACATCGAGGGAAAGCATGCGAAGGAGAAGGCAAACTATAGTACACTTGCTCAAGAAATCAAACAACTCCTGCATCTTTGCAGGTTACTAATGATTTTAACCTCCCCCCCCCCCACTGGGACATGGGTGCTTCAACATCTCTAGCACAATGCCTCCTTGTTGATGTTTCGTTAGCATATATATTTCGGATTGTGCAGTTGCCAGCATGCGCGTCCGTACACCTATCCGTATAGCACAATTTGCTTTAGGAAAACTCCTGATGGCTAGGCTAATACTAGTACATCTTAGGCGCGTTTTTTTCAAGATCCATATAGAGCAGAGCAGCTTAAGACCACACAATTACACTAACAATTTGATCTGAGTTGCTCTCGATAGAACGTTCAACGAACATCGAGACTAGAAGGGGCACTCAGTACAAGATGCCCAAAGGTTGTTTTCTATTCCCGTAATTGTCAATGTGTTAAATTTCATTATCCGTACACAATCGCTTTGCGAGAGGATTGCGGAAAATAGACAGATATACACCTCTTCATATGATCCCGTGAGTCTGAAAAGGAAGTCGAACCCGAAATGCATGAAAAATAGTACACACACCACTGCAATTGCGGGTAAAAGTGATACCAATGCAAATATAATCGAGGGCTGTTTTCTCTCAGGCTACCAATACATTTAAAAACGTGGGACGCTTGTCATTTGAACAGCTGATTATGACGTGATGCTGTCCTTATCTACCCAATGCATTTTCCCGTTTAGGTTCCTGTCAAAAATGGGTAAACATGTGTGGGGCTGACTATTTGCATCCCGCTTCACAAAAATTAATGTACTGAGTGCTCCTTCTATGTGTTCCATGTTCGTTGGAACGTTAGTGCAGGATTTCTACTCTGTTAAATAGTTCCACATTTGAAATGTAGGCGGCGCAGGAGGTGGAAGTTTTTGGATAGTTTACAGTTTGGGAAGCACAGAAAGTTAATTTCCTCTCAATAAAATGTCCGTTTTATGTAATTATTTGGAATAGTAAACATACAAAATAATTTTGCTGCCCAAAGGAAATTTGTCCGATTGTATATGTACTAAGGATTTAAGTTTTCTCTTGAAGTTCCAGTTGACATTTGAGTCCTAACTAAACCAAGACACACTCCTAGCAAAGACAAAAACTTACTCTGTTAAATTGCTCTGGATCGTTTTTACGTCGCTTAACCTGCTCTGCTCTGTACGAAAAAAATGCGCCTATTACTTTTTTTCACTCAAAAAAACGGTGTACGTTTCTAATAAGTGGAATACGTTTTGTTAAACAAATATTATTTTTCTGAACCTTTTTCTGTAGAAGTTGGCTAGCTATTTTTTCCCAAACAATCTTTTCTATTCGTTGATTTTCCAACAAATTATACGTCTAGTTAAAAATAATTAGTAATCGTGCATTTTTCCCCTCGATACGGTACAATTGCTTTTATTTAGTTTAACCACAAGCGGTTTGTAAAATTACTGACGCGTATATTATACAGTTATTAGTCGACTTTACTGGAACATTCATAAATTAGTTCCATTTAAATCTGCTCTATCTACTGTTTACGTACACACAACAATGGTAAAGATACTAAATGCATACTACATAAATTATAATAAATTGATGTATTCTTGCAAGGTGCAACCAAATCATCAATAACATGAAAATGAAACAATGAAATTTACGATATTCAGATATACAATCCGTTACATGTTGATTTACCGCTGATTAGATTGAAAGATAGATGCGAAAAACGAACGAATCGATCTACCAATTCAAGTCATTTTACAGGTGAATGTAACATTTTGACGAAGCAAAAGTAAAATATAAAATGTGTAGAAAAAAATCGCCGGCTGATTAAAAAAAAACAGATAACAGATGATATGCAATTATGCAAATCTTACTAGTATTTGGCGTGTTCGAATTTGTGTTTGCTAATGCGTATGCCTAATTGAAACTCTCACTTTCAGTGGATTGATATATTGCCCAACGATTTTTTCTTTAAAGTTTATCATGAATCTCGCGAGGTATCTTACTTACCTATGTTGTATGGATACGTATTGAAGTTTTTAATATTGGACAATATCGGTAAGCGGAAAGTAGAAGTTTGTTACTGCTCTCAACGTTTTTTTTTTCGTTGGATTGTTTATGAACCGACTGTAATTACATACTGGAGGTTACTATTATCCATAGTTCAGTATGTTGGTATTTTCTTTGGACGCCTAGAGGAAAGTTAAATGTAGAACTGACCTACGCAAGTCGCCATTGGTAGTCGCGACCCCCTGGGGTAAATGCAAAATTCAAAAAATTGTTTTATAGAAAACAGTCGTAAAAAAGTCTCAGTCGAAAAATCGGAAGATAGTTTTTTATTTTTGTTACATCATAACTCCGGAAATATTGAGGCTAGTTCAATGAACTTTTTTTTGTTTGTATAAGTTTTTGCTTGTAAACAATCTGTGAATTTCTTAAATTCGGGCAAGCATTAATGAATTTGTCGCGCTCGGTGGATGTGATCGTTCGGTCACCGCTCTACGATACTAATCTAGAGCTCGGAGATCAAATCTCGGCGCGATCAGAAACTGCCTGTGAGTACTATATTAATAGAACTCTCACAGTGCTCCGAGCTTGTCAGTATAAAGACGGCGCGGATAGCAGGTCTCTCTGGATCCTGTCAACCCCTTGTGGAGCATAGGGCATTAACCACGCCGACTTTCCACCTCGTCCTGTTCGCCGC
Organism: Chloromyia formosa; assembly: GCA_964017055.1. Classification (NCBI taxonomy): domain Eukaryota; kingdom Metazoa; phylum Arthropoda; class Insecta; order Diptera; family Stratiomyidae; genus Chloromyia; species Chloromyia formosa. The sequence goes on along the minus strand of OZ024813.1, from coordinate 13,898,681 downwards.
CATCGCCTTCAACTGTCTCCACGATTTGCCTAATGATTTACCCTCGACCTCAACTGATCTTCTCCAGGTGTTTCTATTGTAGGTCGTCCAACGCGGCGACTTGCATCGGTTCCCTGTGGGTTCCAATCGAGGGCCTGTTTAGCAATGTTTCCCGGCCCCTTTCGGAGTGTGTGACCTATCCATTGCCACCTTCGCCTTTTTATAGAAGTGCCTATCCTGTCCTGGCCAGTAATGAACAGGAGGTCGTCGTTAGAAATGACCTCTGGCCAGCGTACATATGTGCATGATGCGCCGTAGACACTGGTTCACGAAAGTTTGCAATCTAGTTGTTATCTCCCTGGTCACCTTCCAAGTTGAACAGCTATAAAGAAGCACAGATTTTATATTAGTTTCGGAGATCCTGAGTTTGGTACGTCTGGAAATGTTGTTTTGCCAGAAAGGAGTTAAACTGAAAAAAGCTGCCCGAGCCTTATTGATGCGAGACTGTACATCAGCATCCGCTCCACCATCTGCTGTAACTACGCTTCCGAGGTAGCAGAAATTGTCCACTTTTTCCACCGTCTGCCCCGAAACACAAATTTCGATCTGTCTTCCTGGATCCAAGCTCAAGTACTTAGTTTTGGCAGCATTGATTTTAAGCCCCGCATTGCCACTTTTGCGATGCAGGGCATCCGTCATTTGAACTAGATAATCCGATATATTTGAGAGAAGACAAATATGGTCAGCGTAATCCAGGTGTTGAAGGTATTCAAACAGGTTCCATCTGATACCTTTGCTGTGGTGTTCACGAAGCGCACTGCAGAGTACGTCGTTAATGGCAATCAAAAACAATATAGGTGACAAAATGCAGCCTTGTCTCACTCCGCTATGTACCTCGAAGGGATCTCAAAGCTTACCCTTGTGTAAGACGTGACATTGGGCTCCGCGGATAGAAGGTGCATGCTAGCAACTGCACTTCCGAAAAGTAGATATGCTATCGAAACGTCAACAGGCATAGAAATGCTAGAGGTGTTGACGCGCCCATGATCCTGGATGGGCCAAGGCAATTACCATATCCCCATACGATGTCAAAATGAACAGAAGAACACTGACCCTAAATCTCTTCATTGTTCTATCTGCTGTACCTATATGTATGTATATCTATCAAAGTGAATGTGTGTATGTACGATGATTCAATATGTCACTGCGCAGGCTATAGGCTTGGTTCGAATTGCAAATTCTTAGTAATATAATATAATATTATGTAACCTAAAATATGTGTTTAAGCAATTCAGATTCATAGAAACCATAAGTGCGCTGTAGACTCTATTGCACTGCTACTACACACTTCACTTCACTCCGCTAATGGACTGCCAACATAATGTTAATTAACTGTTATCATACTGTTAACATACTAGTATTTATATACTGTTAATGCACTGATAATATACTTTTAACACACTGGCGCTTCCAAAAACAATCCCCTGGGGTTAGTGGCCGAGAAAAAATGTCCAAAATGGCGACCGTAGCGAACCCTAGATGAAAGAGCGAGCGAAACGAGCTCTTTCAGCTAGACGGCTAATATAAAATTCGTCAGTGAACGGAAGATACCCTGCTATTCACTAATATTCCGCAAAGCTATTTCCGCCACAACGACACGTCATAACTGTATTTCATTTGTAAAATCAATACAACAGCATTAAACATAATCACTGAACTTGAGTTAGACCCAAAACGTCCATTCCCAATCAAAGATAAATCTAAAATACATACACATACATAATTGACTTTTCTATAAAATCCGCAGCAATTACCTGGGGCATCCAGCACATATCACCTGATAGCACTTGAGAGAATAGTGCAAATTCTTCCAAAAATCATTCAACTGAGGCCTGAGTACTAGAGCAAACAAAAACCAACAGAGAAAAAGACAACGAACGAAGGCTGGATGTGAAAGTGTGCACCACCTCAGTGGACAAATTATTCTGGCCATAATGTAATTTGCTTGCCAACAAAATTTCCGGAAAGTAGGTCTTCGCAGTATGTTTGGACTGACTCGGAGATGAGTGTGGCAATTGCATTATTCCACGAGTACAGTGAATACGGGCGGATGCGCTTTCCCACCGCTAGTTTTCGTACATCCAGTCAAAATTTTTGAACATTTTTCTAAAAATAATTACATCAAAAGCTGGCAGTATGCCGCATTGATTGATAGTTGGCCGGCCCGTTCCCAAAATTTGCAGACAATTTTCATTAAACAAGCAGCAATTAATTCCATTCCGCTTTAAGTCTTTAGGACAAGACAATAATGAATACACTTTCATTCTTGAAAAGTGAGAGTTGTATCAAATTGTTTTGTTTTTTCGTTCTGGTTTTTTGGTTCTTCTTCACAACTAGATTAATCAAGCAAAAGCTAAATGTGTACACGTATCTATACGAGACATAAGGCCATTGACATCATACGTACCAAGTATACACACTTAATAGACAAAAATTTTGTTTCGAAATTTTAGTATTTAGTCGCCCTACTTGCTCTAGAAACCCAATGTTGACGAGGTATCTCTCTAGTCTCTAGTGTAGTCACAACAGACTTCCGCAATGTTTGTTTTGTTCGCACGGTTGCTAATTGTAGTGAAAAAAGCATTAAGTTACATAAATTTGCGACGGAGAGAAAAAACTCCGGAATTAAGCTAAGCCATAATTAAGATTCTTATCTAAATTGCGATCTAAAAGAAATAAGAAATTTTTTAAATTAGTATAAATTGACTTTTTGAAGTTGAATAATGGAAATAAGGTTGGAGTTATTGCATATTATCGAAGAGTAGAGCGTCGCACCTTTGGCTTGTGAACACAAATATCGAGAAACAAAAAAAAAACGAACAAGCTTTTGACCAGAAGTGGTATGGTATGGTATTGCTATGCAATGCTAAGAGAAGTTTTGATCACCAACACGGATTGAGAACCAACATTGGGGCTTGAACCTTCTCTTTCGACACGCCAACCACTAGGCGCAGGCTGGCAAGATGTTTTGTAAATGTGTACACTAAGAGTGTCAAAGTCGCGGCCCTTACTGAAGAACTTTGCGACCCACTACATACATAAATAAATAACTGGCGCAACAGTCCAATTTGAACCACGGCCTCGAGATGAGTTAGCATCATCTCATTTTCTAGATCGTGACGGTTTTTGTGCAGAGGTATGTGATCAGCAACACGCTCAACCGAGTTATTTACCCCATAATGGGTACTCATTTAACAGCTGAGTGGGCTCATAGTCCGACACGTAAATCCCCGGAATCGAACCGGGGCCCAGTGCGTTGAAGGCGAACGTGCTAACCGTTGCGCCATCCGGACCCACTACATACACTAATCATTTAACACGTCACCATTAATAAAATAAATCAATTTAATTCACTTCTTAAACGCATTGCATAAGGACCATATAAGCAGATTTATATTATACTCGTATTTATTTATTTCAATAATTTGTAGTCACTATGTCTCAAAGCAAGTGATACAAAAAATAATCGAAAAATTTCAGAAAAATGTCAAATTTAAAAAAAATTAAGATAATATTGTAGTATGCTTACTCTGTATCTTTGAAGTGAAGCGGCGGTAGTCATGATATGACCTCTTGTGGATCAGGTCGACCTACTTCGAGTCCGACAACGGAGTAGGTTCAAAAAACTAGGTTCGCAGACCTACTCCGTATATGAATCCAATCTGTCGTCCGACATAGAGTTGGAGATGGAGTGAAAGAACAGAAAAGTGGATGAACTAGGTTCGTCGAAGTTTGAGTCGTAATTGTAAATAAGAGAATAGAGAACTGAACTACTAACTAGATTAGAAGACATATCTACATATCGCTAAGTCGACAAATACGGTTTCTTATTATATCGAAATACGTTGGCTATCCTACTCTAAAGTTCTCAAACAATTCTGGGACATAAAAGATGAAATAAGTCGGTATCTTAAAAGTAAAAAAATCAAGACTCGACCTTGCTTTTTGATAAAATATGATTACACGATTTACCCTTGATGAATGACATATCCAAACATTTATCCAATTTAAACTTAAAACTTCAAGAAAATAATCAGATTATACGAGGGTAAGGTGAAAAGTTCTACTGCGATTTTCAGTTAGTTAAAAAAAATGATTTTATAATATTTTTCTACATAATCTCCCTTGACTTCAACACACTTTTCCTGGTGAAAGATAATTTTTTTTTCTTTAAGCCAGGCCTTTTCTCGCGACTTCGGCATCCAGCTGGCCAAGAAGTTTGTAATAATATTCGCCTGTTATTGTTGTTCTGCTTTTCTCAAGGTAATCAATTAACAGGATCCCTTTCGCATCCCAAAACACGTTGGCCATGACCTTTCCGGCAGATGCGATCGACATCGCTTTCTTTGACGCTGAACCACCGGCTTCCACCCACTGCTTCGACTGCTGTTTCGTTTCTGGCGTGTAGTGGTGGACCCAAGTCTCATTCAAGGTGACAAATCGCTGCACAAAATCGGTCGGATCCCGATTGAATCGGTGCAAAAATTGCGTTGCGAAAATCGTTTGCGCATTTGTTTTTGATCTGCATTCAGCAAATGCGGCCCCCACCTTGCGCAGAGCTTTCGCATCTCTAATTCTTTGTGCAAGATGTTTCGCACAATTTCTTCCGATATTCCCACAGCCTCATCAATATCACTCACTTTCATTCGCCTATCGTCCAACACGATATCATGCACTTTTTCGATGGTTTCCGGTGTGGTTGCGGTTTTTGGCCGTCCTTCAAGTGGGTCGTCTTCGAGGGACATACGACCACTAAATTCATCTGCCCATTTTTTAACGGTTGACATCGAAGGAGCAGAGTCCCCGTCAACTTTTGTTAACTTCGGATGAATTTCCTTAGGGGTTAATCCATCCAAAAGTAATAATTTTATGACCGCACGATATTCAAGTTTCTCGATTTTAACAAAAAACACGTATGACGTCTACTGCGAAAATTCCCGTAAACAAAATACTTGAGAGAGTAAGTTGAAACTTGTCATACGAATTAATGACACGTGCACCCATGCGGGAAGCATAAATTTTTGCTGATTGTAACGGTATTTCTGTGTCAGGCCGAGAACTTTTTACCTTACCCTCGTAACAACTATGAGTGATTAAGTTCAGGCATGTAAATGCAAGCTAGTTCATGCATCGTCCGAAACAAGGTTTAGCTAAAACGTCGACTAAGCGACATGAGAGTAGTTGGCCCAACTAGGGGTTAGGGCAAATAGTAGTATTGTAGTTCTGACATGCAACTTGAACAATGAACTTGAGCGTGAGGGGATAACCAGTAATGTAACTGAAATTCGGGACAGTATTAAAATGCCTTTACTGTATGTAAAACGATAACCAAGTCAGTTGCTATTGATAGTGCCAACATAAGATGGCTCAGTGGTTACTCATGCCAAATAGTATAGATTCCACAAGAGTTATCACTCCATAGTAGTTTCACCTCTGCCAGGCAGTGGCGTGGCGTGATAATTCAACTAGGGGAAGCAATTGGTATTAAAAATTTACTATTATTATGCTTTCCACAAATTTACTGCGTATTAATTGAACCCCTCTCGTTAGCTACTTTTAACATTTCTAATATAAAAGAACCCAGGAATCACGAACGGGGACGTGAGAGTAGGTATACTGTATTTTATCAGCATTTTAATTCCCATGCTACCAATATATAATAATTTACTTTTAAATAAATAATTGTAAAAATTATATGTTGGTAGACTTATCAAAAAAGCAAAGCTGTAACTATAAGTATATAAATAAAGCATATTCGAATTATTAGAACTACTATAACAATAACAACAATAGCAAAAAAATTGCAAAATAAATATCCATACACTCATAAAGAAAGTAATCATGTTCAGCGAATCAAAATTTGAATAATAAAAACAATAACAATACAATAAAAATTAAAAATAATTCAACTATCTACTATTTAAAAAATCACAGTTAGTGAGTAAAATAAAATAATAATAATTGGGCAATAAATATATTACAAGTCAAAATAAATAATAAGATCCGTACATACTATTATTTGTAATTTAATTCTATTCGTCTTTCTTTTTTTGCGAATTCATCTATAATATCTGTATAAAAACTTTGCTCACACAAACATGATTTAAGGAAAACCTTTTCAATTGACATTATTGCCAAGTCGCTAAGCCGTTGTTCGCCTGTACAATTTCTAAGATACGTTTTAATCCTTTTTAAGCAAGAAAAACTGCGCTCTGCGGACGCACTGGTTACTGGTAATGTTAAAACTAAACATATTAATTTATAAAATTGTGTGAAGCTATCTTTTAATTTGTTATTAATGAAATAGTTAAAAATACCTTGAAAAGATTTTCCCTGCAAATCAGAATCAGAATAAAGCACAATGAGTTCAGTCTTTAATGAAATATGGTCAAATATATCAGCATAAGTTTTAGTTAAATTTAGTAAAAGATTGTCCGGAAATGTTTTCAAATATTGGTTAAATTTAGAAGAATCTAATAGGTTTAAAAATGTGAAACTTGCTAAGGATGAAAATCTTGAATTTATTTCTGCGGTAATATTATCTATAATTTCGACATAAATACGTGTAAAGAATAGTTCAACATTTTCATTACTGTCAACAAGGCACCTGGCTTTTTTCCGGCGTTGTGGAGTTTCGCAAATAGATGTGGTTTGGGTCCAAATTTCCGTGAAACTATTTCTTAACGATTGAAGTTGATTTTCAAAATCTGTAATTTTTTGAATGCAGTACATTATATCAGTTTGTTTACTTTGAAATATATCGGTTTGTGGAAAAATTTTAGAAAAAACATTGAGCAGGAAAACAAACTGAAAATCTGTAAGTAAAACAAGAAGTCCCCTTGCGCTATTAACGGTCTCGCCATCCCACTTTCCACTCTCATTTTCAATGATATATTCAAAGAGTTCTTTTAATTGATCTAAATTATCAAAAATGGTTAAAACTAATCGACCATTAAAAGTCCAACGTGTTGGAGCTAATTTTGGAAGCCTTTTTTTGAGGAATAAATCTAGTGCAACTGTTCTCTTTGTTGAATGATTAAAAAATATTGAAAAACAAGTAATAGATTGAAAAAAAATTCGACATTCGCGTATTTTATCGCATGATTTAGATAAAACTAAATTTAACCGATGAGCGAAGCAATGAATATATATTGCGTTTTTATACACATCCTTTACACGTGTTTGTAATCCAGTTATTTTACCAGACATTACCGAAGCCCCGTCATAGCTTTGACAAATAAGTTTGTTACCGCAATTGAATTTTTGAACAACATCTAAAACATGGTCAAATAAACGCGACGCAGTCTGATCATCAGAAATATCTGTAAAAGTTATGAAAGTTTCTTTAACCTCACCGGAAGGAGTAATGTAACGAAAGGTTGTTGAGAGTTGAGAACGACATGAAACATCGGTTGTTTCATCTAATATTATTGCTATAAATTTAGTTTGCTGAATTTCATTATAAATCTGTTTTAATAAAATTTTAGAAATGCTACTAATGAGATCGTTTTGAATATAATTTGATATTCCGGAAAAAACAGTCGCTTGCTCCAAGTGAGCTCGCAAGTCCGGATTATATTTAGCTAAAAGATTTAAAAGTTCAACGTAATTTCCCCTATTGCAAGAATTCACATTTTCATTGTGACCACGAAATGCCTGTTCTTGACATCCTAAATGGCACACAACGTCAATTAGCATTTTTAGTATATCTCGATTTTTCGAAACTTTCTCATTGTGCAATATTATTGAAGATCTATGTTGGCTACTTAATAATTCTTCAATTCTAGGACCGGAACCGAACTTGGAAAGAAGAAGTACTGACTTTAAATGATCAACGCTTTTCGTACCATGCCTGTCCACAGCTTTATGTAAATTATTTAAGTCACAAAACCCGGTAGTTCGCCAAACATTTGAATCATTTGAAAATAACAAGCATGGCCAACAAAATAATTTTTGCTTGGTCTTACAACCGGTAATCCATTCCGTATCTTCATAAATCTTAGCAGTAAAATGCCTAGTACATCTTTTTGTTTTAGAAACAATTTCCAAAATCGGTTTCGGTCGACCCTTTTCGATAATGTCTTTTTTTTCTGCGAAAGATCGAGATCCAAAAGACAATCGATAAAGATCATCAACAACACAATATTGATCCATGCTACTTTAAAAACAAATCAAAACACTATAAGCAATTATAAGCACCTAGACCGATTAAAAAACCCCTTCACCTTTTCACCAACAAAAAGCACACAAATCGCACTACACTAAAGCACTACACTAGAGCAAATGAGTTTTAAATTTAACGGCTCATTCAATTCCTTGTGACGTCAATGACTTGAGGCAGTATTACCATCTCCCACTTATTTTTTCTTGGAATTTTCCGTTAAATGGTTTTCGATTAGATATAAGTTATTGAAATATGCATAAATATCCCTATAATTGAGTTCGTCTCTTACTAATACTCGTATACACTAATAATTCTATGCGAAATCACTTCTTCTCGAATTTACCAATAATAATTTTTAACCATGAAGCCATTATATTTCAAATCGAAACTTTTTCCACAATTCAATTCCTATCCTACTCTGGTAACCCTTGTGAAACTCATATAGCACATCACATACGCATTGCAACACAGCAAATATTTTCAGTCCACAAGAAAATACGAACAAAGAGGAAATGGGAAGTTCCCCAGCGTCCATGCGCCAGCAGCTCCGCTGCAGGCAAGAATTTCCTCTACTACATGTGAGGGGAACTTGGAAGCAAATTCCTGAGTGCTTCCAACCTACCGTGTACGTGAATTTTTTTTTATCGCGACACAGTAGGTTTACTGGGGAAAAAAATAAACGCTCATAGATGCAAATTTTGATATGCTTCCATGTGTCTTCTTCTTGGTGTGGTGTGGTGGTTTTCGCGGTGTTACCAATTCGGCTGTGTAAGATATTCGCGATTAGTTTCTTTGGAACTTTTATTTACATAGACTGTGCCGAAGAGTTTTTTTCGCGACTTTTTTGCGCGATTCAGAAAAAATTATTTAGAAAATTTTCCACCAATCGCCAAATATAAGGGAAGCAATGCTTCCCTTGCTTCCATGGACGCCACGCCACTGCTGCCAGGAAATGTGTATGTATTGACAAATTGTATAAACATAGTATAAACTACACAGTATAGATACACAAGAGAATCAATACATACAAATCTACCGACGGAGGCGGAGTCAGCTTTGTTGTGAAGTCTATACAATTTGTCAACACATACAAATCTCCTGGCAGAGGGGAAAGTTATATGGAGTGATAACTCTTGTAGAATTATCAATCCTCTTTGCTCATGCCAAACGACAAGGGCGATTTGGCCTAGACTTGATCCGAGAGGCTCTGCCGTATTGCTATCATTAAGCAGATCACACATCGGCAGGGTGGTGGGATCATCACAGGGCACTGCCCTATTGGGGAACTAGCCTGGAGGCTACGCCTTGGTGATTACTGCAGAAGCTGTGAGGACGTGGACGAGGAGGAGAGCGTTAGTCACCTTCTGTGCCACTACAGAGCTTTGGCGGGCAGGAGAAGGAGATTTCTTGGTTCCTCGTTCTTTTACGACTTGGAAAACCTGAACAACGTTAGCGCGACAAAGCTCAATCGTTTTATTGCTAGCACCGGCTAGTTTTAAAACCTAGTTTTTAGGGTAAGGTATAGAGAGTTCCTGGAGGTATCACAACGGACCCAATTTGCGGTGCTGTGATCTATTATGGCAGCCCCTGCACCTAACCTAACCTGAACAAATCGAGTTAAGACAGAGTTTCATCGTATAAAATTTAAAATTATGCAGAGAAAGTGCAAATCCTTAGGATTTACTTTTCTACGGCCCGCATAAACTTAAAAATGTTTTCTATGGCCAGCACTAGCATCCGAGTTTGACACGATTGGTGTACACCATGGCTACTTTCTCACTGAAGAGAACAATCAAGTCGGAAGGTGGTATATGATGGCGTTTACACCGAGTAGACTGCGATCTAATAGACTTGCGACCAGATAGAATTTCAGTTGTCAGGAGTGAATTTCTGTCTATTCGATTGCTATTTGCTCTATGTCGAGAGAGCCCCCAAGTCTACTATAGTATATGATTAAGGTTTACCGATTAGATCGGTCTGATTGGCGTAAAAGCAGCCTATTAATCGTAAAACAATGCATGTATGTACATTGGACATGCATACATGGAACTTATGCACGCATCTCACACGTTTTGTCATCAAGCAAGCGTCGAGCGAAGGTAGTCTTGTTGTTGCATGTAAAACTCAATACATGAATTCATTCAAAGCGCAAGATAACGGAGTTGTAAAGGCCAAGGTATTCAATTAAGGCATGTTAAAGTCCATTTGGATGGAAATGGCACATCTACTGGGCTTTATTACACTACAAAACATACGAGCTTACAGCAAAACTACCTATATTTCCACTTGTTTCCCCAATGAACTGCCCGATCTAATCACCTCAAATTTGCGCCAATTATTTCCAAATTATATTTAGTATTTTTTTTTTCACTAAAAATGCCCCCTTTTGATGATGCTCTTATCATGTTTTCAATGCAAACTTAATGGTGTGAAATGAGCAGACCTTTTTTGTTAAATGCGGAACATTCACTTTCGATAGTTATTAGCCAATGTTACATGATAATATTTTTTTTTGGAATTCCTCCACACCATTAGCAAAAAAAATCGCCATTGATCATCTGAAAAACTGCGTACTGCAGCAATGTTATTTGTATGCTATTTTAGACAACTTTTTTTTTTATTATTTATTACCATCATCAGCTGCATCACATTGTTGTTATCAGCAAGAAAGTTAACATTTTGACCTGGCATGATTAGTGGAAGTTGAGATGTGATTAATTTTACTATAATAGCAAATAAACACATGCCATCACTGTACATACTCGTACACGCATATAATCGATTTAACCGAACCGTCGATAAGTTAAGTGCAATTAATTTCGCTTTAGAAGTCACACTCAATCATTGATTCACAGTTTGAATAAGTCGAGTGAAATAAAATCAAAATGATGAAATCTGTGATTTATTGCAGCCACAGTCGATTGTTTGTTTGCTGTGTGTATTCATTCAACGTACTTGTAGGCATCATTTTTGGAAATTTGATTTATTTCTGATGTAGCTGCTTGAGGAAATCGAGTTTTCCATCATCACAGGCGTACAGACAGTCATTGAACTGAGACCATTTCAATAATTGATTTTTCTTTTGAGAACACAAGCCACAAGGTCCCTAAGATTTAATAAAAATTTTGTTTGTAGCGGGCAAAGCGGTGGGAATATCTCGAATCCTTTGGTGATTTCAGATAGTAAGAATCCTTCAATATTATTGAAATTTCCAGACAGAGTTTATCCATGCAATCAATAGCAGAATGCAGAAACTCTGATTTAAAGACAAGTGAATCGAGAATAAAAAGGGGTTGCTTTTAGCAAACTTATCTGTTATTTCTCAGTGGATAATCACTGTTGGCAATAGCAGTCTTTTGCTAACGTCAAGTACATCACATCATCAGGCCTCTAATCAAAACAATCGAACCACTTTTAGCTCATAATTAATATTGTACAAGTACTTGTTAGATGGAAAAACAATGAAGCAGAATAGCGTGCTCATGACTTCTATGCCAACTTTACCGATTTCCCACAGTTGACCCACTTGGTACTTAAGCTTTTGTATCTGCAGCTGTAGCAGAATACTCCGCTTCCTAAAAGAACAGTTTGCAAAAATACTGGCTTTTCAAATGAACAGTTTATTAAATTAACTAAGCTTCCAAATTAACAATTTGTTATATTTTTATTTGCCTTGATCCCTCCAGGGGCACGGGAGCGTCAACATCTTTTGCATTACTATGCCTTGTTGATGTTTCGGTAGCCTATTTTTTTCGGATGGATCAGATGGTAGCATACACCTCCAATCCGCGCCGTCTTTATATTGACAAGCTAGGGGCGCTGTGGGAGTTCTAGCAGTTTTATTTTTATTATTAATATTAAGACTTTAACGCGAAAGTCGGATATGAAAGTTGGCACCGGGGGACCACTGGAGGCCACAGTCTCCATGAAGAATGTAATGACAACGGCCAGCGACTTATCGACTTCGCCTGCAGTAGGAATCTAGTTTCCCGCATCGACGCATTCACAAGCAGACCTGGAAATTTCCAGACGCACATACCGTCAACCAAATTGATTACGTCCTCATTTGCAGAAGATGGGCGTCTAGTGTGATAGATGTCCGCTCCTATCGAAGAGCAAACCGCGACTCAGATCATATATGGACAATGGATTCAACGAGGAACCAGAGCCAAAAGAGAAAATAATGACGAGCTACGGCGTTCCTACGGCAGCCGGTTCTTCGTACCGGAACGACCCGTTTTTCGACGGCCAAGAGCTGCCAAACCCGTTCGATGTAAGAAGAACTGAAGTATTCGAAGCATCGCTACCACAACAACAACGAGCTACGGCGAATATCGAATAGAATAATTAAACGTAAGAAACTGGCGCAACAGTCCAATTTTGAACCATGGCCACGAGATGAGTTAGCATTATCTCATTTTCTAGATCATAACGGTATGCCTTGTGCAGAGGTGTGTGATCAGCAACACACTCAACCGAGTTATTTACTCCATAAATGGGTACTCATTTAACAGCTTAGTGGGCTTCATAGTCCGACACGTAAATACCCTTTTTTATCGAAAACTACCGCAATCAGTAGGAATCGAACCGGGGCCCAGTGCGTAGAGAGCGAACGTGCTAACCGTTGCGCCATCCGGACTAGAATATTGATATGCACGATTTGCCGAAACGGCAGCTGCGAGTTCGACGTCAGTTATGGCTGAGGAAATAGTACGCAGTACCAACTGCGGAGTTTCGACAAAGTACTCGCGACTCGTACTCGGGCGATAATGTGAACGCGCACCTCGCCCAGGCTACTTGCTTCGGGCATTTTCGCCGACTATGATCGCCTCGTCTACTCGGCGAGAATGTAAGCCGATCATAAGGCTACTGGATTATTCCGCACAGAAGTTCTACATTTTCACCACCGTGTATAAAATAGATATAACGGCGATAGGTATGTGCTTGATAAAAGAAACCAATCAAAACAAACCTGTGAATGGAGTATATAATCGAATCAAATGTCATATGTGAATTGAATTCCTATTCAACGAAAACCCAGCTTTCACTTACTTGGACTATGAGTACAAAAATGAGTGAAAAATGTAAAAAAAAAAATATTATCATTATAAACTTCCTTCAAACAAATCCACGGAATATTTCGTCGGTCACGCTTTAAATTCGGAAGACCTATTGTGAAACCAGAAAGGTATCGAACAATTGAATAACTAACTCGTCACAATAATGCTTGTACGAGTGTCTATTTTACATAACAGGCATAACAAATTACAAAAATTTTCATTATGGGCCAGTCGCGTGTTTGATACTATACTAACCTATCCAATAGAGTAAAATTTTTGAAGAGATCAAATGGACACTCTATGTAATCTGCGAATCAAATTTGTATCTCGTTACATCTCAAACGAGTATCCCCACACTGCTTGAGTCATAATACGATTGAGCGAATATGTATGCAGTTTTAAGGCCGGTTGACACGTTCAAAGTGCACTTTGGCAAAGTATGTTGACAACCTACTTTGAGGTTACTTTGAACGTGTCAACCCCCTTCAAAGTGCTTTGAAGTCTCTAGCGTCCTATCAAAGCAAAGTAGGATGGTGCTCAACTTTCCATCAAAGAATTGACTGTAAATCGACAAGTTCACAGAAAAAAGTTGTTGGGGCGGGAAATAGTGAGTTGTTGGTGTTTTTTATTCAATTTACGGTGGTCTGAACAATGTGTTTTGGTATAAATTCCCTAGAAATGCTAAATCCAGCGTTTTTTGCAAGTGGCAAAGTGGTAATTCACAATGGTGGATATTCTGGCCAAGTCATACTTTGCCAAAGTGCACTTTGATCGTGTCAACCGGCCTTTAACTGCATATTTCAGAAATTTGTCATATCTTTTGCTGACTATAAATAAAGTAGATATGAACTATAAATGTCTATAAAAGTACAAACAAAATGCGATAACTTTTCCGGTCAAGTAATAAACTTTCATCGAAAACTTCTTCTGTTTACTCACTAAAGTATGTGAATTTTCGATGACGACTTTATCATGGCTTCCAGCTATATAAGTTTTTTTTTATTCTTCCGTACGAAACCATGCTTGGTTACTGCAAATATACATACATGAATTACCAATGTGAAAAAAGCTGGTGAATCACTGGCAGATGTGTGACGCTTTTTTGTTGGTATGTACCGTCTTAGTCGGAGGTTAGTGGGAATGCTTAAAATTATTATCTTCTGTACAGAAATAAAGATAAGTATGTGATTAGTATGTGGCTTGGGTTACAGCTGGATTAGACATCAATAAATAGAAACACTATTGTGCAGAATTATGTTACATAAAAATATGGAAATCTTTTTTTTATATAACAAGGGTTCTGTGGAGTTCAATAGTCTGGGCTTTAGATTGTATTATGCATCCGAGGAAATGGGTTTCTTCTTTTTCGATGTACAATAGTATTCGACCCATTACCTACCGTGAGGTTTTACGGTACAACGCCGCAGGAACCTCAACTCAAATGACGAATAATCTTTTGTTTTTCAATTGAATCTAGCGCAGCAATTCCGTGATTCTGTTGAGAAATCACTACCATAAAAATGTTAACCAAAAACAGAGTCCTCGAACTCTCAAACTGGAAGACAGAGCCATATCTCCCCGGTCCATATGGGATAGCATGCCTCATGTCAAGAATTTAAATGAATGATTATGAAGAACGATTAGATATACATTCGTATATTAATTATCATGACTTATTCCACAGCTACCATAAAGCTACAGTCGTAAACCAAATGGGTTGCCTTCAGGGTGACTCGATATCTAGTATTTCTATTTTATTTCTTTCATGGTGTACGAGTACATGTATTGTATCTTGTCTGAGTACGACTACTGCATATCAATTGAATTACGCGCTCCTATTGAATTTTTGTGTAGACTCTTCTTCTTGTGGTCGCACAAATTTATTTTTAATTCTACCAACTCACCTACACATCGCCGTTATAAAAAGAAGTCAACCTGAAATCTGAATAGAAATAACGTCCAATTGAAATGTATATAAGGTCAATTTTTAATGGCGTTAATTTCCGCACATAATAAGACGCCAGGAAGACTTTCTGATTGTCACGAGAAAAATATAAAGTGGGTACGTTGCACTCACAGTAGTCACCCGAATAGGGGCACCAAAATAAGCCATAGCGAAATAAGGCATACGAAATAATCCATATAGATACTTTCGTTTAGGAACGAAAGTATTCATCGGAAGCTCACACAAGCGACTGTTAATTCACAACCCGCAGTATCGCACAAGTGTGCATGGATAATTTCGGTTTGGAGCGAGCTGGGCTAGCTCCGCTCCTAGGGCGTTGCGAACCCCCGCATGTAGCCCTGGGTCGCTCGTTTCACTCTTTGTACATGTACCTGCAGCCGTTTCGTCCTAGCATATCTACATCCGGAATTTCTTTTTTTTTCGCTATGCACAATTTCAAACCGAAATAAGGTATGCGAAGGAAAGCGAAAATAGGCATGTAACAACCTCACGTTCGTTTTAAACAAAATTAAGCATTGAGTGTGAAACCGAAAAAATCCATGCATGGCTACTTTCGGTTTCAACCGAAATTATCCATTAATGCCTTATTTCCAAATGGCTTATTTCATGGTGCCACCCGAATATTCTAATTCCTATCTGCACTGAAAGATATTATTATTATTATTAGCAGCGTACGCCGGCGACATCAACATCATGTCCCGAAGATTGGCTGACGCAGAAGAACTTCTGCATACGCTCGATACCGCTGCAAAGGAAGTTGGATTACGTATTAACGAGGGTAAAACTAAAATAATGATGCAATCGGTGACAAGGACTCCTGCACAACCGAGCATCAATGTGGGGGACCTCAACATCGAGTTCGTGAACAACTTCATTTACCTGGGTTGCAACCTGTCAAGGGACGCCAACGAAACTGACGAAATCAAACGACGGATACAGTTAGCTAATAAGACTTTTTTCTCGGTTCTCCCCATAATGAAATCGAAACATGTGCACAGAAACACGAAGCTCCGCGTGTACAAAACCATTATACGACCAGTGCTATGGCTGCGAAGCATGGACCCTAACTCAAGCCTCCGAAAACATGCTAGATACTTTCGAACGTAAGGTTCTACGGCGAATTTTCGGGGCTGTTTGCGATCGAGATGGATGGCGCATCCGGTACAACCATGAGTTGTATGAAATGTACGAGGAGCTGCAAGTCTCGAAAATCGTCAAACTACAACGACTTCAATGGGCAGGGCATGTACAAAGAATGGACGACGATCGCATGCCTACGAGTGTAATGAACGCAGAACGAGTCGACGGAGCGAGACTGCGAGGACGACCGAGATCTCGTTGGGAGAGCTCAGTAGGTGTGGACGCCGCGCAGCTGCTGGGCTCCCAAAATTGGAGGACGCGGTCACGTGACCGAGATAATTGGAGGACAATGATCCAGGCGGCCAAGGCCCGACGTCGGGCTGTCGCGCCACGATGATGATGATGATGACTGAAAGATATTAGCCGTGTTTCTTTGCTCCAGAACAAAACAATATTGCACGCATTACACTAAGTGTTTTTGTCCCATAAGACAAGAAAACGTTTTTCATTGCAGCGCACACCAAACGAAACAAAACATTTTTTGGCTTGTTTCGTTTGGTCTGTGTTAAGACACAATTGAATTTGCAACGACTTCCATAATCTGCAACATTTTACATAACATGACCAGCTATTAAGCGGAAATAAATTTTTATTTCCGAAAGACAACTGGCCGCCTAGTGGCAACGAAACATGTCTTTCTGTTTTGTATTGTCTTTTTGTTTCATTTCATGCGGTGTGTGTTGCGCCTATTGCAATGTATGCATCAATTATCGACAACGACGTTTGCCTGAAACGAGTTTGTTTCATTCGATGTGTGTTGATCATATTCAAAGACATATACCTATTATCGACAACCAGGCATAAAACGCATCGAGACAAAAACGTTTGTTTTTTCTTCGTTTCCTTTGGTGTGTGCTGCCTGATAAGAAGCAATGGTTGGTTGTTCCTTGAGACAAAACAAAACGTTTTGTCTTACGCAGAGTGTTTTCAGCCTAACACATTACGCATTGTCCCGATAATTGTCGATCAGACATCTGGTACAAACAAGTTGTTCTGTAAGCGACTTTTCAGATAGAAATTTCGAATATTTCTGCAGTTTACAAACTTAAACAGTCTGAAAAGTTCATAGTTTATTTACTGTGAATAAAATTTAGATTTCGAGTAATTGCATGCAATAAAAAAACGAGATGACCCTATGTTGTCCAAATAAAATCCGTTAGATTGTATTTTCACTGAGGATATATCAGAATCTGAGAGCAACTGTCATAAATAACCTTCCTAACTGTTTACAGATTGTTTGTATATCGTTTATTTTCCGAGTTGTTGCTATTTGAATTTGTTTTAATGGCTTTAACGGCGCCTTTCAGCACAATTTTCTTAATTTTGAAAACGGGGAAATATTGCACGGAGCAAGTTCGAGAGAGTACGGAGGTTAGGGAAGGACAGTCATCCGATGTTTAGCACAAAACCCGCGAATTAAAACAAGACTAAATGGAATGAAATATCTATTTACATGAGAATTTTTCCTGTTTCCAAAATTAAAATCTGTGCTGCAAAGGCGCCGGTAAGGCGTCGGGATTGAAACACCTCGCACTCAAATAACAATAATTCGGAAACTTAACGAGATATAAACAAGCAGCTACAAGGTTGTAACAACTACAGTGCTCTCAGCCGCTACTGTAGCTACATTATTTTTTGAAAGACCTCTTTTGAAAGTTAAAATGGAAAACAAAATATGTGCTCGTATATGACCAAATATTTTCCATCATTTCACTATCAACCTACTTCATAACTTCATACGTTACTAATTCACCCATTTAAATGAATTAACATTTTGGCACATTGTCGTGTGGTGAATCACACAAAATGTGAACATATTCACATTATTGGTTGAATGTTCTGAATACATAAGTGTTTACATGTTCCATCACCGATGAGAGCCATCTTCCGCAAAAATGCTCGTTTTATTTCGCAGCTAATTTACACTGAAGTCGACAACTGATGCTTAACACAATGAGTGTACAGCTAGCTAAACAAGCCAATTAAATCATACGGAAAATTGGAGACGTGCGCCATGCATATGTCTGCAAAAAATTGTTTTGAATTTTCAACAACATTTCGACAATTAATATTTTCTACTTAATAAAGCGCTTCCCGATTGAATAATTACCCCAAAGGAAGAAATCGTTTTCCTAAATAAAATAAACTATCCCGAATAGAACTGTTAATGTTAATTAGTTGTGATAATTTATTATGACGCTACAGGAGTAGTGCGTCGTACATAAGTGGAAAGGAGATGAGGGGAGGACAGGATAAAAAAAAATGCATTTTTAACGCACTGCACTGATAATGTTTGTTAGTTAGGCATTACCAATACATTAATTTTGTATTAACAGTACCTTAACATTACATTAACAGTATACAAATATGAATATTTAGGCTTTAAAAGATCACGCCACGGACCTGCGACAAGCGAATTTAAACAGCCACCATACAGATACGTATACGCTTCGAAAGTGGGGGCGAATTGCGGACTCATATTCATATAAAACAGATAGGGGCGAATTGCCGAGAAACAAGCAAACAAACCGATTCGCTTCTAACACACTTCCTTCTGGCATCGAAGGGGGTTTGGCAGCTCTTGGCCGTTCCGATGAACGGATCGCTCCTACACGGAGTTCAAGAACAACAAGACGAAGCTCAGAAAAATTAGCAAGGTGTTCCCCAAGGAGGAGTATAATCTCCCGCCTTGTTTAATTTATATCTATCAGGAATTCCAACACCTCCTGATGATCTCCAATTAATTACGTACGTATGCTGATGACTGTTCAATTCTGGCAACAGGGAACGACATCAATGAAATGTGCGAGCTGATTAATGGCTACCTCATTGAACTTAACGGGTTCTTTGAAAGCAGAAACTTAACTGTATCAGCTTCCAAATCATCCGCAATCCTGTTTACCACTTGGACAAAAGAAGTAAGAACGCAGCTTGAGATATACATATATAGGCAATGGACGCATTCTCACCACCAATCATCCGAAAATCCTTGGGGTTACCCTGGATAGCATGACAACCTCATCTGCCCATGCCACCACTATATGCAACAGGATGCGTGGCAGGAATAAAATCCTAAAAGCCTTGGCCGGTAGCACATGGGGAAAAGACAAAGAAACGCTACTGGCCGCCTACAAAGCGGTCGGAAGATCTGTGGCCAACTATGTTACTCCTGTGTGGTCTCAGAACCTATGTGACACACAGTGGAAGCACATTCAGACTTGCCAAAATGCCGTTCTCTGCGCCATAAGTGGATGTCTCCTAATGTCTCCCCAAGACCACCTACACCAGGAAACAAAGACGTTGCCTATCAGAGACCACAACAAGCTGCTTGCGAAGCATTATATATAGTGGGCTGCTACCGAAGGGAACATCCCAACTTCCATCTAATGGACAAGACTCCGCCCCCAAGACATTTTCGGCGTGATCTGAGGGACCTTGGACGTGATGTCCAGGCATATAAAAAGAATCCTTTCGACGATGCCGCCTACAAATCTGCCATCGCATTACTCATCAATTACGGGATTAAAACCAAATCCAGTACTTTTGACGCCACCACCACCCATAGCACCCGAAGAGAAGAGGCTTCCTAGAGCCACCAGGACGACACTTACCCAACTTCGATCAGGCTGGTGTTCACGCCTCAACTCTTATCTATCCCGTATTGATGAAAATATCCGAAACATTCGTTCAGGCTGCAACGGAACACCTCATGACGTGGACCACATTTTCACGTGCCCAGCTGCACCCACACAGCTTACCCCAAGGTCGTTGTGGGAAAACCCCATCGAAGCAGCCACATTCCTTGGCCATGACACCGAGGAGATTGAAACGGAATTAAACATATAACACACACACACACTGCAACTCTGACCATCGCTACAACAACAACATTCGCTTTTCAATCTAATCTGCCTGCGTTGTCTACGTCATTGAGAATATTTGTATAAAGAATAGGCAGTGGTACTACCACTGTAAACACCTTGCGTACAGACGCACACAACACATTTTCTTCGCGCACATATTGTTCTCTCGGACTAGATGTAATTTGACTAGTAGATAAACAATGAATGAATAGTGAACGCGGAAAACGAAAACTAAACCCGAAACACACGAAAACCGAACTCGCCGCCATCTGTCACCAACCACTGGCTACTTTGACAGAAACGCACACAAAGACATCTAGGACGTTAAGCACGAAGGCTGACTTCGCCACGATCAGCTGAGCGCTGGCCTGTCTCTTTATGCCTGCTACAGACAATGGCCCATCGCGATGGTGAGTTTGATGGCCGCTATCACATACCAAATGCTAATTCGAATATTTTCAAATGTTGTCCGTCCACACAATGGTCTTTGATGGGCCATTGAAATTGAAAGCTGTCGCTCTGTGCGTCACGACAGCTACAATCAAACGGATCGCGGACAACAGAAGGTCGATGATAGTAGCATTGCGATAATTGTGTAGTGGCCTGTCAACTTAAATCAGCTGTTCAAAGTTGTATACGCGATGGGCCATCGCGTGGAGGAAAATGGCTCTCGAAGCCATTTGTGGCCATCCGATGGCCCATCGCTGTTGACAGAAATTACGGTTACGCGGCATTGGCCACTGAACGCCATCCCCCCGTCTACACAATGGCGATGGCTTCAAATGGCCGGGGATGGGCCATTGTCTGTAGCAGGCTTTAGGTGGCAGCGGTGGAAACTATATGGGGTCGATGGCGGTCACTTTTCGTACTCGACGCTTTGAAAATTCATACAGAGTGAAGAGATCGAAAAATCCGAGAAAATACCGAAATCATTATAATTTTAAAATATTTCCAAGCCAATTTGGGGAACCCACCGACTGATTTGAATTAATCAGCCATCTTCCGGGAGAAGGTCCACACGTCTACTATGGAAACTGTACGGCAGACTATCCTTAAGGACACATCCGCTTTATCAATCGTCGCTTTGCTCATGTATAGGCATCGCCATAGGGGATGTGTATCAAATATAAAGAGAACTTACTAATTTATAAACCCTAAACCTTAATAAGTTTTTTTTAATTCCTACTTGGTTGGCTAGGAGAGGACAAAAACTACACACAGGTCCCTTCAGTAATCATTTCACCATGATATACGAGAAATAAGTCCTGGAGCCCTATCGCGTAATTCGATTCGAATTGCTTTTGAAGATGAAAATGGTACAATACTATATATAACTCGAGAACTAATTTGACAATTTAAAAAAAATCGTCGAGTATTCGCTTCGAATGGAAAATTATGTATCGAATACGATTCGATTCGAATCGAATTACTGGTCTGGTCTTCGTCAAGCAAGAGTTCATTCTCAAGTTCTTAGCCAGGGAAGAATCAAGTCCAAATTTGTAGGATACACCTTGTCACGAACTCGTGACTCTGCATGGTTTGAAGGATACGCTTGCATAGGGCCATATACGAGTAGGAGGCGTGTGATAAACGTTAAACTCTTTTGCGTTGCCTTAATTTAATTGTATGATAATTCGTCATAAAAGGCAAAATTTGCGCTTAAAAACGACATTCAGTGCCCGCAGCCTCATTACGACAGAACAATCAACCTTCAACCAATTCTCCACTTCTGAGTTCAGTGTAATAAGCGCTTTACAAAAGATTTGCCCGACATTCTTTCTATTTCAAAGATGCAGTGAGACGACAGCTGTGTTCGTGACAACCGGACAGAGATGATCTCTGAATTGAACGGCCTGGATCGGTGACGAGCGGACTCAAACAGCCACCATAAAGATAATTCGCCGCGTGAGGGCCAATTACGGGCTCAGTAAAGAAAGGTATAGGAGTGAACTGTCGAAAAAGAAGGTGGCGTTCAACTAATTCACTTTCAACTCTGATCCAGATCTGATCCAACCTGAGACGTGGATCATAGACCGGTCGGTCGTTTTGTATGGGAATGAGCTTTGATGAGAAAGAAAAGAACATGGCTAACAGCAAAGAAACGAAAAAAAACTAGTAATATGTATACATATACAATATAAAAACATAAACAAACCTCTTCTCTACCTTCACATTTGCCTCAATATCACATTGTAGGTGCACTGGAGAATTGTTACACATGAGACAACTTTTCATGCAAATGATATTATTATTATTAAGTCAAACATGAGCTTGTCCCATCAACAGCCCACCTCTCACCTCGACAAAAAGCCTCTTCTTGAGAATGTATGTCTTCTCCCCGCTTACTGTTTTATGTGGAATGCATTGATTTTAGAATTTGGAAATAAAAAGCAAGCAAGTCGTCGCAGAAATCACTTATTTAGGGTCATGGACTGATTTAGTAGTTCTAGTTAGCAGTCTAGCTGTGATGGTTTTGTACGATGAAATGCAAAAAAAAATCAATAAATAAAAAGAATAACCATTTCAGTGAAATCATTCATTCGATGGAATCAGAATCATTCATTCATTCACCTCCGAGTGGTGATCGCTTAAGCGACTTATTGCATTCCATTTGCATGCTTTTTACTTTTACTCGTATTTCAGGTCGAAAAAAAAAAACAGAAACACAAACATAAAAACTACAATCTTTTAGCTATAAAGCTAATAAGTGTGGATGATTGCTGCAAATAAGTGAATAAGTGGGTAATGAGGAGCCAGAAAAAAAATCCACCTTCGATTCTATGTATATCAAATTTCAATGTGGATTATTTGTATGTTAAGGTGGTAGTGTTGTTTAGAGGCGTTGCAATGAATTAAAATATGCCTAGTAGGAATTTGATTTAGGTTTCCCAGGTGGACGTAATAATAGTTTTGTTTCTTTGTGTATTATATTCTATTCTGCTCGAAACCGCGAAAGGAGAATTTAGTCGAAATTAGAGTGTTTCCTTGGTTAAGTGTGAGTCTTTGGATTAGTTAGCATTCAAATTTCAACTTAAATGTCAACAGGAAACTTTAATCCTAATTTATATCTTCAGTGAAAATCTGACAAATTTTATTAAGACAGTAGAATCATTTTGTGTTTATTATTTCATATAATTACACTTTCCATATGTGGAACGCACAAGCGAAAATGTGGAACGAGTTCCGAATAATTCATTTTGAAGTTACAGAACAGGTTTAGGTCCGTTTTCTTAATGGCCGGTTAAACTGCTAGTTAGCTATCCGGAACACTAAATTTAATCTTAGCGCATGCAACGCTCAAAATATGACAATCCACAGCGCAGCTAATGCAGTAGAAAGTCAGCTGATTTTCTTGGCGGAATTCTGCCACCTGTTCAATTCTATTCTACGTCTGTGCCACCTCTCAGTAGCTGAGTTGGTTTCAGATCCATATTCTTCGAATGCATATCCAGGACTCTGTTCCTTGTGACCAGTTTAATTGTCTCATTTGAATGTGCAAACGTAAACAGTTCTAGCTGTCAAAATCTCAGCAGTACGTATCAGCTGTTTGGAATTATTAGCTGCTTTCGATTCAATAGCCCGGCTTCACAGACCGAAAAGAACGCCACGGCTCTGCGACGAGCGAACTTAAACAGCTACCATACTGATACTTCGTCGTCGTGATGGCGAATTGCGTACTCCGTATACATTGGGACGGGGCGAGAGATGTTGATATTCAACCAATTTGCTTTCAACTTTGCTCCGATGAGATCCCATGTGAGAGCTGGATTAAAACCGGTCTGTCGTTTTGTATGAAAATGATCCGAAAATTGGTTGAATCGAAAAGGGCTATTGTCCGATAAATTCTTAACCGGAGGATGAGCGCCGATTAGCGTTTATTTACAGGATAACATTTAACCAGACATTGAGAAAACGGCCCTTAATGTAGCAAATTTCCACTATCGGGGACAACTTTGGACAAAATGGAAAATGTTGGCGTATACATACTTGACGTAATTCAGTAACAATTTTTCAAAAAATAATGATGATATCAACATCCTAATTATTATCGTCTCCAGCTCCTGATGTATTGTTCAGACACTGGTTCGAAAGCACAGATTGGTCCTACCTACCTAGGGTATTTACTAGTTCCGTTAGAGCTTTCCAAATGGACAGGTGAGAAATAAATAGGAAGGATAAAACTTAACTTTCAAGATCCTATGCGCAATTAGATAATTTAATTTGTCTTAGGCGGCTATTACACTATAAAAGTTCTTTTACAAATATCTTTTATGAAAGCTATTTTCAAAGAACTTTTATAGTGTAATAGCTGCCTAAGAAAATATTTGCGACATGGACGTTGCTTGTTTCAACTACTTTTCTAATATGCTTGCACACCTTCCCCCTTTAGCGGCTAATATCATTCATAAAAGTTCTTTTGAAATATCGTGCTTCAAAGATATTTGTAAAAGAACTTTTATAGTGTAATAGCCGCCTTAGGGCCATTTTCTCATTGGCAAATAACTATCTGGGACATTGAACGTGCCCCGTCTATCGAAGGCCTAAACCTAAGCGTATGCAACGCTCAAAATATGATAATGCAGCAAAAAATCAGCTGATTTTCTTGACGGACCTCTGTCGCCTGTCATATTTCATTCTACGTCTGTACCGTATCTCAGCATTCATTTCCAACTGAGGTGGTTTCAAATCCTTTTCCATCGAATGAATTTCTAAAAATCTGTTCTCAATTACCAGTTACATTGCCTCATGCAAACGTAAACAATTCTAGCTGTCAAAATCTCAGAAGCACGTATCAGCTGTTTGGAATTAGGGTTCCGATAAATTTTTAACTGGTGGATAGGTGGCGTTTTAGCGTTTATCAATAGGATAAGCTTTCACCAGACATTGAGAAAACGGTCCTTAATAACACAAAGAAAAATTAATTTGTTATCATCCTACTATTTCGTCCGCATAGGATCTTAAGCTTGAACTTAAACGAATATACTCATGGATAATGAAGGTTCTAGCTTAAAGAGGCGTACCCTAGGTCCATAGGTATCATCACCAGCCGCAGAAACCTCACAGATGTTCGTTAGAAAATTGTTCTAATGCAAAGTACACGAATATTTAGTTTCAAAAAGGTAAAAGCTCCTCTGAGCTAAGTAATTTTCGTGAGGCTACCTTTCTGAACATAGTGGATAAGTTAGGCCGGTTTCACTTCCAGGGCCCTATTCCTGCTTTCGATAACGCTAAAAATCCATCGCTAAAGTTCTTTAAGCAGTTTTTGGCTAATGATTTTATTTTTTATCGAAATGAATCAACTAAATGAAAAAAAAAAACTTGTTTTTCAAGCGAAATAGCATTTAGGCTATTTTAGCGTCAGCGATAGCTAGATGACCACTATGAAAATATTGTTAATCAAAAACGACCATAAAATATCACACGACCACTTCAAAGCTAACTGCTATGGCATCAAGTGGTGATTAATTTATTAATAATAGCTTTATTTGTGTAGGTGGGCAAAATGAGTTAATTGATCTGTTGGCGCGCTTTTTCCAACACTCCAGATCAGAGCAGAACAAAAACCGCACGCGTTACACTAACAAAATTGTTCTAGACAGAGCAGGTTGTTAGTGTACAGTATCACTTTGTTCTTGTATCCATATCCATATGAGTGTTGTCTTAATACGTTCACTACATTGCAACATAACTGTTAAGAAGATACCCCAAAAACGGAAATTAATTTCCCCCCTTTTATAAACAAAAATTCACTGTGACATATCTGTTGGATAAATAACTGCAGAATAGATACGACGAGTGTCATCCGCAATTGCCATGGCCGCTACCAAACGATGATCGTACACGGAAATTGAATGTGACTTCTTCGTTTATGAGCTGGTAGTTCAACACTCTATAAATATACGAGTACAATTAATAGAATTTGAAAAATTGTTGGAAATTCTTAAATTTGTTGCGATTGACTTTTAAATAGGTCGCAAAGAATTTTCGATTCATTTAGCAATTTGCGCCGTAGTAATTTTGATGAGTAGACCACACTAACTGAATCGACCAATTAGCGTTCAAAGAGTAATGTTGGAAGTTAAAAAGAAAACTCAATGTTAATTGGATGCCGCCAGTGAATCACTCTGGAAGAGTTGAGATAGAAGAATATCATTTGATGTCGTAAGGCGGCCTAACTAACTGGACGTGAAATAACAATGCTAAGAACAGGGAATAGTTTAAAAAAAATGTCACCATTAGGGGGCAACTAACTACTAACTTTTAGAGCCCGCGCAGACGACAAGCTTTTTATTTCGCAGAAAAACTAAATAGTTTTAGTCAGAAAAATAGAACACACGCCGTGTGTTATAGTGATGGGCATATTGACTCTTTCTACTGTGCTATGCGCTCTCTTTCCACTGAGGCGTTCAAATAGAGTCGCTCAAAAAGAGTCGAACAAATTCAAAGGCTCGGGGAACATATTCAATAAAAGTCGAATTATGTGAAATGCAATGTAGTGTTCATACTATTATTAACTTGCTTGCTTGCTTGCATACTCATATAATAAACGATATTGTAGACAATAGTTATATACCAAGTTTCATATCAATCGTTTAATATATAACGATATTAAATGCATTGTAGTGATATGCAGTTTCTAGCCCTTTTCGCCTTTTTCGTCCATCGCTCCGTCATAGTTGCAGCAAATTAGGAAAAAATGCCAGAAATGGAGAGGAAAGTATTCATTATCTCCTTTGATATGACTCCCCTAGAAGCATATAGTCGAAAAAAACATATGGTTTTCATTTTCATATAGCCTGTGGATATGATACGAAACAAAGTACTGAAAAAGACTCAAATCATTCCACTCTGTTCTAAAAGCTCCATGTCATGAATTCCTCATTTAGCAGAGAATGTGAGTAATTGGAGTATGAGCTTAGTGAGTGAAACATCTGAATATGAGTCTATACTGAGTTACACAAATAATTAATATTTATGCTACTCATCACCACCACAGCCCAGTATGCCTCACAGTACAGAGTGAATGAAATAAAGAAGTGTGTTGTTTATGTTAAAATGATACAAAGTATCTACACTGCATGCAGATACATCGGAACATGGATATGTCTTTGGCTACCGACTGCGTGGAACCTGTTGTGTTGAAGATATCGACATAAGTTTTTTAAAAATCCCAGTATAGTTATACAGGATGAATTCATTCGACAAAACACGTCCCACGCTTTCGGTAGGCATAAGATGTACCGATGTATCTGCATGCAGTGTAGATACTTTATATCATTTTCAAGACATACCGTCCCGCATAGTGTACAGGAGAATACAAATTAACCCAACCGTTGCCCCGTGTGTGGATCAAGCGATCATACACTCTACATATTTATATGCGCCTGGACTTCGTTAGTACGTCAATCCGCGATCGATCGCGTCAAGCCGCGGTCTAGCTAAACACACTTACTATTAGATACTTAGATAGTACTCGTCTAAGTCTAAAGACGGTAAGCGCGACAACACAATTTTATTGCATTAACGTTTACGTTATCCGCGCTGCACAAACTGCATCATCTGCACTATTCTCCTCACTAAATCAGAATTGTGCACTGTTAGTTGATATATCATCGATCGTGATAGTACGCGGTATGCGCGATACAAGTACGGTCGTAAGTTCCTTACATCCACGGGAAAAACACGTTGGTGACCTTGGTGACACTGATTTCAGTCGGCTGGATGGGATTGGCCATCACAAGAAAGGGGTGGATCCGCCGCGGAAGTGTAGTCCAAGGTCCGTGGAGCAAGCATCTCTTTCGCACTGTCGCCAATGACGAAGCAACGCCCATCCATTGAACTTCTTCGACTCAACCGTCTCTCCATTGCCTGCATACGAGTGTGTGTGTATGTGTGTGTGTGTGTGAAGTTGAAGCTATTTCCCGACCTACCCCAACGATTTTCTTACTGAGTCAGATTAGTGACTAATTGATGAAAACAAAAAGATTGCTGTGAAGGAGGAGCCATAGCGCTGTGCACGAGTGAGGGAGACAGGTTGTCTGGATGTGGCTGGTGTTGTGAGCAGATTTGAATCACGAGGGGATGGCAGTTGAATGATGTTGACTTGTTTTATGGGTGCCTGGTTGTTTAGTCAGTTCATGATGCGAAATTTTTCGATTTTCGTGAGTTCACTTTGATGACTGACTCGGATTGACTGAAGATCGGCCACTACATTCATAGAACTCGGAAAAATTTTCAATGGGCTTGTTTCCTCTTCTGACCCCCGAGTAGAAAAACAGACATTTCGTGTGACGGACAGATTTTTAGGATGACCCCCAGCTATAAGACATATCCATGTCAAAACTCACGACTCATATTGCGAATTACTCATTTCGTGCCACAGTACGCAGAGGAAATTGTCTGGTTGTTGGTTTGGTATCGTTTCATCTAAAGTTGAGCTTGAGATTATGTTTTAGAATGTTGGGCTTGTTTTATGTATTTGGGGAGACTTGGATGTGCGGTGCGACCTAAGCAAATGATTTTTGATTTGCTTGTGGTCAGCATTAGTATGGGTTGTTGTGTATACATATATTTAGGAGTATACACAATGCGAGCATTGCATACTACAAAGAGATGATTATGAATGGATTTAGATGGGATTGGTTTGGTAGATAGATAATGGTGGTTTTAGTTTCAGATAGATATTAGGATGGAATGTGAATGAATTATATGTAATCAGAAATTTTAAATGAGAGTGGATTTTGTATGCGTTGCGTAGTATTTATGCGGAGTTTAATTTGAATATTCATTTTACAGTGAGTCATTCTTAAATTGAACGACCCGGAGGCTATGTCGTTGAGCCGAATCTTTCGCTCATTCTGTTGAGTCGTTCAAAAACAAAGACTCGTTACTGTGTTACCTAGTGCGTTTATTTAATAACACACACACGCCGTGTATTCTATTTTTCTGACTAATATTTAGCTTTTCTGCGAACTAAAAGTTTGCCTTCTGCGCGGGCTCTTAATATGTGTTTTTATACCCTAGACTTTTAGTATAGGGTATATTGTTTTTGTCACGACGGAAATATGTAACACCTTAAAGGAGGCTCCGGAGGTTTAGCAATGTATATATATAAATGATCAGGGTCACCTCCTGATTCGATTTAGCCATGTCTGTCTGTCTGTCCGTCTGTCTGTCCGTCTGTCTGTCTGTCTGTCCGTCTGTCTGTCCGTTCGCACGATAACTTTCGATAGAATGAAGCTAGAGCCTTGAAATTTTGGTCAAATATTGGTGGTGTAATCTAGTTGGATGGTATTGAAAATGGGCATGATCAGGTCAAGAGAACGCCTACCTCCCCTACATATGTAAAATACATAAATGTATCTATAACTCCCGATTAAAGAAAAATGGAAAGCTCTAGCTTTGGTAGATTACTCATGAGGGTAATCTTATACTCTCCTGGGAAAATAAAATCGATCAGTTGGAAAGTAACGGTAGTTTTCTTACAAAGAACCCCGTACTACCCTAATTTTCAGATTTTTTGTATATAACTCCTGAACCAATTGACGTAGGCACCTGATTTTTGGCATGTAACCTTGAAGTGAAAAGCTGCTTAAGGTTTTGTAAGTTGGGCGTAATCAGATCAAAGGAACGCCTACCTCCCCTACAAATTTCAAAAAATTAAATATTCCCTTAATTACGATAACTTTCGAAAAAATTATACTAGCAAGTTGAAAATTTGACAAAATGTTGCTAGTAAGACCTACTTTGTTGGTACTGAAAATGGGCAGGATCCGACCCAAGGAACCCCTACCTCCCCTACAAATGAAACTTCAAATAAGCGATTACTTTTGATAGAATGAAGCCAGCAGCTTGAAATTTTGGTCAAATGTTTGAAGTGAGATTGAGTTAGTTGGCATTAGAGATGGGTTAGATCCGACCTAAGGAACCCCTACCTCCCCTAGAGATGACACTTAAAATAAGCGATAACTTACAACAAAATAAAGCTAGCGACTTGAAATTTTGGCCAAATGTTTGTAGTAGGATCTAGTCAGCTAATATTGAAAATACGTAAAATCCGATCAACGAGGGGTTCCGTTGACTTCCCCTACAAATGAAACTTCAAATAAGCGATATCTTTCGATAGAGTGAAGCTAGAGACTTAAAATTTTGTTTGTATGTTTGTAGGGTGATCTAATTGGTTGGTGGCAATGATGGGCAAGATCCGACCCAAGGAACCCTTACCGCCCCTACAAGTGAGACTTCAAATAAGCAATAACTTTCGATGGAATGAAGCTAGCGACTTGAAAAATTCAACAAATATTTGTGGAATGGGTTAGTTATTTGATTTTGAGAATAGTCAAGATCTCCCTGAATGAGTGCCAACCTCCCCTATAAACTGGCTATATAGGAAACTCACTTTTAATGCATGCTCGTTGCCAATTATTCCTTTTGGTGTCACCACTAGGTCTGTACAAGTCTAGGGTACATACGCTTCGGACTCCGGGCCTGGTTTTTATCTGAGAACTGTTTGTTGGATACAATGCAGTGTCTTGAACTGAGCGAAACTTGCATTCTCTCGTGCCTATTCTGTTGCTGGGTGGATGTAAAATTTCATTTTGATGACAGGTTCCGAATTTGATTCGGGTCGCCAATCCACACTCAATTGTTAAAGCTCAAAATCATGTTAGGCACACGACGTTGAAAATCGAATGTCGAATGTAAATGAAAACATTCAATTTAACTGTTTTTTTTTCATAGTGCATATTTTAAAGAATTACTCAGCTCTTCAAGCCTTATAAGAAATGTACAAAATATAATATGTTATAATATGTATTTACAATGAAAATGCTTAGAGTGATTGAATATCAGTTGAACAGGCCGCTGCGTTTAGGCCAGCGCTGATGAAAGGTTGGCATAATTTCAAAATTTCAATCACAATCATTGGAAACCGAACAAAATGCATACTCTGAATCTGTGCTTTACACTTTAAAACGGTACGCAATGATTCAACTTTTCGCATATTACCATCAGCAATGCCACTTAAAACCTTAGCACCGTGCAAAAATCATTGCAAATTCTATTCGTACATAATTTCTCTCCATCATCGCCGCCATGTAATGAAATCAATTATGTGTAACAACATTAAGTGGCCCCAGTAATAATTTTAAACATAATTTAGTTCAATCTAAATTCCAACATTCTTCGTCTCTAATCTTAGAGCATCATCCATACTTAACATTTTACAGATATACACATCAATTGAGCTACTAAAAAAATGTCTATACATAAAAGCCATTTCCCTATACTGTCGAACGTGAAAATCTTCACTTTGCCTTTGGTCTTCCTTCATCTGGGAGGTTTCATTGATCCAACAACATCCGACAGAATCTCAGTGTACGTACAATGCAGATTGAATTATTTGCAAGACAACATAAAAATTATTTTCGAAATGCTAGCGGATATGTACACCAGGAAAGAAAAATGATTTGATGTTCGACCACAACTGTTGCAAATTGTTACGTTTTAGTGAATTAAAATTCTTTGGAAATAGCCAGTGGTAATAGATTTGCTCCATTGGCACAAATACGAGGGGTCTAACAGTTCGGTAAGTTGAACCGAAAAACAATGACAGAGTAAATTTTTTTTTCATATTCTTACACTTCGTACTTTTTCATTTTATCATCACAATTTCCATTAATATCTTTAAATGTTTTCAATTTGTAAATCCATTTTTCAAAACAGTCTTTAAAACCCTCTTTGTTTCAGCGTACCAAGTTCAACAACAACCAGACGACCAAAACCCGACGTCGGGCTATTGCGCCACGATGATGATGAAGTTCAACATTAACTGCATTTATGATGTCCTGGTTGCTATTAAATATCTTTCCCCTTAAATTTTCCCTAATTTTTCAAAACAACCAGGAAATACTCAGCGCTAGCTAGATCTGGAGAAAATAGTAGTTCTGTGATTATGTGCCATGCCAATGCCAGAAAGCGCAATAAGGTTGTCATTTTTGTAGCATAAGCTGAAGCATTCTCGTGATGTGAGAAGTATCGCCGCATACCCCCTTTTATTTTTCGTCTAGTGGATTTTTGAAAAACTTCTGGTAAACACGTTTCTATATATTACCATTTAGAGAAGTTACCGTTTTACCAGTTTCTAAGGGAATACAATATTTGCCCTAACCCCAAGTGGGGCATAGCTTGTCAGCTATTCCCATGTGGCTTAGTTAACGTTTTGTTAGCAGAAACTGGTTTCAGACGATTCATGTTGCTAGCATGTACCTCCTGCCCATTTAGCCGCATACCTGCGACCAGTCGGGCTCGGTGGCCGTGGTCGTTCGATTACCGCTCTACGATACTAATCTAGAGCTCGGAGTTCAAATCTCGGCGCGATCAAAAACTACCTGTGGGTACTAATAGAACTCCCACAGTGCTTTGAGCTTGTCAGTATAAAGACGGCGCGGATAGGAGGTGCATGCTAGAGACTGCACTTCCGAAAATTAGATATGCTATCGAAACGACAACAAGGCATAGAAACGCTAGAGATGTTCACGCGCCCATGTCCCTAGAGGGGTCAAGGCAATTAATACATATACCATCAAGTGGGCTCACTCCTTCCACTCCCCGACAAAGGCTACAAGTTCTTGTGAATTTATTTCATGGGCAACGAAGAGTAGATCCGCGGAAAAAAATCATCAAGCTAATCTACTTAAATTCGGTACCTTACTATTCATTGTATTCATTACTATTGAATAGTAAGATATCGAAATTAAATAGATTAAGTACATTTAACTTTTAAACCGTTTGCTAGATTTCCTGAAATTATATAAGGACCTAACCCTTACTAGTGCCAACCAATTTTGGATCAGCTAGCTTCTTCCGTCATTCAAAATATTTCGCTTACATAATTTTGCCGTTGTAACTTTTAAATGGGTTGAGCCTACTCCTGACTAATAGCCACCAATTAGACAAGTTTCACTTGGCTGGCTTCTTCTGCTAAAGAAATATTTTTCTAATAAAATGCTGCCGTTAAGTAGCTGTAACTTTTGAACAAATTGATGGATTTCACTGAAATTGAATATGAGCCTTGTCCATCCTAACCCCTACCACTTTGACAAGTCCCACCCTTATCGCTTCTTCCGTAACCCAATTCTTGTCAAAAATCAGTTATAACCCGTTTTTTTATACACGAATGTGAAAGGGTATGGTAACTTTGTCATGAAGTTCGCAACGCACAGAAGGAAGCATCTCCGACAATATAAACTATATATATTTGGTCAGTATGACGAAATGAGTCGATTAAGCTTTGTCCGTCTGTCTATCTGTACGTCTTTTTCTATGCAAACTAGTCTCTCAGTTTTAAAGCTACCGACCTAAAACTTTGTATAAAGCCTTCTTTCTATTGCACGCTGTATATATGGCACGTATACCAACGGAATCGGACTACTGTGCCATAGGAACGACCGGCCCAAAAGTCTGTATTTAAGAGAAAAACTTTTTTGTTTCTAAACATATCTTAACAAAATTTCATATTTTTCAATTGTATCTATTGCCAAACTCTCTCTCTCTCTCTCTCTGGATCCTGTCAACCCCTTGTGGGGCATAGGGCATTAACCACGCCGATTTTCCACCTCGTCCTGTTTGCCGCCATCGCCTTCAACTCTCCCCACGATTTGCCTAATGACTTACCCTCGTCCTCAACTGATCTTCTCCAGGTGTTTCTAGGTCGTCAAACGCGGCGACTTGCATCGGTTCCCTGTGGGTTCCAATCGAGGGCCTGTTTTGCAATGTTTTCCGGCCCCTTTCGAAGTGTGTGACCTATCCGTTGCCACTTTCGCCTTTTTATAGAGGTGCCTATCCTGTCCTGGCCAGTAATGTACAGGAGATCGTCGTTAGAAATGACCTCCGGCCAGCGTATGTGCAGGATGCGCCGTAGACACTGATCCACGAAAGTTTGCAATCTAGTTGTTATCTTCCTGGTCACCTTCCAAGTTGAACAGCCATAAAGAAGCACAGATTTTATATTGGTTTCGAAGATCTTGAATTTGGTACGTCTGGAGATGTTGTTGTTTTGCCAGAAAGGAGTTAAACTGAAAAAAGCTGCCCGAGCCTTATTGATGCGAGACTGTACATCAGCATCCGCCCCACCATCTGCTGTAACTACGCTTCCGAGGTAGCAAAAATTGTCCACTTTTTCCACCGTCTGCCCCGAAACACAAATTTCGCTCTGTCTTCCTGGATCCAAGCTCAAGTATTTAGTTTTGGCAGCATTGCCAAACCACATTCCCGAAATTGGTTCAAATTGGACTACTATATCATATAGCTGTCATAGGAACGACCGTTCCAAAAGTTTTTGTCAGGAAAACTTTCTTATATCTACAGATATCTTTACCAAATTTAACATTAATCGATCATAGTAACCGCCAAACCAGATTCCTAAATTTGGGTGAAATCGGCCCACTACTTTATATACCTCTCATAGGAACAGTGGAATCGGAAAAGGTTTTACTGCTAATTTTAAAGTGTTAAATGTAGAATGGTTGATCCATTTCTAATTTGTAGAAGGTGGATTGAAAGGTCCGTGATTGACGGGACTGCAACCGTTTGATCAAGCAGCTTGATCGTCTAGCGTCTAGGGGCTCCCTAAGAAAAGTGTCGATATGAATCGAAAACTAGTCTTCTTGCAATTACATACTGAAGTGATTACACCCCAGCTTTACAGTACAACTTTGCCTTAACCCCTAGTGGGGCATAGCGCGTCAACTATTCCTGCCCGCCATCGTGCTTTGTTCTGTACACTGCTTAATGAGGTTTCTGTTCATTAATTTATCATTCCCTGTTATGACACATTAGAAAATAACGGAGGCCGCGCTCCTCAGAATGGCGGAGAGCATGTTTCTGATCCGGTCACATTGCCCACCGTTGGATATTATTATTATTATTCTGATTCGGAGTCAGCGTGACAGAGATATTAAGTATTGTATATCCGTAAGTGAAAGAGAGTCGCCGAATAATAACAGGGACAGGCTAAGATACCCAAGGGTGGGTGGGCATATGCCGAAACAGCTACATAATAATCTCGAGAGCAAAATGACATGGCCTACTTTCGTTAGAACTCTCTTTTACTGATTATACCAAATAGAAAGATACCATTCTCTCCCCATCTTGCATAGAGACGTATTTGTTTTGAAATCATGATGAATCTGAATTTTTTCCGATCAATTTGATTCGGGACGACGACAGAGACGTCAAATGTGATACATCCGTGAGTGAGAGGAGTATCTGATCTATAATTATGTCGACCTTATTCGAGTATAAGAAATGTATGGCTACTTTCCTCAGATCATAATCTCCAAAGGACGATATGATTCGGGATCATATACTCAAACTCTCACCCACCTATGCACAACATTTTACATCTCTGTCAGTCACGGGATCCGTACCTGGATCTGTCTCTTGGGCCTCGGAACGCGGCCATCACAATACATACATACATATGTGTTTTCAAGATCGGCATCATATCAGAGATTTACAATCTAAATAGGCCCACCCCTAATTTTTTCTATTGCAAACATGCTAGCTCGTGGCCCAAAATTTGTTACTGTTGAGCAGAGAATGCAACTCAAGTTGCTATTCGAGGTAGACTTTAGTGTATTGAAACCAGACTGCACCCACCCTCTTAATCTGCACTCTGAAGGCAGCTAGCTACCCAATAAGATCGACTGGTTTGAAAAGTCTAGAAGCGAAAGTTTGGGACTAAGGTCAAGGCAGTGTACGGGAATTGCATTACTGACTATGGTGAAACATTGGTGCTGCGGTTCAGCCATATTCTACAAAGATTATGGAAAAATTCCAGACCCAAAACAGCAAACGGATTGGATTGTTCACTTCTTTGAAAAACCATGCGATGCCAACTTTACACAAATTCACCCACCACTTGGGCGACGTGGGATTAGCGGAAACCGTTAATTAAAATTTTTACAACGGGACAAGGCCATAGTTACATGGACCAGAGCATGTGGTGAGAGCATATTCCGCCTGCTTGCTCGAGCCCAGATGACCTTCAATATAAATTTCTTCCACACCTCCCGCAGTCAATCGATCAGGCAGTGAACTTGCCACCCATCCATAGCTATTCGTCGATTCAAATCCACTTGCATAGAACCGAAAACCATTCTACCGGCATGCATACAAGCCTCAGCTTCATTCAGAGCATAATGAATTCGTTCGCAAAAGATTTTACTCTCCGAAATAGTTTATTATCTACCGCACGGGCGGTTTTGACATATCAGATTTTTGTTTATGTCAGAGGAACACCAATTTGTGCTTACCGGCGCACTGTTATCGATTTTTTTTCTTGTCAGACAACGGCAAGCGAGACGAGCGTAAAGATGAAAGGACCATCCAACTAAAATTCTCTCAGATTTCCAGTGATATTTTCAGACATTCTACTAAGCACCAACTCTACGGTTCGTATTGGGGAGTCGCATGAATACTCAACAGTCCTGATGTGCACCACCAGGAACGTCAAAACACATCGATCCTCCTCCCACCTCCATGCACTTCGCAAATCCTCGGCGACAATGTCCGGGTGAAAAATCAATGCCCGGTTCAATAACAGAACTCTATCACCTACCTGGCCATTTTCAAAGGAGCCAGGAATCCCAATTATCCTGTTCGTGGTGAAGACACTTTCTCGATTGATTCTTTTCTCCAATTGGAATACACTGAACACAGCGGATGAACCCGTAGGACACTGTTTAGAACATGGAAACGGTTTCGCGACCGACCACAACCATTTCACCGTCTTCGTCTCACGGACACAGCACACAAGACACACAACACGACAAGTTTACACGACAATCGGATGAAGACTGAAAGCAAACCAATTGGGCGACTACGACGTCGAAAAAGCCGAGAACAAAACCGTTGTATGATAAACATCGAATCGTGGTGGTGCCATAAAGAAAAATTAAATTATGAAAGGCGGGAAGAAGGGTTTAAAATACACCTGGCGCAGTGAAGCCAGAGGAACTGATTTTTGATATGGGCTAATTCGGGATCATTTATGAGTTTATGTATAATTGTGATATGGGTGAGATAGTTAACTGCAATTGTTAGTACCAGGTGCAGCTGCAGAATTATGTATTTCGATATGGGGTGGGGGCGATATTTTATATTTATGAAGAAACTTTTTAACTGTTCCATTGATTTTGCTATATGAACTTATCTCCGGTTTCATTTTAGGCTTTATCAAATAAATGCCTTTCGTGTAGATAAATCTTTGCTGTTAATTTACTGTAACCTTTCAACTGTACCGTGTATTTTCCCGAAACTCCACCGGAAGCTATGCCTTACTAACTTTGACCAATTGGGCAAGCTAGAACTGACTCATTGATGTTGCTGAAATTAAATAGAAGCCCAGTCCTGACGATCATTCATCAATTAGAAAAGTTTCACTGAGTTAGCTTGTTGCTTTATAGAATTAATTTGCTTAGAAAATTTTGCCTTTATATAGCTGTAACTTTTAAACCATTTGACACCTTTTTCTGAAATTAGATAGGAGGCTAGTCCTCCTTAGCATCCACCAACTGGATAGGTTTTGCCTAGCTAGCTTCCTCCGTTATGTAATTATTTTGTTTATAAAATTATGCCGTTATAGTCGTATATCTGTACCTTTTTAACCGCTTGACGGATGTTTGCTGAATTTCAATAATAGGCTAGTCTTTATCGACGTCTACTTACTGGGCAGGTTTGGTCCAGCTGGCTTTTTCCCTAAAGGTCGCCACCCGGTCGCCACCCATTGACGAGCACAACCACGACCAAACTTCCATCGAACCATTAATTTCATAGGACGTGTGGAAAAA
Source organism: Chloromyia formosa (assembly GCA_964017055.1). NCBI lineage: Eukaryota > Metazoa > Arthropoda > Insecta > Diptera > Stratiomyidae > Chloromyia > Chloromyia formosa. The sequence continues at coordinate 13,860,597 of OZ024813.1, read as the reverse complement.
AAAATTCCCACTATTTCCACCGTTCTATGATATTTGATGGTTTGATGGAAGTTTGGTCGTGGTTGTGCTCGTCAATGAGTGGCGACCTTTTATAAGGTTGACATCCACGACAAGCATTTTGGTCGCGAGCATGCATCGAACCACCATCTGGTCATTTCCACCGTTCTATGATATTTGATGGTTCGATTGAAGTTCGGTCGTGGTTTTGCGCGTTCCCTTAAGTGAGACTGATGTGATGAGCTGTCGGTGTTGTTCGAAGAAGTCGCCAATGCTCGTGGTTGTCTAGGCAAAGCTGTGTCCAAGTTTTGCTTGTCGTGTGCTGTTGAATAAACTGGTTCTGTTTCATATAGCGAATGCTGTACCGTTGGGTGCAAGAAGAGTGTGGCCGTTGCCGTATGCTAGAGCTGAACGCAGAATGCAGCAGCAGCGGCAGCAAAATATCAAGTTAGAAAGCATGCATTCCCCTTAAGCGACCTATAGTATTTAACGCAGCGGCAGCGTTCTCGAACACGGCTATCAGAGGATTCACATTTGCCCAGATCACGGAAAAAATTTACTTACTAATCTTTTTGAGAATTAAGTCCACCAGTTTGTACATTTATTAATAAGGCCGTGAAAAGCGGGCTTTAACATAGACTCGAGTTCCTTCCTTGAAAGTACCTACCTCAACGAGGGCATCAAAACGAGCAGAAAGAAAGAACCATCATCCGATAATTTATTCAGCGGAATAAACTGGTGCAAAACTACAGAGACTATTAGTATGTCCCCTACATCGTGGACCTAAACATACGATTTGTGGACAACTTCAAGCACATGGAAAGCAACCTGTCAAAGAACGTCAACGAAACAGCGGTTTCTCGGTTCTTCCAAAAATGAAATCGAAGCATGTGCAAAGAAATAAGAAATATCCGCATTACACACCACCTATGCTATGCTATAGCTGCGAAACACTTGATCCGTTCGTTTCAGAGTTCATCTCTGTCCGGTTGTCTCGAATGCAGTTAATGTTACCCTGGCCACAAACTGTCGAACACGAACATAGTACAAGTGGACCGGTTTTCTTCAGATTTATGTGAAGTGTGTCTTGAGCTATTCGGAGGACACACTTCAAGTCCGACAATGTATGACCACCCTTATCTGTAAATTCAACAACTTCAGTCAGGTTAAATTAAATTTCACGTCTTGAAATATTTTAGCCAGTTTTTTAGGGAGCCTTACTCAATTGCCGTAACCGCTTGTGGGGCATAGTGCTTCAACTACACCACCTATAGCAAATAGCAAATATCTCAGTTCAGTTTAGTTTTTTTCATCGTTTGGTGTTCCTATTAAACACTATTTAAACGATTTGTCTTCCATTTTTTATCAGTGAATCACATTCCCTACGTTTATACTGCAGGATTATGTTTCAGTATTAACTACAATCATCATCATCATCATCGTGGCGCGACAGCCCGACGTCGGGCCTTGGCCGCCTGGATCATTGTCCTCCAATTATCTCGGTCACGTGACCGCGTCCTCCAATTTTGGGAGCCCAGCAGCTGCGCGGCGTCCACACCTACTGAGCTCTCCCAACGAGATCTCGGTCGTCCTCGCAGTCTCGCTCCGTCGACTCGTTCTGCATTCATTACTCTCTTAGGCATGCGATCATCGTCCATTCTTTGTACATGCCCTGCCCATTGAAGTCGTTGTAGTTTGACGATTTTCGAGACTTGCAGCTCATCGTACATTTCATACAACTCATGGTTGTACCGGATGCGCCATCCATCTCGATCGCAAACAGCCCCGAAAATTCGCCGTAGAACCTTACGTTCGAAAGTGTCTAGCATGTTTTCGGAGGCTTGAGTTAGGGTCCATGCTTCGCAGCCATAGCACTGGTCGTATAATGGTTTTGTACACGCGGAGCTTCGTGTTTCTGTGCACATGTTTCGATTTCATTATGGGGAGAACCGAGAAAAAAGTCTTATTAGCTAACTGTATCCGTCGCTTGATTTCGTCAGTTTCGTTGGCGTCCCTTGACAGGTTGCAACCCAGGTAGATGAAGTTGTTCACGAACTCGATGTTGAGGTCCCCCACGTTGATGCTCGGTTGTGCAGGTGTCCTTGTCACCGATTGCATCATTATTTTAGTTTTACCCTCGTTAATACGTAATCCAACTTCCTTTGCAGCGGTATCGAGCGTATGCAGAAGTTCTTCTGCGTCAGCCAATCTTCGGGACATGATGTTGATGTCGTCGGCGTACGCTGCTAATTGTGTCGGCTTGATGAGCAGCGTCTTGCTGTTGTCCATATTCATGGCCCGAATAACGTATTCCAGTGCTAGGTTGAAGAGCGTCGGTGCCAGTCCATCGCCCTGTTTCAAACCAGTGCGTGTTTCAAATAGATCAGTAAGTCTATTCTGGATCCTGACTTGTGAGACGGAGTTGGTCATCGTCATCTTTGTCAGTCGCACTAATTTTGCTGGTATATCAAATTGCAGCATGATGTTGTACAGTACTCCACGATCGATACTGTCGTATGCCTGCTTGAAGTCGACAAAGATTTGGTATACGTTTACCTTGTATTCCCAGCACGTCTGGAGTATCAGTTTGACTGAGAAGAGCTGATCGGTTGTGGAGCGACCAGGTCTGAAACCACTTTGATATTCGCCAATGACTCGTTCTGCGTACGGTTTTATTCTATTTTCCAGAATTTTCGTCAAAATTTTATAAGACGTACAAACTAGTGAGATGCCCCTGTAATTCTCACACCGCAATTTATCTCCCTTTTTATGAATTGGACAGATGATGCTTCTGCGCCAATCGTCTGGGATCTCCTCGTTCTCCCATACTCGCAGGAGTAATTCATGTAAGGCATCAACTAGACTCGTTCCACCGAATCTTAGCAGTTCAGCTGGGATCTCGTCAGCGCCCGGCGCTTTATTTCGTTTTAGTGACCGCAACGCGAGATCAACTTCCTCTACTGTCGGGGGTTGAATGGGTGGGCCTAGATCAACAATATCATCGAGAGCTTCCTGTGTGGGGATGTTAGATGGTCGGTTTAGAAGCTCTTCAAAATAAGAGGCCCATCGTTTGTTAATACGATCGGTGTCGCTGATGATGTTTCCATCCTTGTCCTTACAAAGGCTAGTCCTGGGTTGGTAGCCGTTTTTAATTGTATTTACTAGTTTGTACGCTTGTCTGGTGTTCCTCTTAGCTAAGTTTTCGTTTATGTTCAGCAACTGCTCGTCAAAGTATTTACGTTTCTTACGTCTAATTATTCTATTCGATATTCGCCGTAGCTCGTCATATTTTTCTCTTCTGGCTCTGGTTCCTCGTTGAATCCATTGTCTGTAGGCCTCGTTTTTCGCGTCAAGTGAATTTTTGCATTCTTCGTCGAACCAGTCATTTCGCGCTCGCCGGGCTTTATATCCCACGACCTTCTCTGCGACATCCTTGATGGTACCCTTGAGTTCTTCCCAGAACCCATGGACGCCTGTGTTGCTGACGTTGTGTAGCATAGGTGATAGTTTTTCCTCAAGGGCGGTAGTATACGCCACCGCTGTAGCATCACTCAAGAGCTTATCAACCGCAAAGATTTTGGGAGGGCTGATTCTTGACTGGTGCACTGAGGAGATTCTACATCTGTAGGTCGTCTTCACCAAGTGATGATCTGAGTCGCAGTTTGCTCCTCGATAGGAGCGGACATCCATGACACTAGACGCCCATCTCCTGCAAATGAGGACGTGGTCAATTTGGTTGACGGTATGTGCGTCTGGAGACTTCCAGGTCTGCTTGTGAATGCGTCGATGCGGGAAACACGTAGAGCTTACGACTAGATTCCTGCTGCAGGCGAAGTCGATAAGTCGCTGGCAGTTATCGTTACATTCTTCATGGAGGCTGTGGCCTCCAGAGGTCCCCCGATGCCAACTTTCATTCCCGACTTTCGCGTTAAAGTCTCCCAGCAGCAATTTGACGTCGTTTGTTGGAAGTGAGTCGAAGAGAGTTTCAAGGCGGGCGTAGAACTCGTCTTTTACTGCGTCTTCTTTAACTTCAGTGGGGGCATGCACATTGATGAGCCAGAGATTGAAGAATCGAGTCTTGATGCGAATCGCACACAGCCGTTCATTTATGGGTTTGAAGTCAGTAATATGCGGTTTGAGGTGATTGTCCACTATAAATGCTACTCCAAACTCCTTGCGGCCCGATGGTTTGCCACTTGTAAAAATTGTGTGCGATTTCTTGTCATTAATCTCGCTGCCAAGCCAATTTGTTTCCTGGACTGCAGTAATGCTCAGTTTGTACTTTTCGACCTGTTGAAGGAGGGCCTTCTCGGCCCCCGGTTTGTTCAGGGAGCGTACATTCCAGGATCCGAAAGAATAATCCTTTATTCGTTTGCGTGGTCGTCGTTGTTGATCCGTCCAATCCGAGGCTTTTGTTCCAGGTTTCTTGACATGGAGTGGTTTTTACAAGGTCGAGTTGTCAACACGTCGCTTAACCCCATTCAGGGGATGGCCTCGGAGATAGCTGCTTCAGATGGTTTAATAAACGTGCTGGAGCCCACACAACTATGTAGCAGGTCCAACTACGCAAGTCATTCCATCCTACTAGACCTGAGACGCTTAGGTGTTTGTCAGCCATTCAGGCTACAGCTATCTGCCTTTTCCAAACTGTCTTATCGCTAAGACATTGGCCGTCAGCGAATTGATACACTGCCGTTACCAGGGGGCGCCCACGCGGAGGACTATGGAAAACTAACTACAATAATTCCAGCTAACTCACCACGATGTGAACATATCGGATTAACTCTTAGCTATACTTGTGATGCGGTACTGGACAAACAAATTTGCATTACGTTGTCGACGGTTGTTTTTTGCCGGTGTTTATGTTTTTTTGGAGTCGGCGGTATAATAAAAAGAAGCTACTGGTTCTTCTAAAATTCTCTTTAAACCCAAGTGATAAGCCACATATGACATTTGCCATATTTAGTACCGTTTGGTATAAACATTCCACGAATTAGAACTAAATCTAATATGATCTACTTAATACGCCTTTTAGTTCCACGGTATAAACGAGGCCATCGTGCATCTGGGCTCAGCAATTGAGACATACGTTTTTTTTTGTCATTATAATTTAGGAAAAGACAAATTCTTTTATCTTCATCGTTAATTTATTATTAAAATCTTAAGATTTAACTGGATCCATTGAAGTGGACTAACAAGCAAACTTACATCAGCTACGTACTAAACTTAACAATAGATCATAGAAACTTTTCTCCAGTCTGTGAAATAAAAAATAAAAATAAAATAAACCATTAAATTCACGAAACTATTAAATACTTCAGCATCGAAACTTGCCTCCATTCTCGTAGCATTTCTCCTGAGTTAATTCGAATAAATCCGAAAAAAATTTATACGTTTTGTCGCCATCAAATCCGCATACTTCACCCGTTGTCATCTCAGCACTTTCATAGCACTTTTCGATGGGCATTTCGGGCAGATGGAAACAATTTGATAGTGGCGTTGTCCAATATACTACAATTATGTCGTAAAACACGTTACGGTCAAATAGTTGCAATAACTTAAAAAAAAAATACATACGAGTATACTCGTATAATGTATGCTTACCTTTTCGGGATGTAGACTGAAATTTAGCATATTCACAGAAATTTTTGAAAACAATGAAATTTTCATTGTCGGCTGTGCAACAAACATAATCTTCAGTATCACGACAATAGGTGTATGTTATCAGCGGACAGAGACTAATATCAACTTGTTCATATTCTGAAGGGAAAAAAAGTAAAAAAATAAATAAATATTTTGTTAACATAACAATAACCTAAATTTTTATGTGTTAGCGGTAAAATAGCGTTTGGATCAGAATCAATTACATAGTTAGGAGGACCACCAATTGGTTTGGGGACTTGAGGCTGTCAATCAAATGTTTATTGCAAACCTCATGCTAGCAAATTTTTGAACAATAATTTTAAGATCGAGTTGTTGATGCACACTTATGAAGCGTCAATACCCATACCACGGTGTTAATTACCAACATTCGATCTTAACATTTTTGAAAAATTTGCGGTATACTCCTATTTTACCGGGGGACGCCTCGTGGTTTGCGCCTTGGCTAATAGCAGGTTAACCGCTGTGGGATATAGAGCGAGCTCAACAAGCGTTCTAGGGCGGTATACTGAGGAATGTAACCCCTTAAGCCGGTCGCGAGGCGAGCGGAACCCACGCAAGGGGAGTGAGCAATCCACTCAAATTGAAACCATAGAGAATCTATGGAGAAGAAATCCGCATATACTGAACACTAAACTATTTGAAGTAATTCCACTCGTAAAAAGTAAACAAAGAGACACACGCCCTCTTCTCCGCAGCACTCGCTCAGTCCATATAGATAAGATTTCAAGCTCACATTCCCCCGCATACTTCCCCTTTGTGAACAATAGCATTCCATTTTGTCTCTCTACCCCGGAACACCCGCCCGGTCCATATAGCCGACACACGAGACGTCAAACTCACGTTCCCCTTCCTATTTCCACCCTTGTGCGGAATTGCTTCATTTCTGTCGCTATTTTTCATTTCCTTTTAATCTCTCTCTTCTGTGATTAAAATCCATTATTGGTCAAAGACGCGAACCACTATGCTTCGACCGGTCAAGTAGGAATGTTCCATTTTTGAACAAAAACTTAAAGCTCTGGTGTTTGTACGAAAACATTGGACCAGGATATAAGTGTTTGCGGTCAATATTTTCACACAAACACCAGTGCTTTAAGTTTTTGTTCAAAAATTTGAATGTACAAAATTTGCAATTGTGAGCTAGCTGTATCAAACAGGTACGTCTTTGCTCAAAAATAGCGGAGACGCAGCCCGTTGGTACAAGACACGAGAACCCGAACCAATTTCTGCTTCGTCTTAAGGTACACGACAAGCATTTTGGTCGGGAGCATGCATCGAACCACGTTGAAATCAATAGAACAGTGAAAATTATGAGATTTTTTTCTATTGACTTTGACGTAGTTCGATGCATGCTCGCGACCAAAATGACCGCGCAGAGCCACGACCGCACTTCCATCGAACCATCATATATCATAGAACGGTGGAAATGAGGAGAATTTTTTTCTATAGAGTCGTGTATGTCGACCTTAAGTGCTCAACACCAGGGCCGGTCAAAAAGCCTTATAGGCCCTACACATTGCCGGTAGAAGCAAAGCAGCGGTAGCAGCAGCATCGTCTGTGTCTTGAGTAAATGTGCTTTTCTACACCTAACTCGCACCTGGCAAATTGTCTGAACAAAAAGCTTAAGATTTATCCAAAAATTGCCTAGGTGCGAGGAAGTTGTAAAGGTCGCCACCCATGAACGAGCACAACCACGACCAAACTTCCATCGAACCATCAATTTTATAGAACGTGTGGAAAAAAAATTCCCCCTATTTCCACCGTTCTATGATATTTGATGGTTCGATGGAAGTTTGGTCGTGGTTGTGCTCGTTCATGGGTGGCGACCCTTACAACTTCCTCGCGACCTTAAGAAAGCACATTTACCCAAGACACAGACGATGCTGCTGCCTTGCTTCAGCCGGCAATACCGCATAATAGGCCCCACGCATTGCCGGCAGAAGCAAAGCCGCTGCAGCATCATCGTCTGTGGTCGCGAACTTGCATCGAACCACGTCAAAATCAATAGAAAAAAAAATCTCATTTCCATCGTTCTATGATATTTTTTGGTTCGATGGAAGTTCGGTCGTGGTTCTGCGCGATCATGTGTGGCGACCTTAAAGGTGAAGTGGTTCTGTGCAGAAAAAAAAACAATAATAATAAAACACTGGGCTACTTACTATATACCGGTCTATTGATTTAATAAAATTACTCGCAAAAAAAAATATAAATATATGCATACACCGGTATTAGTTACAAAGCATAGTGAGAGGGCGCAGGTTAAAATCCACAAATGAGATCTTGACTTTAAAAATGACACCTACAAGATGATATATCTCAACAAAGTTATTTGCCTAAAAATCCCTACTAATGAAACACCAGCGAAGTTGATATCATAAATAAAAAATGTCTAGCCACATTTGCAAATATGTGTGCATTCCAGTGCTATTTTTGCCTAAACATAGGAATTAACCCCACAAACAAGACCTACTGCTCTGTTATCTGAACATTTTACACCGGCAGCTAGAGCAAATAGAATGTCGCGTTTGGAAATCCATTAGCAAATTTGTCAGGGATCTTTCGAATAATGTTTACTGAAAACGTCGTAACTTGAATTTAACGCAAAACTGTTCTGAAGGAAGCTTGACCCTGGATACTAGAGGTTTATGGTGCATTTGACAATGAAGTGTGCATAATAAAGGTTCATTGAACGAATATACGCCCGCGGGTGACATGTACGAGTATGAATGTTAGTTGATACTACGTCTTCGTCTCTGACTGTGTTTATACTGCAGTATTAATAATAGATGGAACCAAAACCATCTCTATACAATGCCTGAAACCACAGAGAGAATTAAGAGAAACCGGTCTACTTATGATATCTCTGTACTATCTATTGTATTTAGTACAATTATATAGTAAGGGGCAGGGATAAACTCCTTTACTAATCATACTAAATCGAAAGAGACAGAGAGGCCAGTCTCTCTCGAATCTTTTTTCTTATGTAGAGAGGTTTTTGCCTGGCCTGGGAAAACGAATCAGAATTCAATTTCCGCTCTAAAGATTCGATCAGATACCGCAACACTCTCTCCACCCAACTATCCGTAAGTGTAAGGGGGGAGAGTGTCGCACAATATTTTAGATCTCTGTCACTCACTGTCATTTACTAACTAAACCAGAGACAGTGCTCGCCAAAACGCGCCCATTACTATGTATAGGGTATAAAAGTAATAATGCAGTAACGACAGTAATCACCGCCACAAGTGAGTATTTTTAAGATCCGTTGATAAGAACTCAGACCAAAATTGAAAGCTGAAACCGAGAAGATTACAGCCGACGACTGCCAGAAGCCAATTTACACAAAGGACACTAGAGCTGATAAGCGAGCGTGACAAGAACTTCTGCGTGGATATAAATATTTTCACTGATTTCGAACATGCTTGCCTCCGACTTGCCTAAGGGCGACCACACAGTGAAAGCTGGTGCTAGTGCTTATGCTGGTATTTTGATTGTGAACACTCAGCGAAGAGAAACGTTCGCGTGAAACGTGCTCACGGAACTTTCGCTGCCCATGCTATTGCTAAAGCTCAAGATCGCATTCGTAATTGTCCGGTGATTTTCTATACAAAATCCATTCATAACACACAGAAAAATGAACGAATATACCGGACAATTACGAATATGATCTTAAGGTCGCGACACATGAACGAACACAACCACGACCAAACTTCCATCGAACCATCAAATATCAAAGTACGGTGGAAAGAGGGGAAATTTTTGTTCCACACATTCTATGAAATTGATGGTTCGATGGAAGTTCGGTCGTTGTGCTCGTTCATGTGTGGCGACCTTTAAGCTTTAGCAATAGCATGGCCAGGGAAAGCTCCATGAGCATGTTTCATGTGAACGTTTCTCTTGGCTAAGTGTTCACAATCAAAACGCCAGCATCCACCTCCGTATCAGCTTTCTCTCTGTGGTCGCCCTAAGGTATGATGCCCTTCACAATTATTTCACATTTGCTAGTAAATAATTACGATATGCGAGCTTGTTTTTAAAATAATAAGAATTAAAATATCAACAGCAGCTAGGTTAATTGTTAATAATATTTGTTGCTTAGAATTTCACAACGAATCGTGTGGTAAAGACTGTGCGCCAATTATTATGCATTCTGCATTTACCACTTTGAAATTAGCAGTAAAGTCTGTTCCGATTCCACTGTTCCTATAGGATGTATACGATATAGTCAGCCGATTTCAATCAAATACGGGAATACAGACATTTTTAGAAACAAAAACGTTTTTCTCACAAATATCTATTTTTGGGACTCGATAGCTGAGAAAGTATTTTTCATAGAAACAGGCGGACAGACACACAAGCGGACATAGCTAAATCGAGTCATCTCATCATGCTGACCACGACTATAGATATGTACTTTTCATGGTGCCTCCTTCTATGCATTGAAAACTTCATGACAAAGGTATGACATACATCCTTTCTGCTTATGGTATAAAAAGTAATTTGGCGAGATTTTGATCTATCCTCCTATAATTGATGAGATCCAACTTTTTTAAGTACAAGAAAAACAAAGTTTTTCCAATTTAAAATAAAATTCGACAATACTCACTATCGCCCGTCTCACAATTGTGCGCCTTCAAGTCACACAGATCGCTAAAAGCTTGATGCTTGTAATTCCATTCGCCGCAAACAAGTTCTCCATTGCTGCGACATGATTGTGGGCCACAATCATTTGAAGGCTCAATTGGGACGAAAGGTGTGGTGCTTGCTGTCGTGGCTATTGTTGCTTCAGTTGTTGCTATTGTTTCTGGGATCGCCTCAGTGATTCCTTCAGTAGCTTCAGTCCCACCGGCATCACCTCCAGCTTGAGCCCCTACCTCATCTCCATTCTCGACATAAGCCTGATCCGGAGCTTCATCTCCAAAGTCATCATCACGTAGATCACCAGCATCCTCGTCAGGCTGATTTACAGCGTCTTCATCAGCATCGAATAAAACAACACCACCCACGCCTTGGTTGTGAGCATCTCCATCAGCGTCAAATATAGGAATCTCCATAGAGATAGCGTAATCTACCACTAAATGCACAATTTAATGAGAATTTTATTTTAACTTGAATTAGAAAACATCGAACCTACCGAAAATCAGAAAAAAGAAAACCACTTTACGAAACATTTTCACTAAAAAAAAAATAATTATAACTATTACAACTAATTTCTAACAAATATTATGTCTTTTTTATGCTATCGGTTAAATACTCTTCAGATACTGCATCAAAAGTGCGACTGACAGAAACTCTGAAATTTTAAAGATATTTAAAAACGAAATTATAGAAAAACCTATTTGAAATAAAAAGAAAAATGTAGAGAATGGGAGAAAGTATTTAAATTGTTTATTTACGGTGATGCGAATCATACATTTATGTGTCTATTTAATTGATAACATCTGCGGCTTTTCCATCCAGTAGATAGTTCGACAGGAATGTACCACTCTGGTCATATATGATGTACATCATTCTTCTGCTATAAACTCCGCAAATGTATTTAATTAGGCATATGGGGTTGGATTGAGAGGATTTGCACAAAGTGGTTGATAGCACTCGAGAAAAGTAAGGCTTGTGATATTTTTTTTTTTTTATGATAGAAAGGACAAATTTGTTCGGTGTGATTATAACCTTGACATATCGAGCCTTGTTCAATAGCAGTCATAACGAGGGGCGGTGTTAACGGCATTGTAGAAGCCATTTTTCGCACGTTGAATGTTTGAATACTTTTGCAATATCTCGAGGCATAATACTTGTATGCGGGTATCTACAGTATTTAGCAAAAATCTGCGGCGGTGTTAAAGTAGATAGCTCACATTTATTTTTAATATATGTTTACTTAAAAAGAAGCGATTCTTTCGTGTCGAGTGAGTGTTATATGGACCGCTTATTTTGAAAGTGGCAGAAGTCACTTTGTTTTCAAATCGAGATATTTAAGGGTTTACGTTTTAACACGTTTAAAAATATTGATGACAATTTTGACTTATGGCACCTTCAACATAAATAGAAAAAAAAATTCCTCGTTTCCACCGTTCTATGATATTTGATGGTTCGATGGAAGTGGGGACCTTAAAGGTCGCCACACATAAACGAGCACAACCACGACGGAACTTCCATCGAACCATCAAATATCATAGAACAGTGGAAATGAGCAAATATTTTCTACTATAGAGTTTGACGTGGTTCGATACATGCTCGCGACCAAAATGCTTGCCATGTATGTCCACCTTTAGAGTCCACGTTTACCAGCCATAGCATATCACATGCCGTATGATGGTTTTGAATATGCGGAACTTAGTATTTCTGTACACATGCTTCGCTTTCATTATTGGGAGGACCGAGAAGAGAGTCTTATTTGCTTTCTATACCCTTCGCGAATGTGATAGGGCATATTAACTTTGTCATGAAGTTTGCAACGCACAGAAGGAACCATCTCCGCCATGTAAGGTACCATTGCCATCTAAAAATACAAGCCTGCGCTCAGCTGATCGTATACGTCATTAATTCCTTCGCCAAGGCAGTGACTGCACACGACGATGTCCCCGGCACGACATATGTTTACAATTGGAATTGTTTTAGGCATTTTTGTCCTCTAAAAAACACACTTTCTGGACACTTGCAGCAATTTGGTCGGAGCCGCAGCCCCGGGGATCAGTCGCAGAGTATCGTGGAACAGCTCACACTTGTAAAAATACATCTTTTGATAGCACGACACACTTTCATCGCGCACGTGTTTGTTTTCTCGGATCACTAGATGAAATTTGACTAACAGAAACACTCAACGTGGAAAACGAAAACTAAACAAGGAACGCACAAAAACCGGGGACTCGCCGCCATCAGTCGCCGACCACTGGATTGTGGATACGATGAAGTCATCGGAGTTAATAACTGCGTAATTTAGCCGTCAAAATCAGCTGAGCGCAGGCCTGTATTTTTAGATGGCAATGAAGGTACATCTGTATATTGATGTGTAAACATCTTGCGGTTCGGTGTAAAACCGTAGAATCTGTGGAATGCGTAAACAGCATTAGTGTGTGTTAATTCTTAATTTGTATTCGGTGCATTTTATGTACACTACATGAAGTTGCAAGTTGTGCATGTCGGCTAACTGAAGTGGACGTTGTGCACGGCCATTGCTTGTGGATCCGCGGGGTCGGCTTGCTTGCAGGGTTCTTGGGTTGTACATGTCGGGATGTTTGTATTATGGCCGGGAACAGAAAAGGATGGAATTTGGCGTCATTTCAAAACGCGGTGGGGTGTTTACATATGCACCTCGATTTCAGAAAGACTAGCTCGGATGTCATTTACCTCGGAATTATACTGTGCGCGAATTACGTCCCCAAGTCGCAGTCAACGAAAATCAGCTGTTCAGCCAGTTATAGTCAAATCTCTTGTTCGCGTTCTTTTGACACATTCGAGCTGTGAAAAACTGGCTTCCTAACAAACTTGAAACACTTTTTTGAATTAAGAATAGAAACATGCACTTCCAAGCGCATAACAGTAACTTACAACAAAACAAATGATCACCCACAGTTTTAAACCACATGCCTATTGTGAATTGATATTTCGCGGCTCGTTGATTGCGACAAAGTTGAACTCGTCTCAACTTTCGCGACGTGAGCGACGTGTTGTTCGCGCACAGTATACTTATCGCCATATGAAATACATTGGTTCAACTTTATTTGACAGCAGAAGCCGCGTTGTTCGCGCATACTCTAATTCAGCCATTATTCTTGGTCAGTATGACGAAATGAGACGATTAAGCATTGTCTGTCTGTTCGTCTGTTTCTATGCAAACTAGTTTTAAAGCTGTTGAACTGAAATTTTGTACAAAGCCTTCTTTCTATTGCACGCTGTATATATGTCGGAACAAACAGAATCGGATCACTGCCTCATATCGCTGCCATAGGAACGACCGGTCATAAGGTCTGTGTTAGTGAGAAACATTTTTTGTTTCTAAAGATAACCAAATTTCATATTTTTTAATGCCCGGTTGACATTATTCCAGTCCAGTAATCCAGTCCAGCGATCCAGTCCAGTGCTGGACTGGATCATATCGTCTACATGATTCCAGTCCAGTAGTCTGGCGAGTGTGTTGTTGATTCGGTAACTATAGTAACAATGATTTCTGGGCGAGCTGGAATCAAAAAGTAGACCGACAATCCAGTCACTGGACTGGATTGCTGGACTGGATTGCTGGATTGAATTGCTGTCCAGTGCCGGTTCACATTATTCCAGTAGCAGTCCAGCGCTGGACTGGATTACTGGACTGGATTGGTTACTGGAATAATGTGAACCGGGCATAATGGTGTCTACTACCAACTTGCATTCCAGTCCATTCCATTCCTCGACTACTTTATCATATAGCTGTCAAAAGAACGACCGGTCCAAAAGTATTTTTTTGTAAGATTTTTTTTTTTATTTCTTAAGAAATACATATTTACAAAATTGATTGATCATATTTACCGCCAAACCACATTTCTAAATTTGGGTGAAATCGGCCCACTATTTCATATACCTTTCATAGGAACAGTGGGTTCGGAACAAGTTTTACTGCTAATTTCACAGTGGTAAATGCAGAATGGATCAAATGGACGGCGACACAGACTATTGAAGGTATGATACCATATCTTGTTTTTATTGCTTACACATTAGGTATTAATTAAAAGTTTTGATATATTATGCAGCAAGTAATTATGATTCGTTGGTACGAGTTTTATGCTGGCGAATCCTAAAAGCCAATTTAATTAGTCTTTAAGTCCCACCATTAACTGAATCCGGCGACTTAACATAATAAACGAAATAAACATTTTGGTCTTATCGTTAACTATCAAAACTTCTTTCGAAGAAAATGTCAGTATTTTTTTAACATATTAGTTTAATTTTTTGAATGAAAAGGTACCGGCAAAGTGTAGTGAATGTTATCATTAACTTGATTTTTTCCAAAAAGTGATTTATGCCACTTTCAAAATAAACGGCTCATATGTCTAGACTCTAGAGAAAGTAACCGTGAAGATAAGAAACTTTTAGTGACATTAGGTCCATAGTATGGACAATTGATCAACGGGGGGTAATATTTAAATTTATACTGTACTTACCCTTTTAGTCCAACTCATTATTTTTCCTTCTTGACCATTGTTCTCTCGCAAAAGAAGGATGAAGATATCGAAGAACCCTCCTCACATCCTTGGAATGTTTTTGAACGTAGTTGTCTGTAAACTGTCTATACACTAGTCGTTTAATATAACACTCGTTCATATATGCACAAATAGATATAATGACTTGAAAAAAGAAAACAACAAGTAGGACATATGTGCTTCAATCTTTTCATTCATTTTATTATTTAGTAGCTATTGGATAATAGCTGCATCTTTTATTTTATTATTTTATTATTCTACTACAAACAAGTGACTTACTTAAATGTTAATAGTCCCTGTCTTATGCGGAATTGTGAGGGTACAACATTGTTCTCCATTACACAGCGGCCACTGTTGCAAAATTATTTTCATAAATTACTTTTTGCTGAAAGTTTTGTGTGTTAAGTCGCTAGCGTTTTATTTTTTATTTCATTGGTTTTATAACTAATGTAGCACATTCTACTTTTCGAATAAATTTGTACGCGTGTTGATTGCTTCAGCTTGGTGGTCCCTATAATGTTAATAACATAATATTAGTTATAAATGTTTGGTTGTTGTAAATGATATAATAAAATGATGAGCGGTTTAAAATCTACCAGACCTAGAATCTAGAAGGTATGAGCAGACAACAAATACTAAATTAAAAAAAAAGCTAGACTTCGGCTAGCTTGTTTTTAAAATACGTAATAACTAAAAAGCGTAAGCAGCAGCTTAAGGGTTAAGAAATCTAAAGAAATGTTCACAATATTTTTATGCTATGGTGAAAACTGTGTGCGCCAATTTGGACCCATTCTGCATTTGCCACTTTGAAACTAGCGGTAAAACTTGTTCCAATTTCACTGTTCCTATGATAAGTATATAAAATAGTGGGTCGATTTCAACCAAATTTGGAAATATGGCTTGGGGATAAATATAATAATAGCCACATTCGTTTCACTGGATTTCGGTCTCAGATCGAAAAGAACGCCGAATCAGCGACGAGCGAACTTAAACAGCCACCATACAGATACTTCGTCGCGTGGGAGCGAATTGCGGACTCAATTTATTTAGTTCGTTCATGCGGGTGGAAATTTATATTTTGAAATCTGATTAAATATCATGAATCTGACTTGTCTCGATTTCTCCTCCATATGCTTTCCCCTCCGAAAATCTCCGAAAATTCAGATCCAAAAATTGACAGTTTACGGTACATATTTTACCGGAGGGGAAAGCATATGGAGGAGAAATCGAGAAATGTCAGATTCATGATATTTAATCAGAGTTCGCCAAAACGCAGCCAATTTAAAATTACTATTACGCAGTGCTTTAAACATCAAAGCACGAATACGTTTTAGACTTCAATTACAATAGTTTTTAGTGAATCCTAAAACGTATTCTATCTATGGCAAAAGCTTTGACCCAACTACTCAACCTGTAAATCTTTGAGTTTGACGGCTGTTTAGATCTATTCTGCTTTTATTTGATTGTCAAAATGAGTATAAAATTGCTACGAAGCTTTGCAAAGACTCAGTTCTTTGAATAAAATCATTTACTGGGTCTCTGGCCATGTCGGTATCTTGGGGAACGAGATAGCCGACGAGTTGGATATAGGACAGAAAATGGAACCTCGTTCATCGGTTCCCTACCTTATATGATTTATCTAAAGTCGACACATATGGCGAACAAAACGATTCGCGACCACCAGCGAAATACGTCAAAATCAATAGAACGTGCGGAAAAAAAACTCATTTTCACTGTTCTATTGCTTTTCATGTAGGGACCACATGAACACCCTCCGAATTATTATTGAACAGTCCGCAGAATGGAGATCCCCATTACATCACATATTCGTTGATTTCGAGAAGGCGTTTACCGGGAAAACATCTGGACGGCTTTACGTAGGAGAGGTTATACCGGGTAAAATTATATCCATCATCAAAGAGTCCTATAGGGGAGCGCGATGTCACTTCTTACACAAGGGTAAGCTTTCAGATCCCTTCGAAGTACATAGCGGAGTGAGGCAAGGTTGCATTTTGCCACCTATATTGTTTTTGATTGCCATAACAACGTAATCTCCAGCGCGCTTCATGAGCACCAGAGCAAAGGCATCAGATGGAAGCTGTTTGAATACCTTCAACACCTACGCTAACGATATTTGCCTTCTTTCAAATAGATCGGATCATCTAGTTGAAATGACGGATGCTCTGCAGCGCAGAAATCGCAATGAGGGGCTTAAAATCAATGCTGCCAAAACTAAGTACTTGAGCTCGGATCCAGGAAAACAGCGAAATTACCTCTCTAGCGTAAACAGCGAGCGAAGCGAGTGTTCTAATGACGGCTACAACCCCTTAAGCCACGGAGCGGAGCTCACGCAAAGGAAGTGCGAAATCGTCTCAATTTAAAACCCACTATTGGCCAAAGACCTATGCATCACCCGGTGAACTAGGAATATTTCTACGGAATGCGGTAGTTTTCGATAAAAACAGGGGGATTTACATGTCGGACTATGAGCCTACTCAGCTGTTAAATGAGTAATAATGAACTATAGTCTGGTCTGGTTGTGCTGCTTCCACCGGCAGATCTATGGCAGCACCTAATGAGTAAGGACATGTCTATGGTACGAAACCAGAGGTCGAGAGTCCCAATACGCCTGGACCCCAATGCGAGCGCGAGGGCAACTGAGCCATCCGTCAACCATTCCATCCTTAAGGTTCCGTCCCCACGGGCATCTTCGGATGCCCACCAAACCGTCCATCACAGAGTACCCATTTATGGGGTAAATAACTCGGTTGAGCGTGTTGCTGGATCACACACTGCACAAGACACACCGTCATGATCTAGAAAATGAGATGATGCTGACTCATCTCGAGGCTATGGTTCAAATTGGACTGTTGCGCCAGTTATTTATTTTTTATTTAATTTCAAGGAAATTCAGTCGACTTTCGATTTTTGAATTTTCGGATTTCGAGTTTGAATATTCGAATTCGATTTTCGAACTTCCATTTCTTAAATGAAAATGGGAATTTTCACTTCCCGTTTTAAATCTCAGATCTCCCATTTTTCACTTTCTTTCTGTTCTGTTCCATTTTCGAATTTTCGGTACATTCCTAATTGAGCGTTTTGGTTCGCATCTTTACTAATAGTGGGTTTTAACTTGAGTGGATTTCTCGTTACCCTTGCGTAGGCTCCGTGCGCTACGCGGCTTAAGGGGTTGCAACTCTCCGTGTAATACCCTAGAACGCTCACTTCACCCGCTCTATACCCTACAGGGGTTAACCCACTATTAGCCAAGACGAGAAAAAAAAAACGTCGAAACAAAAACAAAAACGAGAGAAAAGGAATGTACCAAATTTTCTTTTCCCGTTTCCCATTGTCAATTTACTATTTTCGAATATCAATTCGTAGTCCGAATGTGCCGTATATCCATTCTATGGCATTGTTTGCCGTAATGTCCGGAGCGTGACGAGAGACCTAAAGCATAACGTGACACGACTGTCACTCTTTGTCTGATTGTAAGCCAAAAGACATATCCATGTAAAATAAAACACAGTTCTTATAAATTTCTCCCGTTTAATAACAAAAGTTATAAATATATATAATTTAGCCTAATGATTTGCATGTATCGGATGTATACTAAATATCTCAAAGTAAAACATTTTCACCAAAAACGAGCATTTAATCTTTGGAACATTGCATTAGTTTAATATAGAAAGATTTTGTAAAAAAATGCAAAAAATATATATTCAGAAACTAACAAAATAAAGTAAACAATTTTCTCTGTAATATAGTTGCCTTGAAATTTGCTAACTTATCTTAAATGACTTCAAACTTAACAAAGCTTTGGCATAAATAAAAAAGATAGATTATTTCTCTTTTCCCTTTTGTCAAATAACAATAACGAATTCGTCAAGTTTGTACTTATCTCATTGGCATTTGAGTATTTGGCACTGTTTTATTCAAATAATTGGTGCTTGATTTTTGGTAGCCATTTTTGATAAAATTAAATTTAATTTTTGGTATACACTTAAATATTTAAAATATTGTCTTTTTAATATGGAAATATCTAAAATAGGTAATGTAAAAATGTAAATTTAATAGAAAATATGTTAGGGAAAAAAAATTAAATTACTTAATATAAATCCTAAACATTACTAGTATTTATTTTCAGCATGTTATTGCTTTTTTTCTAACCGTCATGTAAATGTACAATAAAGTAGCACTTAAAAGGAAACTCTTAAATTTTACAATGGACACATTGCAGTTCATAATGAAATGTTAAAAAAAAACTTCTAAACAATCTGTATAAAAAAATTAAATTTTTTAGATTATATCAAAATAGTTGCCCTTCCATGCGAAATATTATAGATGCAATTGATCGTAGTGCTGCGAATTGATTCCCTGAAGTGGACTGCAATGTGTTCGTACTTTTAAGCGCCCTTATTAATAGTATATTCTGAAATTGTCAACAAAACGATAAATATATTTACGCTAAAACCAAATATCAATTAGAAAAAAAAAACATTTAAATTGTCTGATTCGGTTGCCATTTGCTACCGTCCTCATTCGTGCTGCTACTATCCGCATTTCGGCTCAAATTCGTTGCCACATTGCTATTGTTGTTATGATGACTACTGCTACTCGCGTGGCCACTGGTGCTCAACTTATTGCGATGATAGTCTTTGCGCAAATGTTGTCGAATTTCCGTGTGACAATGTTCGTTATTTGTCACGATAATTTCACCAGTATCCGTAGTCGTGACGCGCGCCTTACAATTGAATTTTCGCGATAGATTGCATTGCCAGTATTTCTTGTCCTTGCGTATGTATTGAATTCCGAACGTGTGACCATCATGTACTAGCAGCGGTTTGCCGCGTTGACTTAGCATGAACTCAAGTTTGCCGGATTTCCATTTTTCGCCGGGTGCAACTGAATTTGGCAAAAGGCACATAGAAAAAATGGTTGATTTCGTTAGAATATGGGTACACAATTGGTCCAATTTGACTAGCCCATAAAATGCTAATGTGATGATGACTGATGATGAGGATTCTTAAAATGAACCTGATGATTATGATCACGATGATGACAGACTCACATTTATAACTAATCCCATATGATGCGTTTTCTTTTCCAAATTCCAATGTTATTACTATCGGCTACTCGTTTAAAATTTACCTTATTTTTGGAAAATTCAGTCATAACTATATAAACGAAATCAATTTAAATGTTCAAATTTCATGCTGTTTTGCCCGGAATTATAGCTAAATTAGTTGTTTTTTTTTTACCCCGATAAATTGTATAATCGTTAGTTTGAAATAAAAAAGAAAATGGTTGTTTCATCAAATCATGTTCTACTCTATAATAGTAATATTAATACATGTGAATACGAATGTATGTTAAGGACCAATTTCAGTGTCAGATTAATTTCTGATAACATCTTAAACCCTGTTTATTGTATTAAATAAAAACAATTAGGTTTATCCCTTTTTATGCCCAATATTGGAACATTGCTCTTTGCAGGTTCATAAGAATGCATCAGCTAAATTTTTGCAGCGCTATGTGTCACATCGCATTCATTGCTCTTTATAGTCCAGGCTAGGAAGTCCGAAAAAGCTTGATTAGGAAAAAAAGTCGTGTAGTTTTGAAATTTAGCACAATTGTTGGGGACAGTCTTGGTTTTCATCCAATTCAACTAATTTCCACAGAGGAGTATAGTAAGGTCCTAAGCAGTCATCCACCCGAATTTGACCTGCCTACTTAAATTCGGTGAGACGTTATTGGCATGTTTGCAAAAATAATATTTGAAGAGGAGGTAGGCGTACCTTTGGTCAAATCGTGTCCGTTTGTAGTATCAACCAACACGATCTCAATCAGAATATGTGACCAAATTTTTATGTAGCTCGGCAATTGTATTCTATCGTGACTTATCGTACCGGTTTTCCGTATGAGTATCAATATGCCCGATACTATTTTATGGTCTAGAACAGGGGTCAGGAACCAGCGGCTCGCCATATTTCGGGTTCGAATCCCGTCCACCCCGACATTCGTGGCCATGGATGTTTGTGTTATCTTCCCCCTGTGGTTTGCGGCTTAATAATAAGCCACAGCATCTCTCGACTTGTCACAGGTAGGCGGCTAAATGGGGAAGCAGGCGGCGCATGCTGGCAACCGCATTCTCCGAACCTAGTTAATGCCAACGAAACATCAACTGGCCCACATGGAACAGCTGATGCGCTATGTCACACAAGGGATTAGGACAATTAAGTATAATAGACCTAGAAGAAAAGGCCGACGAATTTGTGCACAATACGTAACCCCAAATTTGGTTGGTTGCATAAGGAAAAGGTAGTCTGGTTGACAGTACCGGCTAAATATATTACTTTTTTCTACTGTGCGGCCCGTCTAAATATATTTCTTTTACAAGTGGCCCACGGCCCTAAAAAGGTTACCACCCCTGATTTAAGTGGACGCCACCAGTTACTGCCAAAACCATTATGACTAGAAATTCAGGACAAATTCAACCATCTCGTTAGGAGCGGTTTTCGAAGTGGAAAGTGCGGCGTCGAGGGATTTGGATTTAATCGCCGGTACAGATAGTAATATCTCATATACCCAGCCTATCCGAGTGGACACCAACGCTAAAAATACTTTAGGCTTCCGATTGCAGGAAAGAATTCACATTTATCTCTCGATGAAATAAGGCTGATATAGCCCTTCTTGAGGGAGTACACTGGAAAAGTAACAAGTAACAAGGCTGTTGAGTACAGCCGAGCGACCGATCAGTAGCAGACCTTTTCATTATCTGGCATCACGAAGGCGGATAGCCGCAATTGCAACCAGCTAATCAGCTAAGATTTCTAGCGGGAGGAGGGTGACAAATTTAGCAGCACATAAAAAGCTACGATTTGTAACCGGAACCCGGTTTAACCGAAACGGAAAAACGACTGGAACAAATTACCAAACTCATACATATATGTATGTAATTATGAAAGCTACAGACATTGAAATGACCCAAAAACAACCCTGTTGTAAAAAATTTCCCCCGCAAATAAAAAACTCATCAGCCGCAAAAAGGATTGATATGAACATAATTCCGCCAAATTACTCGTGGCTTTGCACCTCGCTCTAGGGTATGCATTATTAAATTAGTTAATTTCTTGTACCGCTGATTAGCGGGGAAATTTGTGAGCTTAAGCTCTGATCCCAAGTACTATCTCTCGCCCGGATCTCTTTATAAAGCATTCCGCCTTATAAAATACTAGAAATGCACTTCAGGCCACAAGTGATCAATGGACAATAGCTGTATTGTGTGTACAGCGCAGCTCAGAGCAGAACAAGAATTGCACACGTTACACTTACAAAATTGCTCTGGATGGAGCCGGTTGTTAGTGTAATGCGTATGATTGTTGTTCTGCACTTGATCTCCACTGCACAAAAAAAAACGCAACTAATATTTTCTACTCCTTTTTCGCTTTAACTAATTCCATTTTCCGTTTAATTGAGCCCATTTTGTTTAATTAACTTAGGCCCGTTTTCTCAATGTCCTGTTAAAATTTATCGTAGGAATAAAGTGCCTGTTAGCACAATTTCATTTTCATAATGTCTGTTTAGCGCTCATCCGATCGAAAACGCTAAAAGGAACCTTATCTGCCTTTTACATTTTAGAAAGAAAGATAAGCTTCAAAAGTCTGCCAACAAGCCTCCACTTAATCGTTTATGCAAAACAAATTCCAATAGCTTAAAAGTTTAACCAAAACAAAATCCCAACATTTCGCATTCGGTATACC
This sequence comes from Chloromyia formosa, assembly GCA_964017055.1. NCBI lineage: Eukaryota > Metazoa > Arthropoda > Insecta > Diptera > Stratiomyidae > Chloromyia > Chloromyia formosa. The sequence continues at coordinate 13,838,003 of OZ024813.1, read as the reverse complement.
AAATTGCCGCATGATGTTGTACAGTACTCCACTATCGATACTGTCGTATGCCTGCTTGAAGTCGACAAAGATTTGGTATACGTTTACGTTGTATTCCCAGCACCTCTGGAGTATCAGTTTGACTGAGAAGAGCTGATCGGTTGTGGGGCGACCAGGTCTGAAACCGCTTTGATATTCGCCAATGACTCGTTCTGCGTACGGTTTTATTCTATTTTCCAGAATTTTCGTCAACATTTTATAGGACGTACAAACTAGTGAGATGCCCCTGTAATTCTCACACCGCAGTTTATCTCCCTTTTTATGAATTGGACAGATGATGCTTCTGCGCCAATCGTCTGGGATCTCCTCGTTCTCCCATACTCGCAGGAGTTGCACCATATACTGCACACTAAATTCTAACTTCGTATACGCAAGTAACCATTCAAGCTCCGCTGTCAAAAGAATATGTTTTAACTGCAATGCCCGTCCATAGGTAAGAGAGAGAAGTCGACTCATTCCCCTTACACTTCACCATTGAGCAAAATTACTTCATTTCTCTCGGACAATTTCATTTCCTTTTAATCACTTTCTTCTGAGGCAATCGGTTATTAAGTTTACAAAACAATTTCAAAATGCATTGCATAGTTTTTGGCTTGGTAATTCAATGTTCGTATGAGAAAAAAAAACTTTACACAATTTCAAGATGCGTTGCATAGTTTTTGGCTTGGCGATTTGACGTTCGTATGAGAAAATGGAAATATTTATCGGGCAGTTTGTCGCTTGAATAGATACTATAGATAGATAAGGAGGTGGGCCGTGGATCGTATTGAAACCGCAAGTACTGCAACCTTGAGGTCTACCATTGTGCTATATCGCTAAGTCCAGGTCACTGTTAGCTATCGGGCAGTTTAACGAGACATTGAGAAAACGGGCCTTAATCTATCAATTCAATAAAATCATTCCATGTCCTTCAGATTGTCCAAATTATCTGTTTTTATTTTTAACAAGCTCCCCGCCAAACAGCGTTAAAACAAATTAACTAATTTAATCAGGGTTCAATAGGCATACCCCAGAGCGAGGCGCAAAGCAATGAGTACTTTCACGGAATTATGTTTACATCAATCCTTTTTGCGGCTGATGATTTTTCTCTTTTTGCGGGAAACTGTTTACAACAGGGTTGTTTTTGGACCATATCATATCTCTTCGCATTTTATGAAGGAAGAACTCGGATAAAAACTGTTTTAGAATGCTTATAAAATTTATTGTTATCAACTATTGACTTCTTCTTCTGTACTTCGGTTTTAGGATTCGGGTCCCGATTCTGTAAAAATGGAAGTTGGGAATCTGTGGAGTTAAAACAAACAATTTGGTGCAATTAATACCAAAATTTATCGCCACAGATTCTCAACTTCCATTTTTACCGAACCGGAATACGAATCCTAAAACTGAAGTTTGTTTATAAATTGTTTTCTCTGTAAGTTTTACCAATCTGTGGGATTGAAATTGTCCGAACCAAGGTTCTAAGTTACCATCCCCAACTCTAGTTTACTTAAAGTTGAAATGAAGTCGGTAGATCAGAATAAGTGTCGGGCTAGGTCCGAACGACACAAAATGAGCGATGAATTCATCGGTACTTTAGACATGAGACTGGAAAACGCATATAATTTTAATCCATTTTAATCGCGCTCGGTGGCCGTGGTCGTTCGGTCACCGCTCTACGATACTAATCTATTGTAGATGGGAGGTACATCCTAGCAACTGCACTTCCGAAAAGTAGATATGCTATTGAAACGTCAACAAGGCATAGAAATGCTAGAGATGTTGACCCGCCTATGCCCCTGGAGGCCTGGGTCAAGGCAATTGGAGAAAAGTCAGAGCAGCTGTAAATACAAATGAAATTTGGGAAAATCTTTTTAAGGGCAAGTTTTTTTTGGGACAGTTGCTCGAAAAAAAGAGTGATTTGGAACAATTTCATGGCCAATCGAAAACGACGTAACTAGAAAATCGTAAATCGTTTTTTCAAATTTTCAAACCGCAAAATTTTGTTCTGTCCATCTCTTTTAAAATCGTAAAGCTGTATTAGATGCAGAAAATCGTGCAAAATACAACAAAACACACTACCTAGCTTCGCTGGAGGGTTTTCTATATCAAATCTTGTTCGAATAAACATTGTACAAATGACTTGACGACGGTAATTTATTCGCAGATTTAATAACGTCGACATTTTCAACATCTTGTGCACGTGGACAACGGAATTTTGGTTTGGAATGAAATTTCGGTTTGATTTTTGCACTGCCACTTGAAGAGTATTCTGGATGAAATTCCATTCGAATCAAGAAAACGAAAATGTTTTGACTTGGGTACTTTTTTGTTAATGATGTCTGCAGGCGGACTATATATCTAATTTTCAAAATTGCTTGTTGCGTGGTGTTAGCAACAGAAATGTGGTCTGTTTTCTAGCACTGATACTTCATGTTTTTTTCAGTGTGTGGCCCGCCTAAAGATACTTCTTTTGAAAGAGGCCCACTGTCCTAAAAAGGTGGCCGACCCCTGATATAGGGGCTCCTTTAGAGCATGATGTAGTTTTCGTATAAACGTTTATAACGTGAATTTCTTTGACCTTAAATCGTATTTCCATCATCCTTTATGCGACACATCCATTTATCAAAAAATATTTTCAATCACAGTTCAAACAATAATAATTTTCACATACATATAAAACTCATATATTTATTTATATTTTCTTCAGATTTCATGTTTTCATTTGTTCTGTTTTGTTTTCCCTTATAATGCAATGATCTTTTCATTTTAATTTCTGCACGGCATTTAAGTCTAGCGTATTTTCTTTTCTGTACAAATATGTATAAATATATATATAAACACATCCACTATTATCATACAGATATTATCCGAGTAAACGATAATCATCATAGAACAAAGAAGACATCGTGTGTGGTTCAAATTGTGGGAGTGGAGGAAACGAAACTCGAGTGATCCATACATAAAATTGCTTCATGTTCGTTTTGTTGTTGCTTTTATTTTATTTTTACAATATTTACCTAAGCTACATAAAATTAACCTATACATACAATCGCCGTGTGGCCTAATCTAAATTCTTTCTCTCCTTCTGCATAATTGTCGTTTTTTGTTTACTATTTTCATTGTTTTTATCATTAATCTAATAAAATATTCTGTCTGGGATTCGGGAGGAAATTAGATAAAAATACAAAATCATAAGATGATAGAGAAAAGGAAGGGATAGTTGAATTTACATAAATAAAATTGTGCTTAAGTAGATTTTAGATATATATTCGTATTTTATTGTATTTACTAAAATTGCATATACATACAACTTTAATCGTTGTTCGATTTAAAGTAATTATCACATGTCCAGCTGGATTAGGTAATATAATTTAAATAGTGGGGAGAAATACACGTTTGAAGACCCGGGGGGGAAAAACCATACACGTCCATTGATTTGAATTTCTAGAAAAATGGATTTTTAGGTTCTGAAACTTATGGGATTAAGAAATTATTGTTGTAAAACCATTAAAAGTAATTCCGAACATAGCTTCTTTTTGTTCTTTGGCGATTCATAAATGGAAAGATATTCATTTTCCCTGCTTGATGGCATCATTAGTTCAATTAAAAAAACAAATGGACATGTATGGTTTTTCCCCCCGGGTCTTCATTTATATATTGATAAATCTAAAAGGAAATATACGAAAAGTTAAAGTTGCCAATAGGATTAATGATTTTGGACGTTTAAAGGCTTAAATCTAATACACAATTGCACATAGTTACCATGTATCCTAAATTTAGTGATACACATAAGCTTATCTTCTTTGATTTTACGATTTTGATTCATTACATTAGTCGTATGGAAACAGAGCTGTGAAAAAATTTATTATAATCACTGTTAACATACATTTTTATTTTATTTTTTACATTCTCAGGAAATTCTTTTTTTTTTTACATTACATTTGGTGTGGGATGAGTCAATCATTAAGCTGTTTTTTTTTTCTCATTTAGTCAATGTAGAACTGAAAAGAGGTCTCACGCTGCTGCATGATAAATATGGATAAGATCGTCAAATAAATGTATTCTTCGGAATCACACAAAGCGATCATGCAGAGGCAACGGGACAACCATAAGTACCTTTCTCTGCAGATCGTTAGGCTAAACATCACAAATAATTTGTTTCTTAATTTTGTTAACTAAGATTTTACTTGAATAGGTCAATGTACTCAAACATAAACGTGTGTCTATGAAGAATGTTCGCAATTTTGACATGGATATGTTTTTGGCTGCGGGTCCGACTGAAATTTGCAACACGTCACGCTCAGATAGTCACGCTCTATGCAAAACAATTCAATACAATTGAAAATGGATACTTGAAGACGGTGAATTGCAAAGGGAACGGAAAGTGCGAATTAGAATCGTCTCATAAACGACATACAGGAGAAAAGAACATAAAGAAAATAATCGTCATAAGGATATAAGAGATCGGAACATTCCTGTTTCGGGAATAATAGGAGAATTGTCTCTATATTCCTGTTTCGGGAATAATAGTAGAGTTCTCTCTATAAGACTTAGAGATAATTTTCACCATACCCAAGGCACTTTCGCTTTAGGACTGAAAACCGGTTCAAGCGAAATAAAGTGCAAAGTAATTGTTTTCGCGTGAAAATTGCTCGTAATGATGAGGAGACTTTTTTCTTCGAATGAAATATGTCAGTACTGGCAGAGCGAAATTTTTTCATGCGAACGCAACTTTTGACAGTTTTTGTATGAGATTTCGCACGAAAAACTAATCTCATTTCCCTTTCTTAAAGTGGAAATGCACTTTAAAGCCGCACTCTAAAGATTGTTGAAAATTCTCTCTAAATGCAATAGAGAGAATTCTTCTTTTATTCGCGAAACAGGAATGCTGTGTCATAAAGCATACAAAGGTCATAAAATACAAAAAGGTTGCAGAGGTCATAAAGTATTTTTCAAAAGTGATAAATGCCGTAGAGAATTTTAAGGTTGTGGAGATATAGTGGACATTTGTCGGTAATTAAAAAAAAGTAAAGCAAATTTAGAAAGACCTAGCCCGTATGATTTTAAAATCATTGAGATAAAAAAGAATCGGATGTACGAAGCTGCATAAAGAATTGGATGAGATGAATACCTTAAACCGTCAAGTAAAGTATTCCCAGTTTCCGTTCAGAAGCGGAACATGGAGTATGAAGTGTACTAGAGCACTTAATTTGCGGTGATGTGGTCCGTCTCGCCTTTACTCCATTAATATCAAATGCATGTTCCCATTCACAGCTCAATATGTTTGTGGCAGGAGTGGAACCTGCGACCTCGAAGCTCTAACCATATAACTACTGCAGCCAAAAACCGGTAATTAAAAAATTTATATTTGAACTTCATTCGCTCAGTGTCAAATGCAAATCAAACTACACAATATTATTTTGGTAAAAAAGCCATATCCATAATCCAATATTCACCCAATAAGAGAATAATTCCTGTGCCATTTTTTCCGCAGCTCTTATTCCTATTACCCTTACGTCTAACTAAAAGTAAACCATAATACATAATATAAACAACCTACATCGTTTCCATTTTAAACGAAGGCTGAGTCGGTGACAATGTTATCGTTGAAATGATATTGGATTGAGGTGAATTATTCGAGTCCTGTGACACGCTCGGACAATCATCGGCCGGCGAAGAGTCCACCGAGACTACGGACGAAGTGGAAACATTCGTGTTACTAACACTGCCCAAATTTATACCGTGACTATTGTTGCCGCTAGGATCATCATTGCTATTACTTGATTGTGGCGGTGGCGAGTCCAATGATGTGGAATGCATCACGGGTGAATTCATTGATTCATTTTGACTATTGTTACGCGTACTTGGTGGACTGCTCATGATCGGTGTAATCTGTAGGCTTGACGGTGGCTGAAAATTACCCAATTGCGATGACGCTGATGACGACGGCGCATTTTGTGACGGCATCGTGTTCAGCATTGGCAAATGCATTATATTGTTTTGTGAGAAAACATTTTGCATCATATTCTGTATGGCATTATTCGCCTGTTGTTGCATACTATTCGAATGATGGTGAAGCGGGTGATTGGGTACATTAGGCATTTGTTGATGTGGCGGCATGTGCATATGATGGGGATGTTGAGTGTTCTGTGACGACGATGACGACGACATTCTCATATGATTTCCGGACATATTGGGACCACTGTTACCCAATCCCATTCCGACCGATGACGGGCCACCCATATGATTGGTCATATCGCCGCCTCCACCAGCATGTGGCCCTTTTATATGGGGCGGATGATTGTGTACGCCCGTGGCCGATATTACACGACCCTGATGTGTTATGCATCTCGCACGACACATGGATATCCGATATGATTTACAAAGCCAGTAGGTTTTCATGCCTTGTTGTGTCGCCACTGTGTTGTTTCGGTTGAATATACAATTTCCATGCAGCAGGGAGGTGGACGATAATAGAGTTATAGCGCTACCAGCTGTAATCCAAAGGATTTTTGAAAGAAAGAGAAAAATATTTCAAAAACACTATCCGGAATTATACTGATTGTTTTTTTTTTTTTGTACAATTTGTTTGGTGTCCTTTTTTTATTAACATTAACAAGTCTTAGGACAAAATAGAATTTATGATATTGTGCAAGAACCATGTGGAAGGTGTCGCTTCTACAGTACTAATAGAAATATAGCAAAAGGGAACAAAAGTCTAAGTTTATAGTAATTTGTGCATTTCGTAGACTAAATAGAGTTAGTTAAACTAAGAAGTGTTTTATTAATACATAATTGAAGCAATGTTAACAAGAAAAATAATTAGAAGAGATATTTACATAAATGAAACATTAAGAAGCGGTTAAAATATTATATCAATAAAGCGGAGTCTAGTAACCGTTTTCTTTTAGTTAATAAGATATTTTTCAGCAGACTGTGCAAAACGTAGACACTGAGGTGTTATTGTAAGCACAAAAGTTGATAATCATGAGAGAAACAGAAATATAAAAATTTGATTAAAAAATAGAATCTCATCCTTGTGTTGAGTAGGTTGGAGTCAATTTTTAACTAGCACCCAAAAGGGGCAAAGTTCCTCTTTTATAGCCGGGGCGACTGGTAGCGCAGTGTGTTGAGGCATCAGTCTCATGTTTGACTACGGGCGTTTCGGGTTCGAATCCCGTCCACGACGACGTTCGTGGCCATGGATGTGCAGGAGGTGCATCGGGCAACTGTATTCTCCGAAACCAGTTTATGCCGTCGAAACGTCTACTGGGCCACATGAAACAGTTGACGCGCTATGCCCCACAAGGAATTAGGGCAATTGAGAGAGAGTACATTCCAAATATTTACAAAACAAAAAAAGTTAACTGTGATATAGTTGTCACTAATAGAATACTTAAAGATCGTTTTTCGAATATTTGCATGTCTGCCTGTGAACGCATCACATGAAAACTGCAAGCCCGATTGAAGTAGTTTTCAGTTTTTATTCCAATCGGTTATTATTTTTTATTCCAATCGGTTCTACCGATTAAAAGATATTCGGATTTGAAGGTTTTCGAAATGAATATCCGGTTGAATTTTTAAATTCCCCTAGCGCACTTTGACTTCTGTCTCAAAATAATTTTAGAAGCCAGCGTTGCTGTAATTCTGCTTAAAAATTTAAGCTCTCCGAGACTATGTAACGGTACCCGACTGAAAGTCATAAATCTTCAGCGAAACTTGATAGAAGCTTGAGATTTTGATCAGATGCGGGGCAGAATAAAATTCTCAAAGCCTTGGCCGGTAGCACCTAGGGCAAAGCCAAAGAAACTCTACTGATAACATACAAACCAGTCGGAAGATCAGTGGCCGGCCAACTAGACGGCTCCTGTGGCCATGCTGTGGAGGACAACGATCCAGGTGGCCAAGGCCCGACGTCGGGCTGTCGCGCCACGATGATGATGATGAATTAATTTGAATGCAAATATGTTGGAGAAGATTTAGTAGAATTTCGAGACCTATCTCGACGGCGGTCGTTTCCACCTGACATCATGAGCTTAGTAGCTTGCTTCAATCTCTATAATAAAACGGCAGAGCGGACACAGTCAATTGGCCGCGGCTGCGAGGAAGACCGAGAGCTCGTTGAGAAGACCCAGTAGATGCTAATGCCAAACAACTGCTGGGCTTTTGAAATTGCAGGAAGCAGTCACTTGACCGAGATAATTGGAGGACAATTATCCAGAGATGATGAAAAGTGCTCTCCTCTTCTTCTTCGTCACCACAGCTTCTACAGAAGTCGCTATACGGAAGCCGAAGCCTCTCTGCTCTCTGATTTAACAATGACGACGCCCACAACCGCACTGATATGCTGCCTTTTTAACGAGAACGACTCAGCCTGAGCCACAACAGCTTTGTACTGTAACATGTAATGCCAGTTGATCGTCTCAAATTGGTCTTGCCAATGCTCCTACACAAAAGATATTTTAAAGAAACATGGTCTACCATTGCAGGGAGATCTGAATTATTTAAAATAAGGGAGTGTCCATTGATTAAAGCCAAACACTGACTTGCTTTGTGATTACGGACGGCTGTACGTATAGCCATCTGTTCGCAAAAAAGATCTAGGATTGAGCATTACATCCATGATTAACATAGGATCCGTTCTAAGAGCCGCACTGATTCCCACGCTAGCTAGTCTTTCCCACCAGGCTGCGGTTAGTCGCTACACTGAGTGCATTCCAGTCAACTGAGCTGTGTCGCAACTGGAAGGGTGGTACTGCTGACCTCACTAAGTTCCTAAATTGCACCACTGGGGACTGGTTGTTGTTGTAGCAATGGTCGGAGTTCGGTGTGTTGGTTGGTTACATGCCTACAGTTCGTCTTCATCCCCGGTGTTGAGGGATAGAAAGTTAGCTACCAATATTGGGTTCTCCCACAGCGATCTGGGAGTCAGGTGCGTGGGTGCAGCTTGGCAGTGAAAGATGTGGTATACGTCGTGAGGGGCTCCATTACATGCAGGACAGATGTTTGAGACGTTCTGGTCGATGCGGGATAGGTAGGAGTTGCGTCGTGAACACCAGCCTGACCGAAGTTGGGCGAGTGTCGTTCTCGTAGCTCTCGGGAAGTCTGTCGTCTTCCGGAGATATCATTGGTGGTACAGACGAGAGAACTGGATTCGGACCTAAACCTACGATTGACTGATGAACCTCCTCCTGATGTATCGCTGGCCGACCTGTGTGCGACACTATCAAAGGGTACCCTTTTGAACCTCTGGACATCCCTTTCTAGGTCCCTCAAGTCGCGCCTGACATGTCTGAGCGGCGGCGTCTTGTCCATGAGGTTAGAGTTTGGGTGATCACTTCGGTAGCAATCCACCAGGTATTGTTGGTTGTGGTCCCGTAAAGGCATCATCCTGGTTTCCTGATGTAGATGGTCCTGGGGTGACATCAGGAGACAGCCAGTAACAGTACGGAGAGCGGCATTTTGGCACGCCTCAATCTTTTTCCACTGTGTGTCACAGAGATTCTGCGACCACACAGGAGCCGCATAGTTGACCACTGATCTTCCGACTGTTTTATACGTGACCAGTAGAGTTTCCTTATCCTTGCCCCAGGTACGGATGCTACCGGCCAAGGCTTTGAGGATCTTATTCTTACTACGCATCCTGTCGCACACGGTTGAGGCATGGGGTGATGATGTGGCCATGCTGTCCAGCGTGACTCCTATGATTTTAGGATGGTTTATAAGTAGGAATTGTCTAGGGACTTGTCGCCACGGGCGGTGTAAGCACGAGTGAAACATGGCGTTCAATTTTCTAACCTCTGCTTCATGACTAACGTTTCTAAATATAATACAGTTAAATGAGAAATATACCGCACAGGTGAATAGGATGTATAACCGCCACATGGAGCCAATTATAACACTTTCAGCTGCAGGTACCACTTTTTACCGATACCCTTTCTACAGCAGCAGTAGAGTGCGATATATGTAAGCCTTATTTACGCACTCCTGAATATTTTGCTTCCAGCTTAATTTCCTGTCCAGACCAGAACCATACCCAGAAATTTTACCCTGACGGTGAACGCCAATTTTGAAAATTTGAAGACTAACTAAAGGCCGGTTGACACGTTCAAAGTACACTTTGGTAAAGTACGTTAATAAGCTACTTTGAGGTTACTTTGAACGTGTCAACCACCATTCAAAGTTTCTAGCGTCCCATCAAAGTAAAGTAGGATGGCGCTCAACTTTCCATCAAAAAATTCATTGTAAATCAATAAGTTCACAGAAAAAAGTTGTTGGAGGGGGAGCTAGCGAGATGCTGGTGGTTTTTATTCAATTTATGGTGGTCTGAATAATGTGTTTTGGTGTGAATTCCCTGGAAATGCTAAATCCATCGTTTTTTGCAAGTGGCAAAGGGGTAATTCACAATGGTGGATATTCTTTGCAAGTCATACTTTGGCAAAGTGTACTTAGAGCATGTCAACCGGCCTTAACCCAAGACCCCATTCACTGTTCTTTTCGGTGTCGTTTCCTGGCGACTCTTATATTCTGGTTAGACAGGAACACGGCTAATGTTAGTTTCAAATAATTTATCAGTTCAACATTTATAAATTACCAGGCAAAGATTTCCAATTTAAAGTTTAACAATCAATATCTTTCGTAAAGTTGTCATTCTGCTTTCGAGCCGTCAACATTATCATCACTGGAACGACCCCTTACACAAGATACTCTTTGAATTTGTAGTGATATACTCGTAACACAAAAAAAAATAGCTCAACGAAATGATCTCAGCATGGTAGCCAGAACAAAAGTAACAATAAATCCAGATATTTGTTAGTCAGTTGACCGTTAGTATGCTAACGTTACAAAACATATACAATAAGGTTACCAATGTGACTGCATTAAGAAAAAACATCAACGACAGAATCAAAAAAATTGAAGAAAATTAATAAACCGATATTTTAAAAAAAAAGAAACATTTCAAAATCAACAAGCGGACACGAAGTGATAAACTTTTATTAGATGTCGATTTCCTAATTTCAGAAATCGTTCAACACAAATATGACACGACACAAATTGTCATTGTGGAACGAATATTGTATTTTCAACACAATATTCGAGATCTATCACAGAAAAGCAGTAGGTTAACCTTTTGACTTTTTATATGAAGATCGTACACACATATATTTGCTTACGAGTACATCCTATATTATTATAAACACGAGCGTGGTAGAATGTATGATCGAGACGTGTTGATCGATCACACAAATGGCCTTAAAAGTACATAAAAAAACAACAACAATAAAATAAGAGAACTAAATCAAAAAGAAACAACAAATTGTATTGCTGACATCAGAAAATGGAGATTTTGTGTGAGCACATTGTTATTGTAGAAATTATTCGCAGTTAATATTTATATATTTTATTTACGAGTATATATAAATGTCGATAGTGAAATTACAAAAACCATATTTACGTATGTGTAGTGTGCAACAAAGATAATAACGCATAAATTATGAAAGAAAATATACGGCAAATCGTACAGTAGACAGACACCTAAATTGTTATTTTCTTTCTAGTAGAATTCTAATAGAAGAGTCGATAATAATAATATATTGAAGTTTGAAAAAGTTGTTATTGCTTAGAACAAATGTGAAAAAAAAAGAATAAAATAATATTGATAAAAATAGATCACTCAATACTACTGTTAAGATGTTTAAGAATATAATATTATGTTAGTTTGAAGATACTATGCATGACTCGAATGCGTGATTCAAGAACGGCGATCGGAGAACAAGAAAGCAAATCAAGCAATGGGAGATCTTTGAAATTTTTTCCGTTAGTTTTTTTTTTCATTTATTTGTTTATCATGTGTAGTCATACAATCGTAATTTAAGGAATTATGATGTAGCCTATAACACTGTCATTATCGATTGGCACCGAGATTGCTTTCATTCGAACAACAGTCCCAAAAAATTGCTCTGGAAAAGATTTACTCAAATCTCATTTTTAAATTAGGGGCCATATCATGTCTCGAAAATCGTCAAACTACAACGACTACAATGGGCAGGGCATGTACAAAGAATGGACGATGATCGCATGCTTAAGAGAGTAATGACTGCAGAACGAGTCGACAGAGCGAGACTGCGAGGACGACCGAGATCTCGTTGGGAGGGCTCAGTAGGTGTGGACGCCGCGTAGCTACTGGGCTTCCAAAATTGGAGGACGCGGTCACGTGATCGAGATAATTGGAGGACAATGATCCAGGCGGCCAAGGCCCGACGTCGGGCTGTCGCGCCACGATTATGATGATGATCATGTAATTTGATTCGAATCGAATTGCTATCGAAAGAATAAAAATGGTTCTTCTTGTTCGAAAATCAATTAACCCATTTCAATAATTATCGAGTATTCGATGCGAATTTTTACATAAGAAGCGAATACTTGAAATTGGGATATTCGTGTTTCAGTTGATGCCAATTTCATACTTTTGATAGCAATTCGATTCTAATCGATTTACATGATACGGCCCCAGAATTGCTGTGACTTTTCCTCATTCCTCATTCATTTGATCTGACAGAACATACAGTGGCGAACAAAAGTCTACGGCAGCACCTTATATTGAGGTTCTGGTTGATTGGAAGCTTTAATCAAAAATCCATTGACGCACATTTTTTCAGTAACGTACATTGTATTTCGACTCATCGGTAAAAAGGACTCGATTCCAAAAATAATTGTCCTTGTTAATATGGGCCTTGACGAACTCTAGGCGCAGAAGTTGGTTTTTTGCGGATATTAATGGTTTTTTTACGTGGAGTTCTGCCTTGAAACCCATTAGAATTTAATGCTCTTGAGATGATCCTTACCACAGCCACTTGTTTTCAAGGCAGAACTCCACGTAAAAAACCATTAATATCCGCAAAAAACCAACTTCTGCGCCTAGAGTTCGTCAAGGTCCATATTAACAAGGACAATTGTTTCGCCAAATCCGGAGCACTTATTTTTGGATTTTTGTTCACTTCTTTTAAAATTGAACTAATGTCTCTGCGCGAAAGCTTTTTCGGTCGGCCAGTTCGCGGCTTATTTTCAATGGAACCACTGTTTTCCAAATTTTTGATAATGGTATGAACAGAACTTCGTTTTAGTTTCAGTAAGTTCGCAATTTCCGAGCACGATTTATTGACTTTTTTATACTGGACGACCAAATTTCGGACATCACTAGAAATTTCTTTTCGCGATGACATTTTGCGGTCCTTACAGTTCGAAAGTAGCGATAAACCTATAATAGAGTTGCAACTGCACATGAACTGAATGGCAGTAAGAGCAAATAAGCAAATTTCGAAGAAATATATTTTAGTTAGGTTTAGTTGGAATTTTTTTGTGTATAAGTCAGCCAGCACTGACTGCCGTAGACTTTTGTCCATTCAATTTTTTATGTTTTTATGAATTTATCTTTAAGTTTGTTATGAAAAGTTTTTGTTTTTGTTTTTTTTTTACAAATATATTTACGTTACTGAAAAAATGTGCATCAATGGATTGGATAACCAGAACCTCAATATAAGGTGCTGCCGTAGACTTTTGTCCGCCACTGTAGCTGGTGCGATATGGCTACAATAAAAATAAACAAATGAATTTATTTATTGTGGAACGAACTGACAACTGACACCTGATATGCCCTGCCGCTGTCAGATCGAGCACCAACATACATAGGCAACTTAAAATTTTCATAGAATGTTCGTTTGGCATTGGGACAGATTTCGAGCAATTTCACTCGAAATGAGAGCAGCTTGTGTGCCAATCGAAAACGATATAAGAAAAAGAATTAAATCATAAAATTCAAAATTTGACAGCCAACCGAAAATTCACTGTCAGATTAGAAAAGCTGACCAAGAGAAAATGGGTAGTAAATTTAAAAAAAAAATAACATCCGCACTTTGTGTTGTTCTCTAAATATAAAGCGGCTCATACACAGGCCAACGGTTGAGCAATAATCGTTCAGCTATTTGACAATTGGCCAATAATTGTCCTGTGTATGGCTAAATTGTTACGATTTTAGCAACCGTCCAGAAATTTAACGTCGCCGGATTAAATTTTCAACAATTGAACAGCGATTTTGACGTTTGTGGCACAGTTGAGCAATTATTGCTCCACTCTTCATTTCGAATGTAGAACCCAGTGAGTGAGTCGCTCTCCATCGTAGTTAGCTGCACGACAATCAGAATGTGAATGCCGCGTGGACGTGGCTGTGGCTCATATTAAATCGAAGTTGGCTTGTGTATGATGCAGTTGGGCAACAAATGTGACACCGACAGTTATTCAACCGTTGGTCGGTGTATGAGACGCTTCATGCCATGTGCAGACCTAAGCGAATACGATAACAACAAACCAGGCATTCACGAGAGTGCGGCGAAAATTTCATGCTATGTATTATACTCGTTTCCGTGCTCAGGTTTGTGACATGACATTAGATAAAGCAATTTAAAGGGCACCTGTGACCTGTTAACATCAAACTGACCAACTAAATATTTCAAAGATCTCCTTCATAACTACAAAGTCTGCAACTGCCACTAGGACTACTACAAGTACATACATTCGAACAATCAAAAACGTACCTGGTGGTATTTCCATATGATTTCCAGCACCTTTTTGATAATCATTGCTCATATGCAACTCGTTCGGATATTCCACCGAGGGCTTTTGATACATGCTAAAATCAAAATTGAATTGTGGCGTTATACAATTTCGATTTGTTCCCGGACTCGATGGCATTTCACCGCTGCTGCCGCTCAATTCACGTTTCACACTATTCAGTTCGAATTTCGGCTCAATCATTGAGATTTGTGGAATGGGTGGCATGAAAACTTCATCGGAACTCACGTGATCCATTGAATCGCTACTGTTCATTGTATCATTGTCACCGTGTTCTGATGTACGTTTGTACAGGTTCGGTCGTTTAGCATATAAAGAGAGCGGATCCGAATTATTGTATTCATTTTGTCGTTTCGATGTGCCCCCACTGCCGGTTGCGGACCCGGAGCCGGCATTGCCCGATCCTGTCGTGCCAATAGATTGATTATCGCACAGCGATTTATTCATTGAATAGATGGATGAATTGATTTTTGTTTCGATTATATTGCCGCCACTTTGTTGACTTTCACTATTCCCACTGCCCGCATTTGTACTGTGATGATGATGACCACTTGTGCTATTGTTGCCACCATTATTGCTGCCACCGCTTTTACTTGAGCTGCTGTTATTTGGTAGGTGACTAGGAGATTTTTGTGATGATGATGTCGCTAGTCCTTTAATTTGTAGAGTTTGTGCGATTTTCATGAATGTTGAGAGTTCGGTGTGTTTGACGTTGACCACGCCCTGATACATAAATTGTAGCAATTCAGACATGACACTGTAACCGACGTCTTTGAGAACGACTGAAATTAAAAGGGGAAAATATTTTAAAAATTATATATGACCAATTTTTCATTGAATATTACAGAAAATAAAATGATGTCAACGCAAAACATAACATAATAAAAAAGGAACGAGATCGTACGAAACGTACATCAAAACGATTCGATTATGAATTAAGTCAACCTGTATTCTGTTTTCATTAAGTTTATCGGCAGGCGATAGAAAACTACGCGCTCGGTGGCCGCGTAATTCGGTCACCGCTCTACGACCTAAAGAATGGAGGTTCGATCCTCAGCGCGAACAAAAGAAAACTGCTTCGCGATACTTATAGAACGCCCACTGCACTTCGAGCTTGTCAGTATAAAGACGGCGCGGATAGGAGATGCATGCTATCAACTGCATGTCCGAAAGGTAGGTAGTTTTAGGGACAAAAGACCTTTTCCATAGTCCTCCTCGTGGGCGCCCCCTAACGGCAGTGTTTCAAACCGCTGACGACCAAGTCTTTGCGATAAGACAGTTTGGAAAAAGGCAGATAGCTGTAGCCTCACTTAAGCGTCTCAGGTTTAGTAGAATGGAATGATTTGTGTAGTTCGACCTGCAACACAGTTGTGTGAACTCCAGCACGTTTATTAAACTATCTGAAGCAGCTATCTCCGAGGCCATCCCCTGAATGGGGTTAAGCGATGTGCTGACAACTCGTCCTTGTAAAAACCACTCCAAGTCAAGAAACCTGGAACAAAAGTCTCGGATTGGACGGATCAATAGCGATGACCACGCAAACGACTAACGGATTATTCTTCCGGATCCTGGAATGTACGCTCCCTAAACAAACCGGGGGCCGAAAAGGCCCTCCTTCAACAGGTCGAAAAGTATAAACTGAGCATAACTGCAGTCCAGGAAACAAACTGGCTTGGCAGCGAAATCAATGATAAGAAATCGCCCACAATTTTTACAAACCATCAGGTCTCAAGGAGTTTGGAGTAGCATTTATAGTGAACAATCACCTCAGGCCGCACATTACTGACTTCAAACCCATAAATGAACGGCTGTGTGCGATTCGATTCTTCAATCTCTAGCTGATCAATATGCATGCCCCCACAGGTCGAAAAGTATAAACTGAGCATAACTGCAGTCCAGGAAACAAACTGGCTTGGCAGCGAAATCAATGATAAGAAATCGCCCACAATTTTTACAAACCATCAGGTCTCAAGGAGTTTGGAGTAGCATTTATAGTGAACAATCACCTCAGGCCGCACATTACTGACTTCAAACCCATAAATGAACGGCTGTGTGCGATTCGATTCTTCAATCTCTAGCTGATCAATATGCATGCCCCCACTGAAGTTAAAACAGACGCAGTAAAAGACGAGTTCTACGACCCCCTTGAAACTCTCTTCGACTCACTTCCAAGAAACGACGTCAAACTGCGGCTGGGAGACTTTAAAGCGAAAGTCGGAAATGAAAGTTGGCACCAGGGGACCACTGGAGGCCACAGTCTCCATAAAGAATGACAACGACTTATCGACTTCGTTTGCAGTAGGAATCTAGTCGTAAGCTCTACGTGTTTCCCGCATCGACGCATTCACAAGCAGCCCTGGAAATCTCCAGACGCACATACCGTCAACCAAATTGATCAAGTCCTCATTTGCAGGAGATGGGCGTCTAGTGTGATGGACAGTGTTGCCAAAATCTTATCATCAAAACGGCTAAATTTAGCCGGTAAAGCCGGAAATATTTTTCTAAAAACGGCTAAAAATCCGGCCGGAAAAATTTCCTATTTGGAAACGGCTAAAAAAACGGCTGGAGAAGTAGCCCCACCGAAAACACCTAACTCCATGTTTTAAAAGTAAAGTTTAAAACCAATAATATTTAAATATAATATATTTCAAAAGAAACAAGCTAGCCTTAAGGTATGATACCCTTCACGCGAAGTTGTGTTTTGTGGTACATTTGCCTTTTTGAAATTAGTAGTAAAACTTGTTCCGATTTCACTGTTCCTATAAGAGGTATATGAAATAGTGGGCCGATTTCAACCAAATGTAAAAACGTGGCTAAGCAGTCAATACGATTGAATAATATGCAATTTCGTAAAGATATCTTCAGAAATAAAAAAAGTTTTTCTGACAAAAACTTGCTTTTGGGACGGTCGTTCCTATGACAGCTAAATGATAGAGTTGTCCGATTTTAACCAAATTCGGAAATATGATTTTATTAAAGATACTATTGATTATTGATAAAGGATTATTCTTTCGGATCCTGGAATGTACGCTCCCTGAACAAACCGGGGGCCGAGAAGGCCCTCCTTCAACAGGTCGAAAAGTACAAACTGAACATTACTGCAGTCCAGGAAACAAATTGGCTTGGCAGCGAGATTAATGACAAGAAATCGCACACAATTTTTACAAGTGGCAAATCATCGGGCCGCAAGGAGTTTGGAGTAGCATTTATAGTGAACAATCACCTCAAACCGCATATTACTGACTTCAAACCCATAAATGAACGGCTGTGTGCGATTCGCATCAAGACTCGATTCTTCAATCTCTGGCTCATCAATGTGCATGCCCCCACTGAAGTTAAACAAGACGCAGTAAAAGACGAGTTCTACGCCCGCCTTGAAACTCTCTCCGACTCACTTCCAACAAACGACGTCAAATTGCTGCTGGGAGACTTTAACGCGAAAGTCGGGAATGAAAGTTGGCATCGGGGGACCTCTGGAGGCCACAGCCTCCATGAAGAATGTAACGATAACGGCCAGCGACTTATCGACTTCGCCTGCAGCAGGAATCTAGTCATAAGCTCTACGTGTTTCCCGCATCGACGCATTCACAAGCAGACCTGGAAGTCTCCAGACGCACATACCGTCAACCAAATTGACCACGTCCTCATTTGCAGGAGATGGGCGTCTAGTGTCATGGATGTCCGCTCCTATCGAGGAGCAAACTGCGACTCAGATCATCACTTGGTGAAGACGACCTACAGATGTAGAATTTCCTCAGTGCACCAGTCAAGAATCAGCCCTCCCAAAATCTTTGCGGTTGATAAGCTCTTGAGTGATGCTACAGCGGTGGCGTATACTACCGCCCTTGAGGAAAAACTATCACCTATGCTACACAACATCAGCAACACAGGCGTCCATGGGTTCTGGGAAGAACTCAAGGGTACCATCAAGGATGTCGCAGAGAAGGTCGTGGGATATAAAGCCCGGCGAGCGCGAAATGACTGGTTCGACGAAGAATGCAAAAATTCACTTGACGCGAAAAACGAGGCCTACAGACAATGGATTCAACGAGGAACCAGAGCCAGAAGAGAAAAATATGACGAGCTACGGCGAATATCGAATAGAATAATTAGACGTAAGAAACGTAAATACTTTGACGAGCAGTTGCTGAACATAAATGAAAACTTAGCTAATAGGAACACCAGACAAGCGTACAAACTAGTAAATACAATTAAGAACGGCTACCAACCCAGGACTAGCCTTTGTAAGGACAAGGATGAAAACATCATCAGCGACACCGATGGTATTAACAAACGATGGGCCTCTTATTTTGAAGAGCTTCTAAACCGACCATCTAACATCCCCACACAGGAAGCTCTCGACGATATTGTTGATCTAGCCCACCCATTCAACCCCCGACAGTAGAGGAAGTTGATCTCGCGTTGCGGTCACTAAAACGAAATAAAGCGCCGGGCGCTGACGAGATTCCAGCTGAACTGCTAAGATTCGGTGGAACGAGTCTAGTTGATGCCATACATCAATTACTCCTGCGAGTATGGGAGAACGAGGAGATCCCAGACGATTGGCGCAGAAGCATCATCTGTCCAATCCATAAAAAGGGAGATAAATTGCGGTGTGAGAATTACAGGGGCATCTCACTAGTTTGTACGTCCTATAAAATTTTGACGAAAATTCTGGAAAATAGAATAAAATCGTACGCAGAACGAGTCATTGGCGAATATCAAAGCGGTTTCAGACCTGGTCGCTCCACAACCGATCAGCTTTTCTCAGTCAAACTGATACTCCAGAGGTGCTGGGAATACAACGTAAACGTATACCAAATCTTTGTCGACTTCAAGCAGGCATACGACAGTATCGATCGTGGAGTACTGTACAACATCATGCTGCAATTTGGTATACCAGCAAAATTAGTGCGACTGACAAAGATGACGATGACCAACTCCGTCTCACAAGTCAGGATCCAGAATAGACTTACTGATCTATTTGAAACACGCACTGGTTTGAAACAGGGCGATGGACTGGCACCGACGCTCTTCAACCTAGCACTGGAATACGTTATTCGGGCCATGAATATGGACAACAGCAAGACGCTACTCATCAAGTCGACACAATTAGCAGCGTACGCCGACGACATCAACATCATGTCCCGAAGATTGGCTGACGCAGAAGAACTTCTACATACGTTCGATACCGCTGCAAAGGAAGTTGGATTACGTATTAACGAGGGTAAAACTAAAATAATGATGCAATCGGTGACAAGGACACCTGCACAACCGAGCATCAACGTGGGGGACCTCAACATCGAGTTCGTGAACAACTTCATCTACCTGGGTTGCAACCTGTCAAGGGACGCCAACGAAACTGACGAAATCAAGCGACGGATACAGTTAGCTAATAAGACTTTTTTCTCGGTTCTCCCCATAATGAAATCAAAACATGTGCACAGAAACACGAAGCTCCGCGTGTACAAAACCATTATACGACCAGTGCTATGTTATGGCTGCGAAGCATGGACCCTAACTCAAGCCTCCGAAAACATGCTAGACACTTTCGAACGTAAGGTTCTACGGCGAATTTTCGGGGCTGTTTGCGATCGAGATGGATGGCGCATCCGGTACAACCATGAGTTGTATGAAATGTACGATGAGCTGCAAGTCTCGAAAATCGTCAAACTACAACGACTTCAATGGGCAGGGCATGTACAAAGAATGGACGATGATCGCATGCCTAAGAGAGTAATGAATGCAGAACGAGTCGACGGAGCGAGACTACGAGGACGACCGAGATCTCGTTGGGAGAGCTCAGTAGGTGTGGACGCCGCGCAGCTGCTGGGCTCCCAAAATTGGAGGACGCGGTCACGTGACCGAGATAATTGGAGGACAATGATCCAGGCGGCCAAGGCCCGACGTCGGGCTGTCGCGCCACGATGATGATGATTGATTATTGTGAATTTCGAATACCCTGTCTTTAGAAATAAAAAAGTTGTTCTCACAAAGACGAATTTTTGGACCAGTCGTTCCTATAGCAGCTATATGACGTAGTAATCCGATTTCAACCAAATTCGTGAATGTGATTTAACTATAGATACTATTGATTCTTGTGAAATTTAAAAAAAGATATCTTTAGAAATAAAAAAGTTTTTCTCACAAAGACGAATTTTTGGACCGGTCGTTCCTATGGCAGCTATATGACGTAGTGGTCCAATTCCGCTGGTTCCGACATATATACTGCGTGCAAAAGAAAGAAGGCTCTGTACAAAATTTTAGTTCGATAGCTTTAAAACTGAGGGACAAGTTTGCATAGAAACGGACGGACAGACAGACGGACAAATCTTAATTGACTCGTCTCATCATACTGACCAAGACTATATATAGTTTATATGGTCGGAGATGCTTCCTTCTGTGCGTTGCAAACTTCATGACAAAGTTAATACACCCTATCACATCCGTGAAGGGTTAAAAACGTGAATTGTCCGAACATGCATAGTGAATAACCTTGGGCAGGAAAATCGGCCGTGAAAAATTAAATCCGGCTAAAAATCCGGCTGGCCGGTTTTTGATTTTTGTGCCGGCTAAAAAAAGTGATTTCCGGCTAAATTTAGCCGGAAAACGGCTAAATTGGCAACGCTGGTGATGGATATCCGCTCCTATCGAGGAGCAAACTGCGACTCAGATCATCACCTGGTAAAGACAACCTACAGATGTAGAATTTCCTCAGTGCATCAATCGAGAATCAGCCCTCCCAAAATCTTTGTGGTTGATAAGCTTCTGAGCGATGCTACGGCGGTAGTGTATACTACTGCCCTTGAGGAAAGACTATCGACTATGCTACACAACATCAGCAACACATAAAATTTTAGATCAAGGCCTCGGGATGAGTTCAGCATCATCTCAGTTAGTAGATCGTGACGGTGTGTGATCAACAACGCGCTCAACTGAGTTATTTACCCGAAATGGGTACTTATTTAAGAGCTGAATAGGCTCAAAGTCCGACACGTAAACCCCCTTTTTTTACCGAAGACTACTGCATTCAGTAGGAATCGAACCGGGCCTGTATTAGTCGGTCCAAACAGTTAGGCACACCTTTCCAATTTGAGCTAACACTTAGTGGGGAATAGCGCACCAATACTCCTAAGAAGCTGAGTTGACGTTTCGCTAGCATAAATTGATTTCGGACGAGGCATGTTGCTAACATTCACCTCATGACAATTAAGTCGCATACACAAGTCGGGACACGATATGCCTTAAGGGCTAAACAGATAGGATCGTTCCGTCTCCGCATCATTGATCCGTCTGTCAAATTTGTATGAAATTTCAATATGAATCGATGATGCGAAGACGGAAAGGACCTACCTGTGTAGCTCTTCATTCTTACGCCCCACACGAAGAAAATCCAAACAATCATGGCGGGACTCGAACACGCGAAGCCGGTGAGACATGAGACTGGCACCCCAAAGCACTGAACTACTATACAGGGTGTCCCGCAACTACCGCATAAGCGGCGTGCCAACGATTCACCATGTAATTTTGAGCAAAAAATATTTACGAGGGTCAGTCAGAAAGTAAGTTTAAGGGTGGCAGCGCTCCGCGTGGTGAAAAGATAAACTAACGAAATTTTAGGAGGTTGTTCTCTCATCTATCCTAACCAATTTGCCGCATCGCTGAGCCCGATAAGTCTATTTTTGTGTTTTTTTACAACGATTTAAAATGGAGCCGCCGATAGAAGTAGCGTCCAAATGTGAACCGCGTAGTGTGACACGTTTTTTGACCGCAAAAAAATTATCCGCTAGTGAAATTTATCGAGAATTATCGTCTGTATACGGGGAGCAGTGTATGAGCCTTCAAATGGTTTCGCGTTGGCGAACAGCGTACCTAAACGGAAGAAAAGAACGTTTAACCCAAGAAAAATTGGCCTCATTTAAATGGGACGTTTTTGAGCATCCTCCTTATTCCCCTGACTTGGCCCCAAGTGATTTCCACCTTTTCCCGGCGATGAAAACAGCGTTTAGCGACATACGATTCGACACAACAGATGACATCACCGAAGGAGTCACAGCGTACTTTAAAAATTTGGACGCAAAACATTTCGACGTCGGAATTACGAAATTAGTTTGTAGATACAAAAAAATGAATTGAGGGAGATGGTGACTTTGTAGAAAAATAAAATATGTCTGAATTTTCCGAAAATGACCTTGTTTTTTTTTGTTTTGACCACTCCTTCCCCCCTAATCGGACCCTTAAACTTACTTTCTGACTGACCCTCGTATAAACATTTTCTCGAATTTTAAACCCTTCAGTTGCTACGGGCATTTCCATTTTTAGGGTTTTGTATAAAAACAAAACCCTTATGAAATCGGTCATGCGTCCGTCTGTCCGTCTGTCCATGAAATATCTCACGAACCGCTGAAGCTACATGCATGAAATTTGGTGGAAATATGTAAAAATACTATAATTCTCTGGAGAAAGCGATGCGTCGTAATAGATCAACTTTAAGGGGGGGTCGCCATAGAGGGGAAATGAAGGTCGAAATTTTTTTTTCGTTTGGTATAGGCTAGTGGGGTATCGTAAGAAAGGTACCGTTGAGTACATTCCATTTGTGGAATTTTTTTCAAATTTGAAGAAAGGAGAAAAGAGGGAGAGGGGAAAATATGTGGTCCGAGTTTGTCCCCCCCCCCCCTTGCATTTCGAGACCGTTATAGCTAGACATATGAAAAATTACAAAAAAGCGGCATTTCACTAGCATAGAAAACTAAAAATAATAGAATTTTTGAATCTCATCCAAAAAGGTTAATAATAGTACATTTCTATAGTTGCAGTTAGCACACCCCTGCACCCCTCAAGCACACCCTAGGTCAAAAATATTAATGGTTAATGATAACCAACATCATAGGCAATAATATCTCTAAGTTTCATTACAATAACATGATATTTAATAATAGTACATTGACTTAAAGTTATGCATTTTGACACTATCAATACAAAAAATACACCTAACGGCCTCACGCATAGATATGCGTGTACTACTTGCATGTTGTTTTTCGTAGTGCGAATTGCAGTTATTTAATGAACCAACTTTGGAAGGGTGAAGATTGGTGATTGGTGATCCTTACAATAACTATTCACACAGTTATTTTAATTTTTTAGGGTTTTGTGTCTTAAATCTTACAAAATCGGTCAAATAGCTGTCTGTCCGTCTGTTCATAGAATATCTTACGAACGGCTGAAGCTGCACACATAATTCGGCGAGAATGTGTAGAAATGCTATAATTTGCTGGAGATAGCGTTGTGTTGTAATTGGCCAACTTTAAGAGGGGGGGGGGGGGGGGGAGGGGGGTCCACATAGAGGCGAAATTAAGGTAAATTTTTTTATCCACTGGTATAGCCAAGTGGGGTGTCGTGAGAAAGGTAATGTTGAGTACATTCCATTTTTGGCATTTTCTTGAGATTTGTAGAAAGGGGAACAGTGGAGGAGGAAAAAATATTAGACCGTAATTTGTCCCAGCCGCCCTGAATTTCGAAGCCGTTACACAAGTTTGCAATTTGCAATGTCGTCTTAATATGAATGGTTAAGCATTTCGAAGAGTGGGACAGTTTATCTCGTATACATACATATCTATCTACAGCTTCTCGTATTAAAACTATTACTTTGAGAGGTGACAGATGCAGTCTTTTTGTGAATTGGTATGTAAGATACTATATCATGGGTAAAACATTTAATTATGGTGTTTTATTCAGCTGAGGAGTACCAAGAAGAGCAGGGAGCCTATATTTAGATACCAAAATAAGCGCGTGCTACAAAACCCTCGAATTGCGGGCGTAGCCCTCTATATTCCGGTTTCATTCATTTGTTAATCTCGCATTACTAAAAACATAATATCTGAAAAACTACCCTAGCTAGAACACTACCCTAGCTAGAATATCCTTTTTCACAAATGAAAAGTTAATCATAGCTAATACGAGTACTTTGCTCTAATATTAAAAAAAAATAAATTCCGTGAAAATCAGACAAATTGTTAATTGTTATAGCTTAATTCGTTTTTAGCTCAATTTTTTAAAGCTTTTATCACTTTTTCTTGAATTTTCGTATACATAATGTACAAGTTCTATTTCAAAAATTCAATCTCTATTTTCAAAATGAAAATGCCTATAGCAGCTAAAGGGTTAAGAATTCGTAAAAATGATTTTTTTGATATATTTTTGCTTGGAATTAGATGGGGAATCTTTTGGCACATCGCTTATGCAGTAGTTGCGGGACACCCTTTATAGCGACAACTTGCAGCGCTATTAGTCTGTGTCCATTTAACGGACAACTCTTAAATGAAAAAAAAAACTGAAGAAGCTCCAATTCAAAATTGTATTCCATATCTCTATACATATTAAGCTTCAATCGGCCGCTGACAATTTTCGAGTCATTGACCGACATCATCTTTATCTTTATCCTAAAAGATGAACCAAGAATATTCATGTACAAAGGTCAACATGTCGTCCTTCCTTATCTCTCTGCGATTAGGAGCCCATATCTATAAGGTACATACATACATACATGAATGCGAGTACATATCTGCTTTGGCTTTATTGATCCACGGCCATTTATTGTAGTACTGGTCATCTTCGTTCAACAAATCTCAAACATATTATCATCAATTCGAGATCAACACTAAGTAGCTCGTACAGTCTTATCACGTCTTATGAGGCTGATATATTATTCTTTTTTTTTAATCAAAAGCGACCTTATCACCTCCTCAATCTGGTGTTAATAAATGTATGTTTGTGTGCATATTGTCTATTTATCTCATTTATCTCCTTGACGAAATACTAAACAATGCCACGACGCATTACATTATATTACAACAGGCTCCCTTAATATTCTCTATTTGCACTTTCTATCGTTCAATTATTTTTCCATATAATCATCATCAGCCTAAGCTCGAAACACATGACAAACTTTTTGGTCGCGAGCAAGTATCGAACCACGTCAAAGAAAGTTCGACATACACGACAAGCATTTTGATCGCGAGCATGCATCGAACGTCAAAATCAATAGAATAATGGAAATGAGATTTTTTTTTTCTATTGAGTTTGACGTGGTTCGATGCATGCTTGCGATCAAAATGCTTGTCGTGTATGTCGAGCAAGTTCGACACACATGGGAACCCAAATGATTTGCGACCACCATGGAATCACGTCAAAAACAATAGAACAGTGGAAAAGAGGAGATTTCTTTTCCGCACATCCTATTGATTTCACGTGGTTCGATGGTTGCCGCGAACCATTTAATTCGCCATGTGTGTCGAGCTTAAAACATCAGCCGCAGTTATCATGCTAACAACAGCAACAGATACAGATTTACGCTTTACTTACTGCCTCAAAATTTTTAGGTTAAATTTCTTGATAAACTTTATACACACGACTCGTCTCCGAGAAGACATAAAAATCAACATATATATGTACATATTTGAGTATATAAATAAATAAGAGTACTCTATAAAGAAGAAGAAACAAAAAAGAATAATAAGAAGACTTTGAATTGTAAATGTTTTTCTACTATCTATCTACTTGATATATGGTTCACGATGATCAACATCTTAGTATGGGATGAGCTGGGAAAAGTTTAATTCCATTAATTTCCCCCCGCACGGATTGGGCCTTTTGCTGTTGTTGTGATAGAAGACGAAAAGCGATAAATGTAAGAAAGCTATCTGTTTATGTCAGTTTGAATGGGAGAAGATTTCTTCCGGGAGGCGGCCGACGCGGCGCCGCAATGAGGGGGTGGCTAGGCTACAGACTTTATAGCCACTGTTCTATATACACAGATCGTCATTGATCGGAACATCTTAACTGTGTTCTAAAATATGCGTGATCTTCGAACCAATAGCACTTATTTGTATAAAATTTTAATTGGAAGATAACAATTTTGTTCTTTTTCAAGGAAATATTCATATGTAAAGACTTTGTTTCCGAAGAGATATTTTCCGTACAGTCGTACAATGTTTTTGCTTAAAAATGAAACTTTATCAATTATAATAGATTTCCCTTTGAACATTTTAGTGACTGGTTTTTTAGAATCAATATACGAATATTAATACGTCGGGAAAATGAACCCCTGATTCCTAGATGCAAGCGTCGTAGAGTGGCAACCGAAACCTCACGACTATCGAGCGCATAGAGGTTAACAGATCTTAAATACTTGCCTTCGGTAGATGACAACAAGAGTATTGTTTGTTTCTTAAAATTCCGCGGGTATCACAACGGACCCAGCTGTGGTCTAAGTGAGCTGTGGTATTTCATAGCAGCCCCTCAAACCTAACCTAACCTATTGTTTGTTTCTACGGTTCCGCGCAAGCTTTCCGAGCAACCGAGCAGATTATCGTCGGACAAGTAAATTGAATAAAAAAAAATAGAAATTGAATGTCCATCATCCTATGATATGAAACCCCATTCCCATATGCCTTCACCCGATGAGGAATGAATGACTTCCTCTCTATGAAAACAACCTTTCAAGTAGGCCTTTTACAGAAGACTAATACTGATCCCGTGACTCTCTCTCTCTCTCACATCTGTAAGCATAACATCTCCGTTACTCACGATACCGGTATCAGTCTCTTCTAGGATCCTGGGCAATGAATGACCTGCTAATTGTGCTATTTTGAATATAGGTGGGAAATAGAGAGGGCAACAAGTAATATGAAGACTATGAAATACGTCGACCTGTGCAACAAAGTATCCTCTATAAAATCCCAAACATTTTCAAAAGTATTAATAAGATGAATAAAACAAGCTAACCTTCGTGTTCGCGTGAAGGGTATCGCACCTTCAGTAGTCTGCGTTGCTATAAATATTAAATGCAGAATGGATCAACCATTCTGCATTTACCACTTTGAAATTAGCGGTAAAGCTTGTTCCGATTCCACTGTTCCAATGAGAGGTACAGTCATTTCCACAAGAGCGTATACTTTGTAACTTTTTAATGCACCATTTCTCAAAGAGTGGTGGGGGACTTTTAGTTACCTGCATTTTTCCTCTTTTTCGCATTGTATAAATTTGGTCATTTTAAGTTCAAGTAGGAGAGTGATAAGACGTCAAGTGAAATGAGTGCGATTTACAAAAAACGATTCGAAGCTGTGTTTTTAGTAAGTCATCCGAAAGGACCAAAAATGACACCTGCATCGGCCGGAAAGTACCTGAAAGTTTCGACACAGTTTGTGAATAAGTGGATAAAGCGTTTTAAAGAAACTGGAAATGTAGACGATCTACCTGGTAGGGGTAAAACCCGAAGCACTTCAAAAACCCAGGATAAGGCCATCATTGATATTTTTAAGAAAAATCCGTCCGTTACTACCTTAGTGCAAGCAAAGGAAATGTTATCGAAGAAGAATATTTACGTGTCCTTGAATACGATTCGGCGAAGATTACAAGAGGAAAACATCAAAACCAGGTATGCCTTGATGAAACCATTACTTACCGAAAACCAGAAGCGAAGACGTGTAGAGTGGGCTAAGGAAAACATCGATCGTGATTGGGACAACGTGATCTTTACGGATGAATCAAGTTTTGCTGTAAATACGTTCAGGAGACGAGTGTGGGCACAAAAAGGAGAAGCTGTCGTGAACCGAACCGTTAAACACCCTGTGAAGGTCCATGTTTATGGATGCTTTTCTGCACGCGGTTTCGGAAAATTAATAACGTTTACCGGAATTCTTACTGCTGAAAGGATGATCATTTTGTACAAGAAAGGATTATTGAAGTCTGCTAGGACAACGACAACGACAACACCGATTGGTTTCTACAAGAAGATAACGATCCGAAACATAGAAGCCGGTTTTGTACACGCTGGAAAGAAGAAAATAACATTCAAGTACTTGATTGGCCTTCGCAATCGCCGGATGCCAATCCTATTGAAAATGTTTGGGGATTAATGAAGCAGAAGCTTCAAGGAAAGCAAATAAAAGAAGCAGCACAACTTATCGACAGACTACGCGGAAAAATTGGCCGAAAGTTGTCACCGAAGATGCCAGTCAATAATCAATAGTGACGGCGATTGGACCATGTATTAAATATAATTGCGAAAATGTATTTTGTATATACTTTAAATAAAAAATAAAATTTCTTACTTGTAACACTTTGTTTTTATTTTGTGAGGTATACGGTCTTGTGGAAATGACTGTATATGAAATAGTGGGATGATGGTGATTCTCGAGGCCTTTGAACGTTCCGAATCGCACCGTAGTCATAGATGTTTGTGCTGCGTTTCCACTGTCGTGTGGGCGTAACAGTGATCCATAATCTGCGGCTAAAGTGGAAGGAGGTGCATGCTCACAACATGCATCCTCCGAAGCTTGTTCATGCTAACGGAACGGCAACTAGCCACATGGGAATAGTTGACATACTATGCCCCAGTAGGCGTTAAGGCAAATAGTATATAGCAAATATTTCCTTTTGCCAACAGAGAGAAAGGATTATGAAGAATTTGCTTATGTTCCTTACATAAAGTTCACACTTGCGGTAAAGCACTTAATCTGGCCAGATCACTTGATCTGGAACTGTCACATACAAACAAATATGAGTTTCAGATCAAGTGGTCTGGGCAAATTAAGTGCTTTGTGCACACCCAAACACCGTGCGTCTCTCCCATCCAGCGATTCATTGGGTGAACAAAATACTCCACGAGTGCTTGCTCGGCATTCATTGCATTGGATAAAATTCATTCACTCGTAGGTGCTTGGATATGCACAACGTGTTATCCACTTGGCTCGTGACTCGGCGAGTCCCGCATAATGTGTTACGGGCATTATATTGATGTACTTATTTTGGTAAGACGTTCGAATAAATATATTTAATCGTGTGTTATTCGATCGTATCCACACATATTTAAACGACCGGTAGCGCAGTGTGTTGAAGCATCGGTCTCATGTTTGACTACCGGCGTTTCGGGTTCGAATCCCGTCCACGACGAACGTTCGTGGCCATGGATGTGCAGGAGGTGCATGCTGGCAACTGCATTCTCCGAAACCTGTTTATGCCAACGAAACGTCAACTGGGCCACATGGAAGAGTTGACGCGCTATGCCCCACAAATGGTTAGGGCAAATAAGTACACATATTTAAAGACTCACAGAAGCCATATCCAAGGGACAAACAGACCGGAAAGAAGAAGAACACCTCCCGAATTCTCATCCTTTATTCCGTGATAAAAGCAACATAAAATAATCTCGCCGAAATACAAACGAGTATTACAAAACCATCCCTAATCAATGCGGAGCTTAATGATTGATATAATATGACTTTTGTATCGATTGGCGCAACCAAACCCCTAATCTCAATGAGATCCAAACTCTACTTTGTTCACTTGATTCTCTATCTCGATATATGTTATAAATTTCAAAGTTGATAAAAACAAAATAATTTATCAATATTTTGTTTTATCGACCATTTGTTCATTTCATGGGGAGCACACAAAGTGTTTCTGCCGAACACTCACATCCAATCCCTCGCCGTATCACAAGATCTATTATCTTAAACTATATTTTCTTCAAGTGTTTTATTTTTTTAAGATATCATGCATTGGTATCTCGTCATAAATTTATCAAACTCGTTCACGCGAACGTCGTCTAATTCAAATCAATGGCGACGTTCCCCTCCATTAGGTTTAATTTTCCCAGAAAAAAAACTTTAACCTTAAGATAAAGCCGCGCGAAACAATCATTCGATAAAAATCCAATTTTTATCACATAACATACGAGTACTGTGGACAATAATGAAGAAATGCGAAAATTCGAGAATAATTAGGTATCATAAATTATCGTCTGAATTTATTTTTTTTTTATTCTCGGAGTGGCTTTTTGAGAAAATTATTACTGTGTGAAATCCGGGAATTATAATTTGACGGGTGGTCATTGTTCTTACAGCTTATGTGTTAATTGATTTTAGTAGGAGGGATATGATTAAGAATAAAACAGAAACATCAATGTTCTCGAGTAAATTAACAATTGGGGGGCAAAAACTCCTCTTCCATAATCCTCCGCGTGGGCGCCCCCTAGAACGGCAGTGGTCACTGACCATTGCCAACCAACGTCAAGCCGCCAGTGATGGCGGTGCGATTATTTGGTTGAGGTACCCCTGTGGTGTGGGGTGTGAAAAAAATACCACGGCCTTTCCCTTTGAGGGCCTGTCGTTAAAACCGACAATCAAAGGACAGGATGTGTATGCCAGCAACTTGCACTATCCGAAATCTTTATATGCTAACGAAACGTCAACTATGCCTCGGATAAGGACTGACTCAACGGTTACGACTTTTAGCTATCGTACAATGACAAAGATTGGATTCTGGAATGTGCGTACTCTCCTGGACAATGGATCAGAAGGTCCCCAGAACGCACGATTTCTTCAATTAGAGAGTGAATTTCTGAGGTACAAATTAAATATCTTAGAAGTTAGTGAGATAAGATGGTGGAACAGCGGAGAATTCATCTCTCCAACGGGCAGCACTGTAATGTTGTACTCCGGTAAAGCTACCGGTAGTCGCCGTGAGTCAGGTGTGGGGCTCCTTTTAACCAGAGCCGCGCGAAACTGTCTCTTATCCTGGGAACCGGTCTCTGACAGGGTCTTGACCGCCAGGTTCCGGACCAAAATGAGGAACATCTCAATAATACAATGTTATGCCCCTACTGAACCCGACAATGTCTTGGCAAAAGACTCCTTCTACGAAGAACTAAACGCCGTTCAGAGCAGAACACCTAAAGGTGACATTATAATGGTTATGGGTGATTTGAATGCGAAAGTTGGCGCTGATAACTATGGGCTCAGACATGTGATGGGGAGACACGGTCTTGGTGATCGTAATGACAACGGTGAAAGATTTGTAGAGTTCTGCAACTTTCACAGTCTCTTCATCGGTAGTACTACCTATATGTTTGAGCATAAGGACCACCACAAAATCAGTTGGTCCTCTGTTGATCGGCGCAGAACACAAAATCAGATCGACCATTTTGCCATTAGTAAATTATTCAAGAGATGCCTCCTGGACGTGCGAAACAAGAAGGGTGCCGATATTGGGATAGGAAGAGACCATTATCTTATGATCGCTAATGTTCGATTGCGTATTGCAGCCGTGCGCCGCCCCAGCGACGAAAGATCCAGGCCCCGCAAATTCAACACCGCTCGACTAAAAAATCCAGCTGTCTTACAACAATATAATGACCATCTTGCGCAAAAAGCGGCTGAGAAAACTAGTCACCCAGATAGTGACATAAACGAAAACTGGGATGCCATAAAAAATGCGTATATTGATAGCGCAAATACCATCCTTGGCCCAAACCCGGATTGCCGGAATAAGCCCTGGATGTCCGACGCTTCATGGCAGCGGATTGTTGAAAGAAAGGAGCTGAAAGTTCGTTTGGCTGCAGCATCAGACGACAATCGAAGCAGCATCGAACTCCTTTACCGTCAGAAAGCTCGAGAAGTTCAGCGTAGTGTGCGACGCGATAAAAGAGTTTATGCCAATTCTCTTTTAGCGTCAGCAGAAGAAGCCGCTAGAAGTAACAACTTAAACGCCGTATACGGTGTCATCAAGGAGTTTACAGGTGGTCGTAACTCCTGCCAACATCCGGTGAAAGATAGTGATGGAAAGCTACTTATCTTGGAAGAAGATCAAATGAGGCGGTGGAAAGAACACTTCGCCGCGGTCTTGAACCGTGTAACCTCTGGTGAAGTTCCCCCTCATATAGATAATTTAGCTAACCATCAAAATATGCGTATACGGTCCACTGCCCCGACTAAAGAGGAAATAGTCACTGCAATTATTGCACTAAAACGAGGAAAGGCCGCCGGACTTGACGGCATCCCTGCCGAACTTTATCAAGCAGCGCCAAGCGTAACTGCCGATTTGCTGCACCCACTTGTTGATAAAGCGTGGAATACAGAACCCTTTCCCACTGAGTGGAAGGAAGGTTTGATCATCAAACTTCCAAAGAAGGGTAGCCTCACAGACTGTAATAATTGGAGAGGCATTTGTGTGCTTCCTGCCGTTGCCAAGATAATAGCTAAAATCGTCCTGGAAAGACTAAAGGCCCACTTAGAAAGCACAATTGATGAAGAGCAGGCTGGCTTTCGATCCGGATTCTCCTGTGTCGATCACATTAACACCTTGCGAATCATCATCGAGCAATGCGCTGAATACGATTCTCCGCTTCACTTGCTTTTCATCGATTTCGAAAAGGCTTTCGATAGTGTGAACCGGGATTCTATATGGGCGGCCTTGCGCAGGAGAGGCATCCCTGAGAAGCTTGTGGCTATTATTAAGGCAACCTATGACGGCGCGAAATGTCGCGTTCTGCATAAAGGTAAGGTGTCGGGGGACTTTGAGATTCGCAGTGGAGTTCGGCAGGGGTGCATCCTCTCACCGATCCTATTCCTCATAGTGATCGGCGATGTGTTGCATGCAGCCCTATCCGGACTCGACAGAGGAATTCAATGGACTTTGACATCTTATCTACAACATCTTGACTACGCTGACGACATATGCCTACTCTCCCACAAAATCATGGATCTGTCCGCAATGGCGTTAGATCTCGAGAGGGAGGCAAGCAAGGTTGGGCTAAAGATTAATACCAACAAGACCAAGGTTCTTAGCCCGCCGTTGCGAAAAAGAAATCCGACACCTATTGCCATCAATATTAATGGGCCGCCTGTGGAGAAGGTGGACAACTTCGTCTACTTGGGTAGCATTGTTGCCGAAAATGGTGGTACGGAGCAGGACATCGCTCGTCGTATCAACCAGGCTAAACGCGCATACGGCATGCTGTCCAAAATCTGGCAGGGCAGTTATCTCAGCATCAAGACCAAGCTGGGCCTGTTTCGCTCCCTGGTACTATCAGTGCTTTTGTATGGGAGCAGTACATGGAAAGTTTCCGTAGGAGTTACCAGAAAGCTGCAAGTTTTCGTCAACTCATGTCTTCGTCGAATTTTAAGAATTTTCTGGCCCGAAACAATATCAAATGAAGAGCTAAGTCGGCGTACGGGTCAGATGCCAATCGACGAATTGATACGCAGGCGAAAATGGCAGTGGATAGGTCACACATTGCGGAAGAGTGATAACTGCATTGCTTTGCATGCCATGAAATGGAACCCCAGTTCCAACCAAGGCCGACCAAGAGGGGGTCCTCGAATCACATGGCGTCGATCTGTGGCAAAGGAGTGTCAGGTACTGGGTAAGTCTTTTGGGGAGTTGCGCCCCATTGCCCAGAACAGAGTACGATGGCGCGCAGGAGTAGTTGACGCGCTATGCCCCGCTAGGGGTTAAGGCAAAGTAGTAAATTAACAATTGAACATCTTATCAACCTTATCTACAATAGAACAGCGGAGGAAACGCTGCTAACTCTCGACCAGACCGCAATTCCTTTGCGGTCTGGTCGAGAATTAGTTGATCTACAGATCAACACGACAAAGACCAAAGTGCTGATGCAATCCCGCATACAGAAACCGAACATCGCGAAAATTAGACTAGGCGATCGAGTTATCGAAAGAGGATGACTTAATTTACCTAGGGAGCGAATATTACCAACAAGTGACGAAACTCAATCAAGCGTCGAATCCAGATTGCAAATCGGAGCTATTGTTCAATGCTTGCCATCCTAAAAAACACGCGTTCGGTAGCCGTGAGTTCTCGGTCGCCACTCTACGATTCCACATCTAGAGAAACATAGGCCAAGAAAGATAAGGAAAAAATCTGTTCCTGATCCGCTCGCAGGATCGCAGCCATTATATAAGTAACATGTTGCTACTAGTTGTCATTACCCCTTTGCGTACTCACTATAGGAACCGACACATATGCAGCTACTAGGCACTGCGTTAATTGGTATGAAGTGCGGTATCTTTGGAATGTCTAATCTTTGACTTAGGTTCAATCTTCGGTGCGTCAAATAAAAACTCCAACAGCGCTCCGAGCTTGTCAGTAGAAAGACGGTGCGGATAGAAGGTTGGAAATCTCACCCAGCATTTTTCAAGCTGAAATCCTAACCATTGAAAAGTGACTTTGCGGCGCTCTCAATCTACTCAGATATCCAAGCGGCTATAAAAGCGCTCTTTTTTTATTGCCTTGTGCATCACAGAAACTATAAAGTTTCGTCGAGACTAGTGAAGGAGTGTTACGAACGCCTCCAACTGTTGGCAATCAAAAATTCTTGCATTGGACGCCAGACCACCAGACAATGATAATCCAATCGCTTTCATGGACCAGAGCCTTGCCGTGATTTGGGACTAGCCTCGGCCAAATGGCAAATCAGAGACAAACACATCTTGTACGAATTTCCCGCCATCGCGGGTTATAGGATGTCGCACCTCGGGCAGGCTACTATCATCTCTGATTCCTGCAAAAGTCATACTTCCCTTTATTAGAAGGGTGTCCTTTGACAAATTAATGGGCTATGCACAATAGACCGCTCTATGGTCACAGCGCCCACCCGAGGGGTTAGTAGCCTGACTCTCCTTTTTTTCCAACATTGCTGGACGTAAAACAAGCATCTTAAACAATTTTCAGCGTAAGAACGTAAGGTTCTACGGCGAATTTTCGGGGCTGTTTGCGATCGAGATGGATGGCGCATCCGGTACAACCATGAGTTGTATGAAATGTACGATGAGCTGCAAGTCTCGAAAATCGTCAAACTACAACGACTTCAATGGGCAGGGCATGTACAAAGAATGGACGATGATCGCATGCCTAAGAGAGTAATGAATGCAGAACGAGTCGACGGAGCGAGACTGCGAGGACGACCGAGATCTCGTTGGGAGAGCTCAGTAGGTGTGGACGCCGCGCAGCTGCTGGGCTCCCAAAATTGGAGGACGCGGTCACGTGACCGAGATAATTGGAGGACAATGATCCAGGCGGCCAAGGCCCGACGTCGGGCTGTCGTGCCACGATGATGATGATGTGGCACTGAATGGCAAAAGAACATTCAATGCCATTTCTTAATTGAGGGAAATTCATTTCTAGAAAAATTCAGGATAACAGTTAAAAAATTTTGTGGAAATTCAAGTCTTAAGTTTGAGTCACTCGATAGCTCAGCAATGCATTATGGTCTTGAAGTGGCAGGTGATTAATCTCATCAATGTCGATTCCAAATTTTTTTTTTAATCCAAGCTAACATTTTAAAGTCGAAATTCGTAAAATATTCGGAAAACTAATACATATGTAGTGTGAAATTTACTAATTTAAAACTCAACTTGGACTGAACTACAATTTTGTATAGCAATGTAATGTATGAGAATTCAAGATAATGGAGGGATTGCGTTAAATGTTTTTTTCTAATTTGTGTATTTGAATTTTGTTCGCGACCCCAGATTTTCGGTCTGCGACTCCATTTGGGGTTGAGACCCATAGTTTGGGAACCCTTACCCTAGACTTTATAAAGTATAGGGTATATTGTTTTTGTCACGAGGAAAATATGTAACACCTTGATGAAGACTTCGTGGGTTCGGCAATGTATATAAATGATCAGGGTCACCTCCTGATTCGATTTAGCCATGTCTGTCTGTCCGTTCGCACGATAACTTTCGATAGAATGAAGCTAGAGACTTTTTATCTTCACTCTGTTGTTTCTTCGAATTGGAAAAAGATACAATTAATTGTATATACTTGATGACTCCTTTTTTATATAATGCTCCTCATATCCCTCAGAATCCAAGTGCGACCCATCACACTACTCAGTACTAGTATCGGTTTATTCAGCACCAGTACTACTATGCATATGAAATCGTTGCAGTACAGTTTTTTTTTCAGTAAACCGGTATTGCAACACTGGGTACTTGAAACACAGATGTTAGCTAGAAAAAAACGAGGGCTCCCGAAACACCAGTTCAAAAAACTATTGCTAAAGACTGTACTCAAAAAGACTGGATCATGGTTTAAAAAAAGGGTAATCGAAAAATCACGTCTAGAGCGACATGGCCATCATACGACATACGAAGGACAGACGCTCTTCTGAGGAGAGCCCGACTGTACGTAGCCCGGGTCACAGCCATTAAGGGCACTGGCCGGTGGGAGAGCACACGCTCAGACTGGGTATTCCATATAATTCACATTGCCGGAGCTGCAAGGATGAAGCGGAAAAGGAGACCATGACCCACTTCCTGTGTACATGAAAAGAAGACCCTGACCCACTTCCTGTGTGCATGTCCGGCTCTAGCTAAAGCGACGCACCAATAACTGGGCGAATTATTCTTCGCTAGCATATCCGCCATTTCCTCGAAGACGATTGGGGAGATACTACGTTTCCTTAATTCAACAAGATGGTTCTGAGAACTTTTTTCGACAACAACCATGAATAGACTTTTATAACCAAGGTTTTGCCGCCTACGAGGCGTGTGGTATCAAAACGGCGCATAAAGCGTTAATTGTATCTTCCCGCAGTAGGAAGGACAGCCACTTGAACCAACCAACCGCTTTCAATATCGGTACTAAAAAAAAAAGAAAACAAACACCGATACTGAAACCTCAGTAGGCTACTGCCAAGCTCCGTTACAGAGCCTTCTGTTCCGTTATGTCAGTCTTTAATTCAATTTTCACTTTATTTCACGTTTTAGAAACAATAAAAATATATTGTTTCTAAAAATTACCACCCGCCATGTTCAAAAACAACATTTATACAAATCCCAACAATAATAAATAATTCACACCAAATCGTGCAAGACCCCTTCATTAGATCCCCTACGCCACTGGTGCAAACGTAATAGTGTTAGTGTAACACATCAATAAAAGCAAATAGTTCCCAAAATTTTTGATAGCTTCGTTTCCTTTTATCTTCTTCTTTGAACTTGAGTTACGAACGAAACCCACATCTGACAGATATCAAATTTTCAACCAAAAATTTTTCGCACCAATAATTATTCTTATCTAATAATTCTATGCATACGTATTGGTTTCTAAACATCCGAAATGTGCAGTAATGAAAATCAAATTAAGTTGTAGGTTTTATGATGCTGCGGATGAATGATAACTAAATATCTTCTTATAATGTGTCAATATGCAAGAGTACAAAGATCAAATTTCACTTAGATAATAAAATATGTAATGTAGTCCGGATGGTGCAACGGTTAGCACGTTCGCCTTCGATGCAGTCAGCCCAGGTTCGATTCCTATTGAATGCGGTAGTCTTCGATAAAAAAGGGGATTTACGTGTCGGAGTTATTAGCCCACTCAGCTGTTAAATGAGTATCCATTTGGGGTAAATAACTCTGTTGAGCGTGCTGCTGATCAATCACACACCTCTTCACAAAACGCACTGTCACGATCTAGTAAATGAGATAATGATAACTCATCTCGAGGCCTTGGTCCAAATTGGACTTTTGCGCCGGTTATTGATTTTTATTTTTTAATAAAATTTGTAATGGATCTTATCTGGTATTTAGTTCGTAAATCGTCAAACAAGACATCATCATCATCGAGGCGCGACAGCCCGACGTCGGGCCTTGGCCGCCTGGATCATTGTCCTCCAATTATCTCGGTCACGTGACCGCGTCCTCCAATTTTGGGAGCCCAGCAGCTGCGCGGCGTCCGCACCTACTGAGCTCTCCCAACGAGATCTCGGTCGTCCTCGCAGTCTCGCTCCGTCGACTCGTTCTGCATTCATTACTCTCTTAGGCATGCGATCGTCGTCCATTCTTTGTACATGCCCTGCCCATTGAAGTCGTTGTAATTTGACGATTTTCGAGACTTGCAGCTCATCGTACATTTCATACAACTCATCGTTGTACCGGATGCGCCATCTCGATCGCAAACAGCCCCGAAAATTCGCCGTAGAACCTTACGTTCAAAAGTGTCTAGCATGTTTTCGGAGGTTTGAGTTAGGGTCCATGCTTCGCAGCCATAGCATAGCACTGGTCGTATAATGGTTTTGTACACGCGGAGCTTCGTGTTTCTGTGCACATGTTTCGATTTCATTATGGGGAGAACCGAGAAAAAAGTCTTATTAGCTAACTGCATCCGTCGCTTGATTTCGTCAGTTTCGTTGGCGTCCCTTGACAGGTTGCAACCCAGGTAAATGAAGTTGTTCACGAACTCGATGTTGAGGTCCCCCACGTTGATACTTGGTTGTGCAGGTGTCCTTGTCACCGATTGCATCATTATTTTAGTTTTACCCTCGTTAATACGTAATCCAACTTCCTTTGCAGCGGTATCGAGCGTATGCAGAAGTTCTCCTGCGTCAGCCAATCTTCGGGACATGATGTTGATGTCGTCGGCGTACGCTGCTAATTGTGTCGACTTGATGAGTAGCGTCTTGCTGTTGTCCATATTCATGGCCCGAATAACGTATTCCAGTGCTAGGTTGAAGAGCGTCGGTGCCAGTCCATCGCCCTGTTTCAAACCAGTGCGTGTTTCAAATAGATCAGTAAGTCTATTCTGGATCCTGACTTGTGAGACGGAGTTGGTCATCGTCATCTTTGTCAGTCGCACTAATTTGGCCGGTATACCAAATTGCAGCATGATGTTGTACAGTACTCCACGATCGATACTGTCGTATGCCTGCTTGAAGTCGACAAAGATTTGGTATACGTTTACGTTGTATTCCCAGCACCTCTGGAGTATCAGTTTGACTGAGAAGAGCTGATCGGTTGTGGAGCGCCCAGGTCTGAAACCGCTTTGATATTCGCCAATGACTCGTTCTGCGTACGGTTTTATTCTATTTTCCAGAATTTTCGTCAAAATTTTATAGGACGTACAAACTAGTGAGATGCCCCTGTAGTTCTCACACCGCAGTTTATCTCCCTTTTTATGAATTGGACAGATGATGCTTCTGCGCCAATCGTCTGGAATCTCCTCGTTCTCCCATACTCGCAGGAGTAATTGATGTATGGCATCAACTAGACTCGTTCCACCGAATTTTAGCAGTTCAGCTGGAATCTCGTCAGCGCCCGGCGCTTTATTTCGTTTTAGTGACCGCAAGGCGAGATCAACTTCCTCTACCGTCGGGGGCTGAATGGGTGGGCCTAGATCAACAATATCGTCGGGAGCTTCCTGTGTGGGGATGTTAGATGGTCGGTTTAGAAGCTCTTCAAAATAAGAGGCCCATCGCTTGCCAATACCATCGGTGTCGCTGATGATGTTTCCATCCTTGTCCTTACAAAGGCTAGTCCTGGGTTGGTAGCCGTTCTTAATTGTATTTACTAGTTTGTACGCTTGTCTGGTGTTCCTATTAGCTAAGTTTTCGTTTATGTTCAGCAACTGCTCGTCAAAGTATTTACGTTTCTTACGTCTAATTATTCTATTCGATATTCGCCGTAGCTCGTCATATTTTTCTCTTCTGGCTCTGGTTCCTCGTTGAATCCATTGTCTGTAGGCCTCGTTTTTCGCGTCAAGTGAGTCTTTGCATTCTTCGTCGAACCAGTCATTTCGCGCTCGCCGGGCTTTATATCCCACGACCTTCTCTGCGACATCCTTGATGGTACTCTTGAGTTCTTCCCAGAACCCATGGACGCCTGTGTTGCTGATGTTGTGTAGCATAGGTGATAGTTTTTCCTCAAGGGCGGTAGTATACGCCACCGCTGTAGCATCACTCAAAAGCTTATCAACCGCAAAGATTTTGGGAGGGCTGATTCTTGCTTGGTGCACTGAGGAAATTCTACATCTGTAGGTCGTCTTCACCAAGTGATGATCTGAGTCGCAGTTTGCTCCTCGATAGGAGCGGACATCCATGACACTAGATGCCCATCTCCTGCAAATGAGGACGTGGTCAATTTGGTTGACGGTATGTGCGTCTGGAGACTTCCAAGTCTGCTTGTGAATGCGTCGATGCGGGAAGCACGTAGAGCTTACGACTAGATTCCTGCTGCAGGCAAAGTCGATAAGTCGCTGGCCGTTATCGTTACATTCTTCATGGAGGCTGTGGCCTCCAGTGGTCCCCCGGTGCCAACTTTCATTTCCGACTTTCGCGTTAAAGTCTCCCAGCAGCAATTTGACGTCGTTTGTTGGAAGTGAGTCGCAGAGAGTTTCAAGGCGGGCGTAGAACTCGTCTTTTACTGCGTCTTCTTTAACTTCAGTGGGGGCGTGCACATTGATGAGCCAGAGATTGAAGAATCGAGTCTTGATGCGAATCGCACACAGCCGTTCATTTATGGGTTTGAAGTCAGTAATATGCGGTTTGAGGCGATTGTTCACTATAAATGCTACTCCAAACTCCTTGCGGCCCGATGGTTTGCCACTTGTAAAAATTGTGTGCGATTTCTTGTCATTAATCTCGCTGCCAAGCCAATTTGTTTCCTGGACTGCAGTAATGCTCAGTTTGTACTTTTCGACCTGTTGAAGGAGGGCCTTCTCGGCCCCCGGTTTGTTCAGGGAGCGTACATTCCAGGATCCGAAACAATAATCCTTTATTCGTTTGCGTGGTCGTCGTTGTTGATCCGTCCAATCCGAGGCTTTTGTTCCAGGTTTCTTGACATGGAGTGGTTTTTACAAGGACGAGTTGTCAGCACGTCGCTTAACCCCATTCAGGGGATGGCCTCGGAGATAGCTGGTTCAGATGGTTTAATAAACGTGCTGGAGCCCACACAACTATGTAGCAGGTCCAACTACGCAAGTCATTCCATCCTACTAAACCTGAGACGCTTAGGTGTTCGTCAGCCATTCAGGCTACAGCTATCTGCCTTCTCCAAACTGTCTTATCGCTAAGACATTGGCCGTCAGCGAATTGATAGACTGCCGTTACCAGGGGGCGCCCACGCGGAGGACTATGGAAAAGGTCTTTGCCCCTATAGGTCATAGTTTGTAGTCCGGATGGCGCAACGGTTAGCATGTTCGTCTTCTACGCACTGGGCCCCGGTTCGATTCCTACTGAATGCGGTAGTTTTCGATAAAAAAGGGGATTTACGTGTCGGACTATGAGCCCACCCAGCTGTTCAATGAGTACCCATTTATGGGGTTGAGCGTGTTGCTGATCACCTCTGCACAAGACCGTCACGATCTAGCAAATGAGATGATGCTAACTCATCTCGAGGCCATGGTTCAAATTGGACTGTTGTGCCAGTTATTTATTTTAAGATATAGGTTACATTAGATTCAGGAAAATTGTGAATTGAGACTTGTAAATATAGTGTTAAAGGAACAACACGTCTTTCCTTTTTTGTAACTCCCGTTTATCAGCAACGCCCAATGGCTGCCAAACCCCATCAACGCCAGCAGGTGCTGTTACAGCAACAATAACAATCCTTTAAGGCAAACATAGGCTCTATGAAAGTGAGATTAAATTGAAGGAATTGGAGAGGTAACCCAGTAGGAGGTACACGTGTGCATATTTTGTGATTCAATATATCGTATTATTGCGTAAAAATTAACACAACAAGATTATATGATTTGTCGCTAATTCAGGTTTCTAAAATTACATTTTTTTTTTACCCAAATACATACTTTTATCGGTACGGCCCATTTATTTTTCACATCTTTCGGATATTTACGATACTCACAAAGCTTATTCGGAAAAAAAAACGGTCAAAAATACATTTAAGTATATCATTTAAAATGAACCGTGATTTTTAATTATCTTAATACCTTAGATATCGATACCAACAATCGTCCTCTACTCTTAGATTGGAAAAACCCACTTAAAGTCGCATTTAACATAGAAACGTGTATTTATATTGTATGCCTATTTGTGATATAATCATAAATACTGAATTGAATTGATTATTTTTCAACTTGTTGTTGTTTTCTTTTTCTCCTGCACATTGCGCCTATTTTCTATTAGGTTTTATCATTTTAGCGCAGTATATCGATATATGATGTATCTGGTCTTCACATCCAACACACACACACAACAAAAAGCAGAAAAATATATTAATAAATAATTGAACTAGATAAATTCACACAAACCACTCGAAAAATCAATTGTTTCTCTACCGATTATTGCCAAATCCAACGTCGATCTTATCTTTACTTTAGTAACAATAAAAAAAATCGTATCTTGAACTATCTAGAATAATAATAAGTCCACAGGTTATGTACGAGGACATATATAATTGAATTTATTATACTCTGGAAGAGAAAGCTGAGAAGATTATCAGAAAAAAGAAATATATTTTATAAATCAAATGAAAGATAGCCAATGAGAAATTGATCTTTGATATCAATAATCATTTAATGACAAAGTGGATACTAATTCCTTTTCGAATTGAAATAGATTGAACTTTTCGCTTTGTTAAATGCTCGTGTAACTATGCAGTTCTTTTGTGTGTGTGTGCGATATCGATAATGATAAAATGGTTTTCTATTTGATATTTTGATTGGTCAATATGACCGGGTGGGCTTTTGAATAGTAACATTTGGCTCAAATGTGACCATACAAATACAAGCGTATGTAGAGACATATTTTTTGATATCACGTAGTTGTCAGTCATTACGTTGATGATTTGAATTTTTGTGTTGTGGTGTGACTTAATCCAACGATATGATTTTCTTTTGATATTCGGCAATGAGATAAAATTTATAATTTGATTGTTTTTAAACTTATATAAGCAGCGTTTCTTTGTACCAGAATATCACAGAACAGAATAAGGGCAGCAAAGAAACGATACAGGACAGAATAGCAAAATTAGAATTTAGGGAAACTCTCTCAAACATCAACTCAAATTTCAAGAGAAAATTTAAATTCTATTCCCCCCCCCCCCCCCTATGGTGTGGACCTAACAATAATGCCACGGCTTTTCCGGCATATCGTCGAAGGCGACTAAAAAGAACAGGATATGCCAGCAACTTGCATCATCCGAAAACATATAAATGCTAAGGAAACGTTGGAAGTGCATGCTAGCAACTGCACGTCCGAAAAATATATGCTATATATGATGCTGACGCATCCATGCCCCTGGAGTCAAGCTAATTAACAAACGAAACGTCAACTATGCCTCGAATAAGGACTGACTCACCGGTTACGACTTTTGGCTATCGTACAATGAAAAGGCTTGGAGTCTGGAATGTATTGTACGTACTCTCCTGGACAATAGATAAGAGGGCCCCCCATAGAGAATCTATGGAGGAGCAATCCGCATATACTCAACACTAAACTATTTGAAGTAATTCCACTCGTAAAAAGTAAA
Organism: Chloromyia formosa; assembly: GCA_964017055.1. Taxonomy (NCBI): domain Eukaryota; kingdom Metazoa; phylum Arthropoda; class Insecta; order Diptera; family Stratiomyidae; genus Chloromyia; species Chloromyia formosa. Next base: position 13,794,282 of record OZ024813.1, on the reverse strand, counting down.
CTCAGAGACACACGCCCTCTTCCCCGCAATACCCGCTCAGTCCATATAGAAGCACATGAGATGTCAAACTCGTATTCCCCCCTCATACTTCTCCTTTGTGAACAATAACAGTCCATTTTGTCTCTCTACATCAAAACACCCGCCATATAGCCGACACATGAGATGTCAAAGTCCCATCCCCCTTCCTACTTTCACACTTGTGCCGAATTACTTTATTTCTCTCGCACTTTTTCATTTCCTTCTAACTCTCTCTTCGGTGGGGTCTCCACCTCCAGAACGCACGGTTTGTTCAATTAGAGAGTGAATTTCTGCGGTATAAATTAACATTAACATCTTAAGAATTAGTGAGATAAGACGGTGGAACAGTGGAGAATTTATCTCTACAAGGGGTAGCACTGTTATGTTGTACTCCAGTAGAGCTACCGGTAGTGGTCGTCAGTCAGGTGTGGGGCTCCAACTGAACCCGACAATGTCTTGGCGAAAGACTCCTTCTTCGAACAACTAAACGCCGTCCAGAGCAGAACACCTAAAGTTGAGATTATAATGATGATGAGGGATTTGAATGTTCCATGTGGCCCAGTTGACGTTTTGTCGACATAAACTGGTTTCGGAGAATGCAGTTGCGAGCATGCACCTCATGCACATGGCCACAAACGTCGTCGTGGACGGGATTCGAACCCGAAACGCCGGTAGTCAAATATGAGACTGATGCCTCAACACACTGCGCTACCGGTCGCCCTGGAAAAAAAATCTCAACTGGAACCGCCCGACCTATGACACGACATAATCAATACGCAATAAAATGTAATTTGTTGTATCATAAACATGAGTCTAAGGCGCGTTTTTTTTAACACCAGTGCATATTAACTCGGCTTAACAACACGCAATTCTAATTAATCTGGAGAACTCTACGGGTTTATAAACCTACACTGGATAGATATGTGAAGAGATGTCGCTTGCATCGCTAGATCGGGAATTTATTATGGAAAATTAAAAGTTTTCTTAGTTTGACTTGATCTTCGATATCAAGTAATTTAGTAAAAATATCGTAAATATTTTTCCGGATATGTTCCATATTTTTAATCTCGCGAACACAATCAAAAATGATGAAAAACTACATTGACGCTAGGGGTCCGTTGCACGTTGACATTTAACCGAGTAGTTGACCCGGAAGGTTTTTTTGCTCGGCACTTAACCTTCACCCGAATTAACCTGGTATGGAATGTTTCTCTGCGGATCTGAGAAATACAAGGTGGGCCATCTAGTAGTTTCTTTTTAAATCATAGGTTATTTTGACAGTGAAAGCTGTTTCCCGCTCGAAATCTTGACAGAAAGTCAGTATCATACCTCCGCAGAACGAAATGAGTCGCTTTACACTTGAACAACGTTGGAAAATATTTAAAACTTATTTCCAAAGTGAGTGCTGTGTAGCCCAAACAGTGCTTTTTTGAAAAGCAGTTTTGGCCGAAATGAAGCACCCACCGCCCTTGCGGTACGCAAGTTTGTGCAAAAAGTTTGTGAGACTGGCATGCTAGTGGACAACACTCATGGTCCCCGTCGTCGTACGGTGCGCACACTCACTCACTCCACGAACATCAACTCGCCATTGATCTCAACAGCTCAATATTTCACGCACTAGCCAGAGGAGAATTCTGCACAAAGATCTCGGATTATTCGCTTGCAAGGTCCAATTGACTCAGCAGTTGAAGGCGCACGACCATCCGCTTCGTTATCGCTTCGCAGTTTGGGCCTTAGAGCAGCTTGAATTGAACAACGATTTTGGGCGAAAAATCGTCTTTTCTGACGAGGCGCATTTTCATCTCGGCGGCTACGTTAACAAACAAAATTGCCGCATCTGGGGCTCGGAAAACCAATTCATCCACAGAGAGTGACAGTTTGGTGTGGATTGTGGAGTGGTGGCATCATTGGACATTTTTCTTCGAAAATGAGGCTGGGAACAACGTTTCGGTCAACGGTGAACGTTACAGAGCCATGTTATTCAACTTTTTTTCTACTGAAATTGAAGACATGGATTTGGACGACTTCTGGTTCATGCAGGATGGCGCGCCATGCCACACAGCCCATCCAACAATCGATCTTTTACGCACCAAATTCCCAAATCGTGTTATCAGCCGTCTTGGCGATGTCCCCTTTGGACTTTTTTTTCTGGGGAACCGTGAAGGACCGATGTTATGCCAACAATCAAGAAACGATTCAAGCACTTAAGGGCAATATCATCCAAGCAATCCGTGAGCTACAGCCCGAAACCATCGACATGGTCTTGGAAAATTGGAATGACAGAATGCGCTACTGCGAAGCCAGCCGAGGCAGCCATTTGAACGAAGTTGTGTTTCATCATTAATGGTCTAACGGTGCTCCGAGCTTGTCAGTATAAAGACGGCGCGGATAGGAGGTGCATGCTAGCAACTGCACTTCCGAAAAGTAGACATGCTATTGAAACGTCAGCAAGGCATAGAAATGCTAGAGATGCTGACGCGCCCATGCCCCTGGAGGGGTCAAGGCAATTAGAGAGATCATTAATGGGAATGTTTGCACTTACTAATGAAGCCATAATACATGGGAAAAAAATTAATTTCGTTCATTTTATTGCATTTTAAAAAAAGAAACTTGTATTTGGCCCACCCTGTATTCTGCTCCGGAGGGGGACATTTTCAACAGTTCAGATAAGAGCAGAACAACAATTGCAAGCGGTACACTAACAAAATTATTCTGGACAGAGCTGTTGTTAGTGTAATGCGTGCGATTGTTGTTCTGCACTTGATCTGGACTGCCAGAAAAAAACGCAGCTATTATCTACCTTAAGGTTACTTCAACGTTTTTTTATCTTACCTCAATAAAAATTCGAAATGGAAAATTGTCAAAAATTGGTCGAAAAAGGCTTGAACATTTGCGGCGCCCAATGTGAGGGCAGTGTAATTTTATCTAGTCAATGAAATCGAAGTGATAACAATCGAATAGACTCGCTGGTACCGTTAGCCACAAGATACAAGAACCGAAACCTTTTTAGGCCTTACCTTAAGGATACCTTATGATTTTTTAAATGTAGCGTTTTGTTCACTTTATTGAACAAGGCACGCGAAATGTCCCTTCATAATAGCACCCTCTTTAACTGCACAGTCTGCGTTTATAGTAGAGCACTGCCTGCTGCTAAGTGCCATGTGGTGATGACACATACTACCAATGACATAATAAGTGCCTGAATGAGTCACTGCTTCCCCGATGAATCAAGGCAGAACCTGATGAGTTGATCTATCTTATGGACGAAACCAGATTCAAGAATATCATATTCAACTATCTAATGACTTTGTTGATAACACTCATCGAATATTTTACCAGCTAGTCGTTGAATGCATGCAAAATGTCATCAGCTCACTCATTGGTAGAGAGTTTGATATTTACTCAATTTTCATCTAAAAGGACACTTGTGGCGGGTCTTCGCGTTGATTTTCATTCAAATAGTGAGAGGTTCAAATTCTGCCCAAGCACATATTAAAAAAAAAGTTTAGTGCCGGCAACATATCCCCTCCCGAAAGTGATCTACGCCACTGTAAGGCAACAGCAGCGGCAACAACAACAACAGACAGATATGCTTTCGCCGCTGCGTTCAATCTAGTTGGCTTAAGGGAAATGCATGTTTTCTAACTTGACATAACCGTATATACCACAGTAAAATCATTATCGCGCTCGGTGGCCGTGGTCGTTCGGTCACCGCTCTTCCATACTAATCTAGAGCTCGGAGTTCAAATCTCGGCGCGATCAAAAACTGCGTGTGAGTACTAATAGAACGCCCACAGTGCTCCGAGTTTGTCAGTATAAAGATGGCGCAGATAGGAGGTGCATGCTAGTAACTGCACTTCCGAAAAGTAGATATGCTATCGAAACGTCAACAATACATAGAAATGCCAGAGATGTTGACGCGCCCATGCCCCTGGAGGGGTCAAGGCAATTAACAACATTCATTCGGTGCCAGTCCACAACAGTCATATTTCGGTGTTCTCCGGTCAATCGCGTTCGCTTTGTCTTCATGACCTCAGTCGAACGTGGGCTTTTGACTGGACGATGAACCATCAGGTTTCTTTAGCTAATCGTCTCCGGACTATCTTATTGGAAACATTGATTCATTCGTGTTTATCAACGTAGTCAGGCGACCAACGAAATTTTAAGATTTTGAAGACAGATGTTCCTGGTCTTTTGGTGTAGTAATCTTTTTACAGCTAGCTTTTCCGGCGCAAACAGCTTCTTTCTGAAGAGGCTTCGCGGTCTGACAAGGTACGAGCCGCCACTGTTTCCACCCAGGGATTAGCTAGATCCATAACTGTCACTTTCGCACACCATTTTTAGTAAATGACCAGTCGATAGGTAAATAACCGAATTTTGGGGGGCACCGTTGTACACTCATATGAAAATAAATTGCTTGAAAAGCGTCTTTCAAAGAGGGTTCTTTGATTGATGATTGGAGACATATGACAGATAGATGTGATGTAAATTTAAGCACTTCTAGTTCTTCTAATCTTTCGAGACAAACAAACAAATTCCGTATCAAATATATTTTCGAATTAAATAAATAAATTTGCATTCGAAAACCAGTCAGCACGACGGACACTCCCACAAGGAAGTAGTCCACTACTTATTGGGCAAGAAGGCATGACTTCGATATCTGAAGGGCTAAATTTTATCGGCGGCTCATTGACGCTAAATCTAAAATGCGAGTGGCCTGAAAATATCAAAAATTAAATGATGATGTATTATAGTAGGTTCGCAACTACCCAAAGCGGAAATTTCTTTCATATACAATTCTTGCACTGGATTTTCTCATACAAAAGATCCAACTTGAAAGGTAAATATCTTCAAATCGGTTATGAATTCGCGAAAAAGGACTTCAGATTCGTTTATTTCAGACCAAATTTGATTGAAACCCATCATTAAATTTGGCGCCTCAGTTATCAAAATCACCCCGGCAAGAGAATTACTGTAAGTACAGTGCCTGTCGCCGAATTCCCATGCTATAGACAGATTATTCAGAATATTTCATTACATACACCACAACCACATAAACCGAGTATGTACTTACTTATTGGATGCTTGCACGGATTCGTAATAAACATTTCCTGAAAGTATGGACTGCAAATGGCCAAAACAATTTTGTGTGCTTGCAGAAGCTTCCCATCGCAGGCCAGTGTTACGTCTACCAGATCGCCGCGATCGTAGAGATTCTGAAATCCGGCCGCAATATTATCCTGGAAATTGTTCCAGCACAGCGCGAACTCGTCATCCATGCTGCGGCCGTTCTTCGCGAGCTCTGTTTACTTTTGTTCTCGCCTCCGGACTTTCCAAAATGTTTTTTCTTTTCAACGTCCGAATCAAAACAAACCAATCACACGTTCCACATTCCGCACCAAATATACTTGTCGCCCAGTGTCCTGTCTGTCTGAATTCGACGTTGGAAAGGGGCACGCGTTGCACACTCTCGTTAAACACAAACAATTAACAAACGAACCACGTCTTCGATTTTCAATAATACTCCTCCCTCGGCACGCTCGCTGAACAGAGGATGCTAGGACGCCTTTTTATCACCGGCAATAAAAATGATTTTTCACGCAAGCCCTTTGCGATTTTTAGCCCGTCAAGTTGTCTGGGGCTTTTGCGGAGGCCGTTTTTCTCGTCACGTCTGGATCAGTCAAAGTGATCCTGCGATTAAATCCGGTAGCCCGTTTTTGCCTCTTAATCGTGTGAACGTAATAAGCAGACTAGCCAGGCCTAACCTTTAGCATTATCGCCTCGGCACAGTAGCGTACACACGCTTGCCATTGATTTCGACAGTTTCCGAGCGTGCGTTGATAAGAAATCGTTGTCGACGGAGGGAGATCACTTATCTGTCCAGTATCGTGGCTTATCGCCTTTTCCTGATGAAAAACAGAAACAGCGCCAGAAGAAGATGCGTGTTGCCCGTCAATTATTTTGCTGGTGTCATGATTTGACAGTTGAATTGGTCGTCCAATTAGACAAGATTACGGCGAACATGGGGCGAAATTAGACGTTGGATCGGTTTCGGAACGCAATCGGATTGTGACATTTGGGTTGGTCCAGAATGCACAACCGTTGTGCAGAAGAAAGTAAATTTCTCTGAGCAATTTGCGATTAAATATCTTTTTACAAACCAAAAATTAAAAAATTTGTTACGCATGTTGCGACAACAATTTGGCCAGTTCACAGATGATACTCGCGTCGTCAGCTTCCAGAGGGAAAATAGACTTCTGCGAAAAGAAGCGCAAAAATTGTGCATTGCAGGCTCGGATCATCACACCGACGCGGAAAAAAATCATTCGGTGAATTCGCGACGGAAATTTCCGCAGCGTCACTCACTTCCGATAATCACATACACCATCCAATCGTTCGGATTGCACGAAAGTCGCACTAAAAATCCCCATATAAAAACTGATGGGCCGAACGGTGCGATTTTCACATACACAGGCCGATACGTCGGCCGATATCGGGCGACGGACCAGCCGATCGATCGCTGCCTGTATGGCACGTTTTATGAGGATGCCCACACCGCGCCGCGTATTTCCGCTTCGAATTAACCGTGGATTTTCGCACTGCGAATTTATTGACACTGCCATATAAATTTGATCAGCTGATATTTTGTGGCAATCCTTCGGCCGATCGATAGGTCCACAGATCGCTCTGTCCATGTGGTGTATAAAGGTCGCCACACATGATCGCGCAAAACCACGATCGAATTTCCATCAATTTCGGAAATCGCAGAAAGAAAATCGTAGCTGACGGTTCTTGACGTTCGGAAGGAGCAAAATGCATGACCACGCGGTTGCACAATTGCTCCACAACAATATGCATCCTCTGAACGTACCCGTTCATTTATGTTTGTTTACATTTGGGACTTCAATTTCGAGACGATTGTGTAAAAGATTCTAAAATAAAATGGTAAGTTCCTGCCAATGTATTAATTAGCACCAAAAGTGCATCTTATTCTGGCGCGGGAGAAGTTCTCTAGTGAAGAAACTAGAAGCGTCTGAACACCTGCACCTCTTCACCTTCTGCGAGAACATCCACATAATTTACTCTACATTTATCTTTTAGCACAACTCAACCTCCTCTCCGTCAAATAGCGATTCACCAAATACGACTAAACGACGACAGTGTAAATCATTAGACCTCGCCACCAAATTCCACATTATTGACCTTATCGAAAATGGCGAGAGGAAAAGTAAACTTGCAAAACGATACGGTATCGCTCCAAGCACTGTGTCAACAATTTGGAGAAACAAGAACAGAATCAAGGACATCTACTATACAGTCGGTTTGAAAAGCGTTCAAATGAAGCGATCACGAAACTGTACGTACGAGGATATCGAAAAAGCAATGCTTGAGTGGCTCAATGCACTACGCGACACAAACTTGACTCTGAACGGACCTGTATTAAAAGAAAAAGCTCTAAGCATTGCCAAATCCTTGAATATTGCTGAATTCAAGGCTAGCGACGGTTGGTTAACCAAATTCAAGTCGCGGCATAATATTACAATGGATATGCTGTCGGGAGAAGATGCTTCTGGAAATCAGGAAGACGTGAAGGAATGGACTGAACAACTTTTATCGATACTCTCCGACTATCAGGCAAACGATGTTTTTAATGTTGACGAAACGGAGATTTCCTATAAATGTCCACCAATGGATGAAAAATGTTTTGGTGGAAAATGTTGCAAGGATACCGTGACATGCGTGGTCGGGACTAATGCAAACGGCACGGAAAAATTGAAGCTATTAGTAGTTGGCAAGAAACCACTACCAGATGGGTTTGAAGCGATCAAATCACTTCCTGTTGAGTATACAACCAGAAATCGGCGCTTCCTTACTGAGGACATTTTCACAAGTTGGCTTGTAGAACAAGACAAACAGTTCGCCTCGGCGAAACGCAAAGTTCTCTTTTTCATCGATAACTGCCCCGTGAACCTAGAAAAGGTGCATAATCAATTAGAGGCAATAACATTAAAGTATTTCCCATGCTACGTCACGAAAAATGTCCAGCCATTACATGTGGGAATAATCAACAGTCTAAAACTCCACTATCGGCACCGGATTTTAAAGAAAAATGTCTGCCACTGGCAGGAAAATCGAGAAAACTATGAAATCTCATTAGTCGATTTCCTTCGAGAATTATGGGAAGCCTGGATGCAGGATGTAACATCGCCAATTATAACCGATTGTTTTAAGAAAGTGGGCTTCAAAATGTCGTCAGGATGGCATGAAGAATGTGATCCACTCTTTATCAAAGATGAACCGCATTCAAGGAGTAACTCACGGATTGATAAAATGTCCATTGGTGATGATACTGATAGCGAAGGCGCCTCTGATAGAGGAAACCCAACTGGTATTGAAGTGGAAGCTGCGATAAAAACCCTTCAAACTGCAATTCAGTCATTGGTTGATGTTCCTGATGATATTCATCAGTGTTTGAATACAATTGAGACATTTTTTAAGAGCAAAAAGAAGAGCGAGTCGAATTGGAAATAGAGAAAAATTAAAGAAGAATTTTGTGTTAATGTTTTTTTTTTGTATAGGTACTTTTTAAAATTAAGGATAAAATTATTTTAATCGACCTCAAATGCGTTCTTTTTATCGATTAAAACCTGAGCCAAGAAATTGTTTGCTGTTCCTTCTTATTGTGTCTGGGATGTATGGTGGTATCAATTACATAGTCAGATTTGCAACATGAGGTAGATTTTTGAGGCTTTATCCGGTGTAGATTACTGGGACGAGCATGTTTGTTGTTTGCGTAATGGATGCTCGATACGCGCATATTATGCAAAATAGAAACTTCTTTGCGTGCGATGGGACGACAACCCATCCTTGTAAAAACGACTCCATTTCAAGTAATATTAAACAATGAAACCGGAATATAGAGGGCTACACCCGCAATCCGAGGGTTTTGTAGCAAGCACTTATTTTGGTATGTTAGTACCAGCTCCTTGCTTTTCTTGGTACCACTTAGATGGATAAAAACACAACGATAATAAAAATGTCTGACCCATCATATATGTTACATGTTACCATTCATATTACGTCATCATCATCGTGGCGCGAAAGCCCGACGTCGGGCCTTGGCCGCCTGGATCATTGTCCTCCAATTATCTCGGCCACGTGACCGCGTCCTCAAATTTTGGGAGCCCAGCAGCTGCGCGGCGTCCACACCTACTGAGCTCTCCCAACGAGATCTCGGTCGTCCTCGCAGTCTCGCTCCGTCGACTCGTTCTGCATTCATTACTCTCTTAGGCATGCGATCATCGTCCATTCTTTGTACATGCCCTGCCCATTGAAGTCGTTGTAGTTTGACGATTTTCGAGACTTGCAGCTCATCGTACATTTCATACAACTCATGGTTGTACCGGATGCGCCATCCATCTCGATCGCAAACAGCCCCGAAAATTCGCCGTAGAACCTTACGTTCGAAAGTGTCTAGCATGTTTTCGGAGGCTTGAGTTAGGGTCCATGCTTCGCAGCCATAGCATAGCACTGGTCGTATAATGGTTTTGTACACGCGGAGCTTCGTGTTTCTGTGCACATGTTTCGATTTCATTATGGGGAGAACCGAGAAAAAAGTCTTATTAGCTAACTGTATCCGTCGCTTGATTTCGTCAGTTTCGTTGGCGTCCCTTGACAGGTTGCAACCCAGGTAGATGAAGTTGTTCACGAACTCGATGTTGAGGTCCCCCACGTTGATGCTCGGTTGTGCAGGTGTCCTTGTCACCGATTGCATCATTATTTTAGTTTTACCCTCGTTAATACGTAATCCAACTTCCTTTGCAGCGGTATCGAGCGTATGCAGAAGTTGTTCTGCGTCAGCCAATCTTCAGGACATGATGTTGATGTCGTCGGCGTACGCTGCTAATTGTGTCGACTTGATGAGCAGCGTCTTGCTGTTGTCCATATTCATGGCCCGAATAACGTATTCCAGTGCTAGGTTGAAGAGCGTCGGTGCCAGTCCATCGCCCTGTTTCAAACCAGTGCGTGTTTCAAATAGATCAGTAAGTCTATTCTGGATCCTGACTTGTGAGACGGAGTTGGTCATCGTCATCTTTGTCAGTCGCACTAATTTTGCTGGTATACCAAATTGCAGCATGATGTTGTACAGTACTCCACGATCGATACTGTCGTATGCCTGCTTGAAGTCGACAAAGATTTGGTATACATTTACGTTGTATTCCCAGCACCTCTGGAGTATCAGTTTGACTGAGAAGAGCTGATCGGTTGTGGAGCGACCAGGTCTGAAACCGCTTTGATATTCGCCAATGACTCGTTCTGCGTACGGTTTTATTCTATTTTCCAGAATTTTCGTCAAAATTTTATTGGACGTACAAACTAGTGAGATGCCCCTGTAATTCTCACACCGCAATTTATCTCTCTTTTTATGGATTGGACAGATGATGCTTCTGCGCCAATCGTCTGGGATCTCCTCGTTCTCCCATACTCGCAGGAGTAATTGACGTATGGCATCAACTAGACTCGTTCCACCGAATCTTAGCAGTTCAGCTGGGATCTCGTCAGCGCCCGGCGCTTTATTTCGTTTTAGTGACCGCAACGCGAGATCAACTTCCTCTACTGTCGGGGGTTGAATGGGTGGGCCTAGATCAACAATATCATCGAGAGCTTCCTGTGTGGGGATGTTAGATGGTCGGTTTAGAAGCTCTTCAAAATAAGAGGCCCATCGTTTGTTAATACCATCGGTGTCGCTGATGATGTTTCCATCCTTGTCCTTACAAAGGCTAGTCCTGGGTTGGTAGCCGTTCTTAATTGTATTTACTAGTTTGTACGCTTGTCTGGTGCTCCTATTAGCTAAGTTTTCGTTTATGTTCAGCAACTGCTCGTCAAAGTATTTACGTTTCTTACGTCTAATTATTCTATTCAATATTCGCCGTAGCTCGTCATATTTTTCTCTTCTGGCTCTGGTTCCTCGTTGAATCCATTGTCTGTAGGCCTCGTTTTTCGCGTCAAGTGAATTTTTGCATTCTTCGTCGAACCAGTCATTTCGCGCTCGCCGGGCTTTATATCCCACGACCTTCTCTGCGACATCCTTGATGGTACCCTTGAGTTCTTCCCAGAACCCATGGACGCCTGTGTTGCTGATGTTGTGTAGCATAGGTGATAGTTTTTCCTCAAGGGCGGTAGTATACGCCACCGCTGTAGCATCACTCAAGAGCTTATCAACCGCAAAGATTTTGGGAGGGCTGATTCTTGACTGGTGCACTGAGGAGATTCTACATCTGTAGGTCGTCTTCACCAAGTGATGATCTGAGTCGCAGTTTACTCCTCGATAGGAGCGGACATCCATGACACTAGACGCCCATCTCCTGCAAATGAGGACGTGGTCAATTTGGTTGACGGTATGTGCGTCTGGAGACTTCCAGGTCTGCTTGTGAATGCGTCGATGCGGGAAACACGTAGAGCTTACGACTAGATTCCTGCTGCAGGCGAAGTCGATAAGTCGCTGGCCGTTATCGTTACATTCTTCATGGAGGCTGTGGCCTCCAGAGGTCCCCCGATGCCAACTTTCATTCCCGACTTTCGCGTTAAAGTCTCCCAGCAGCAATTTGACGTCGTTTGTTGGAAGTGAGTCGAAGAGAGTTTCAAGGCGGGCGTAGAACTCGTCTTTTACTGCGTCTTCTTTAACTTCAGTGGGGGCATGCACATTGATGAGCCAGAGATTGAAGAATCGAGTCTTGATGCGAATCGCACACAGCCGTTCATTTATGGGTTTGAAGTCAGTAATATGGGGTTTGAGGTGATTGTTCACTATAAATGCTACTCCAAACTCCTTGCGGCCCGATGGTTTGCCACTTGTAAAAATTGTGTGCGATTTCTTGTCATTAATCTCGCTGCCAAGCCAATTTGTTTCCTGGACTGCAGTAATGCTCAGTTTGTACCTTTCGACCTGTTGAAGGAGGGCCTTCTCGGCCCCCGGTTTGTTCAGGGAGCGTACATTCCAGGATCCGAAACAATAATCCTTTATTCGTTTGCGTGGTCGTCGTTGTTGATCCGTCCAATCCGAGGCTTTTGTTCCAGGTTTCTTGACATGGAGTGGTTTTTACAAGGACGAGTTGTCAGCACGTCGCTTAACCCCATTCAGGGGATGGCCTCGGAGATAGCTGCTTCAGATGGTTTAATAAACGTGCTGGGGCCCACACAACTATGTAGCAGGTCCAACTACGCAAGTCATTCCATCCTACTAGACCTGAGACGCTTAGGTGTTCGTCAGCCATTCAGGCTACAGCTATCTGCCTTTTCCAAACTGTCTTATCGCTAAGACATTGGCCGTCAGCGAATTGATACACTGCCGTTACCAGGGGGCGCCCACAAATACCCAGTTGAAAATGAGAATACATTTTTTCTTCTTTCTTTTTCTTTCCTAATAAAAGCACGTTTATACCGCTACAACCAAAGGATGAAGCGAATGCAGAATTTCAAAAAGGGATGAGGTATTTATATAACATTAAATGGAATTGCCACCAACACCATTAGCGAAGACCGCAACATCACCTGTGAATAGAAAATTCGAATTCTAATACATAAGCTATGAAAATACAATCTAAAAAAAATATTTGAGCAGCAGACAATTTTTTTTTTGTTATTCCAGGTAATGAAACAAAATTAACATTTTATTCACTGCCTACACCAAATTCTGAAAAGTCGCACTTAAAGAACAAGTTCCATGCATCAGCTCTACATCCAGCACTGTGGGGAGAATATCCACTTTGTTCCAATTGTATGATGAAATTGTGGAAATTTGAGTGCAAGCTAGCAACTGCACCACCCGAAATATACATATATGCTATTGAAACTTCATGCGCCCATGCCCCTGGAATGGTTAAGGCAATTAACAATAATGAAATTGTACCCACAAAAAAAAACCCCTATTCATATACTATTTGCTCAGATTTGCTCTAACCCCTTAAGGAGTAATTTCTTTGCGTCGACTAGAACCGTACTGCTAGAGTCACATGTCAAATTGTACGGAATTTAACGGATTGCGACTCTAGCCGCACGGTTGTAGCCGTTATCTTATCGTAAACAAGCAAATCTAATTGCATGGCTATAGTCGTACGGCTACAGTCGTCGAATACTCCTTAAGATGCCTTTTGCTAAGCACCATTCTGCGCCGTTCGCAGACGACGATCAAAACGGTACATATTGTACAAATAGAAATAGTGTTCCGTGCTCTATGGCTTGATCGTAAGTCGCGAACAATGCCTGTGTTCCCATTAGTGAGCGCCGCGGTTATTCAGCAATACAAATGCATGTAAACGGAAAAAATCACGCATTTCAATTGCTGAATAACCGCAACGCTCAAGAACATGAACGCAAGCATTATGCGACGATCGTGTATCTAGCAAAATGCAACTTTAAAAAGCTAAGTTAACGTTTCGTTAGCATATAACTGGTTTCGTACGATGCATGTTGGTAGCATACATCTACTACTCATTTAGCCGCATTTTGTGGAAATCGGTAATGGCTGTGGCTTATTCTTACGCGCAGCACCATAGGGAAAAGACCACCAACAAAATCTTTTCAACATTTCTTTCAATAAATTCCTAACCTCTGGGATCTTGTTATAACAGCGTAGCGACAACAGTTTGATAAATGGTTTCACCAATCAAACGTACATCGCATAATTAGAAACCAGTTTCGAGTGAATCGAAAATTATTCGTATCAAAAAAAAAAAAAAAAATGCTTACGTAACAACGTAATCTAAACTAATTTACTCATCACAGTTATCATTTTGACATACGTGGAAGAGAGGGAAAAGTAACCGAAAACCATCAATGTATCTTTTTTTTTGTGGTGTGACCTTGGCAGGTGATCGCATTTCATTCTCGCCGGTTTCCAATTCACCCGCGGTTGCACTGCTGTACGCCCAGAACAAGTAACGAAATGTCTATTGTCTTGATGAATGCAAAGTATCAGCACATTTCGTTAGCCAACGCTTCAACATTTGTTTACATATGCTAATGTCCGATAAAACCAACTGAATAGCTTGGATGTATTGTCGAGTTATCATTCCCAGCAATTGTTCTGCGACAAACATATGCCACGTATCTTCTGCCTAAAATCGGTTTAATTATCTTTTTATCTTTGAGACATGCACTGAAAGTAGAACGCACAATATACTGTTCTTCTGTATTTTCCATTTATGTTTGTCAATCACCAATTATCAGGTCTTAGATTAAGCGTTTTGCGTTTTTAGACTTTTTGTTTCCATCTAACCTTATTACTTACAAACAAGGACACCACACAACATACACACCGGTTTAAGGATTCTTTAATTTATATTAATTATATGAAACTAATTAAAAATTCACGATTGTGGGATTCTATGGAGGCGCGGGACAACTAGAAAACGATCCATTTTCACAGTTTCCCCGAATAGTGTGACTGCGCGGGCTTCCGATCGGTGAAGAAGTTTCGCAGGATAATAACTTGTCCGATAGTGATGACAAGAACGGCTGCTGTCTCGAGCATCGCCCACCACATAACACGTTCGTTGATGTCCTCAGCACGTTTACGGCCTAATTAGACAAGAGAGGAGCACTGAAGATTTCCGAAAGGGTCGATAAATGAACAAACTCACCTTGAGCCTCTCGTAACCGATGATGAGTCTGGTAGTCTAGCACCGAATTCAGGCTCTTGTGAATATTTTGAGCGGAGGATTCCATTTGCGTCAGGGCGGTGGCATGTTCATCGATATTTGGCAGTGCCTGCTCGTCGCCCACTTGGAAGTCCATGTAAATCAGTTTGTGGGAAAAGGTCGAAAACGTGTTGCTAAAGCACACCGTGTAGATGCCAGTCGTCTGTGGATTAGAGAAACATAAACAAAACTTGCCCGTTACTAAATAAACTCCACCACCTACCTCTGCGTTAAACGGGTGCGTGTCATACTGAGCCTTGTTCTGCTCGTATATCGTGTTCTTGTGCGGATCCTGAAGAGTGACATCGACATCATACTGGCCGCCGGTAATGACCTACGTGGAACCCCAAACCAAAAGCAAATGTCAGTTTTGGACAATACACAATTACACGTCTGCCCGGGCAACTCACCTGAAACTCCAAGACGGCCGATTGATTCTTACGAATCTCTTCGTAGAAACATTCTTTGGCGTTATCTGGCAATTCGAAGGTTAATTCAACGCAATCAGCAATTTGTTTGAAGTAGAGGACGAACAGTGCTACGAGGATATTTCGTGTTGACGACATTTTCGTGCGTGTCGTGATTTACAGTGAAATGTGAATAACACGTCTCTCCCAACTTTGTTAATTTGTACGAACCGTAACAAAGTTTCCAGTTGCGTCGACCTCCGACTCAGCTTTTTATCGAGTTCTTCTTTTTTTCGAAAACGTCACTTCGCGGAATAAACACGAATTGGGAATGAGCTGTCTGTCAAAAGCAGTTCGCGTAGCCCCCACTATAACGTGGCCGGAAACATTTTTAATGTCAAAAAAATAGACATACAGGTTGGCCAATTGTTGTTGACGGGCGCGATGTTCGAAAAAAAAGTCGTTAAATGTGCAGATTTGGTGAATTTTGATTAAAATGTTAGTAAATCATGTTTTTTTTGTTTCTTTGCTTTGCTGAAAGCAAAACGGGTTTTTCGTGAATCGGGTTTTTAATGAGTCGGTTTTTTTGACCATAAGACGGTTTTTTTAATGATTCTTTTTTTTCGAATCCGAGACGGCTACCAACCCAGGACTAGCCTTTGTAAGGACAAGGATGGAAACATCATCAGCGACACCGATGGTATTAACAAACGATGGGCCTCTTATTTTGAAGAGCTTCTAAACCGACTATCTAACATCCCCACACAGGAAGCTCTCGACGATATTGTTGATCTAGGCCCACCCATTCAACCCCCGACAGTAGAGGAAGTTGATCTCGCCTTGCGGTCACTAAAACGAAATAAAGCGCCGGGCGCTGACGAGATTCCAGCTGAACTGCTAAGATTCGGTGGAACGAGTCTAGTTGATGCCATACATCAATTACTCCTGCGAGTATGGGAGAATGAGGAGATCCCAGACGATTGGCGCAGAAGCATCATCTGTCCAATTCATAAAAAGGGAGATAAACTGCGGTGTGAGAATTACAGGGGCATCTCACTAGTTTGTACGTCCTATAAAATTTTGACGAAAATTCTGGAAAATAGAATAAAACCGTACGCAGAACGAGTCATTGGCGAATATCAAAGCGGTTTCAGACCTGGTCGCTCCACAACCGATCAGCTCTTCTCAGTCAAACTGATACTCCAGAGGTGCTGGGAATACAACGTAAACATATACCAAATCTTTGTCGACTTCAAGCAGGCATACGACAGTATCGATCGTGGAGTACTGTACAACATCATGCTGCAATTTGGTATACCAGCAAAATTAGTGCGACTGACAAAGATGACGATGACCAACTCCGTCTCACAAGTCAGGATCCAGAATAGACTTACTGATCTATTTGAAACACGCACTGGTTTGAAACAGGGCGATGGACTGGCTCCGACGCTCTTCAACCTAGCACTGGAATACGTTATTCGGGCCATGAATTTGGACAACAGCAAGACGCTACTCATCAAGTCGACACAACTAGCAGCGTACGCCGACGACATCAACATCATGTCCCGAAGATTGGCTGACGCAGAAGAACTTCTGCATACGCTTGATACCGCTGCAAAGGAAGTTGGATTACGTATTAACGAGGGTAAAACTAAAATAATGATGCAATCGGTGACAAGGACACCTGCACAACCAAGCATCAATGTGGGGGACCTCAACATCGAGTTCGTGAACAACTTCATTTACCTGGGTTGCAACCTGTCAAGGGACGCCAACGAAACTGACGAAATCAAGCGACGGATACAGTTAGCTAATAAGACTTTTTTCTCGGTTCTCCCCATAATGAAATCGAAACATGTGCACAGAAACACGAAGCTCCGCGTGTACAAAACCATTATACGACCAGTGCTATGCTATGGCTGCGAAGCATGGACCCTAACTCAAGCCTCCGAAAACATGCTAGACACTTTCGAACGTAAGGTTCTACGGCGAATTTTCGGGGCTGTTTGCGATCGAGATGGATGGCGCATCCGGTACAACCATGAGTTGTATGAAATGTACGATGAGCTGCAAGTCTCGAAAATCGTCAAACTACAACGACTTCAATGGGCAGGGCATGTACAAAGAATGGACGATGATCGCATGCCTAAGAGAGTAATGAATGCAGAACGAGTCGACGGAGCGAGACTGCGGGGACGACCGAGATCTCGTTGGGAGAGCTCAGTAGGTGTGGACGCCGCGCAGCTGCTGGGCTCCCAAAATTGGAGGACGCGGTCACGTGACCGAGATAATTGGAGGACAATGATCCAGGCGGCCAAGGCCCAACGTCGGGCTGTCGCGCCACGATGATGATGATGATGAGACTTGGGAATCTCAGGACCGGAACTAACAGAAGACTGGTTTTAAACCGGTGGACCGGTTTTAGGAACAGGCCTAGGCAGGTCATCTACAAAGAATAGACAAACACCGAATCCCCAAAAAGGCCTTTGCTGGCACCAAAAAACAAGAAGAAGCGCTGGGAGGACCCAGTGCGAGAAGACAGTAGGAAGTTGCCCGGCGTGCAGGATTGGAAACAGCGATATGAAGACCGAAACGATTGAAGACGGCGACTTTCGGGAGCCAGCGGAGCATCATGGCTAAAATTACGTTTACACTATCCCCAGATTACTTCATCTGCAGCGTAATCTGGGTGTGGTGAGTTCAAAATTGTATTTTATGTATTTGACAGTTCCAGATTAAGAGCGCGTTGACATGATCAAACTACGATTTGACAAACTAGCATTTGATGAAAAGTTGAGCACCGTCCAACTACGGTTTGACAGAAGCACAAGACATCAAACCAGTTTGACAAGGGGTTGACACGTTCAAGTAGGTAGTTTGTCAAACCGTAGTTTGATCAACGCGCTCTAAATCAGCCAGTGCAGATGAAGTAATCTGGGGATAGTGTAAACGTAATATTAGGTCGATGTTGTTGTTGTTGTTTTTGTAGTGGTGAGGTTTTGTCCATAAGACCCGCCATAGACGGTGCGATTCATCGTCAGATCGATCTGACGATGGATCGCCACAAAATATCTGACGATCGAAATTATATGGAACTGTCAAAAAAATCATCAACGATAGTCACATACACTGTGCGATCGATCTGACGATCACAATGGGCGCGGTCCTGGAAGCCTTCTGATATGGATCTGACTTTTCTGTTTTCTTCTCTATGTGCTTCCCCCTCCAGTAAATTTAGTACAGACAACTGTCAATTTTTGGATCTGAGAAATATTCCCACAGACGGCATACACGGCCGTCTTGTCAAAAAAGATCTGTCAAGTTTTTAGTTTCAAAATGGAAAATTTAATAATTGCGGAATTATTGGATGATTTCGGTGATATCCAAATTGTAAATAGTGTGCAAAGCAGAGGCGCCGACTGTTAGAAAATATTGGGGGGGGGGGGGGGGGGCACAACAACTTTTCATGCATTGATTGACTGCCGGATTGCCTTGTTGTGCGATTTTTTTGTTATGGTATCCTCACTATATTGTAAATTGACCCATTTTTGAAATAACAATTAACGTATCTCTTCTCTTGCACTTTAAAAAATATTATTGATGAAAGGTCCACGAACAGAACGGCCCAATAGCCCTAGCTAAAAAAGACGACGTCTTAAAGCGGGTAAATATTTGATATCGTTACGAATGTATTATCTCACACAGTCAACCAAAATGGTCTGACGATTGAGGGGAACCAATTCAGGACCAATTTTTTCGTCAAGTCTCGAGTTGTAGGGTCCCCACAGTGCAAATAATCAGTTGTATGGAAATGACGTGTGTTGTTTGTTTTTAAGAATGAAGCCAATTTTTCTTGCATTTGTAAATGGAACCATAATGCTTTTTTGTTTGATAACACAAAATAATGTATTAAATTTTAATTAAATTCAAACACAAATATTTTTACCATCCACGTCTTTAAAATAATGATCATTAACACAAAAGATCCATTAAGTTTTGACAGCTTCTTGAGGAATCATAGCCAAATTGAACGACGAGTTTTAATACCTCATACGACTATTATGGTTAGAGCTAAATTCACACGGATTCTCATGAACCGGGGCCCGGGAGATTGACGGCTGTCAAGCATTGTTAAAGGTGCGGTACTGTTAGGCACACGATGGTTGTACATTATTCGTGATTAGCGATCAAGCCATAGAGCACGGAACACTGAATGTATCTTTTTGATCGTCGCCTGTGATCGACGCAGAGTGTTGCCTAGCAAAACGCACCTTAAAGCACAGAATTCAATGGTATAATCCTCATGGGTCATATATACGAGTATCTCCGTAGAAGCTCCTTCTTTCCTTCCCTATTTGTCATAGCTACGTGTTTGATTGTTTGAACGAAGAAGTCGAGTGAGGATCGCTTTTCTTGCAAAACGATATTTGTGCCTGAAATATTGGAGGGGCGTTGCCCCCCCAATATTTGAATTGAGGGGGCGAAAAGTGGCTTGCCCCCCCATAGTCGGCGCCTATGGTGCAAAGCATACTAAATATAGTGCGCGTTGTCATGGATAACAACATGACAAACGATTGGAGTTTGTTGGACGGGATTGAGCGCGAAAACCGACCCAGAAATGCATTTCGAACAAATAGTTCCCCGATACGACGACTTCCTATTCAAGGAGCAGGTTTGTAGGCTAAAGGCGCAACAAACTACCACTAAACACTTCGCAACACGTCCTGCACGCTGGCTAACGGATGACTGGCTATGTTGCTTTGGTGACCGAGGCGCCGGTGACATCTGAGAACTGTCAAAATTTCTGATTTTAGAAATTGATTGGGAAAATATTCAGATCCAGAGGGGGAATTGTCAGATCCAAAAGTGACAGTTGTCTGTACTAAATTTACCGGAGGGGAAAGCAAATGGAGGTGAATTTGAGAAATGTCAAACCCTGATCCGCTCGCAGGAACGCAGCCAATATCGTCAGATCGATCTGACGGCGGATTGCATCGTATATGTGGACTATTATAGCCCATATATACGAAAAATATATTTATTTTTATTTTTTTTTAATCATCCAGCATTTAAGGGTACACTTTAATATTTTTTTATCAATACTTTTTAATCAAATTTTATATTTTATGATATATGTTTATGAGTATATGTGATTCAAAGGCGCAAGTGCACACTTTCACTTATTCACCTTACGAATCGGATGAATTGGATGTACCATGGCACTTAGATCCGGTGGATTCTTTTCAAAGTAGGCTAATTCCTTCATGCCACTCTCAGCGATAGCCCACAAGTCTGGATACTCGGCCTTGAATGTTTCGTACCACTTTTTAACCAAAGGATATTCATCCAAACTAAAGTCAATGGCTTCCAAAGATAGTGTGCCCGTTACCAAAGCCAGATCGGCCAGAGTCATATTCTCGCCTGCTGCATACTTGGTGCCCAACCGTTTCAGATACGTTTCAAATGTCTCAAGGCCGATATTAACTTTCTTCAGGCCGAGCGGCGTACGTTCGTAGTCGTAGAACATCGGAGCCAAAGCATACGCTCCAATGCTGCTATAGTAGAACATGCTATTGAAGCAGAGGCGATGATTGACCAGAGCTCGTTGTTTCGGATCCTTCGGATAAAGAGGACTCTCCGGGGCGTATTTATCGCACAAGTACTGAAAGTAGATAGACAAATTGTGGGTCGTTTTGTTTTTTTGAGTAAATAGATGCAGGCTCGGGTGTTTACCTGAAGAATTGCAATACTTTCCGACAAGTAGAAACCATCATCATCCAAAACAGGAATTTCTTTTTGTGGATTAAGCTGTAAGTGGAAATAAAATGTAGAGCTTGATGACTGTTCACTGGAGATGGTCAAAAGTAAGCCACTTATTTTACCTTGGCATAATCTTCAGTCAAATGGTCGCCATTGTTGAAGCTAACATCGACTAGCTCATATTCAATGTTCAAAGCCTTGAGGGCCATTCGAACGGCAAGGGACGGTGGACCATCGGAAACAGCGTACAATTTTAGTTTCATGTTGCTGAATTCAATAACGAAAGAATAAAGGTGAATATATTATTAATGAAATGTATAGTCGACTTAACGTAATGACACAAAAAGAGCAATGATGTGCATCGGCACTTTAGGTTCCATGCAAGTAAGTGCATTTTAACTTTGATCCATTTCCTTTCAAGTTGTCTATATTTGTTTGTTTTGAAAAATGTCCTTATCGCCTTGATTCAGGAAACACCCAGGTGAATGCAAGAAAGTATTTTGTCTTTACCAAAAGACTCACAACACCAGCAGCAGTAGTCTAGGGCGACCGGAAGCTCTGTGGTCAGAGGCGTCGGTCTGATGTCTTGCCACACCGACCTTTTCGGTTTCGAATCCCGTCTACGTCACGTCGGGTTGTGGCCATAGATGTTTCCGTTGTTCGTCCCCCTGTGGTGTGGGGCGTAACAATAAGCCACAATATTTTCCGACTTGTCGCAGGTAGGCTACTAAATGGGCAGAAGGTACATGCAACATGTCCGAAACTAGTTACTAAGTAAACATCAACTGAGTCACATGGAACAATTCATGCGCTACGCCCCAATAGAGGTTAGTGCAAAAAGTATAGTGCAATAGCCTCAATCATATGATTCCCATCTTATCTGGATATCACTCCATTGCCGAAAATTTCCTTTTTCGCTCACCAAAGGACTCAAATTGCTATCATTTCTTACCAAAGGACTCAAAATGCCTTCAACAGTAGTCTAGTGAATTCACCTGATGAACCCCAATTATAATGATACCCATCTTGCCTAGATATCACTCCATTGCCACGAATGTCCTTTATCCTTACCAAAGGGCTCAAAATGTCATCAATTCTTACCAAAGTACCCGAAATACTTTCAACAATAGTCCAGTGCAATCGCGTCAACACCTCCAGTCATATGATACTCATCTTGCCTAAGAATCATCACTTCATTGCCACGAAAGTCATACTTTCGTCCCCAAAGGACTCAAAATGGTATCAGTCCTGACTCCTGACCTGCCTGGAGAAGCAATCTTTCAGAAGACTTGGGCGAGTAACTCTGGTTTAAGCAAGACAGAACAGAATATACCGTTAGTCCAGTCGATGATCAAACTTGCGGTTGATTTGTACTTAGGGTGACACAAGGAACCTACGTACCAACTTTGGTTAAGATCAGAACACAGGAAGTGCCCGGACAAACGCACAAACGGAGAATTGAACAAACGTACAGCATGCATCGGACTAAATGCTCGTCCATTATAATTTTATACTAGATATCTCCCGCGGGCGAAGCATATAGCTAGCTAAAAGAGCTCGCTTCGCTCACTCTTTCATCTAAGATCTACTACGCTCAACATTTTGACCATTTTGGAAATTTTTTCGCGGTCTCTAACACCGTGGGGTTGGTTTTGGAAGCGCCAGTGTGTTAACAATATCTTAACAGAATATTAACAGCGCGTTAACAGTATGTTAATAGTGCATTAACAGTGAATTAACAACATGTTAGCAGAGTGTTAACAGTATATTAATAGTATGTTATCAGTTAATTGACATTATGCTAGCAGTCCATTAGCAAAGTGAAGTGTGAAGTAGCAGTGCAATGAATTCTACGGTGCATTCATAGTTTCTATGAATCCGAATTGCTAAATTACACGCTTTAGGTTGTGTATTTTCACAATGCAGGTACTAAGAATTTGCCATTTGGACCAAGTCTATAGCCTACGCAGTGACAAAATGATTCATTGTACAAATTTTCAAAATTGACTCCAAACCCGAAAAATGTCACGCGGTTTTTAGATTAAGACTGCAGTCTAAAAAATGTATGTACATATATACCTATAATGTATTTCAAAAATGTTTCATATCAATATTTCAATATTTTGCCTATACCAAACGAAAAAAAAATGTTGACTTTCATTTCCCCTCTATGACCCTTAAAGTTGGTCTATTACGATGCATCGCTTTTTCTGAAGAATTATAGTACTTCTACATATTTCCACCAATGCATGTAGCTTCAGCGGTTCTGTAGATATTTCATGAACAGACAGACAGACGGACGTTTGATCGATTTCATTAGGGTTTTGTTTTAACTACAAAACCCTAATAAAGTATGTAATTATGGCGATGTGGAAAAACTTGTGTACACTACATTGAAGGCAAAAATCTCATGTTCATAGAAACGGGTATCTTTGCATTTTCGTGACCAATTATATTGTAGTTTTCCCGATTTCCGTTGACCACTTACTGTGTTAAACAAAAAGAATGTTCGATGTTGTATAGTTGACAAACAGATTATACAAATAATTCTTAGTTCTGGTTGAAGGCCAGTGAGTTAAAGTTGGATTTCATTGCTATAATGGGTAAGAACAAATGATATTCTAAAATTGAATCAATAGTACAGAATAGGCATCTTTTATAGACATAAAAAATACTCTAAACAGTCTATGTATTTCCATATGTTTTATTTGCACTTATCACATGAACTGGTCGAGGTCACCAATTTCATAACAAACTAAATTGAAATAGTACGCAATTGCCAATCTACTATCTAAATAGATATAATAATCTTCAAATTGACCATCAAGACCAGGAAAAAAATTTGAGTATCTATTTAATATAAATACAACAGTACGAGTACATATCCGTATGTATGTTTCGCAAAAGTTACGGAGTGCTGAATCAATTGGTCCCAAATTTCCCAGAACTATTTCCCCAACGTTGGCATACTCGTATGTCCAAATTATGAGGATGCTGTTTCAATCAAGTCAATTGTAGTAACAAAAAAAATGACTAATTCTGTTTTGCACAGCTGTAGATATTTATGTACATGAAGTTTAGACTGGTGTGAGAAAAAGAGACAGAAGGTAGGAAGGTGGGTAGGTGCAGGGGTTACGCTGATTATTAACAGCACATATAGTGGTCTATATGTGCTGTATTGTTTTTAACAAATTTTGAATTTCAAGTTCAAACCGGAAGAAATCTCATAGCTATTTTTAAGGTCATCATCCACGACAAACGATTTTGGTCGCGAGCATGCATCGAACCACGTCAAACTTAATAGAAAAAATTCTCCTCATTTCCACCGTTCTATGATATTTGATGGTTCGATGGAAGTTGGGTCGTGGTTTTGCGCGTTCATGCGCGAGTGAGAGCCGGTACAGCTCGTGCATCTCGACTCGAGCGGTGCGTCGCGGCTCTTTTGAAATAAATGCAAGGCGGGGAGTGCTGGCATTCACACGGGAAGAGCGACAATGGCTCTCGCTCTGCATTCAGTCGCAAAGTACGCGTTCCATGCAATGGGGGCCACTTATCTTCTTTACGGTCGAAGCTGTCTTCGACGACAAAAATGTCAACGTTCCAGGGCGTATTGGGTTCATCCTATTAACAAAAAGCAGGATGAAGAAGAAGTTTTTGCTACGCTTTATTAAGAACTCGCGAGCGAGAGCCGTGCGGCTCTTCGTGTGAAAGAATGGAAGGTGGGAGCGAAAAAAACTCTCACTAGCGAGCGAGAGCCGTGCGGCTCTTCGTGTGAAAAGGCACTTATAATAAACTACTGGCAGGTTTTTTGTTATCGACATAAAGATGAAATATGGTCAATGCGAAAAAAAAAGCAAGCTGATACCCCTTACGTGCCACATGAATGGTTACACACCTTCAATAGTCTGTGTTGCTATAAATGGTAAATGCATCAATCAAATAGATCAACCATTCTGAATTTACCACTTTGAAATTAGCAGTAAAACTTGTTTCGATTCCACTGTTCCTATGAGAGATATATGAAATAGTGGGCTGATTTTACCCGATTTAGTGGTTTAAAATTTGGTGTGAAATTTGGTGAAGATATCTTTAGAAACAGAAAATTTTTTCTCACAAACAGACTTTTGGACCGATCGTTCCAATAGCAGCTATATGACGCAGTGGTCCGATTCCGTTGGTTCCGACATATATACAACGTGCAATAGAAAGAACGCTTTGTACAAATTTCAGATCGAAAGCTTTAAAACTGAGAAACTATTGTAGTTCG
This sequence comes from Chloromyia formosa, assembly GCA_964017055.1. NCBI lineage: Eukaryota > Metazoa > Arthropoda > Insecta > Diptera > Stratiomyidae > Chloromyia > Chloromyia formosa. The sequence continues at coordinate 13,769,131 of OZ024813.1, read as the reverse complement.
CATAGAAACAGACGGACTGACAGACAGACAAAGCTTATTCGACTCATCTCGTCATACTGACCAAGAATATACGAGTATATAGTTTATATGGTCGGAGATGGTTCCTTCTGTGCGTTCATGAGAAAGTTATTATACCTTGTCACATTTGTGAAGGGTATAAAAAAAAACAGAAACACCAAAAATAAATGATAATGGAAGCACAGTCAATTATTTGTTAACTTGTCAGCCAAGCTTCACATTTGATTGACATCCTTCCCGGCGCGAGTTTTTCTGTCTAGGTTTCGGGGGCGCAGTACCCGTTTAGTGTTTACGCACGCCAAATCCACTCGATTGAAGCTAAAATTGGGTGCACGCTCGCGGTCATGTAATGTATGTATATTCAGATTTATAATTCATTTGGAAGATAAATTGCCCAGATGATACGATGGTGGCGATTCTTCCATACGATAAATTTATAGATTATTTGTCGCTTTTTCAATAATTAAGGGATATCCCTCAGGCGAAAGAATCGCGATACGATTTCAATTCGCCAATCTATCGCCAAGATGATATTTCGGCAATTCACAATAAATACAAAACGACGATTGTGCCATTTTTATTGTTTGTAGTCTATATAGCGCAACGGTTAGAGCACTATGGACTTGCAAACATGGGAACCTGGCTCGAATTCTACAAATATCAGTTGTAAAAAAGGATGAAATATAAATTATGAGCGTCAAAGAATATGTTAAGATAAAGAAAAGGATTGAAGATTAATCTAATAAAATAAGCGATAATAATTTTTGTTTTAGTTGACTCTCATCGTCAATTTTATTTTACGCGACATTTTGTCAATTCGCCAATTTATCCCCGTCGCGATTCGCTTTCTTGCCGGCTCGTTTCGCCAAAGTTTCTACTGGAGGTTTCGCTATCGGTAACTATTTTTTCCCAAAGGGGGTGACTCCCGCGATAAGATGGTGATATCCCCGTCAATAAATTTATCTTCCAAGGCGAATCGCATTCTCATTGCGGAAAATAGAAATTGTTTGTTGGGTAAAAATTCAACGTTTCTGACCAAATAATCTGCCAGATCAAGTGATTTGGCCATTAGTATGAATCTAAGTGTAACCATACACTGTTGAACTCGATCTCGAACATGGTACAAGTGGACCGGTTTTCTTCACCTTCATGTGAAGTGTGCGTGTTTGTGTGTGTCTTGAGCTATTCAGTGGACATTTGTACCAGGTTCGTGTTCGAGTTTGACAGTGTATGGTGACACCTATATAACTTGATTATTAGATACACTCCCATGAACTTGAACTTGGAGGGTTTAAAATAAGTGTTACATTTTCAGCAATGAGTGTTAAGAAAGTATCGCCATTCAAATTAAAACTCCATACATCAAATATGCCGCCTGACAACTAACTGAACAATCACAATCAGCACAACTTTAATTTAATGTTAAAGAAAAACATGGTTGCTCCAAAATCGCCCCACATACTATTCTAACTTCACTTTCTGTCTCTATAAAAATCGATTAATAACAGCACATTTCGGGAGTAATTTTTTGCCTACTTTTCTATTTTGAAACGAAAGCAAGTTCATTAAGGTCAATAAACTCACCACAAAATGTATTTAGAATTCACGGATGATGGAGAGAACTTTTAAGAAAAATATCACAAGCTTCCACAACGATAGTTTGCTGTGGACTGAAAAGGGAAAAAGTATCACTATCTTATATTTCTCAAAATTCTCTCAAAATTCTTCTTAAATAAATCGAACTACAAATCTCTTTGCTACGAAGTCAGACCAGAAAACACGACACAAAGCATTCCCAACTAACTTGCGAGCACTCTAGTATATAGTACATATATGGGATCAGTGTTGCCAGGCGGTGGGAGTGCTCTCCCCCTAAAAGCTGTGGCTATACTGCTATTTCCCACTAAAAACACTAGCGGTCCCACTGAATTTAAATGAACACTTTTTTTTCTATTTGTTGAGTATAAAAGATATGTTTTATATATAAAATATTTGACATCTGACTGTCGAATAATTATGTCGTGCCTGTAGTGAAATCGCGGTGCATGGGAGATAGAAATGCGCGCGTAATTTAAAAGAAATTGAAAACCTGAAATGACAGTACAAACAATAGTATTGCAAACACACAAAAAATATATTGGAAATAATTGCACATAATGAACATAATTTTATCATGTTTCAAGTAGATGAAGTGGAATATGCTAAACATAACATTTCTTTGTAATTCTTCACAGAAAATAAGATAAATTCAAGACTTAAAATTAATCTTTGGTATCTCCGGCACCGGCTGCTCGCTCCTGTGTAGTTGAAGGCTTAGAAAATATTACCCACTAAACTTTCCCACTAAAAATATTCCCCCCTAAAATTCCCCCCAACTCGCTGAAAAACAACCAAATTTAGTAGGAAAACCCCTGATCTGGTAACACTGTATGGGATTGGGATGGAAACCTGTTCCACGCTCTGCTGTTTACGTAGGAGAAAGAGCCGGCCGGTTATTTCTCATTCGTAATTTAAATTTCAAGTACTGACTACTATAGAGGTAGAGGATTTGTTTTGTTGTAGATACTAACGTTATGCAGGTGAACACTTGAAACTTGATTAATACTTAAAAATTATATTCAAACTCCTAATCTCTTAATTAAAATATACGCAGGTATGATTATGCATGTAAAATGTAGGTCCTCGTATTTCGAGTTTCATAGAACGCTACTAAAATAAGACGATAAGAACCATGTGTGGGAAATAGAAGCATGTAATGAATATCTTCGATTTTGCAGAAGCCGCGATTCTTTGTACAAGAACAGAAAAACATTACACACATGCCAACTAACAACATTATTCCGGATAATTATCGATGAACAGCTGGTGCAGCAAAAAAGATGTCCTGATGTCCTGTAAGCAATTTTCTAGGTAGGAATATTCGGAATTCGCTTCAGGTAATGCAGTTTACATGAATGCAGATTAGGTCGACAGTTTATTCCTGTCAGCAAAATGTTGATTTTGTGTGAGTATGGAATGACAAGAAAACAAAAACAGTTTTGCTGCCCAAATTAAATTCGTGAGATTGTATTTTCACTGAGAATATATTAGAATTTACTTTTTTTCTTGAAATTTGTTTTGACGGTTAGAAGGCTAACTTAACCCCAGACCTACTTTCGAGGGGAATACTCAATGACCTTGGGGATTCCCTCGTGATAAGAGGGTCAATGACCTTTAACTGAACTGCAACTGAACTGCTTTGAAATGCTTTTGAACTGCTTTGAACTGCTTTTGAACTGCTTTTCAGTTGCTGTTAACATGCAGTTCAGTTGTAGTTCAAAAGGAGTTCAGTTGCTGTTCAGTTGCAGTTCAAAAGCAGTTCAGTTAAAGGTCATTGACCCTTATCAGAAGGGAATCCCCCCAAGGTCATTGGCCCCCTTACCATGAGGAACACCCAATAACCATGCACATCATGCATATCGCACATTTAATTGACATACAAGGCCAGTCGCGGATCTAGAAATTGAGTTTGGAGGGGACCCGTTATATTTCAGCGAAAACTCAATAGAAATTCCCACACTCAATCCTTATCATCTACGACCAGAAGTTGGACTGGCGTCATTCCGTTAGAAAAGATTTGCGACATGAACATTGCTTGTTTTAAGTACTTTTCTTAGGCGGCTATTACACTATAAAAGTTCTTTTACAAATATATTTGACGAACGATATTTCAAAAGAACTTTTATGAATGATATTAGCCGCTAAAGGGGGAAGGTGTGCAAGCATATTAGAAAAGTAGTTGAAACAAGCAACGTCCATGTCGCAAATCTTTTCTTAGGCGGCTATTACACTATAAAAGTTCTTTGAAAATAGCTTTCATAAAAGAACTTTTATAGTGTAATAGCCGCCTTACAAACTTGTGCATCTTCCCCCTAGGCGGCAAGTATTATTCATAAAAGTTCTTTTAAAATATCGTGCGTCAAAGATATTTGTAAAAGAACTTTAAGGCCGGCCGCATCTTGGACGTAGGCAGGGCAGCGAAGCGCAGCGCGCATATGGCATTGTTGTTGTAAAATCAAATTTTGACAATTGTTACAACAACAATACCATGTACGCGCTGCGCTGCGCCGTCCAAGATGCGGCCGGCCTTATAGTGTAATAGCCGCCTAACATATAAAATATAATTATTAGTGAAGACAGTAACAGCAGTTCTGCATCACAAGTGGAGCTAGAGTTAGTACCAAAACAAGCTAATGCGACATGTTTATATCGTCGTGATTTAGCTTGAATTAATTAAAACTTGAAGATAGTTCCGCGGCATAAACGAGGCCAGGTCATTACGTTTAAATCGCGCGACTATGTTCCAGTATTAACTAATCCCAGCTTACTCACCATGATGTAAATGTATCGGATTAGTTAGATTGGGACTAACTTTTAGCTCCACTTGCGATGCGGTCCTGGACTGAAGAATTGGGACTAAATATATATTAAAAATGACGTTCCGCGGAATTAAAGTGCTTTTATACCACCGACTCTTAACCCTTGAACGGTCGCGCGGCGTACATTTGTACTCCACAAAAATAATAAAATAAAATCATAACACTGGCCACACGCATGTGAAGGGGTTGGGGTCTCGTGTAGCTGATTTTTTAGGGGTTATGCTTATATACATAGTTGAAGTTTTGATTTAAACCGTTATTCGGGTTTCGAGTTACTTCGAGTTTGTCGGTCGAAAGTCTTCATGGAGTAAGTATTCTTATGGCTCGTTTACATTTGCCAGTGCACCGGCATGCCTGTAGACTTGTCGACAAGTGCCTTGCGTGTAGCTGCATGCATGACGTGTGCCAGTAGGTGTTTACACGCACAATTCGACTTGCATGTTGGCTGGGATTTTTTCTTGAGTGTCAATTTGATTATCACGTATTTACCATTGCGACATTCAGTTGCAGGCGACGTTGATCTTTGATCGTTTTTTGGCGTACCAATGACAGCAAACATATGTTCGCAAGTCTACTGGAATGCCTGTAGGAAATCAATTGGCCCGGGAGGCCAGCTACTTGCAAGGCGCCGTGCGGGTTTACTGGCCTGGCAGTTCACAGGCACGGGTGTTTACACATACGCAAGTGACAGCTTGCAAGTTACTTGCAAGGCACTTGCAATGCCTGTAAAATGTACGTACTTGCACGCTCTACTGGCAAGTGTAAACTCTACTTAAGAGAAAATACATATTTATTTTAATAACATTGGAATTGTATTTTTTTTCTCTCTTAAAGTTAGTGCAAATCTAACTAATCCGATACATTTACATCGTGGTAAGTGCGATTAGTTAATACTGGAATATAATCCCGCGATATAACGTAGTGAGTTTGGTGATACTTTAGAAAAGCATTGCCAGTCCAACAACATTCCTCGCTTCATTCGTGGCGTACGTGCACGAATCTCGCCGGGCGAATTCCAGCAAGCAAACATAACCTCGTTTTACATTTGACATTTGCGCGGAGTCACAGTTTTGCGAGTGCTCTTTCGCGAAGTATTTTTAAGTTAAATTATTACAATAGTATTCCGATTGCTACATTAGAATGGGGATAACTGAAATCACATCGTTAGAACAATTTGAAACCCTCATAAAGTAAGCATAATTCCATCCGCCGAGCAAACGACGGACGGCGCAATCAGCCAGCCCGCGGTGAAGGTCCTATGAAAGTGAAACGTCCAATAATTTGTTGATTTCACCATTTGTTTGTGTCCGCTTTCAGATCGCCCAAACCATCGGTTGCGCTGTTTACGGTCGACTGGTCCGAGGAGTGCAAACATTTGTCGGACGTGTTACAAGAGTTGGCCGGACAAGATGATATGAAAGGGGTGCAATTCCTAAAGGTCCCGGCCGAGGATCAACCTTTAATCTCGGCGAAATATGAGGTTAAATTGTGAAAGATGTTTGCCTTCGCGGTCATTTTAATGCGTATGTTTTTTTTATAACTGTCTAGATTGCGGCAGCTCCCACTACGATTCTATTTAAGGCCAACGCTGCCTTGGATCGGATTGAAGGTTGTGATATTGCGGACTTCACCTCGAAATGCAAAAAACTGGCGGGTAGCAGTGGCGAAGCGTTGAAGCTGGAGGATAGACTCAAGGCGCTGATAAACAAAGGAAAAGTGATGGTGTTCATGAAAGGCGAGCCCAGTGCTCCGCGTTGTGGTTTCTCAAAGCAGTTAGTGGCGATTTTGAATGAAACGGGGTAAGGTCAAAGTATGATAAGCATCAGCTCAGCAAATATTAGTTGGTTATCAGTAGGCTCAAGTTTTTTTAAGCTCTATTTAACGAATCATTTTGACATGTTATAATGCGCTCACATCGTGGAAATTGACGTGATTTCGGCCGACTTTCGTGATTTCATGCTAGTTTCGTGCGAAACCACTTCCCAAATCATCTCGTTTTCCATACAATCAGGCTTCTGGAATCATCTCATTTGCCGTGTTTTGTACAAAATAACTTCGAAACTGTTAACTATGTTAGAACATAGAGGCATGGAATGAGCTTGTCCTGGATGTCTCCATAGAAAGAGTGGCTCCAAAATCTGGGTAATAAGTCGACAGTCAGCAAACTCAGTAGACCGTTTAGTAATTATGAAATTTAAATATTGACAAGAATTGACGTTTGTTTATGCACAATTCGACAGCGCGGTCAACATTATGTCAATACCGAAACGCCAACTGAGTAGGCTGACTGTCGATAATCTGACAAGAACTGACTTTTATTCATGCACAATTCGACAGAACAGTCAACATTTGTCAATATCAAACAACAACCGAGTAGGCTGACTGTCGACTTATTCGCCAAATGTTGGAGCCAGAAACATACAATACAAGCTCATTCCATGGCTCTATGTTCTAAGAGTTAGAGACATACAGGACAAGCTCATTCCATGCCTCTATGTTCTAAGGCTGGGTTGCGGTATGATTGAAAATCACAACAAATTATTTAGCAGCCGGGGGAACATTCTTGTGGTGTGTGTAATATGTCTCAGTGTGTAAATGGGTACCAAAAATTTTAGCTGATTTCCGTTCTTTATATAGTCTTCATATTCTCAGCCTCTCATAGGAACAGTGAAATCGGAACAAGTTTTACTGCTAATTTCAAAGTGGCAAATGCACCATAAGTCATAACGAAGGCTAGCTTGCTTTTATATTTCAATGTAATATTGTATTTCTTGATTCCAGGGTCAAGTACGAAACATTCGACATTCTAACCGACGAAGACGTACGACAAGGTCTTAAAACCTACTCGGATTGGCCCACATACCCTCAAGTGTACGTCAATGGCGAACTCATCGGAGGATTAGACATAATAAAAGAGATGCAAGCAGCAGGAGAATTACTAGCGTCGCTTACAACATAAGAAATAAACAAAAAACCAATAGTGTCGTAGATCAATTACATGGAACAAGGGGGCCCCTGCAGCCGAGTGCTTTGCTTTTCATCGACATGTCCGCAAATTAACTCCTCATTATTTAAATGAAAATAAAAAGAAAGGAAAAAGAAACCATTTTCATTAAACTATCGTTTTGTTTTATTTTATGTACTCTCTTCTGAATTGTAAACAAAATCGGAGCATTTAAGTTTCCAGTAAATGCAAATGTTTTTCTTTTACGTGAAACGACTGTTTCTGCGAAAGTTGGCGACGATTCGTGTGAGGTTGAGATGTGAAAAAATTAAATTAAAGAAGCAATGTTGAGGCGTATGGTGTCTTCAAACCGCTTGTTGTTGTTGCTGTTTACTTTGTTGCAGGGCGGCCACTTTCATTTCGATCACTTCGTGCACGGCATTCAGAAATCGCGACTTTTGCATTTGAAGCACGTCAATTTTTTCGATTTGTTCTTGCACATAGTCGACTTTACGTTTGAAGTAGTCTTTGGAGTCGTTCAGATTCTGGAAATGGTGGAAGTAGGAGAAAAGTGTGGTTAATATGTGGAAATTTAAACCTCAGGTGGCTTAATGTAATCTGAAAAGTTGTCGAGGGTTAAGGTCCTTGTTTTTTACCATATTATACCGTAGGCGAGATAGTCACCTTCATTCATCTCAGTCATTTCCAATCGCATTTTTATTGGGTAAAAGTATTACTCAGGTATGATCCAATTCAGGGACATTCCCAGCTGGGGTGGTGGGTTATCTTAGAGCTCAGATAATAACGCAGGAAACCAGAGCCCAGTTTGCTCCGTGTACCGTGGGGCGTAAGAATGAAGGTGTAAACATGCAGTCCCCGTACAAGGGCAGCGCCGTAGCCGCCCGTACATGACCGCACATGGCAAGGGAAACCACACACCACTACCGGGACCCAACCGTATGTTTCCTTGTATCGGTTTAGCGATGGCTCGTCGCAAGTAAAATCGAACATTCCGATCTGACTGCGGCACACAATTCTATTCAATCGGCGGCGGCTGGTCCATGTTCGGTGGTGTGTGATTCGAATTTCTTTCCGTACCGCAAAGTGAGCGAGAAAAATTAAACCAAACCAGACGGGCACGTTCTGCCCTGTGTTGTGCAGGTGACTGTTTGTTGTTCATGTGGGTAAGTGTGAACTAGTAGACTGTTTTATATAGTACAGTTCGCCTACCGTAGACCGCCAGTATACGCGCGACTACGGCGCTACCCTGGCATGGAGACTGTATTTATACTAGACTCTAGACCTTAAGCCACAGCCTTTCCCGGCTTTCCGTAGAAAGCCAATAAATGTACAGGATGTCTATGCCAACAACATGTATCATCCGAAACGTGATATATGCTAACAAAACGTCAACTATTGTAACGGACGGTTTGGTGGGCATCCGAAGAAGCCCATGGGGACGGAGCCTAAGGATGCATGGTGACCGTGAAGGTCGGGCTGTGCCATCTGGCGAAGAAAAAGGCCCCTCAACGAGCTAAGCAGCGGCCTATGCTTGCTGTAGTTCAGTTCGGGAGATGTGGGCGGGGTTTTCGCCGCTCGTCGCCCCTGTCCTTTACGTATTAACAAAAATTCATAGGCCTGGGGAAGACAACACAGACAGGGGAGGTAAAATTGCGGAATAAAAAAAAAATAGTCGATAAGGATGGAATGGTTGGCGGACGGATCAGACGCCCACGCGGTCGCACCTGGGTCCGGGTGTAATGGGACCCTTGGCCTCTGCTTTCGTACCACCAACAGATCACTACTCATCAGGTGCTGCTTCGATCTGCTGGTGGGAGCAGCACTACCAGACCATAATATGGTTCATTACACTATGCCTCTTGGAAGAATTTGTCTCCCTAAAAACGACAAACGGAATCCTAGATCACTTACCTTCTCGACATAGTATCCCGTCCCCACATCGATAACAAAGCTGTCGACATTTTTCACCGTGCCCGGCACGTACATACTTCCCGTGAGCGGCACGAGAATTTCCTTATTTTCCCAATCGGGTTTGATTTGTTCTAAGGCTTCTTTGGATGTTGCATATTTGCCCTTGCACTTGAGTAGCGTTTGCATCGACTCCTGGAACACGTTCATTTCCTGAAAGCAAACGACAGACATTACGAACTCTATCAGCGACCGAGTTCACACAAAATTCATCCCAATTTGGTCACCGACCGATGGAAATGTGTCCGGCCTGACGCATACCACGGTTCCTCCCCCGTAGTATTCTTCTCACTCACCGTTTCGAATTCCATTTTTAATTGCTGCAACTGTTGCAAATTCAACTTGGTCAGATCGATTTGTTCGGTTTTGCGGGGCGCTTCATTCGACGACATCGTGTTCTGTACGTTCTAACAGTTCCAAGTGAAAAAAATGCAAATTTACCGAACAAATGTTCCAACTTCTTGACAGGCAATCCGCCGAGTTATAGCACAAATGTCAAGTTCGTCATAAAAAAAGCACATGAGCAGCGAGACGGCGCTGCCAGCCGTAACCATGGGGGTACATAAATTTCCAGAAAAGGTTGGAGAAACACTGCAAGTGTCAGTATTTGGTATTTGTAGTGTCGTAATTGGCGGGGTGGTCGGTCAGGCGGGTTATTATGGCAGCGGTGTGCTCAAGGATTTCTTCGAAATTTCTCCCCCGATACGTTGTACAACGCGGTTTCAGGATGTCGGCACAATTGCGAGCAGAGAAAGTGATGGAGGAGTTGAAAGAGAAGAATCCCTACTATGAGAAGTATGCGAGTAAAATTGCTGCCTTGCAAAAAACGTCGCCGGAAGAGTTCCTGTCGCGGGTCGATGCTGCCGAGACGAAGAAGAAAAAGGATGCCGAGCCGCAAAGGTGGGTAACAAATAAAATTTCCCACTTCTCGGTAGATGTGATACATCAGTTTCGTTTCAGAAAATACTCCGAACTGCTGAATCCCAAGGAAAAATTGGCCAATCCGACGGCCCAGCCGACAGACAAAAAACTCAACGATATCTTGAAATTGGACATGATCAAGGATAAAACCGCGGAAGAAATTAAGCACCTGTGGTATGAATATCACAGGGACAAAGATGTTGTAGCGGCTGCCATTCCCATCGAGCAGTACGACACACTCATGAAGAATGGTAAAACGTATCCAATCTTCATATTCCCGCTGCCGCGAAGTGAGGGCTACGAGTTTATTATGTTGCAATTTAGCGGGACAACCGTTCACTTTACCCCACTAATTGCATATCAGGTGGGTAGATTAACCCGTCAATGGGAGGGGGACTGTTTAATTAATCTCGTTTAATTGATGTTTCTGATCTATAGGTTCACAAGGAGAATGCGCCGGAATGTTTGAATATCGTTCACTACACAGAGCTGCGCGACAAAGGCATCGTCCTGATGCGCGGCGAATATGACAATCAGGTGGTGAATCCACAAGAAGCCCAGTGTTTGGCCAATCAGTTGCAATTGTACTACTGTAAGGCTGACCCGCGAAAAATAGAACTTTTGGAGGCGTTCAATAAGCGACCGGATAGCTTCAAGCATGTGGATCTTATAAAAGAAATGGAAAATATTAAGTTAGAATAAGTTGTGGTGCAATTGGTGGAGATTTGATTGGAGCTTTGTAAATAAATACGTTAAAAAAAGTTCAATTGCCAAATAACCTAATATTACGTTTACACTATAGCCAGATTATTCCATCTGCATCGTAATCTGGTTGTGGTTAGTTTAAAAATTGTATGCAATTGTCAGTTTCAGATTAAATCATCTGGCGCAGGTGAAGTAATCTGGTTGTAGTGTAAACGTAGTATACTATAAGACCAATCAGCCTGTCCTCAATTTTACTGAAAATGTAAGAAAAGACGGGACATTATGGTTTGCCCTTAATTGGAGAATTCTTTCTACTTCATTAGGTAGAATTTTCACAAAACTCAAGAAATTTCCTTTTTATTCGTTTCCCTGCGTGGATTTCAGGTTCTTACCACCTAAAGCGGAAATGCCGCAATTAAGGATTCTCTCTAAATGCAATAGGGAGAATTCTCCCATTAAGGCCAAATCCATAATGTTCCGAAAAGGCTTATTGCTTGACACCTTGCGAATCATCGAGCAATGTGCCGATTACGATTCACCGCTTCACTTGCTTTTCATCGATTTCGAGAAGGCTTTCGATAGTGTGCACCGTGATTCTACATGGACGGCCTTGCGCTGAAGAGGCATCCCTGACAAGCTTGTGGCTTTATTAAGGCAACCTATGACGGCACGAAATGTCGCGTTCTGCGTAAAGGTAAGGTGTCGGGAAACTTCGAGATTCGCAGTGGAGTTCGGCAGATGTGCATTCTCTAACCGATCCTATTCCTCATTGTGATCGGCGTTGTGTTGCATGCAGTCTTATTCGGGCTAGACAGAGGAATTTAATTGATTTTAACATTTTATCTACAACATCTTGACTACGCTGACGACATATGCCTACTCTCCCACGAAATCGTGGATCTGTCCACAATGGCGGTAGATCTTGAGAGGGAGGCAAGCAAGGTTTGGCTGAAGATGAATACCAACAAGACCAAGTTTCTTAACCCGCCATTGCGGAAAAGAAATCCTACACCTATTGCCATCAATATTAATGGGCAGACTGTGGAGAAGGTGGACAGCTTCGTCTACCCGGGTAGCATTGTTGCCGGAAATGGTGATAAGGAGCAAGGACATGGCTCGTCGTATCAACCAGGCTAAATGCGCACACGGCATGCTGTTCAAAATCTGACAAAGCAGTTATCTCAGCATCAAGACCAAGCTGGGCCTGTTTCGCTCCTTGGTACCGACTGTGCTTTTGTATAGGAGCAGTACATGGAAAATTTCCGTAAGAGTTACTAGAAAGCTGTAAGTTTTCGTCAACTGATGTCTTCGTCCAATTTTAAGAATTTTCTGACCCGAAACAATAGGCGTGTTTTTATACCCTAGTTTTGTACTGCGGTGCAGGTTAATTGGGGGCTATTCAGGTTAACTTACACACATTACACAAACAACATACCCTTGTTATTTGTGTAATGTGTGTAAGTTAACCTGAATAGCCCCCAATTAACCTGCACCGCAGTACAAAAAAAACACGCTTAATATCAAATGAAGAGCTAAGTTGGCTTACCGTTCAGATACCAATCGACGAATTAATGATAAAGGGTAGACTGATTTCCTCCCAAGGAAAACGGTACGACAACTCCCGATAGAATACAGTCGCGGATTTAGGTCCGAATCCTCTCTCTCTCATTCGTACAACCAACGTTATTTCCGGATGAGGAAAGGCTTCCGAGAGCAACGAGAATGACACTCGCCCAACTTCGGCCAGGCTGGTGTTCACGACTGAATTCCTATTTATCCCTATTGACCAGGACGTCTCAAACGTCTGTCCTGCTTGTAATGGGGCACCTCATGATGTGGACCACATCTTTCACTGCCCAGCTGCACCCATGCACCTGACTCCCAGGTCGCTGTGGGAAAACTCTACACAAGCAGCTAATTTTTTATCCCTCGACATCGGGAATGACGACGAACCGTAAGCATGTAATAGACCAAAACACCGAAATTCCGACAAGATCTGACCAAAAGGACGCCTACCTCTCTTTGTTAGTCCGAATATATATAACTTCCGAAAGGATGAACATAGAAACCTCTCATTGATCAGATCAAGTGATCTGGCCAGATTGTGTCTTGGCCGCAAATGTGAGTTTTTTTATAAAGTATTAAGGAGATAAACCTACATGATCAGAAATTTGAAATGTTAAACAACTTTTAGAAGATTCTCAATTTGTCGGGATTACCATGAGACCGGGGCAAACACAGCGAATGGATAAACCTTGAATACTCAAAAAGGTCTCTGGGCTCACGAATCTCAAACCAGGAATCCGAAAAAATTACCAAAGTGAAACAAAAGAATGTTCGTAATATCAACGTTTACATTAGTTTATTGGAAAAGACTATAATAAATTAATAATATCAAAACTAAAGATTCGTATTAGTCCTTCACTTGCAGCACTTTTCCTTAGTATCTGATTCTTTGCATGGGCACTTACAGCATGAATCGCATTTGCAGGTTTCGGATCCGCACTTTTCAGCTGGGCATTTGCAATCTAGATATAAATAATAAAATTAAAAATAAATTATAAATGGATGGTTTTTAAATATGTATTACCTTTGCAGCACTTTGGGCAAACCATCTTTTTTGTTAGTATAATTACTCGCTCTTGACTTCCTCACTCAGCTTTTTGAACTGTACTCCTACAATCGATAATTGGCTGTTTTATATCAACATCTTGTTTGGCTCACAACTACGCAATATACACAGATATTCCTCCGTGTGCAACTTTTGCGGACGGTATCTGGAAAAAGATAGTACTCGGATGTAGTAGGTGTGGTTCCAGAGCCGCAATTTTGCACTCAATCGGGTGCAAAAAAATTTCAGCAACAAGATTTCAAGTGTTTTTTTTTTATCTTTGTTTGGTGTACGGTACATATGTATACACGTAGTATTTTATTGCTGATAGTGGCTGCGTTCCTAAAACGCAAGCGCTTAGCACAGTGTACAGTGCAGCAAATGTGATATGCTGTCTCATTTGTCAGATGCAATGTTCAGTTTGGCATTTGCGACTAGCGTGCACCACGGGAGCGTATTTCGAAAACCGCGTACAGTACGTCCCCAAGCCAGTCACCAAATAGATATGGTTTCCAATGCCTAAATGGCCATAACCCGTATCGATCTCATTCTTTTGAGGAGCCGATATCAATTGGTTTTTTTTTAGAACATTTGTCTTCTAATACGACAATAAAACCGTTAACAGTACGTCCCCAAGCCAGTTACCCAATCGATACGGTTTTCTAGTGACTAAATAGCCAGACAAGCGTTTCAGGAACAAATTACTATGCAGCACTAAGCGCTTCTCAGCGTAGGAACGCAGCCAGTGATTGCCTGATAAATTCTTATTCTATGAATGAACTGATTTCAAAGTCAACCATGTTTTGTTCGAAATCGTAATGGTAATGGGAATTGGGCTCTGTAACGAGAACTTTAAAATAAATAAATTGTTAATTTTTTTTACAACTTTTATGTACAAAAACATTCGATTTATTGTTTCATAGCTGAATATAATAATTATGCTTTCGCCATAATGAACTTACAATATATACACAAACCTTTATTCGAATTATTATTTTTGCCTTATTTTAGATTTACATTAAATATAAAACAATTTATTATTTCAACGCATTTTCCACTGATTTGTTTCATTATTACTGTTACATTTATTAAGATAATCAGTTTAAAAACACACAGAGGTACGGGAAAACTTATCTAGTTACTAGTTGTCAACAACGCTAGCGCTTTAAGCTCAGCTTTAAAAATTTACTCGTATATTACAGGCATATTTATTAAATCATTATATTGTACATACAAGTTCGCTTTGTTGTAAATGGCATGTTAATAGCTCGTTCGCACTCGAGTGCACATAAATCCACTTTAAATTGTGTCATAACTTTTTGCTTTGTTGATGAAATCTAAGTTGCGCGAAGGGAATGAAAATTGTTAAACGGTAAAATGAAAATTTTTATAGGACACTCAGTAGTTTTGTAATCGAATTCCAATATATGTATTCTACTTTTGTCCGATTAGCGATTAGCATTTTTTTGTAAATCGTGCCAAAAAGCGGAACAAAATCCAAATTTACAACTCTCCTAATCATTTAATCCGAGATTTGACCTCACTTTCTGAAACTACATAAAATTTCATATAAAACAAATTTTTTTCCAGCCGCGTTACCGTTACTTTAAAGATACTACTGTTCAAATCGAAATCGATTTTTCATCGGAGATTCAAATTACTATTTTACAACTGTACTTTGAATTGTCAAAACTGCAAATTGTCAAAAGTTGGCCCATTGTGTTAGCTTTCGAACGGCATATATATTTTAAGGACTTAGATCTGAAAATTTGCGAATGTTACGTATTAAAGGAAAAGAAACATGGTCTGAAGAAGAAACTAATTTACTTCAACCTTGACTTAACAGATAGTCTATGCTACGAATGAAAAGTAGAAAATAAAATTTTGTTGTTTGGAAATTTGACTCAATCGATGTGGAGTGTCCTCTAAATATATGCTTCAAAATTCCCGTTGATAGGGGGTCCGGAAGTGCAGGATACAGGCGATTAAAGGCCATTTTTTCCGGTGTTTCTTCAATATTTCGGTTTTTTAGTGTAGACGCCGATATAGTAACGGGAAAAAATATCGTTTAGTTTTGAAATTCTGCAAAATTAATAAAAGTAGTCTTTTGAATATATGCTCTAAAATATTCGTTGATAGGGGGTTCGGAAATATAGGGGAGAGGGAGTCAATGGTAATTTTTTCCTTTTTTAATTAATAATTATCGAATATTATATTAAGTTTACACTACAGCCAGATTACTTCATCTGCGCCTGATGATTTAATCTGAAACTCTTAAATACATACAATTTTAAACTCACCACACCCAGATGAAGTAATCTGGCTTGGCTATAGTGTAAACTTAATATTAAATAGGATTTTTTTCATGCGAAGCGAATACTCGATAATTATCGAATCACAGTGTGTGTGCAGCGGAGATCGTCAGATATTTTTTGGCGATCTATCGTCAGATCGATCTGACGACGGATCGCACAGTCTATGGCGGGTCTTAAGCGGTTACTACATCTCGGAAAAAGTGCAGAATCATTATACATTCGGACAGTCAGGCAGCGGTAAAAGGCGCTACAATCCGTTACCACCAAATCGAAGAAGTACATAACTGTCTAATAGCCCCCATATACGATGTAATCCGTCGTCAGATCGATCTGACGATATTGTGATCGTCAGATCGATCGCACAGTGTATGTGACTATCGTTGACGATTTTTTTGACAGTTTCATATAATTTCGATCGTCAGATATTTTGTGGCGATCCATCGATCAGATCTATCTGACGATGGATCGCACCGTCTATGGCGGGTCTAACGCTCGACATGCACGACAAGCATTTTGGTTGCGAGTATGCATCGAACCACGTCAGAATCAATAGAAAAATGGAAATGAGGAGATTTTCTTTCTACTAGTTTCGACAAGCTCGTGCCTAAGTGTTTGTCGTGTGTGTCGAGCTTAACAGCCCTCCAAGCGTTGGTGGGTGCCGGGCCACAGCGGGGTTCTAGGTAACGATAACGTGGATTGAGTAGCTAAACAGGGGGCTAGCCTCGACCGAGGGACAGCTGAAGAGCTGCCAATGGCAATACATACATGCAAGAAAAAACTGGACGATAGGATGTATGGGCTGGTCAACGCAAACTAGCATAATACCAATAACTGCAGAATAACGAAAATATTCTGGAACTCCTACGACAGAAGAAATACCAAAAGCGTATTGGAATTACGCGGAAGAGAGTGCACGCTACTAGTGGGCGTACTAAAGGGACATTGCTTGATAGGGGAACATGCGTACATATTAAAATTGATCACTAGCGGTGAGCTGCCGGAATTGCAAGCTACCAAATACAGAGGAAACTCGAAGGCACCTTCTGTGCGACTACCCAGCACTCGTTAGGAAAAGATTAAAATGCCTACTTTTTTAACGACCTGGAAGGAGTTGCAGGTCTCAGCTTGAGAAGCATTAGGAGCTTTGCTAATGAGTCAGGATCCTTCGAGCTCAGCAATGATCTCTTGATAAGGACTAACTCCGGAACGTAATGAGTATGCATCGCTATGTATCCAAATGGTTTATCCGTTAGGTTGCCACCCAACCTAGACTCGAAAAGCATGAAAGACTATAAATTTAAAAATCGAATAAAATTCGTCATAACGAAGATAGCATTGTGTAAGCATACAGATTATTAACGTTTTTTGCACACTGAAAATTTAACAATAAAAAAATCCTGTCCTGACTTTACTACGATGATAAAGACTACTTTTTGTAATATCTTATCATCGATATATTGTAGTAATGAGCCCAGCGTAAAATGCACAGCGTCCGGAATACGATTCCCGTCTGCAAAAGTTGCACACGCCATATGGTGTGCCTCGGGGCCGGGTAAATCTTTGTCTTTATTTTTGCACTCTTCCGTCTGTTAGTATAAAATCGCAGTCCGTTTCTCCGGGAATGTACAGTTGTCTGACAACAATCACAAGTAGTATAACTTGTTTTGTCAATTCTCAAAAATAACATCGAAGGAAGATGGGTTGTCCAAAGTGTGTCAAAGGTAACATTTTAATTTTATAATTTTTTAATAGATTTCCTAATTTATTGTATTTTACATTTCTTTCAGAATGTAAGTGCGGATGTGGCGGCTGCAAGTGCGATTCATGCTGCAACTGTCCATGCCAACAATCGGGAACGAAACAGGACTGCTGCAAATGAAGTCTGCATCCACCAAATCAATGAATTTTATGAAATTACGGCTTGTCAAATAAACTTTATGTAAAAATATCTTGTCGTTATGTTTTTATTTATATTTACATATTTATTATTATTCATATTAGTCCGGATGGCGCAACGATTAGGACGTTCGCCTTCTACGCACTGGGCCCCGGTTCGATTTCTCCTGAATGCGGTAGTTTTCGATAAAAAATTGGATTTACGTGTCGGACTATGAGCCCACTCAGCTATAGAATGGCAACCCTGTTTTCAAGGGAAATCCTGTTGTTGTAGCGATGCTTCAAATACTGCAGTTCTTCTTGCATCGAGGGGATTTGGCAGCTCTTGGCCGTCGAAAAACGGGTCGTTCCGATACGAAGAACCGGCTGCCGCAGGGAAATACTCGTACGATCTGGTTGGCTCGAACTAAAGAATATTCTGGAATCGCCGATTCCGAATCTGAAGCCTTCCGAAAGCCGACTGTGGGCCGGACTAATATAATACAAACACTGCCGTTAAAATCACCCCGCAACTCCCCAACTCCCGATATCTGAGCTAGTTTGCGAGCGGACATCGCTGGTAGTGCTTTGGAGAGGGTTTCGCTCACTTGTTATTAACTCCGGCCTTCACGGCCACTCCTCACCCTCGTCCTCCACCAACCCCAATCATTGCAAATCATAGGGGTCACACCAGCCTACAGAAGTTAAAAATCTGCGCACAACAGGCAAGTAGTGTCTCCCAAATCCATAAAGAACAGCGAAAAGAGAAACAGACACAGCGAAAGAATCAGCCAAAAGTGGCCCTACGATGCAATACCGACAGGTAATCCAATAAGGAGAATGAAGAACCGACTGTACGTGACGCTGTCAGTGTCTCTTCAATGAGAGTTTCGTCCTCTACAATAAAAAAGCTCAACTGGAAATTAATATATCTAGCGTTACCATATATTCCCTCGTAAGAACTATAAGGCGATACTGGAAAATTGAATTTATCGTCAAAACTCCCTGCCACAGGCGCTATTTGATGAAAGCTCGTATGCAGTATATGTCGTCTGAAAGCGACAGTTACGACGATTCACGTACTATGTATTTGCCGGGATAATTCCAGCGGGTTTGGAAGATATGGAACGATTCTACAATGGAATACACGAATAGTTATAAGTGATTTCATAAGAACGGCAACGACAGTAGAACCAATCGACAATAGATGCATACATAGTCATCCTGGAGATTCAAGGCATTGGTAAAAACCAACCCAGTATTTTCTTCGCCAGATGGCACGGTCCGACCCCACGGGCATCTTCGGATGCCCACCAACCCATCCATTAAGCTTGTCTATTTTCCAGATGTCCGATAAAGTAACCTCTATTGACCACAAGGCACCTAATCGTCCAACAACAGTTTACAATTAAATTGCTTCCTAAACCATGATTGACCACAAGGTACCAAATCGGCCCACAACGGTATACAAGAAAATTGCTTTCCAAGCCATGATTGATCTACCACCAAATATGGTGTTAGTCGAAGCGTATAGGGTAGAAAATGTCCCTTTTTTCTCTTCTACACACTCCAAACTAATGACGGTCATTAGTTGCTATTAAATTCGCATTCATTGGAGAAAAAGAAATTCGTCCAGTTCAACAATGACAATTGTTGTGCTCCCTGAAAGATTTTCACTGGCTATTTGGTGCCTTGTTTTCAATAACGGTAATTTTACCGGACACCTGGAAAGTAGTCCACCTTACCTGAACCATTTATGAACGTTTTGAGCGGAAACCACGATTCCTTAAGTGCATTTGGGGTTATTTTTGATAGCAAAGGATGCGTTTTTATGATTTTTGAAGGCTTGTCTTCGAATAAATTGAGCCCGACTTGTTGATGATGCTGTTGAATGGCATTTGTAACGGACGGTCAGGTGGGCATCCGAAGATGCCTGTGGGGACGGAGCCTAGGTTGCATTGTGACCGTGAAGGTCGGGTCGTGCCATCTGGCGAAGAAAAAGGCTCCTCAACGAGCTAAGCAGCGGCCTATGCTTGCTGTAGCTCAGTTTGGGAGATGTGGGCGGGATTTTCGCCGCTCGTTGCCCCTGTTCTTTACGTATTAACAAAAATTCATAGGCCTGAGGAAGACAACACAAACAGGCGAGGTAAAAATGGGGAATAAAAAAATAGTCGATAAGGATGGAATGGTTGACTGACGGATCAGACGCCCACACGGTCACACCTGGGTCCGGGTGCAATGGGACCCTCGGCCTCTGGTTTCGTACCACCAACAGATCACTACTCATCAGGTGCTGCTACGATCTGCTGGTGGGAGCAGCACTACCAGGATATGGTCCATTGCAGGTGGTTCATTACACATTGTTCTGGTCATTTCGTGAATCGCTCTGTCTTCTGGTACATATTCTATTAGTCATGATATGACCTGCTCCTCTTGCGGATCAGGTGGACCTACCCCGACTCCGACAACGGTGTAGGTTCAAGAAACTAGGTTCGCAGACCTACTCCGTATAGAAAAGGAATTTGTCGTCCGTCATGGAGTTGGAGTGAAAGAACAGAAGAGTGGGTGAACTAGATTCGTCGAAGTCTGAGTCGTAATTGTGAATAAGAGAGTGGAGAACTGATCTACTGACTAGATTAGTAGGCATTTTGTATTTTCAATTGGATTTTGTTGATATTAGATGGAGTGGAGCTTTTATGGCCGGTTTACATTCTCGACGAGTGGACGAGGCGAGTATGTTCGGCGAGAATGCCCGAGGCAAGTAGCCTGGCCGAGGTGCGCGTTCACATTGTCGCCCGAGTACGAGTACTGTTCTGTTGGGCAATGACAAGCAACTGATGGCGCGGTAACATACGCGCTCCCATAGGGAAATAATGTCCGCACTTGTGAAGAGCGTTTACTTTAATTTAATTTGTACCAACCACATGTTTCAAGTAATTTTCCCCGAAAATTGTTTGCACGCGTTTAGGTTAAGCGAAACCACTCACGTTAACCCCTACCAGCTTTTTGCAGACTGATTGGCCGTTTCTTAAAAAAAAAAAGGATTGCCGTTCAGAATCTCCTTTATTTTTTGTTTTTTCTTTGCTATTTTGACTTCAGATTCGTAATCAGCGACCCACCAACCCCCAAATTTTCAAAGAAAAGAAAGTTGCCGCGCAGAAACTCCTTCATGTTTTGATTTTTTGCAATTCTGACTCCAGATTCGCAATCAGCGACCAAACCGACCTCCTACCAGTTTTGTTCAGCAAGATTGGCCGTGCCGCTCAGAAAATCCTTTATTTTTGCAATTCTGACTTCAGATTCGCAATCAGCGACCCAAGCGACCCCCTATCAGTTTTCTCCAGTAAGATTAGTCGTGTTAATAAAAAAAAGTGTATACAGATTCGCAATCACCGACCCAACAAACCCCCCAATCCATCATCGGCCACGACCACCCACAACACAATAAAAGACGAAAAGCTTCACTCCACCCAACATCAATAAAATCCAATTGAAAATTTACTCCACTTCATTCTACACCACAATGTAGCGCAACGACATCGTATACATGCCACATCATCTAATCTAGTCAATAGTTCAGTTCTCTCACCTACTACTCTATTCCCCCAGATTTAAACGATCTGATCTGATCATGCTCCGATACCGACAGACGGAACTATTAAACCTATTCACTGTTAACTTTTCAACTGCTCCGACTTCGACCTGAACTTAAAGGAACCATATGATCTGGGTTCGTTTTCAAGCTCCGACACTGATCATTTTTCGACCTGATTATTTTTCGATGATCTAGTTCGGTGTACGAAGCAGGTTAAAAAGAGTAGTTTCGTGAATTTGCAACCATGACTATATCCTATACATCCTAAATTATAAAATGTTATCCAAAAGTCGTTGAATGACTCAAGTACTGCACAGCATTTCTCTTTTAATTTTGTAACCCTACATTGGATATATTTTGAAAAACGCAGCCTAATGCCTTGGGGGAGGTCCTTGAATAACTAAACAATACAACCTTAAAAAAAATCTAGCAGACAACTCCGTTGAAGGCGGTTTTTTGATCGACGGTACCAAGTCGAATCTTCGTTTCTTCCCCGCGTGTAAATTAATTCAAATTTACCGTTATATTTGAAATTTACTTTTCAAAATGTTTGCTCCTTTTCATTCTTCCTTTACTAGTAACAAAAACTGCAATCTTGCCTTTCTTGTTCTCTTCAGCAGGAAGAATACTGGATGCACCAGTGGAGCAGTGTATTTTAAGTACAATAATCTTCAATTAACAATAAATTCATTAGTATTTGTATTTTTATATACAATTATCACATTACCGTTACAAAATTATTTATAATAGAATTTCTTATTTCAATGGCGATAAAAAAAATATATTGTTAACTGCAAGCAAGCCTTACATTAGGGACGAAACGGCGATTTTTCGAGATCTTAGCTCAGCCTGTATGTGTATATAATGCAAACAAGAAAACTTAAATATTGGAACATAAAAAAAAACAAAGCATTTTCTACCCCATTAACCGATACAAAAGAACGAATAATTTTATCATGTTTTTCAAAACAACGACATGAAGAACCGAATCAAAACCAAAAAGAAAAATTCCTCAAAATTCAATCTGTAAAAAAAATCTTTTATTGCATATCATAACTTTCTCACTTTGCTTGAGCAAAATCTGGTTTTGGCCATTACACTAACAAACTCTGTTTTTTAAGTATTTATATAACTAAACGTATC
Source organism: Chloromyia formosa (assembly GCA_964017055.1). Taxonomy (NCBI): domain Eukaryota; kingdom Metazoa; phylum Arthropoda; class Insecta; order Diptera; family Stratiomyidae; genus Chloromyia; species Chloromyia formosa. The sequence continues at coordinate 13,746,597 of OZ024813.1, read as the reverse complement.
GCTCTCTTCTTTTTTTAATCTCCACAGAAAAAACAAGTTAACATTCAATAGACTGTAAATTTCAATAAAAATAGCAATATTACATGGTACAGAGAAAAATTATAGTAGATAAGTTTTAATCGTAATCACTTTCACCATTGTCTGATATTTTCGATATTCGATACTATGATGATGTTCTTCCGTTTTAGAAACGACACATACGCCATCACAATACTATCGGTATTACTTATATAGAAACCAAATTGATTGGACCCCAAAACCGAGCATTAAGTCGTGATTAATAATCATCTGACTCATTAATTACTTTTTGCGTTTTTTATTCATTTCCATTTGCGCAATCATAAATAGCGCGAACAGCTAATAATAACATGCACGTATAATTTATAAAGAAAATCTCCATTAAACGCGGACAAAAAATACATAGTTTGTTAACACACAACCGGGTGGATGCAATTAAAAAAATGTCAAGCGCTCGCTAATGTAAAATTTTATCAAAGAAATTGTCTTCAGTTTCGCCCATGACTTTCGCTGACAATTTTCGTGAAAATTATTGCAATTTATTGTTTTGCTCTTTGGAAATTATTGTAAAATTTATCAAACATAATTGATAGTATGTACTGTAGTACAGGGCTGCTTTTGCGATTCGTATTTTAGAAAAATATAGAAAATTTATATGATACATAAGACCCTTTCAAGTGTTACAATTTATTCGATAATACAGTTTCAACGTTTTGTGTGCTTCCGGTCGGAGCACGATATTTTATCATTTACACGTCTTGCAATATATCTTTTGTTAATTTCAAATTATCTAATTTTTATGTTCATTGATTTTAATATAAATCTAACCATTATTTGTTATATTCTTGTTTTATAGATGCATTTCTCTCATCCGACTTAACTGTTCAAATGTGTTGCATTTTATTTTGTTTCTTTTTAAGATTTCGATTTAGGCACATTCTTTTTCGATTTTTTCTTTTTCCTATTGAACGATGACGATGTATTTCCGGTGGTTGTTGTATTGACTGTCGATGTATTGCTAGTAACCGCAGCATTTGAACAATTTGCACTTGACATGCCACTCTTGGAAGGAAGAACGATAGATCCGGAGGAGGGGGTGATGGTGCTGGCGGTGCCTATCGTAGTGGGGCCGACAATATTGTTTTGATTGCTAATGTTACGAGCCGACGCTACTTGTAGCGACGCATGAGTTGTTGGTGGTGGTGGTGTTTGTTGAAAACGATTGTTGTTTTGTTGTTGCTTTTTGCCACTGACATGGGCGTATTCTCATGAACTTTTCACTTTACCATTGATTGTACTGGATCGCGATGGACCGCCTACGGCCGCTTCCGCTGCTTGTGTGGCAACATGTTGAATACCCTTCTCCATACAGCCTTGATATATCGGTTTCATAAACTACCGAAATGAAAAGTTGAAAGATAATTATCAATTTGTTGGAATGGATGTATTGTGAAGACTTACGTTGTCCCATATAAGTGTCGCTATATCGTCCAATTTTGTGCCAAAATCACTCAGCTCGCCGCTGTATCTGCAAGAAGAAAAGACAAACGAATTTAGTTTAAATAAAAGTTTGACGTACTTTTTTTTATAGATCGCAGACCTAGTACATGGAGATTGAGTCACATACTAAGCGTCGCGTTGTTGTTGTGGTAGCGATGCTTCGAATACTGCAGTTCTTCTTGCATCGAGGGGGTTTGGCAGCTCTTGGCCGTTGAAAAACGGGTCGTTCCGGTACGAAGAACCGGCTGCCGCAGGAACGCTAAGCTAAGCGTCGCGTCATCACGTTCAGTTTAGAATCTAACTACAATTTCCAGATCTCGTATGGGATCACATCTGGATCAGAGTCCAAAAAGATTTGGTTGAAAGTCAACTTATTTCGCCCCTATACCTCTGTATACTGAGTCCGCGATTCGTTCCCACGCGGCGAATCATCAGTATGGTGGCTGTTTGAGTTCGCTCGTCGTATGATCCGTGGCGTTCTTTTCACCCTTGAACCTTGTATGAATGAAAAGAACGGGACATTGTCTTTTCCATTCTTCAATAATGGCCTCGTATAGTGCTTGAAAGGTATTCAAGTACACTTTCCGAGGTCTAATATGTCTCTTTATTTAATCCTAGGCGCTCTCTGCTATGCGATTTAAGTCAGGCCACTCCACACTTCGTCTATACGAGGGTAAAGTGAAAAGTTCTCGTCCTGACACAGAAATACCGTTACAATCAGCAAAAATTTATGTTTCCTGCCTGGGTGCACGTGTCATTAGTTCGTATGACAAGTCTCAACTTGTTCTCTCAAGTAGTTTGTTTACACGAATTTTTGCAGTAGACGTCTTAAGACTCGTATACATATGAGCAGACCAAATTGCACGCACAAAGTTGTGCGCGCACGGAGATTCACTAGCGCTAGATCGTGTTCGTGCGGATAAAATTGTGCGCGCACGCATGCTATACACATATGAGCATTCGTTCGCGAACAGCGTTCGTGCGCGCACGAATGCTCAAATGTATACGAAGCTTTACGTGTTTTTCGTTAAAATACTACTTTGCCTTAACCCCTAGCGCGTCAACGTTTCGTTAGCATATAGAGATTTCGGATAGTGCAAGTTTCTGGCATACACATCCTGTCCTTTATTTGTCAGTTTCAACGACAGGCCGTCATAGGGAAAGCTTGTGGTATTACACCACACCACAGGGGGAAGGTTAACCTCAACCAAATCATCGCACCGCAATCACTGGCGGCTTGAAATTGGTTAGCAATGGTCAGTGACCACTGCCGTTCCAGGGGACGGCCACGCGGAGGACTATGGAAGAGGAATTTTTGCCTGTTTTTCCTGGGAATTGAGAGCAACACATGTCGGCGCGTTCCAAATTCGCCTCTATCGCACTGAGCTGAGCTCAACTCCAGTCCAGATCCAGGTCCTTGAATCTGCTACGTCTGTAATAGAACACTGTAACACCCAATAAGATGTACACGCTGCAAAAACTGGTGCCAACTAAGGAATTGCTTTGGGCTAAAACACCACAGGCAATGGAATACCTCCTCCACAGCGAGCCAATGTTAATTTAGAGAACAGCAAGCTTCAAGTTCATCCGATTGCAGCCGAGAACTTCTACCAGAAACTAGAAGAGCTGACTGCGGAGAGAAGATCGTCATTGCAAGAGAAACCTAAAGACAATGCCAGGATTTATAAGGTCGCAGCCCAAAGAAGAGGAAACGCTCAAGAGATTCAGGCGCCAAAGTTCAAGACTGACAAGGAGTGCTACTGGTTGAAGACACAGCAATCTGTAGCAGAATGCGCGAGTACTTTGAGGACATTTTGAACGAAGAATTTCCGCGAGAAGCTTTTCAAACTGTGGAGCCAAATACCACTGATATTGCTGATTTTTCAGTGGAGGTGATGCAGGCAATGATGCAGATGAAACGCGGAAAGGCAGTTGGACCGGGCAAAATACCCTTGGAATTTTGGTTAAGATGAATCATGTCGGGCATAGATGGGTCACTGTTCTTTTCAACAAAAATAAAAGAGGGCAACCGATGCCTTAAAAAGCTTCCTTCTCCCGTTTTATAAGAACAAGGGTAACTCACGCAAGCTCAACAACTATAGGGCAATCAAGTTAACATCTCACATGTTGAAGACTTACGAGCGAGTTGTCTGCAATCGATTGAAAGAGATTGTACGGTTGGGTGACAATCAATGCGGCTTTGTGGATGGTCGGCCCACGCTCGATGCTATTCAGTGCATACGTGTTACGATGGAAAAGCATCGTGATGCACGGACGGACTAGCACTTGTGTTCATCGATTTCGAAAAAACCTTCGACAGAGTTCCTCGTGACCTGATATGGGTGGCCATAAGAGCAGTTAAGGTCCCCGAGGCATATGTCAAGATGATACAAGACATGTATGATGGGGCAACCACTAAAGTTAGATGCACAGCTGGTGAGTCTGAGGAATTTCCGGTTAAAGTCGGAGTTCCTTGCTCTTCACCATTATCATGTTCTATTTATTAACACTCATCTCTGACGAACTGGAAATATCCCTTCTCTTCGCCGATGACGTTGTCCTGGGTAGCAAAGACATCGTTGCTTTGCGCAGCCTGCAAGTGGTGACCAAGTAGTGTAAGATACTGGAGAATCATGAACTGAGGATTAGCATATCAAAGACTGAGTATCTTTGCTGTCCTTTCTCAGATCCAGAGAGACCGATACCAGATAGCTACATTAAAGTAGAGCAGCTGAAGTCCTGTACAAGGTTCAAATACCTAGGCTCGATGGTCATGAAGGCACTATCAATGAATGTTCCTTTTGCTGGACCCAAACCCCGAGGTAGACGGAAACACACGTGGATCGATTAGATGAAGATGCAACAACAACGCGTTAATCTCGGCGATGATACAATCCTGAACCAAGCTGTCTATAGAAGGAAGCTGAGACTGTACCGCCAGAATGGGCAAAGTGCCACAGGCGGAGCAACGCGAAGCCGCAGAGTGGTATGAAAGGGCAAGGAAGAAGAAGAAGCTTCAAGTTTATCGCAAACACCCAAAGTACTATCACCAGTTAGTGGGCAAACAAGTTCCCAGCTGTCCCCACGACAGTAATATTCAGAACTCCTGTCCACCTTGTGGCCTCACTCCGCATGATGTCGAGCACATCCTTAATTGTCTATCGGCTTCCACGCGCTTAACTCCTATCGCGTTATTGGACAATCCCATCGAGACAGCTGCTTTTCTCCAACTGGTCATGGAGGAAAACAACACGGACATCCAAACTATGTGACACATACACTTGATATGTTGTTGTAGCGATGGTCAGAGTTGCGGTGTGTGTTACATGTTTAATTCCGTTTCAAGTTCCTCGGTATCAAGGTCATGGCATGTAGTTGCTTCAATGGAGCTTCCCACAACATCTAGGAGTAAGTTGTGTGGGTGAAAATGTGATTAACGTCGTGAAGTGTTCTGTTGCATGCTGGACATCGCGTTCCTGCGGCAGCCGGTTCTACGTACCGGAGCGACCCGTTTAACAGAACGGTCAAGAGCTGCCGAACCCCCTTCGATGCAACTAGGAAGGGTGTATATGTACTACTTGTCAGATATCGCACGCGCCGCTACTACAAAAGTTTCTGCGTTCCTGGGAACGAATCAAGTTTTGACATTTTTCGAAGTCTCCTCCATATGCTTTCCCCTCCGGTAAAATTTGTACGAACAACTGTCATGAAATTGCTCTCCTCCGGATCAGAATACTTCTCAGATCAGGTCCGATTTCAACGAAATTTGACATGTAGCTTCCTTGGGTTATTAAAAAGGACGTTCTGGTGAAAAAGCGTTGATGGCATTTTGAGTCCTTTAGTAAGGAAGAAGGACGTTCATGAAGTGATATATAGGCAAGATGGGTATCATTTGACTGGAAGTCATGAGGCGAATGCAGTAGACTACTGTCCTTTGGTCAGGAAAAAAGCACATTCTTGCATTCGCCTGATAGATATGGGTATCTTCTGAATCGGGCGATAAGGACAACATTTTTCTAAGTAAATCATAGACAACTTGAAAGCAAATGGATGAAAATTAAAATGTATATTCGACTGAAAGCATTGAAAATTTGGGACGAATTTAGATAAATTTTGCTCCAGATTACAATTTCACGTGCCAATCGAAACCACAAGCGATATTTTTCTTTTTTTTCTACTTTATCTTTACACACAAAACACTCAAAATCCCATAAACAATTCTAAAAACTCACCTTATATACGCCCATAATGCCAGTGTCAATAATGCTATGCCCATTACTAAATTACAGAAATTGGCAAATGTGTACAGTCCAACAAGACCGAAAATTCCACTAAATATATATGTAATGACGGCAATTGCAAAATAAACGGCAGGTGTACGAGCGGCTTTAAATATATTTTTACTTTCATTGTGCGCTTTAAAACTTTGAAACGACTCTTCCAAATCGATCTCGAGACGTTCCCGGTATTTTTCGGAAAATTCTTCGCCACCCATTTTCCGTTTGGATGAAAACTATAAAACAGAATTAAATAATAAATTGTAAAATATATAAACGGGAATAAATCAATCAACCAACCTGATATAATGCTTTGTCTTTTACTCTTAAATGTTCTGCGTCTAAGTGTCCGGCGTTCAGGTAGGGTCTTGTACCGCCACACACTTCCTCCATAAGATGTGTGTACAATTCTTTAGCTGCTGCTACGGCTGTTAGATTATTAGCTTCTGCTGTCGCCTGTAAAGAAAATTATCGATTGTTGGGGCTTGTGTTCTATACAATGCTCCGCTTTAAACTTACCACTAACATGCTTTTGGGTTCGGGCAATTCGTTGCCTTTATAAATAGCCATATACGATTTGAAATATTGTATCACGTCACGTGCTTTCACTTTTTGTCCATTGATTTCCTTTATTATCAAATTTTCCGGTGCCAATATCATCGGTATCAATTCCCGTAAGCTTTGCTTAAAATCAGGCGTTATGTCTTTCAGTCGTCCGTCAAAACTTGGATTTGTCGCGACCACCAGACCGGGATGTGGCATCAGAAAGCATGCAATTTCCGTAAAACATGATGTTATGTGTCTTCGTAGCGATTGCAATTCCGGATGTTGTTTGTCCGACAGTTCGAGACGACGTTGTAAGATTTTCTGTCCGCCTACCGCGCCATATTTCGCCTCATACGGAAAACTCCAATCGCGCACGAGAAATTGTAATCGTTGAAAGGGTTTTTTGCCGCTATCGGCCAACGCCAATCGGCCGTATTCTGTGAACAGTTGTAAATGCTGCAGATCATCTTCCTGTATGTTTTGCGATAGATTGTAGATTTGTACGGAAGAGAGCATAGTGCTGAGGGCAAATACGGTGGCACAATCTCGAACAGTCGATTGACTGTCGAACGCGCCCTGTGTGTCGAGCAGAAAAATTGCAATTTTTTCACCGGACGGTGCATCGTACATGAATATGTCGGGCCACATGAGAATGCCTGTGGTATCACGTTCGGAGCCGCCGCGCCACGAGAAGCCCGTGAGTGGGGAGTCCTCGTCGCCAAGCCAATCGCCTACATTTTTGTGGACATACTGTGGAAAGGAGAGACTAGTTGAACTGAGTGTCCACAAAAATGTTACACAATCATTACCTTTGCATACATATATCGGAGGAAGAAATCAAGTAGAAAGCTTTTGCCTTTGCGGAATGCACCGGCGACTGAAACTATACACACAATGCGATCTTTGATGTCATCTTGCAAAAGTACTTCGGTCAGTTTATCTTCGTCCAGAACAAAAGTGTGATCCTCTGCCGTTGTGACAATTTGCAAAGCCTCGGCTTCCATTGTGCCTGTTAATTTAGCTAAAATAAATGAAAAGAAAAATAAAAACCAATTAGAGGAAATGCCATTCACATGAAACAATTTCAAGATTTTATTGGGAATTTATGGTCGAATTTGAGAATATTTTGATTGATCAGTTTTATCCACGGACCCGATAGAACTTACGTTTACGTACTTCATAATACAATACAAGCAAATGCACAATTTTATTAGGTCAAGAATTCTCTTCAAGTCACTTATTCATGTTGAACTGGTCCTTCTCAATATTATTAGACAATCATAGAGGTATATTTTCACAAAACCAAAATGAAAATCGAAGATGAAATCTAAATTAAGCCCTACACTGAATTATACTTTATCTTTATACATACTCAGGCCAGCAAACATTTGAGGCAGCCAAGTTTCAGCTTTTCATACAATAGTCGCGTGTAATATTGGGACGTGATTGCGATATTTCAAAAATGCACATTTAATCAACTTTTTTATTAAAAAAAAAGAAAGTAAATAAATAAAATAAATAAACGCGGTCAACATGTGAACGTTCTTTCGTGTTATGGATCCACGCGCACGCTTGACTGGGAAACCTATGCGAATATTTCTTAATTAATATTAAAGAAAAGGACATCGTGGGGAGTTGAATTCGTTACGTTTTGCTCCCGCGTCCAATACACTAATCACTCAAGTCTCAAGCTTATGGTAGAGTATGTAATTTGCACACGTTATGTAGTGTGTATCGTGAATCCAGTTGAGCTCACACAGATTCATACATACTAATATTGTTTGGACGTACTCGCATCCCATGGACACACATTAATTTTGTTTACTCATTCCGCGATCTTACATCCATTCCAACCGAAACAGTTCTCGTTTATCGTATCATACCGCGCGATAAGATGTTTACTCAAAATCAAAAATATTGTCGACGTTTTTAAATATCTAAAATGGTTATATAATTCAATTCTGCCCATAATTCTTTCAAAGGAAAGCGTCTGATCTAGATCAGATGGATCTGACTTTTCCGATTTCTCCTCCTTATGCTTTCCCCTCCGATAAAACATGTGCTATCATCTGTCAATTTTTGGATCTGAATACCTTTCAGATCCAGAGGGAAATATTTTTCATGTTCAAAAATTGACAGTTGACGGCATAAGAGGCCTGGAAGGGAAAGCACCATCATCATCGTGGCGCACCAGCCCGACGTCGGGCTCTGGTTGCCTGGATCTTTGTCCTCCAATTACCTCTCGATCACGTGACCGCGTCCTCCAACCTTGGAAGCCCAGTAGTTGCTCGGCTTCAGCATATACTGATCTCTCCCAACGAGCTGTCGGTCTTCCCAGCAGTCTCACTCCGTCGATTAACTTGTTTAGGCATCGAACATGGTTCATTCGTTGTTCATGCCCTGCCCATTGAAGAGGTGCTAGTATGACGATTTTCGAAACTTCCAGCTCATCGGACAGTTCATACAACTCATGGTTGTACCGGATGCGCCATCCATCTCGGCCGTAAACTGCTTCGAAAATTCGCCGAAGAACTTTCCGTTCGAATGTGTTTGGCATGTTTTCGGAGGCTTGGGTTAGGGTTCAGGTTTCGCAGCCACAGCATAGCACCGGTCGTATGATGGTTTTGTATACGCTGAGCATCGTGTTTCTGTGCACATGCTTCCATTTCATTATGGGGAGGACCGGGAAGAAAGTCTTATTTTGCTAGCTGTATCCGTCGCTTGATTTCGTTGGCGTCCTTTGACAGGTTGCTGCCCAGGTATGTGAAGTCGGAAGGGAGAGCATATGGAAGAGAAACCGAAAAAATCAGATCCATCTACTCACCTACGCGGATGATTGTTCAATCATGTGGTGTGATCAACAAATATCTCCACGAGCTCAACACCTTCTTCGCTAACAAAACTTGTTGATCTCAGCGCCAAAGACGTCTGTTACCTTTTTCACCTCTTGGATCAAGGAGGTGAAACTACAATTGGATATAACAATAGGCAATCAACTCATTTCCCAACGCAAAACACCCAAAATCCTTGGTGTCACCCTAGACAGCATGGCAACTTCATCGACCCATGACTCCACGATTTCCGATAAATTGAGAGCTCGCAATAATGTTCTCAAAGCACTCGCTGAAAGTTCGTGGGGTATGTATAATGAGACCCTGTTGGTTACATATAAAGCCATCGGAAGATCGGTGGCCAACTACGCAGCACTCACTTGGTCCCAGAACCAGAGTGACACGAACTGGGAGAACGCACAGTTTTGCCAACATGCTGAATTAATGTCACCATACTCTGTTGAACACGATACAAGTGGACCGGCAGTGAAGTGTTGTGCGTTTAGAGCTATTCAGACGACATTTGTACCAGGTTCGAGATCGAGTTCGACAGTGTATGGTGACACTTACGCACAGTGACAGGCTGTCACTTAATTCCATCTCAGGACCACCTTTCGAAGCAGTACTTAGTGGGCTGCTATCGAAATGACCATTCGAATCATCATCCCATGGACAAAATACGACAAACATCAGATATAGCCTGAGGGACCTTGAGAAATAAGTCCAGAGATATAAAAGGGAGCCATTCGACGAAACCGCTTACAGGGCTGCCATTGCTACCATATATAGAGACGAGGTGCAAAAGTCGATTGCAGAACTCAACCCCAACGCTGTACTTCAAGCTCGGCCACCAACCATTTCACCTGCTAAAAGTAGTTTAACCATATCAACGAGAACTACGTTTGCGCAGCTACAACCTGGCTGGTGCTACCGTCTTAATTAGTGCGTGTCCCCAATTGACCACGATATTCTAAATATATGTCCAGCCTGTAAAGGTACACCCCATGATATTGATCATATATTCAATTGCTCACCAGCTCCCACACAATTAACACCAAGTGGGTGTGGGAGGCTTCGATTTAAGCCGCGATTTTCCTAGGCGTCGACACCATAGGAGAGGAAGCCGCTGCTGACATACGAGTATAACTTAAATACATACATGCCAAATTCGAATACGTTGCTACAAGAACAACATGTGCTTCATCATACCACTAGTGATAAAACAAAATTAAAAAAACCTGAAATGTAAAGATACTATCGGATCCCACTGTCCTATATCGCATAAGCGTCATGAAAGTTGCCATATGTCCCGTATGTCTGGTGCGTAACATGAACATGTTCACCGAAAACTATTTCAAGTGCACATTTCACTGACAAGAGAGTGGCGGAGAATGGACGTAATTCTGACACGATATTCACAAAAAATAGATACCAGATCGGATGTGAGGAAAATGTAGTACGTTAATTTGTCATTTGTAAATGTTTGACTTTAATGAGTTGAACCGTATTTTTGCATATTTTTTTTTAATAAATTATGTCAGATAATTAGCTTCTTCTGAATGTTACATTCGCTGGCAAGACAATCGATCGTTGTCCTGAAATATTTCAATATTTCAATGTAATGTTAATTGCCTTGACCCCTCCAGGAGTATGGGCGCGTCATCTCCAGCATTTCTATGCCTTGTTGGCGCATCGGTAGCATATCTACTGTTCGGACGTACAATTGCTAGCATCCACCTCCTATCCACGCTGTTTTTATACTGACAAGCTCGGAGCGCAGTAGGAGTTCTATTAGTACCCTACAGGCATTTGCCGAAAATCGAACCTAAATTCTCTAGATCAGGAGCCGGCAAACTTTTTCTGGCAAAAATCGAACCTGCGACCTCTCGCTTGGTAAATCGACGCACTACCTCGGTGAAGCTTGATATGTACTATAAAAATTCCTCCAAAATCAGTATGATGGTATTTACCGCTTGGTGAGACACTGAACTGTGCTGGAATTAGACTTAGATCCATGTCAACAAGAGAGAAACGAGAGTCTTCGTAGTGCATACATCTGCACAGATAACCTTAAGAGCATTCTCCCCTTCAATGCCTGGCAACTAAAAAACAAAACACTAGCCGTTGTGAGGGTTTGCCTTCGCCACAATGACTTCTGTAAAAACTGCCGGCGATGAGGACGAGTAATACATTTCATCTTCTCTGCATTTGTGTTGCTGTGGTAAGTAGGAGGCAGGCAATTATGGCATGTTGCTTCTTCACTTAACAGGATGACCTGGCTAATGTTGACGTAGACAAACTCTATCGTTTCGTTCCAGCGACTGGTTATTGGTCGGGTGATGAGTGGTGGGCACGGCAGTCCTTATACCTTACATAGCCTAACAGGGTGCCAGATCATCGTCGCATTGGAAGAAACGAGGTTGACCTCCAATTTGACAGTTAGAAAAATGGACTTAAGACGAAAGGAAGAAGATAGTGCTACTATATCAGAGCGTTCCAACGGCAGTCGGCAGCCGGTTCTTCGCACCGGAGCGACCGGTTTACTACGGCCAAGAGCGGCCACAAAGCCGTCAATGCAATGCTACAACTGCTCTATAAGAGCAAGTTCCACATAAAACTCTTAACTCTCCCATATTGATAGTAAGCCGGTTACGAAAGCATGCAGCACAAGTCATGGTCATTGTTAAGCATAGTTTGAATATTTCCGATAACGAATAGTACTCACTCACTCGAATAGTCTGCGCTGCGTATAGTTCTTAAAGTACGCCGAGTGTTTGAATAGACCCTAAAATATAAATTAGACGCCACATTGCACAACTTTAGAAAACTACATTATTTTTTAACGATTTCCGTTTAATGATGTCACTGAATTAATTTTTGCAAATGGATATTACCGGTTTTCAGGAGGTAATCAAGAAACGTTGTATACTGTTGAACTTAAAAGATGATAGAATAATTCCAGTCTAATTCAATTAAGATAAATTACACACAATGAACTTTGACACTTTCAAATGTAGGTGGAGAGAACTTCTATTACGAAATTAATAATAAATTTCCAGTAAAATTCCATGCATCAGGCGTATGTTTTTCGAAATGTAGACTAACAACGTCATCAGAATATTGCGAAAACTCTCTTGACAATATCAAAACAGAGAACACACAAGATACGTGCAGCGTATTGTTATTGATATTTGGCTTATGATGATTAGTCCAGTCCATTAGTTCGACCAGACACTGTCGAACACGAACATGGTCTCAGCGGTCAATTTTCTTCAGATTTGAGTGAAGTGTCTTGAGTCATTCGCGTAAGGATCACCTTTCTTCAAGCGATGCGTTAGGATTTCCGAATCGCTTAAGACACTTTACACAAATCTGAAGAAAATTGCCCAATGTGACCATGTTCGTGTTGGAGTTCGCGCTCGGCAGTGTGAGGCCGGGCTTACTCGTAAATATTCCTAAGATCACATCGCAAAATCGTAGCAAAATACTATTTCGCTCCGATTTTGCCATTAGCTACCTGGTGCGTGCGCTCTCATAGATAAACAAAATGAACAACAATAACGATTGGGAGTCAGTCTGAAGCTCTATGTTTATTGCAATGTATAAACGACATTCGCACATTCGCGCCCCACAGCGATGAAATTGTGGATCATTAAATTACAAGCAACTTATGGCGATATTCAATGCATACATAATATGCTATCGTTGAAAAGTAAAATTCTGTTTCAGGTTGAACGCAAATGGCGAGAATTTTACTAGACCGACCCCACTCAAGGTTAACTAGTTAGCGATACAAGTTATATTGTAGAAACGAAACGCATTGAAGTCTAGTTCATTTGAGGACTGAACTGATCATTTAACGTGCTTACACACACGAGTAGTTAATATACGTAGGCTGGCTCATGTTGGTCAGAATTTTGTGCTATTGTTTTACAAATAGTGGAATGACTGTCCATTACCATACATGGTATGGACAAGTTTTTAAGTTCTGTAACATTTGAAGTCCGCGTCAGACTTTTATTTAAATCCAGAAGTGTAGTAGAGGATATGATCTAATAGCCAAAAATATAACGTTGGCAATCGACTTGGTTAATTTGTTTAGTCAATTGTATTGAATTGTATTGTTTAGGTAGGACAGGCCTTCAATATTCTTATTTTTGGAAACTACGATAAAAAAAAATACCATACCGAATCTTCGCTTCGGCCTGGAGTCCGAAGCGTATATACCCTAGACTTGTACAGACCTAGTGATGATACCAACACTACCAATTGCATTAAAAGTGAATTTCCTGTATGACCAGTTTATAGGGGAGGTTGGCACTCATTCAGGAGAATCTTGACTATTTTCACAATCAGTTATTAACTAACCCATTCTACAAATATTTGTCGAATTTTTCAAGACGCTAACTATCTAAAGTTATTGCTTATTTGAAGCCTCCCTTGCAGGGGAGGTAGAGGTTCTTTTTGTCGAATTTTGCGCATTTTTAATAACAACCAACTAGATCCCAGTACAAACATTTGACCAAAAATTCCAGTAACCAGCTTCATTCTATCGAAAGTTACCGCTTATTTTTTCATTTGTAGGGGAGGTAGGGGTTCCTTCGGTCGGACCTTGCCCATCATTGCAACTAACCAATTAGATCATGCTACAAATATTTAAACAAAATTTCAAGTCTCTAGCTTTATTCTATAGAAAGTTATAGCTTATTCGAAGTTTCATTTGTAGGGGAAGTAGTGGTTTCGTTGGTCGCATTTTACTTATTTTCAATATCAGCCAGCTGAATCCTACTACAAGCATTACAATACAATTTCAAGTCGCTAGCTTATTTTATCGCAAGTTATCGCTTATTTTAAGTTTTATCTGTAGGGGAGGGAGGGGTTCCTTGGGTCGCATCTGGCCCATCTTTAACAACAACTAATTCAATCCTACTTCGAACATTTGGCCAAAATTTTATGTCTCTGGATTCATTCTTTCAAAAGTTATCGCGTATTTGAAGTTACATTTGTAGGGGTGGTAGGGGTTGCTTAGGTCGAACCTTGCATATTTTCAATACCAACCAATCAGATCCTACTAGAATAGAAACATTTGACCAAAATTTCAAGTCTCTAGCTTAATTCTATCGAAAGATATTGTGGGAACGGGTTTCATTTGTAGGGGAAGTAGGGGTTCCTTGGGTCGGATCTAGCCCATCTTTATTAACAACTAACTCAATCCTACTTTAAACATTTGACCAAAATTGCAAGTCGCGGGCTTCATTCTATCAAAAGTTATCGCTTGTTTGAAGTTATATTTGTAGGAGAGGTAGAACGGACAGACAGACATGGCTAAATCGAATCAGGAGGTGACCCTGATCATTTATATATGTATATGCATTGCTATACCTCCGGAGCCTCCTTTAAGGTGTTACATACAGTCATTTCCACAAGAGCGTATACTTTGTAACTTTTTAATGCACCATTTCTCAAAGAGTGGTGGGGGACTTTTAGTTACCTGCATTCTTCCTCTTTTTCGCATTGTATAAATTTGGTCATTCTAAGTTCAAATAGGAGAGTGATAAGACGTCAACTGAAATGAGTGCGATTTACAAAAAACGATTCGAAGCTGTGTTTTTAGTAAGTCATCCGAAAGGACCAAAAATGACACCTGCATCGGCCGGAAAGTACCTGAAAGTTTCGACACAGTTTGTGAATAAGTGGATAAAGCGTTTTAAAGATACTGGAAATGTAGACGATCTACCTGGTAGGGGTAAAACCCGAAGCACTTCAAGGCCATCATTGATGTTTTTAAGAAAAATCCGTCCGTTACTACCTTAGTGCAAGCAAAGGAAATGTTATCGAAGAAGAATATTTACGTGTCCTTGAATACGATTCGGCGAAGATTACAAGAGGAAAACATCAAAACCAGGTATGCCTTGATGAAACCATTACTTACCGAAAACCAGAAGCGAAGACGTGTAGAGTGGGCTAAGGAAAACATCGATCGTGATTGGGACAACGTGATCTTTACGGATGAATCAAGTTTTGCTGTAAATACGTTCAGGAGACGAGTGTGGTCACAAAAAGGAGAAGCTGTCGTGAACCGAACCGTTAAACACCCTGTGAAGGTCCATGTTTATGGATGCTTTTCTGCACGCGGTTTCGGAAAATTAATAACGTTTACCGGAATTCTTACTGCTGAAAGGATGATCATTTTGTACAAGAAAGGATTATTGAAGTCTGCTAGGATGCTATATGGCAACGACAACACCGATTGGTTTCTACAAGAAGATAACGATCCGAAACATAGAAGCCGGTTGTGTACACGCTGGAAAGAAGAAAATAAATGATTGGCCTTCGCAATCGCCGGATGCCAATCCTATTGAAAATGTTTGGGGATTAATGAAGCAGAAGCTTCAATGAAAGCAAATAAAAGGAGCAGCACATTTAAGGCGAACGAATCGACAGACTACGCGGAAAAATTGGCCGAAAGTTGTCTCCGAAGATGCCAGTCAATAATCAATAGTGACGGCGATTGGACCATGTATTAAATATAATTGCGAAAATGTATTTTGTATTTACTTTCAATAAAAAATAAAATTTCTTCCTTGTAACATTTTGTTTTTATTTTGTGAGGTATACGGTCTTGTGGAAATGACTGTATTTCCGTCGTGACAAAAACAATATACCCTATACTAAAAGTCTAGAGTATAACAAGCTAGTACTATGATGTACTAAGGATTTTAGTTTCCTCTTGAATGACGTTGGCGTTTGAATGCCATCTAAGCCAAGACACACTTCCAGCAAAGAGGTGCCCCGTTTCACCTGGGGAAGGACCGGTGAATCATCCTGAGTATGCGTGGTGATGCAGTAGATACCAGTGGGCAGATGGTTTCACCTGGGGAAGGACCTGAGTATGCGTGGTTAGTTAGCGATAGCAATACTCAGGGCAAGAGGACTTCATCTGTGAAAGTTCCGGTGAGTCATCCTGAGCAAGTGTCCCCGGTGATGATAGTTTCACCTGTGTGGGTCGGTTTATCATCCTGGGATGGTTCAGAGAGGACTGTTTCACCCGGACGGGTTGTGGTTCCAGGTCTGAATGGCCAATATGGATTCTAGCGATATCGGTTCATCCGAGATGGGTTGTGTCATTCTCCAAGAATGTGTTCATGGGCAGTGTCCACCCATGGATTGGAGTAGTTACTCCGTAACGCACCATATTGGTGAGGTGTCTTCACCTCAAAAGCCATAGGTTGAATGTTTACTTAATTCAGCATAAAGCTTTACGTAGTTCGCCTGTAGTAGTTGTTGTGGACTAGTTTAGCACATTTGAAAAATAATCTTTGCAGATAGATGATTCGAACAGTATCGTGGTCGTGTACGCGCGTAAGTAGTTTCGTCGTTAATTTTATACGTTACAATATTTATATATGATACAATTTCTTATTTGCTTGTTTATTCGTAATACTTTATACAATATATACTACTGTGTGTGTACAAATACGGATATAACCCAGAATTTTGTTATAATTTTTGAAATCCTTATTTATTCTTAAAAATCAATTTCATCGCCTTCGAAGTAATCCCACTCGCCTGCAATGAACTTATGCCAGCGAATTTTCCACTCATCAAAACACTTTGAAAAGTCCTGTTTCAGTATGGTCTTCAGCACCTTCTTCGGAACCAAACGAGATTTGACTTTTTTGAGGCACAAAACTTCCTTCAAAATGATGTTGACTGATCCATCTGAAATGCCAACGATATCAGCAAGCTCTCTAGTTGTCAATCGACGATTTTGGAGCACCAATTCCGTAATTTTCGCGACCTTCTGTTCGTCAGTTGATGTTCTTGGTCGTCTTTGATGTGGTTCGTCTTCAACGCTTTCACGACCCGGTTTGAACTTGTGTTTTAGACATAGCCTGTTCACCGAAGGCTTTTTGTAACATTCTGAGCGTTTCCGCAGCAGAAATATCATTTCTAACACAAAATTTAATGTTATTGTTGTAGCAATGGTCAGAATTCGGTGTGTTTGTTGGTTACATGCCTACGGTTTCGTCTTCATCCCCGGTGTTGAGGGAGTTAATCGAACTTCTTTGTTGAATATTTTCTGACATGGTGAAAATCGAAAAAGTTAATTTTAGGTGTGTTTTGTTTGGAAATTTATCGCATGTAGGGTAAAATAACACACGCGTCACACCAACAACATTAACCGGGATAGCTTAATTGGGTGGCTGCCCTGCACGCTATAACCCCTCAATAAATTCCACATGCATGGCACACAGATGGCTCTGGTGTCGTGTAGAACGTAATATGTCGATGTTGGCACGCTTGTGTTTCTGTCACTCAGCCAAGTTCATTGGTAAACTAATATTACGTCTTGCTCTGATGGGCCCATGCCTATTATTAAATAATACATTTTCAAAAGGATTACTAAAAATATCAATGGAACAAAAAAAAAAAAGAAAAAAAAAAAGATAAGAATTTGCTGGGGATCGAACCCGCGACCCATTTGGATAGAGCTGCACTTGTAGCTGTCACTGATAAATAACTCGTTTGAATGATGTTTGTTAAGTTAGAGCGGTACGCCAAGTTTATAAAAGTCCGCTGTCGCAATAAATTAACGATCCGACAATCAAATTGATATTTCATTCGAATTTGCAATTTATTTCCACCACATATGAGGCGCACCACTTGACGTAAGTGTAGACAACTTCACGATTCGGAATTTAACCTGGATGCTGCCCTAGAGCGTTTTTTTTTGTGCAACCAGGGCAGGGACCCTACACGGTTCCGCAAAAAAACACGCCTTTTGGTTGTTTACAAAAACGAGCGTCACTCTTCAACTAAAGGCCGGTTGACACGTTCAAAGTGCACTTTGCCAAAGTTTGGCTTGGAAAGCATATTCACCATTGTGAACTAAGGCCAGTTGACACGTTCAAAGTACACTTTGACAAAGTACGTTGACAACCTACTTTGAGGTTACTTTGAACGTGTCAACCCCCTTTCAAAGTGCTTTGAAGTCTCTAGCGTCCCATCAAAGCAAAGTAGGATGGTGCTCAACTTTCCATCAAAGAATTGATTGTAAATCGACAAGTTCACAGAAAAAAGTTGTTGGGGCGGGAAATAGTGAGTTGTTGGTGGTTTTTATTCAATTTACGGTGGTCTGAACAATGTGTTTTGGTATAAATTCCCTAGAAATGCTAAATCCAGCGTTTTTTGCAAGTGGCAAAGTGGTAGTTCACAATGGTGGATATTCTTGCCAAGTCATACTTTGACAAAGTGCACTTTGAACATGTCAACCGGCCTTAATCAAGATATTAACCTGACACAGATAGCAGTAACAGTTCTACCAACTTAAAAATAACAAGATTTGTGCCCAACGAAATTATCAGGATATCAGTTTAAATTAATTCCGGGTTATATTTGTACACACTAGTACATACAATTCTAGCGCTGGATTTTTACATACATAATTTTCGACTTTGAAGGTAAATATCTCCGAAACGGTTATGAGTTCGCAAAAAAGGACTTCAGATTCGTTCATTTCAGACAAAATTTGATTGAAACCCATCATTCAAATTTGGCGCCTCAGATATCAAAAACGCCCCGCGACAATTGTCGAGCTTCGATTCTAACCTCGGTGGTGTTGTGTAGGGTCGATGGTCGTGTTTTAAACGTAATTGATAAACCTTATTGTGGTGGGAAAGAAAGTTGTTACCATATCTTGTGGTGTGTATCACCTGGGACTCATCAAAGCAAGATGCCAAACTGAACATGGCATTTGCAAATGAGACAGACGGTATGCCGTTCCTAAAAAACGGAAATAGTGACAATGTGCTGGTCAGCAACTGTGAAATGCTGACTCAGCGATTTTTTTAGGAACGCAGCCATGTACGATACAAATCTATGAGATTGTATCACAGCGACGCAAGCGCCGTCTCGAGTACGTGGCAGTAGCGGCAAATCATATTTTTTCAATTCACTACCCATCGATGCGATGTGTCGTCGCTATAAAAGTTACACTTTAATAACCGGAAGTAGCCCGGTACCGATTTTCCAGTTTAACCGTCTGG
The DNA here is from genome assembly GCA_964017055.1 of Chloromyia formosa. Classification (NCBI taxonomy): domain Eukaryota; kingdom Metazoa; phylum Arthropoda; class Insecta; order Diptera; family Stratiomyidae; genus Chloromyia; species Chloromyia formosa. Next base: position 13,727,376 of record OZ024813.1, on the reverse strand, counting down.
TTGTTGACATCCGTAGTCTATGCCCTTGGAGGGGTTAAGGCAATTAATCTATTGTATGAGAGATCCAAGTACATATGGCCACGGACGCAGTGTTATCTCTATAAAATTTAAATAGTAGTCTGGGGAAATAAAGAAAATCAGAGAAAGCCTTTGACACATTTATGATAAGATTTCTAATCAAAGAAATTATCAAAAATCTCTATCTGTGGCCCCGAAATGGTTAAGTCTGTTGAGCTTGATCGTTTTCGGATAATACTCGTATGTAGATGTCTGGAAAGAGCACTCACTATGGAAACGCTAATTCCAATAGCGTCTCTCCTGCATGTGCGTACCCCACTGCCGATAAGATACCACGACCACCAGCAGTTGAAGTCAATAGGTGGCGATAACCTAATCGAGCACCAACGATAAACTAATCAAAATTCCAGGTTGCAGCGGCGTGTACTGATTTGTTGGCAGTGGTACGCTTTGCCAGCGTCTAGGAATGTTTCTTTGCTGAAATCACCACACAGTCGTTCGATGGATGGATTGATTAACAGACCCCATGACGTTGTCGCCAGTGACTGCAACTGCAACAGGTTCTATGATCAATCAATCATCAGCGCATCGAAGCTGCCACCTTTCTCTTCGATACGTCTCTAGCGAAATCGTCTTCCAAGAGAACTGGTTTCTTGAAACCCATTGCCTAACGCTCGTCATTGTGTGGTGTAATGTGAGCAGCCACCACGTTGGACCTGGGGCAAAGATACCTGGGAAAGGTACGGCGTCTGATGGCGTAAATACAAGAAAAATTGCCAAGTGGTTTAATGTAGAAATCTTCTGGTTAAAAAAAAAATTATTGGAGGAGCCCATACGTACAGCATCGACCGAAACCACACTTGGGAAGTTATGCTTGAGATGATAATGGTTGAATAATTTCTGGTAGTAGGGAGACTCTAATCGCTGCCAATTGATGGAGCAATTAAAGAGGGCGATGACTTGAAATAGAGTCAAAAGGCCAGCCAGGGCGCCCATTTGATCGAAGCTGACACGTTGATATTGTCGCACTGATCTTATTCTGGTCAGATGGAAAGTGGCGGCGAAAGGTCAGTTGTGGAGTGCGAGGACACTATCACCGGGGCCCAGTGATTTGGCACTGGTGCCGCCACTTTTTCGAACTTGGAAATTCAAATAGTCGTTGTATCACTCACTCTGTACACCTGGGCAAAGTTTAAAATGAACCGAGCAGCGGCGACGAGTGCTGTCAATTAACAACAACCCGACGAGACGCACAAAGAGGCAGAACAGGCATAAATTCACATGGTGACGAATGACATGACAAAACGAAACGAACTAAAAATAATGGCAAAACAGTCTGATGAGCGGGACGGGCGCTAGCCGCGCGGGTGACGAAACTGATAAAGTACTTACATGCCGAGATGCATTATTTCTAGTGAAAGTGACCACGGGGAATGGGGGGCTCTTCAATGAAGATTTGAGGGCAATTGAAGCGATTTCATGTCAGCCCGACGTGTAATCCACTCTACTAATTTACTTGGCTAATGACCGGCCTTTGGTTGCGAGCCAAAACTTATCGAAATTTAAACGGCAGCTGCACTTAATTGGACAAAAATACGTCCCAACTAGTCCCCGGGTAGGTTACATTCCGAAAAAGGATTCGCAACCTAACCTCACATATTTTTGCCCCCGAGTCGCTGCGATGACACTTGGGGTGGTGGGCCCCTGAAGGCGAACTTTCCACGCACACGCACACACACGGGGGCAGTCGTTAAAAATAAACAAATACTGACGGTACTCACTCAGCGCAAGTATTTGGACACACAAAACGCGGATTTACAGCAACAGAACTCCACGTTCAGCCGAAATGCAAAACACGAAAAACCTATGATCCCGGGCACTGCGAGACGATGACAACTCGAACGGAATTTGTTGGGGAAAATTACACTAGCAGCGAACACGTCCCACACGATCGACTCAGCTGCTGCGACTGAGATTCGTTTACGTTCCACACACTGATGACACCGCGCGCGCTGTTGAACGAGCAACGAATGCCGACGCTCGCCACGGGCACGATGACGAAAATTGACAGCGCCAACAGCGAGGTTTTTCTTACCTCTGCGTTCACGCACAAAAGAAAAACAGCTAAAACGAAACAGCAGGACTTCACGAACGACTTTCGAGGGATCTTTCAAAGAATTTCAGGAATGATACCGCGAATCAGTAGCACTCGCCGTCCACTATGCTTTGTTACGACGAGATCGGAGGGGATGACCACGTTCTTTGTCTCCAGGTCCCTAGCGTCCTTGAATTCCCACCAAATCACTGTCACCGGTTGATTTTCACGAAACAGATTCAATCTAGTCGTACTCACGACTTTGTTGACCATAAACTCCACCACTAATAGCAAATTGGATTCTCACCTTCACTGTGTTTACGTTGCCCTGTTTCAGCCATCTTGAAATTTGCAAACTGGGGGTCGCGATTTTGTTGTGACACATTTGACACAAATCCGCGCAGGTGACATGTTGGGAACGCGTTGGAACTTTAGAGCTTTTTGAGTTGGCTGTGGATGGCGTGTTCAAGCTCCGGATTTGGTTTCGTTCTAGAATGATGGAACGAAGTAGGGTTGGGAAAAGTCATGTTTTAGAAGAGTGTGGATTGTGGCGTTTGTGTGTTGACTGTTGGAAATGTGCATCGGGTAGATTGGAAAAAATTGGCCAAGTAGCCAGCTAGATGACCTGTTAATTCCGCTAATTTGAATAGAATTTAATCATAATAGGTCTTATAGAATACTTGGATTGCACTTGCCTTATACTTATCCATTGAGAAAATGGCAGGAAAATGTGGTTAAATTTCCTGTAAATTTTAAACAAAAATTTAAAAATTAAAAAGTAGTCGAATTCACCAGCTACCAGTTCTGACATTTCATTCTTAATTTATATTACGTTTACACTATCCGCAGATTACTTCATCTGCGCCGGCTGAGATAATCTGCGACTGTCAAATACATACAATTTTGAACTCACCACACCCAGATTACGCTGCAGATGAAGTAATCTGGGGATAGTGTAAACGTAATATTATGTAGTGCCAGTCAATTTTCGAAATATTTGCGAGTTGTTTGAAAGAAAAATTTGCTTTACCTCGTAAAAACAAATCTCTGCACTCTATTAAAAATGCTCAGACCATTTAAGCGAAAAAAGTTTCTGTCTTTAGTTACCCGATGTTATATTACGTTTACACTATCCCCAGATTACTTCATCTGCTGCTTAATCTGGGTGTGGTGAGTTTAAAATTGTATGTATTTGACAGTTCCAGATTATCTCAGCTGGCGCAGATGAAGTAATCTGGGGACAGTGTAAACGTAATATTAGGTTTAAGCGGTGATATTCGTAAAACATAAACAAATATATCGGCATAAATTACGTTTACACTATCCCCAGATTACTTCATCTGCTGCTTAATCTGGGTGTGGTGAGTTTAAAATTGTATGTATTTGACAGTTCCAGATTAAATCAGCCGGCGCAGATGAAGTAATCTGGGGATAGTGTGGGATAGTGTAAACGTAATATAAACGTAATATAAACGTAATATTAGCGGATGAGGATAAAAATAGTTTGAGATTGAGGATGCGGATGAGGGTATTGAGGGAGGAAGCGGATGTGGATGAATATACGAAATAAATTGCAGCAAAATTTAATTTTATATAGTTTTCTTTTTAGAATTAATTAGAGTGGGCCCGTTCATGCCGTGGAACTAAAAGGCGATTTAACTAAATCGTTTTAGTGCTTGTATTTGTTCGTGGTGTGTTTATACCGACCATATACAGAAAGGTACTAAATATGAAAGATATCAGTTGTTGGTTTGTGATTTTAGTTCGGAAAATGTCAAGAAGCAGTAGCCTACTAATAAAAACGTGTTTATATACAATCAAAGGATGAAATGAATGCAGAGTTTTAGGAAAGGATGAGGTATTTATATAACATATAAAATAGAATTTTCATCAACAACACCATTAGCGAAGGCAGCAACACAATCTAGTACCAATTTTTCTGTCCAGTTCTGTATGGCAAGTGGAGCTAAAATGAGTACCGAAACTAACTAATACGACACGTTTATATCGTTGTGAGTTAGCACGAGTTAGTTAATACTCGAAGATAGTTCCGCGGCATAAACAAGGCCAGTTACAGTGAATATTAAGAATTTGAAATTCGTTACACTTGTCTACAAAATTTAATCTTATTTTTTTGGCACACGAAAACTGATATCAAATCTTGAATCTAGGTACAATACTATGGCCACATAACAATAATATTGCGATGTTTCCTCTGACCGAGGCCGGGTTTGTTAGATATTCTTATGCTGAATAATGAAACACTTCGACTGAAAGACACACACTCTTTATTTAATAATTGAGCTACACGCGTAACTAACAACCAACGTCAAAATAGCTCGAATTATTTGTTAACGGCGGATAACGATAATCCTCCTTTCCGCTTCCGAGCGGATACTTTATAACGATCAACTTCCGACTGCGACTGAGTCTCGACTACTACTACTTTTCGCTCCCAGTGACATCTGCCTTTTATACTGGATCTCTGTTTCGAGATGGTTCGAGACTTTGCTGTTAGACTGGTGCTTCTATTAGCCAACGAAAACTCTCGATGGCTCGAGAATCTGCCAGTGCTAGTGCTTGTCATCGATAGTTCGAGACTATGATGGAGCTTAGTACAGTCTGTGTCATAAGAGAGACGTACTCCGTACATACAACAATATTATTGCTATTGGTCAGTATGACGATATCAATCGATTAAGTTTTGTCCGTCTGTTTGTTTGGTTCTATGCAAACAAGTCTCCCAGTTTGATCTGAAATTTTGTACAACGCCTTCCTTCTATTACACGGTGTATATATAGTATGTCGGAGCCAATGGAATCGGACCGCTACGTGCCATAGAAACGACCGGGTCAAAAGTCTTTTGCTAGGAAAAACTTTTTTTGTTTCTAAATATATCTTTACCAAGTTTCATATATCGTATCTATTGCTAAACCACGTTCCCGAATTTGATGAAATTGGAGTACTATACTACTTTCCCTGAATCTTCATCGATTTTCAAAGTAATCAAAATCGAAGATCGGCATTTCATATCCTTCCCATAGGAACAGTTGAATCGGAACAAACTTCACTGCTAATTACAAAGCGCCAAATGCAGAAGGGTTCGAAATTATCGGACACAGTTTTTATTTTCATATAAGAAGTTAGCGTTATAGTAAATACTATATTGAAGGTGAAGGGTGTCTGGTTAAAATTTCACGAGAGTTTTTGTAATCCGAAAAGGGACAAAATTAAATAGATTTCGCCAATAAACTTCGATTGCAAATATGGTTTCGTGTGAGATAAACACAAATAATTTATCAAACATTGTGCTCGCCATCGCCCTGGCTCCAATTATTCTTATTCACTGCAAACAATAATTATCATCTTTTGTACTTAACGTACATTAAAGAGCGATCCAATAAACAACCCACAAAGGAACATATCTATGGAATTGCACTCGTCTCGTATCCTCATAGGCCACGTACACTTCGAATGGACTCGGTGAAGTACTCCTTGCTGTTTATGGATGGCTTTAGCCTGGATTCAACACACGACACACATAACATGTTGAACAAACAACTTCAGAAACAAACATGAAGTAAACAAATTTACCCATTTTCGGTAGAAAATGTAATTACATGTCCGATGTCTTTATTTATTTTATGATATAAAAGAGACCACGACACACAGGATAACAGCAATGTCTTCTATAAACATGTTGTGACCCTCAAAATGTATTCATAAATGTAGGACATGGTTTTGTACATAATATGCTGGTAATGCCTTTAGATTAAACTAACGAGGTAGGGGAGTGTGTGTGCGATTTAGGAAGTTTTGCGGAATTTTTAAAATCTGGATCATCATCGTGGCGCGACAGCCCGACGTCGGGCCTTGGCTGACTGGATCGTCGTCCTCCAATTACCTCGGTCACGTGACCGCGTCCTCTAATTTTGGAACCTCAGTAGCTACTTGGCGTCCGTATATACTGACCTTTCCCAACGAGCTCTCGGTCGTCTTCGTAGTGTCGCTCCGTCGACTCGTTCTGTGTTCATTAGTCTCTTTGGCATGCGATCATCGTCCATTCGTTGTACATGCCCTGCCCATTGAAGTCATTGTAGTTTGAAGATTTTCAAAACTTCCAGCTCATTGTACAGTTCATACAACTCATGGTTGTACCGGATGCGCCATCCATCTTGATCGCAAATAACCGTGAAAATTCACCGCAGAACCTTACGTTCAAATGTGTCTAGCATGTTTTCGGAGGCTTGAGTTAGGGTTCATGCTTCGCAGCCATAGCTGATCGGTTGTGGAGCCATCAGGTCTGAAACCGCCTTGATATTCGCCAATGATTCGTTCTGTGTACGGTTTTATTCTATTTTTCAGAATTTTCATCAAAATGTTAGAGGACGTACAGAGTAGTGATATGCCCCTGTAATTCTCACACCGCAGTTTAATTCCCTTTTTGTGAATTGGACAGATGATGCTTCTGCGCCAATCGTCTGGGATCTTCCCAGATTCGCAGAAGTAGTATGGCATTTAATAGACCCTTTCCACAGGACTGGAATCTCGTCAACGCCCTGCGCTTTTTTGGTTTGAGTGACCGCAAGGCGGGATCAACTTCGTCTACTATCCGTATCGAAGGTTGTGTAGTGGGGTCATATCAGTAATAACGCCATCGATTTGGGTTTCTTGTATGGGGACGTTAAATCTTGGATTCAGAAGTTCTTCAAAATAGGAAGCCCATAGTTTATTAATGCTATCGGTGTCGCTGATGATGTTTCCATTCTTGTCCTTACAGAGGCTAGTTCTGGGTTGATAGCCGTCCTTAATTGTATTTACTAATACGCTTGTCTGGTGTTTCTGTTAGCTATGTTTTCATTGATGTTTAGCAACTGCTCTTCAAAGTATTGTATTTCCGTTTCTTACGTCTAATTATTCTATTCGATATTCGCCATGGCTCATTATATTTTTCTTTCTTGACTCTAGTTGCACGTTGAATATTTTGTCTTAGGCTTCGTTCTTTGCATCGAGTGATTTTCTGCATTCTTCGTCAAACCAGCCATTTTGCGATCGACGGGCTTTGTTTCCTCTAATATTCTCTGCGACTTCCTTGAGTCCTTCCTTGGGACTTCCTTTTCCTGCGCCGTAGCATCGCTCAAGAGTTTGTCAACCGCCAAGATTTTGGGAGGGCTGATTCTCGAATGGTGCACTGAAGAAATTCCACACCGAGATGTCTTCACTAAGTGATGGTCTGACTGAATCACAGCTTGCTCCTCGATAGGACCGGACACCGAATACACTAGGCCTTTTGCAAATGAGGTCGCGGTCAACTTGGTTGACGGTACGTGCGTCTAGAGATTTCCAAGTCTGCTTGTGAATGCGTCGGTGCGAAAAACATGTGGAGCTTGCGATAAGATTCCTAGCGATTCCAAGCGAAGTTGATTAATCGTTGACAGTTATCATTGCATATCTCATGGAGGCTATGTCTTCCCAGCAGTATTTTGACGTCGTTTGTTGGAAGTGAATCGACCAGTGCCTCCATGCGGGCATAAAATTCGTCTTTCACCGCATCTTCCTTAACTTCCGTCGGGGCGTACACGTTGATGAGCCAGAGGTTGAAAAAACGAGTCTTAATGCGAATTGCACATAACCTTTCATTAATAGGTTTGAAGTTAATAACGTGCGTCTTAAACTGCTTGCTCACTAACTATGAATGCAACTCCAAATCCTTGTGACCCAATGGCTTTTGAAAATTGTATGCGAATTCTTGCGGTCTATTTCGATACCAATCCAATTTGTTCCCTGTACTTCAGTGATGCTCAATTTGTAATTCTCTACCTGTTGAAGGACCTCAGGCCGCGGTTTGGTCAGGAAGCGTACATTCCGGGTTCCGTCGTTGTTACCTGGCCGTCGTTGTTGATCCGACCAAATCGAGGCTCTTGTTCTAGGGTTTTTGACATGGAGTAATTTTTGCACGAATGGGTTGTCGGCCCATCGCTAAACCCTATTGAGGGGTGATTTTGGTGATAGCTGCTTCTTCTCTATTCTCTACCTGTTGAAGGAGGGCATACACGGCCACGGTTTATTCAGAAAGCGTACATTCCGGGTTCCGTCGTTGCTGTCTGGCCGTCGTTGTTGATCCGTCCAAACCGAGGCATTTGTTCTAGGGTTTTTCACATGGAGTAGGTTTTGCACGGATGGGTTGTCGGCTAATAGCTAAACCCTATTGAGGGGTGGCCTTGGTGATAGCTGCTTCAGGTGGTTCATAACATGCCCGAGTTCACACAACTATGTTGCAGGTCTGACTACGTGATTTATGATACCCTACCGACCTGAGACGCTTAGGTGTTGGTCATCCATTCAGGCTACAGCTATCTTTCACTCTTCCTTTCAGAACAATGCCTTGGGACAGGCTTCGGCGGAGTTCAACCTTTAGTTTTGTATTAATTTGAAAAACCATTCGCAAATTTTAGCTACACTCACTCAATTTTAGATACAGTAAACATCAAGGTTGTCCTGAAGCATCCTTCGACATCTATATGCATGCGATTAATAAAAAAGATTAGTATTCAAAAGAGGATGCACATACCTAACACTGTTTTCATGTTACAACTAATACGAATGCTATCCCTAGGACACCTACTCACCAGATAAATGTTTCTTCAACCTTTTCTCTGTAAGTTTACAGTTGTAACTTGTTTAGCCTGGAAAAGAAAAATTGCTGACATGCTCCCAAACTGAAGCAGCTGAAGATGAAAAAATCCAAGTCGACAGTCGGTAAGTTATAAGCAGGCCCACAGAGAAACAACCAAAACTGCAACCACCGCCCCTATGAATGTATGTACATTGACAAGGACTAGGATCGGTAGCAATGGAGTTTGAACATGGAATAAACCAACCAGGCCAGCCACTCGAGTGTTGTCGACTATATGTACATGGTCCCATCGGGATATTTTCCGAGATGGGATAAACAGTTCCCGTTTGTCTCCAAACATCCGATATAAGCCCGTTTTCCATCCCCTACGGACATGATGACATTTCCTGGTGCGGGTAGTTAGTACGTACGTACATGTAAAGGTTGCTTGCTGCCTTTAATTTTACACCAGAACCCGGACAACGTGGCCTGCAAACGAAAAATAGGAACTGCTCTGGCGGTGGCTTTTTGGGACGAAAACGGCGAGCATAAAATTCGATATCATCTTATTTGAAAATCTGGCGTATTGCCAGCGAGAAAAAAACGGATATGTTTATCCGTTCGTTTTCTTCTGCCTTTGTTCTTTTGTTTTATTCGTGTGGACTTTAAGACCAGGGCCACACGAGTGTAAAAAGTACGTCAGTTGCGAGTTCAAAAACGTGCCCACTGTGTGGTTTAGATTGGTACCAGAAAAAGATGCTTAGATGATGCGTATATGGAGATAAATGTTGGTGAGCTGATGCACAAGCACAAATTCTCATAGGCTCAGTCCATGCAGGTTCAAACTTTGGTGAGGCATTCAATTCTTTGGTTTATCACCCTGCATCATCTCGTCAACCTGTCGCTTAGCATTCGCCAAGCCTTGAATTTGTCTGATTTTGACGTTCGTTGTAGGAACGCGCGTACATCTTGTGAACTGAACTCTACAATTGAAGTCAACGTGGTTCAGCCACTGACGTTGAAAATAACAAAGCTACGGATGTATTTGGTACGCTCGTGTGGCCGCTGACTTAATTTGCAACTTCCGGCTATGGGCTATACTAAGATCTTATAGTTAAAGGAAAGTGTTGAGATGGTGTTGTTTACGGCTTGGCTTGTTTATTAGAGTGCACAGTTCTGTGAAAAATGGTTCGATTCAAGAGTTCCACATTGCCAGTTGATGGGTTAAGCTAGTTAAGGCTTAAATGGAATTTCGTGAATGATTTTTAAAGCTACTTAACCGCTTTTGAAAGACGGAATGACTTAAGATAATCCGATTTGGATCGATAGGGGAGCTTGAAAGAAGTTTGAAGGACACTGGGTGACACACATTTCTGAAAACTGTTGGTAATCTTTTGTTTAGAATGTTAATGAATGGATTAGGTGGGTAAGGTGAGGTGTCAGTTGACTATAATACTTTAAATTCTATAGCAGAAATTACCAGAGAACCATCTTTGATAGGAATCCTGCACCTCTACCGCTTGTTCTCCTGCTGGAGCAGAGGGGTTTAGGATTTCTTGATGTGAGTATTCTTTAGTTAAAATCAATACCATTGCCGTGAAGTCAGTGAAAATGCGCAAAACAGGTCCACTGTATTCAGTCATAAAAGGTTTTCTTTTTATACCTAGAACTTATAAGGTATCGTTAGTTAGGGTGACTGTTATCTTAGAAGAACAAGAAAAACCCAATTAGCGCTACTTATAAAGTACGGTAGGGGTGGGGTATATTGTTTTCGTCACGACGAAAACATATAACACCTTAAAGGAGTCGCCATATGTATGTTGTTGTTAATTACCTTGACCCCTCCAGTGGCATGGGCGTGTCAACATATTGTAATGTTTCCTCTGTTGAGCGAAACAAGAACGAAACCAGGTTCGTTAGATATTCTTGTGCTGAATAATGAAACACTTCGATTGAAAAACACATACTTTATTTACAAAACGAACTACACACGCGTACTAATAACAAACGTTAAAACTAGCAATAACAACAACGACGGCAGATAACGAATATTTCCTTAGCGCTTTATAGCGATCCAACCGCCACTGAGTGTCGAGTCTGACTACTTCTTCCTTCGGTGACATCTGCCTTTTATAGTTGGAAATCCATGCTTTCGTCAATTAGCGAAGACTCTAGATTTTTCGAGATGTTCGAGTCTCGGGTTTCACTACTCAACGAAGGTTCGAGAATCGGCTAGTGGCCAGTCAGCTGATACTTGTTATCGATCATTCGAGATTAGTACAGTGTGGGTCGTAAAAGATACCCACTCCGTACACGCAACAATATTTTGCATTTCTATGCCTTGTTCACGTTTTTACAGCATACCTATTTTTTGGATGGCGCAACGGTTAGCACGTTCGCCTTCTACGCACTGCGCCCCGGTTCGATTCCTACTGAATGCGGTAGTTTTCGATAAACAAGGGGATTTACGTGCCGGACTATGAGCCCACTCAGCTGTTAAATGAGTACCCATTTATGGGGTAAATAACTCGGTTGAGCGTGTTGCTGATCACACACCTCTGCACAAGACATACCGTCACGATTTAGAAAATGAGATGATGATAGCCTATCTCGAGGCCATGGTTCAAATTGGACTGTTGCGCCAGTTATTTATTTTTTTTATATTTCGGACGTGCAGTTGCTAGCATGCAATTTTGTTAAAGCTTCAGCTGTCAAATTTGGATGTTATAGCAATTAATGTTGGGCAAATAGTCGTCCCCAGTTCCGGGAAAATTGTGCGTTGGGGCGTCATGGCAGTCTAATGTCTCATGCAACCGGTTAAAAATTGAAAAACTCCCTAATGACACTGTATACGGCGTTTAAGTTGTTACTTCTTGCGGCTTTTTCTGCTGAGGCTAAAGGAGAATTCGCTTAAACTCTTTTATCACGTCGCACACTACGCTGAACTTCTCGAGCTTTCTGACGGTAAAGGAGTTCGATTGTCGTCTGATGTTGCAGCCAAACGAACCTTCAGGTCTATTCTTTCAACAATCCGCTGCCATGAAGCGTCGGACATCCAGGGCTTAATGTCAATGGGATCTGTTTTTTAATTAAACAGTTGAACCAGTTTGCGTGTTTGCTGATGATGAGCAGCAAGTCTGCTCGAAATGCATACTTACAAAATAAATTAAATTGTAATAATTTTGTTATTTTTTATTTTATTTTGATGACAATTTTTGAAGTCAATAAAGGACTTTAAACTTAAAAGTGTTGTTTAACGTTTTAGACTACAAACATCCAGGGCTTATTCCAGCAATCCGGGTTTGTGCCAAGGATGGTATCTGCGCCAGCAATGTAAGCATTTTTTATGACATCCCAGTTTTCATTTATGTCATTATCTGGGGGACTAGTTATCTCAGCTGCTTTTTGCGCAAGATGGTCATTATATTGTTGTAAGACATCTAAGTTTTTTGTCGAGCGGTGTTGAATTTGCGGCGCCTGGGTTTTTCGTCGCTAGGACGACGCACGGCTGCAATACGCAACTGAACATTAGCGATCAAAAGATAATGGTCTCTTCTCATCCCCATATTAGCACCCTTCTTGTTTTGCACGTCCAGGAGGCAATGCTTGAATCTTTTACCAATGGCAAAGTGGTCGGTCTGATTTTGCGTTCTGCGCCGATCAACAGAGGACCAACTGATTTTGTGGTGGTCCTTATGATCAAACATAGTACCACCGATGAAGAGAAAGTGAAAGTTGCAGAACTCTACAAATCTTTCACCGTCGTCGTTACGATCACCATGACCGTGGCTCCCCATCACATGTCTGAGCCCATAGTTATCAGCGCCAACCTTTGCATTCAAATCACCCATAACCATTATAATGTCACCTTTAGGTGTTCTGCTCTGAGCGGCGTTTAGTTGTTCGTAGAAGGAGTCTTTTGCCAACACATTGCCGGGTTCAGTCGGAGCATAGCATTGTATTAGGAGTTAGTTAGATAAGATGGTGGAACAGCGGAGAATTTATCTCCTCAACGGATGAATCAGAAGGTCCCCAGAATGCACAATTTCTTCAATTAAAGAGTGAATCGCACATTCCAGAATCCAATCTTTGTCATTGTACAATAGCCCAAAGTTGTAACCGTTGAGTCGGTCCTTATCCGAGGCATAGTTGACGTTTTGTTAGCATATAGAAGATTTCGGATAGTGCAAGTTGCTGGCATGCACATCCTGTCCTTTGTTTGTCGGTTTTAACGACAGGCTGTCGAAGGGAAACGCCGTGGTATTATTTTTACGGCCCACACCACAAGGGGAATGTTTACCTCAATCAAATCATCGCACCGCCACTACTGGCGATTAGCAATGGTCAGCGACCACTACCGTTCCAGGAGGCGCCCACGAGGAGGACTATGGAAAAGGATTTTTGCTCCCTGATTTACTGATGTACGAGATCATCAAACGTATTTCAAAGAAACACATTTTTCTTGTTCAATTATTCTCAGCAATAAAGATTCGAATAATAGGACTCTTCTCTTCTCCCATACTGTGTCCAAAGAAGACTAACAAAAATCAAATAAAAGTCTATCCTCGCCCCCCCCCATGCAAAACATTTCCATGAGTCAACAGAAACCTTATGTTTTGGCTATTATGCTCCACCAGCATCGCATCCTGATTACGTAGTCTGCGTCCTGAGACTGAAACTTTCGCAGGCGAAGAGGGAATCGTAAAACAGCCGGGCAGGACCGCACTATTTTGCCTCCTTCCCTATTGAGGGATTGTAATTAATGTTCATTAAATGTTTCGTCAAAATGTTTGTGGCCGACATTCTGCTTACACAATGTGCAAGCAACGAGGCATATGGGTTCCTTAAATAGGTGCCCATTTAAGGAGTTCACTTCATGATATGTATCCGTAACTATTGCTGAAGACAAGATACGGGTATATAGACTGTCAAGTAATGTTGATGCTACTGCCACTCACCCTATCCGGGGGGAACTACAGAAGCATAATGTCTTATCGATAGTAGAGTAATTTGTTACAGTCAGTAATTGAGGAGAAAGACACAGAGTCCTGGTGCGGATGTTAATTGGAATTGTTGAATAGTTCGACTGTTGAAGGCAGTAAGCCATAAAGTTTTTCTTCACGATCTCCATGCAATTGGAGTTGTGTGAAAACTTTGCTTGGTATGTTTGTTCAGGGGCCACCGGTGTAAGTGCGTAGAGGGGTCAATCTTATGTCTGACTACGGTCGGCCATGGATGTTGGTGTGGGGCATAATAATAAACCACAACATCTCCTCAACTTGACACAGGTAGGCGGCTAAATGGGAGCAGGAGGTGCAAGCTAGCAACGTGCATCGTCCAAAACTGGTTTATGCCAAACGTCAGCTAAGCCACATAGAATAGGTAACGCGCTATGCCGCTATGCCACTAGGGGTTGGGACAAATGACTATGTTAGTTTTGTTGTACAGAGAAATTGAAGGGTTTCAAGACGAAGTTTTTGAAACGGACAAAAATAAAAGATTTGCCGTTATTCAAAGACAAAGGGACGTCTTTTGTTCCATGTTATCCATAAAGATGGAAACATCGATTCACAGACAAATTTCTGAAATTTTGCTGAGAATTTCATCAGTACAAACTAAATGCCACCTTCTAACCTGCTACGCTCTTGCGTACCAAATAAAGAATGACACTAAATTTGACAATTTCATCATTCTTCTGATAGATTCACCAATTATCAATCCCTGTGAATTCCTCCAAAATTTAAAATAAATTCCGTTTCTTAAATTCAATTGAAAATTCCAGCTCTCTTTCGTGCCATGTTGCTTTTCGCCGTACTCTCCTTATACCGGGAACCGGGCACATCCTTCATACTATTTGCCAGACAATCCCCGCAAATTTTGACAATTATTCTATTTCATGAGTTGGAAATTGAATTTATCATGCAAATTTCGAAATCATTTAGTTATGGTAGTGGAATGGAATACGACAAGAAGGCGAGGGCAACCGTTATACTCGCATATACGAATATACCATTTGCGGCCAACATTGATTGACTTTGCCGTTTTCATTTCAAGTTTTTGGTTCTAGGACATATGACGAAGATGCTCATTCCCGGTTCCATAAGGACTTTCGAGATGGTCTGGTGGGAAGTTGAAAAGTCTTTGCATATAAAGAGACCCATACACACACCCGTTGAAGGGCGGCTAACTTCTGTGTACTTCTTTGTTGTGTTTCATCCACATTCCACTGACGTCACCAAGGATACGAAAAGTTTTGCCGAGAGAGTAAATTCTTATCACTTACCCGCAATTTATGAGAAAATACTTATTTAGCAGCGATTACGTTATGTGCGAAACAACAAGTTTGTATGGTACAAGACGACAGATAATGTAGTCTATTGTTTCACCCCACTTCTACGTAATAGTCTAGAAAAAAAGACGGAAAAATATTAGTCTAGTTCTGTCGGTATTCAGGCTTATTTCCTTCAATTTTTAAGTTCCGGTCTAACCTTCCGTGCTTGGTCACAATGTCAAGAAATTAGTCTGGTCCATTTACATAAGTTGAAATGAAAATTTTGTGAATAAATTTGATGCATCCTTTCTGGAGCTTTTGGAGGATTTCATGGAAAAGGACATGAAGAAAATTAAATTAGGAGCTGAGATTGGAATTATTCATCTTGTTCTCAGAAGGATTGAACCTGAGAATAATGTCAATTTAACGAAAAATTGAACGGTTTTTCAATGTTAACATAAAGAACGACACACTTGACAATGATTTTAGCTAATCACGTTAGTGATTGGAGGGAAAGTACTGAATGCCACTTTGGAGGCCTATGTTGACCTGACCAAAGGGTTCAAAAAGCTTTTAACAATACTCGAATGAATTGTTCATCTCAAATCAGGAAATACCGAAATTGGCTAGGTTTTACGTCATGTAAAAAATGTGCGTTTTTTCCCGACCAAAGGACTCCGTCCTCTGCACCGCCAACAGTAGTCTAGTGCATTCGCCTCAACACTTGCCAGGAATGTCCCTTTTCCTGAGCAAAGGACTCAAAATGCCATCAACAGTTAGGTAAGTTACAGGGGGTGTCATGATAACAACAAACCAGGACCACGGCTTGCTCCGTTGTAGTACCACCAAGATCATTTCATTGAAACCTAGCTACTAAACTAGCCTGCACTGTAAACACGGTTCAACCACCGTGTATGGTTCATATTCCTAAGGTCATCCAAATCGTGAAATATTCAAAAGCACTGAAATTTTCTCTGTTTTGTTAGCCAAGGTCAGATAATGACAGAGAAGGCTGAGATGCCTGCTTCCTCATCAATATCGCCACAACTCCTGCAGTAGTTATGATGAGGAAGACGGTGTCTGCAGGCGTGCTCATCGATGGGATAGTGTCCAGTGATAAGCCCTACTACCCTGCCAATGTGTTTCCTATTCAACGACAGAAGTGTGGTAAAACGGGATCAATTTTCGACCAAAATATCCTAGTTGATTGGCACGTGCTGCCACGAAGCCATCTTATGCTAGGCCTGTCCACCGTAGTGGTCATTTTAATGTCTTTGCGGTCCCCATCAATAAACCCCAGTCCCTCCGAGAATATGCCAAACCTCATCCCGACGTCGGTCTTAGAGCCGCATGACCATGGACGGTCAAGGGCATATCTCCGTTCCATAGACTCCTCGACAGAATCAGACTAGTGTAGTTACTGCTATAAATATATTTTGGAGAAGTGTAGTCAGTGTCTCCAATGAGATCCAGGTTGAGAGGATAAATTCCCCAACGGGGACCCAAAAAATGTTCGCCGGTTTCGAACACTGACACGAGATACGTCTCATCAGACGCCTCCACCTCGTATCTCGTGTCAGTGTGAAAGGCACGACCGGGAATGACCAGGCTGATGTTGTTTCGCCTTATATAGGCCGGCCAACACAACATGGGTGGGAATCATATCTCACTTGAAGCGTCTAATGCGCTTAACGATATGATAGTGTTCTGACTAGCCGCCAGTGGCATCAACACACAAATTTGGTCGGGCGACAGCCATCGATTCCATACAACTTACATATATGGATCTTTGCATGCCGCCGCCCTTAACGACCGAATACGATCAACCTCTTGAGAGGATAAATTCCCCAACGGGGACCCAAAAAATGTTCGCCGGTTTCGAACACTGACACGAGATACGTCTCATCAGGCGCCTCCACCTCGTTAAGCGCATTAGACGTTGTGTTTGCCGACCTATATAAGGCGAAACAACATCAGCCTGGTCATTCCCGGTCGTGCCTCTCACACTGACACGAGATACGAGGTGGAGGCGCCTGATGAGACGTATCTCGTGTCAGTGTTCGAAACCGGCGAACATTTTTTGGGTCCCCGTTGGGGAATTTATCCTCTCTCAAGAGGTTGATCGTATTCGGTCGTTAAGGGCGGCGGCATGCAAAGATCCATATAAGTTGTATGGAATCGATAGCTGTCGCCCGACCAAATTTGTGTGGAGATCCAGGTTGTTGGGTAAAAAGGTTGCTATGAAGAACCACAGCAGACACAGACCGCGAGTTAGTTGATAATTATCTTTAAGGTAGGTTAGGTTAGGTAAAGGGGCTGCCGGGTGCTCACCCAGCACACTTAGTCCATCATTTGGACCGTTGTGTTACCACCAAAGTAGCCTGTTATAACCTAGGCGTTAAACCAGCCTGAGCTGGTGATAAAGCGGTAGAGCTGTATGACACTCGTGTTTTTAATGTCGTCCCGGTCCAGGAAAAACCAAGAGCCAAGGAACTTCTTCCGCCTCGCAGCCAAGGCCGGAATCTTTAAGGCAAATAAAGTAATAACTGGCGCTACAGTCCAATTTGAATCATGGCCTCGAGGTAAGTTAGGATCACCTCATTTTCAAGATCATGACGGTATGTCTTGTGCAGAGGTGTGTGATCAACAATACGCTCAACCGAGTTATTTAGCCTTATTTAACAGCTGAGTGGGCTCATAGTCCGACATGTAAATCCCCGTTTTTTTTTATCGAAAACAACAGCATTCAATAGGAAACGAACCGGGTCCCAGTGCGTAGAAGGCGAACGTGCTAACCGTGGCGCCATCTTACTACTACTAAGGTAAATGCTTATGATAATATTTACCAACCCTACCATTGCCTCTTAAGCGAAATTTCACTTTTATGAGGCAAATTTCCCTTAATTACTCCCACAAATGTGTAGGTCTATGGGGAATATTCGCAAAAGTTTATGATGTCTTCGAAATGCATGATCGTATCAAATTGAAATTTAAAAAGTAAATGAAGAGTAAGTTCGCCAACTGTTTTAAATGCGTGCTAAGTTTCACAGAAATCGGATTTGCTCCACTCCCAAGGTATTTAATTAAGCCCACTGTGTCTGCTAAGGGCCGGGTGTACAATCGTCGTTTAAACGGCATCTGTTCCTTAAACTGCCGTTTAACCAACTGACTCAGATTAGGTCTCATGTACAATAGCTAAACCACTGTTTAAATCTATCGATTAAATGTAAACGCAGTTTAAAGTTAAACAGTCGTCGGTGGCCGTTTAATCAATGGATTAGCCAATTGTCATTCTGTCGTCGTGTCATTCTGTCGTTTTGCGACTGAAGTGAAGAGTTTTAGTGCGTGCACATCCAAACCCTCGCGGTACGAAATGGGTTCATTAAATTATCTGTGTCTAGTGTTTTCACAATTTCCCAAATCCTATTATTATTCGCATATTTTCAAAATTTGAGCACTCGTAATCAAAGAATATGGGCTAACATTTAACCATCTCAATTATTTTCTCAGTAAACGTGCATGCGGTACATCGCGATCACTCTCCACAAACCAGCCCGGTACGCGGTAGTGGTACGTTACAGCGGTACAAATTTACATGGCGGTGTATGCGAGCTCTCACTGCATACGCGGTATACTGCAGCGAAGTTGGGGTATTGCAGCGATACAATTTGTGTACTGCGGCAAAGCTGCGGTACTAAACTTTTGTATCGCAGCCGGCACTATTGATCGCTATGTACCGCAGCTGGCACTATCGATGGTACCGTGCTCGTAACGCGGTGGTTTGAATGGGCACGCGGTACACTGCTACCGCTGAGTACCGCTGTACCGTACCGCGCTGGTTCGTGGAGAGCTTAATACCGGCTGCTATGCAAAAGTGTATTTCTGCAATTTCGCCGCTTCGCCGTCTGATTTAAGGGCTCCCATATACCCCAATGTAAATGGGTACCGCGCTGGTTTATCCTTTTATTTCAATTGGCTTCGATGGCAGTCATTTGCTGGCAAATGCGCTAGCCATTTACCCATTCATATTTAGTGTATACATACATAATGCTTCGTTTCCACATGAACGTATTCGGACGCATTTAAGAAAATGCAATAACAACAATAACGGCATGCGTGCTGTCTTTCGAGGGCGCGTCGTATTTGTTGTTATTGCTTTTTCCTAAATGCGTCCGCATGCGTCCATGTAGAAACGAAGCATTATGTTACAACATCGAAAATAAAGAAAAATCACACACGCAATTAAATTGTCCTTTGGTTTATCGTGGTTCTCAAACTTTGTTAAACTGCTGTTTAATCACCATCAATTGGTTAAACCGCTGTTTAGCTAAACGTTCGTTAGAATGTATTGTGCAACAGGCTAAACACGAATCGTTGGTTAAACGTAGATTCAAGTTTAAACTACGTTTAACTAATTCTCTGTTTAAACTATGAATTGTACACCCGGCCCTAAGTCACAATCTACATCATCATCTGATCAAGTTGGAATTTAATCGTAGCCAAGACAATCAACTGTTTATTATTTATACCAAGTTTTATTAAAATTGGTTTACCCGCTTTTAAGATATAAAATATAATACACTTTCATTTCTAATATTCGGCACAATTTTGACTATATCTCCGAAATACGTAATTAAATCAATTTGAAATTTACATATAAATAAAATAACGAACTACTTAATACCTGGGGTCGAATTATAAGTTCCGTGAACGGACTACTCGTCACGTAAAAACGAGTATTTCGTATTGCAAACCCCGTGAACGTATCGTAATTGGTTATTATGGTGTCCGTCAACGTATACGATATCGTATCAATTATTCGATCCCCCATTCGATTGCATTAAACCGATCGTATAGTACAAATTTCGCAAGAAAAATGGAAGTAAATGATTGTAAAACGCACGTTTATTGGTTATTCTTCAATAAATTAAATTTAAATTAAATTAATTAATTTAAACACTAAACTTAATAATGAGCAAAAAATATTTTGGGTGAGTTCAACTCTGTAAAGGTGCGTTCAGATCAAGTGAAATCACTCGCGCAACTGGCTCGCGAGGGAAAATTGCGTGTAGTATGAACATGTTCTTCGCCCGAAATTAATCTCTCGAGGGGAACCTGCGGTGTGACGCACCTGGTTGCTCATTGTTAGTTGCTCCCGCGCAACTACTCAGCCTCATATTTTACCTTGTGTGAACGCTGCGCGGGGATGTTTCGCGTGAGGATGAAAGCATTGATTTTTAATTTAAGCTTGTAAGTTCAACCCTGTACAGGTGCGCTGAGATTAACCGAAGCCATTCGCGATTGAAGCTTGTAAGTAAGCTTGGTCATAGTGTTCTCGATGTGATGTAAAGCATTTGTTTTACACCGCATTCGGCCACCGCAAAGAAGATTTGGTTCACAATTCGTACTTGTGTTACTGTCGAGGCACATACCACTGTCGAAAAGTTCCAACTCTTCAGTCTACCATAAAGGCGGAGGTATGGGTCTTAAGACCTGGATCCATGCCATCTGCACTCATAGTAGCACGTTCCTCATTGCAAACACTTCCGAATAGCGAACTGATTGGTTTCTTCAATTCCAACTATTGGACGATTGAAGAGTCTCCCCTCAGCCACTTACGTAAAAGTGCTATGTAAAATCGAGTTCATGTGTATTGACATGAGAATCCACCGTAACCACTGCACCACACAAAACAATATTACCATTCCATACCCGGTAAAGACTTACAATCACAGACTAGCCGAATTCAAAAACATGACGAGGACGCCATGGTTAACTCATCCAAACTGCCGTCTCACCCTATCTAGTGTCTGTTGTACGCAACATTGCGCGTTGTGTGAACGGAAAGGGTGAGACTGGCCTTCAGGGGGTTTCGCGTAAGTTACCTCGCGCAACAGTTACGCGAGTGGTTTCGCCAAATCTAAAAATACCTTTAAGCAATTCCTCTGCCTTCCGTCATACAAACACCGCGTCGAGCCATTACCGCATGTTCGCTTCTATTCGTTCCATCTTTAATATAAACACACGCACACAAATCAATCACAAATTAAGAAAAAAAGACAAGAATTTACACAAACCTTCTGTTTTAGTTCTCCTTTTTAATATTTTTATTTTTTTGACATTAACTTGTCATATGTATTTCCAATACGATTAGCTTTGAATCTACTACATTCCTTGAAAAATTACGTTCCGTTAGCAATCGTATATGATAATTCCAATGTATTCATTCGTACGAACAGTAACGTAATTTTTTTTCATACGATTGTCGTTCCGTTCACGGAACTCATAATTCGACCCCTGTACAAAATTTCATTCAAATCGGTTCACCTATTCTTGAGATATTGATTTTTGTCCACTTTTTCATACATTTCGCGACACTGTGCGCTGGCCCGTGGCGTACCTTTTATAATCTATAATTTCAAATGATCTCATTTCCAACAATTACATATTACAATTATCCAACGGTTCGGCAATAAATTAATTCCATTGCCTATTTCTACAATTTCCATATTTAATTCATGAACTTTTGCAAATCCCCATTCACCATGTAAATTCAGCTAACTATTAGGGCTGCCACTACCCCTATCTCATTTGTTAGTTAATTACGAGGTTAGGTCGACATCAGAATGCAACCTTCGTTGTATCTTCCGCCAATACGGATTGTGCACACCCGACTGTATCCTATATAGTCTAGTCATCAGGTAATTGCCTAAAAAAATTGTGGTGTAGTTTTGGTTTTTTTTTCTATTTATGTTTTTGGGGGTGCTGATTTCTTTCCCAATTTTTTTTTTGTGAAATTTGAGTTATAGCTAAAAAAAATTGTTTTTGGTTTTTTTTTGGAAATGTTTTGCAATTTAGCGGAAAATTTTCTGAGACAAAATAAAAGATCTTGATAGTTCAATACAAAAGGTTGTCGCAACTTTTTCCGTATCATCAATATTTTTCGAGATATTCGCACTTGAAAAAGACTAAAAACGGGCTAATCTTCGTTTTTCTAATCTGTTTGCCAAGGGAGAGTAACTCGAAAATTTTTGAAGATACGGAACAAGTGGCATTAACTTTTTTTTATTGAACTGCTCAAGATATTTCATTTGGTTTCAGGAAATTCATTACTAAGGTTAACCGTTTTCAAAATATTGTGTTTTTTTTTGCTATAACTCAAATTCCACAAGAAAATTTTCAGTGGAAAACCTCAGATTCGTAATCAGCACTCCTAAAAAAAATCAAAACAACATCACAATTTGTTCTAGAACAGTTCCAATTACCACTTAACGACTAGACTAAAAACCTATATCACCAATGCTCTATCTATTTCACCTTTAAAAGTGTTGTGCTGCCACCAGCCCCCCCCCCCCCATTTCGGGAGCCGATGGTGGGCATAGAAAATCGAACGCCCGACGCGCTTAGAAGATTATCCATGATTATATCCGTTGAGCAATTAAATGAAAATTTATAGCATCGATGGATATAAGAGTAATGCAATCGCTTTAATTTGAACGGATAGTTTGGATTGCAGCTAGCGGAAAAACCTAATTAGATTGTAACCTTAGGTCGAGAGTGGTAGAATAATGGTTGTGCAGTCGGGTAGTGGGATTGGTATAGGTCGGTCTATTGGCGGTAATAGGAGAAAGTACTTGGTCGTAATACTATTAATTCGGACGATAGGGTTCGTAGAAGATTCAGGAGCAAAGCACAAACTACAATTATCAACTGCACTTTGGAGTGTGAAGTACAATAGAGCGTGTCGTAACAGTTGCCAGGGAGAAAAGTAGAAAAAACGAGTGAAAGGTTACTTCAAAATTTGATATGGATTTTCTATAGCGCGAGTATTAATTGGATATCATCGATTCTACTCATATATGTAGAAATCTTCGATTTTTTTTAACATATTCAGTTAAAAAACGACAATTAATAATTAATTTCAAATTTGAGTTATATAAAAATGGTAAGAGCTTTCTTATTAAAATCTCATTTATTGTTATCGCACCTTATATTATAGAAATGACCAGGCGTCATATTAATCGTCCTCGTCTACCCTCGGACTAAAGCTGCTATTAAATATATGAATAGTGTCTATTTATGCATAGGTATTTAATTAAATCCGCAGTATTACGCATTGTTGAGCATATTGTACGTGCATACCTACTAATTTCTACACTGATATTCGAGAACAATATTCCTAAATGTTGTCGTCAATCAAATGAATTCTATTTATGTATACAATCTGCACATATTTGTACATAAGTCCACTTGGCTTAATTGATAAATGCCCTTCGCTTTAGAAATCACAGAATAAACCGCTCATTTGCCGACCTCCTCCGCATCACACATACTCCAGGTTGCTATTGTTAGCTCTTCATTAAAGGACGTCATAATGGTACTACACATCAACGCATACAGGCGGAAAGGAGAGTCGCCGCCTTTCGGCCCCATTCTTCGTTCATCCTGCATATTATTATATCAAATAACAATGCAATAATGCTGTGCATAGTTGCATGCATGCATACCTAGAGCTCCGCAGAGCCGTTCGTCCTGGCCCATAGTCCATTCAGCATTTATTGTCCCGAACGCATCCTGGCTTGAAGCCGAATGTATTACTTTTGGGGAAATATTCCTGTACAAACAAGGATCCTATGGTGTATATTCTGCCTTTAAATTCCGAGCTATTATTATTTTCATATCATAAAATCGTGCAGAGGATGGAATTGTTTAACAAAATTTCACTCATCTCCTGGTTTGCTCGAACAATGTTTGTAATACGCGAAAATAAACAAACAATTCATGTTATTTAATACTTTTGCATCGGCCGACAATACACCGATTTTATAGACGAGTAAACAAAGAATTTATACGGGAAAAATGAGAATGTTGAAAGAATTAATCAAAGCGAAAACAGTAATAGTGGAGATGGAACTCGTAAACGAGTATGACAAAGATTGGTAGGTATAGTATAGTGCATGCTCGAATCCAGGTGTAGTGCATGTATTCCAGGACAATTAAAGGTATCTGGTAGGTCATCGTATCATCGTGGCGCAATAGCCCGACGTTGGGCTTTGGCTGCCTGAATCGTTCTCCTCCAATTATCTCGGTCACGTGACCCCGTCCTCCAATATTGGAAGCCCAGTAGGTGCTCGGCGTCAGCATATACCGAGCTCTCCCAAAGAGCTCTAGGTATTCCTTACAGTCTCGCTCCGTCGACTCGCCGTCCGTTCATTACTTGTTTAGGTATGCGAACAAATGTTATTCGTTGCACATGCCCTGCCCATTGAAGACGTTGTAGTCGACGATTTTCGAGACTTGCAGCTCATCGTCCAGTACATACAACTCATTGTTGTACCGGATGCGCCATCCATCTCGGTCGTAAACTGCTCCGAAAACTCGCCATAGCATCCAGGTTTCGCAGCCACTGTCGTCAGTGAACGCTATCAATTGTGTCGACTTGATGGGCAGCGTTCCGCTGGTGTCCGTATCCATCCTCCGAATGGCGTACTCAAGTGCTAGATTGAAGAGCGTCGGCGCCAGTTCATCGCCCTGCTTCAAACTAGTACGTGTTTCAAAAGAATCAGTCGACCTGTTCTGAATCCTGACCTGTGAGACAGAGTTTATCATCGCCATCTTTGTTAGTCGTACTAGTGTTGCTGGTATACCAAATTCCAGCAAGATGTCGTACAGTACTCCACGATCCATACTGTCTTATGCTTGCTTCATATCAACAAAAATTTGGTACACGTCAACGTGTACAGGATTTGCTTGACCGTGAAAAGCTGATCGGTTGTAAATCGGCCAGATCTTAAACCGCCTTGATATACGCCAATGACTTGTTGAGCGTGCCGGTTTTTTCAATTTTCCAGAATATTTTGTAGGACGTACAGACAAGTGAAATGTCTCTGTAATTCTCACACCGCAGTTTATCTCCCTTTTTGTGGATAGGGCAGATGATGCTACTGCGCCAAACGTCTGGTATCACTTCGTCCTCCCAGATTCGCAGAAGTATTTGGTGTATGGCATTTAATAGACCCGTTTTACCGGATTTTAGCAGCTCGTCAGCGCCCGGCGCTTTATTTGGTTTGAGTAACCGCAAGCCGAGATCAACTTCGTCTACTGTTGGAAGTTGTGTAGTGCGGCCATGATCAATAATAACGTCATCGATGTTATGTATGGGGACGTTAGATTTTGGACTCAGAAGCTCTTGAAAATAGTACGCCCATCAGCGTCGCTGATGATGTTTCCATCCTTGTCCTTACAGAGACTAGTCCTGGGTTGATAGCGGTTCTTAATTGTATTTAGTCAAGCCTATGCGCTTGTTTTGTGTCTCTATTACTTCTTACTTCTTTCCTTTAACCCCTAGTGGGGCATAGCGTGTCAACTACTCAAGTAGGCACAGTTGACGTTTCGTTAGCATATAAGATTTCGGATGATGTGAGTTGCTGGCATACACATCCTGTCCTTTTTAGTCACCTTCTACGACACGCCCGGAGAGGCCGTGGCATTATTCTTACGCCCCATACCACAGGGGGCGTGTAGCATAAGTGATAGTTTTTCCTCAAGGGCGAATGTATATGCCTTCGCTGCGTCGTAGTATCACTTAGTTTGTCAATCGCAAAGATTTTGGAATGGCTAGTTCACGATTGGTGCACTGAAGAAATTCTTCAAGTGATGGTCTGAAACGCAGTTTGCTCCTCGATAGGATCGGACATATAATACACTGGACGCCCAGCTTTTGCAAATGAGAACGTGGTTAATTTGGTTGACGGTACGTGCGTCTGTAGATTTCCAAGTCTGTTTGTTAATGCGTCGATGCAGAAAGCATGTGGAGCTTATGATAAGATTCCTACTGCAGGCAAAGTCGATCGACGTTGACCGTTATCATTGTTCACTGGTTAAGTGGTTCCCCGGTACCAACGCGCCATCTGGATGATTATTCCAATTAAGTAAAAAGCTTGTTTAAATTTTGTAAAAACAAATACCGTTGTATTAAAAAAAAATAGCTTTTTACTAATGTCAACAGCTATATTAACTTCTGGGCTGAATAAAAACCAGAGGCGGGCCGGATCTGATTCGCCGGAGTTTGCCGATTCCTGGTCTACAGCATTTATCTCATCACTCCAATTCCGAAATACACCTATTTATTAAGTGTGGTTTCCTTTTCACATCATGCTGAAGAAGCTCCTGTTGTCCTGAAGCGCACTCACAACAACACTAAAACGGCGCCAATGCCATCACCGAGTGGTGCTTGAAATCATCTAAATGTGTAATTACTATAGGAAAACTCTAGCCGTACGACTCTTGCTGATATGCGGGTCTTGACCTACGGCTCTAGTAGTTGCATAGAAATTACTCCTTAAGAAATCTACATACCAGATTTGAAATTCCCGAGCAAAAGAACGACAAACGAAGAAGCAAATGCGCAGCATACATCGGCATACATGTAATTATAATCTTCCAAAAATTAATAAAATATTGTTAATTATCTACCTCATATTCCAAATACATACATGGGTGACCATAATCAAAATATGGCACACCCAGTTCAGCATCACCCATATGTTTTGGGGACTCATTAAAATGGAACGAAACGATTTACAAGCAAGGCACAGCGAAAAAAAACAGCAAAATTAATTACAATGAAACGAGGAGCAGGAGACCACTTTTATTTCCGACCGAACAATAATAATTCCAGGCTTACGCGTCCTCCCTATATTATCGCACAGGTGCTAGAAATAGCCATTGACAGTGCTGGTTGGGAAAGTTTCTTCTGTCGTTTATATACAGAGAGAGCAGGTCTTGTAAATTTAAGAATTACGACTCCTGCCTGAACATGGTCGGACTTGGGGAGTGAAACGCCCGAACATTGGCAGGACTAGCATTTTGCCAATATATCCGTATGTACGAGTATCTAGTGCGAAGAAATATTAATGATAAATGAGCCCTTTCCGAGGTACGAAAAACTTTAACCATATCTCATCGGTCGTTTTCTTTGCTCCTGCGCTGCGAAAGTGAATTACCTTGTGATTTCCTTCTTTATAGGTTTGTAGCTGGGTGTCAGAATGGTTTTCCGCGTAGAGAGTGTTGGCGTTGCAGAAATTACATACTCGAATTCGGGGAATTTCTCACTGGTCGATGGAATCGCTGTATCCATCAATATAGTGAAGCCAAAGTCATAACCGTAGATATTACAAAAACTTTCGACAGAGTTTGCAATTCAGCGCTTTCGGCAAAACTCAACGCATTTGGTCTTGACTCCACCAAGCTCACCAAATGAATTGAAAGTTTCCTGCATAACCTTTCGATCCAAGTCGTTCTTGACGGAGTTAAGCCGACCATTAAGTATTTAACGCTGTTTCTTCTGTTTATTAGTAACCTTTTGTGCACAACTTCCAACCCAATACACAGTTCTGCTGATGATAGCACCCTGGAATGCACGTATTCTTTTAGTTCTGTGGCTGAATCTTGCAGGAGCCCCACATTTGTTATTTGAGATCGTATGTTTGAATTGAATGTAGGTAATTCAAAAATCATCGCTTGGGGCGAGGCACATAGCGTTCAGTTGAATGCTTCCAAAACCCGAAGTTATCTTATTACCAATAAAGTACGCAACGAACGGTTTGGTGGTCATCCAAAGACGTCCGTGGGGACGGAGCCTAAGGTAGCATAATGACCGTGAAGGTCAGGCCACGCCATCTGGCGAAGAAAAGGGCTCCTCAACGAGCTAAGCAGCGACCTATGGTTGCTGTAGCGCTCGTATCGGGGTCCGGGTGTTATGGGACCCTTCGCGCCTGGTTTCGTACCACCGACAGATCACTACTCATCAGGTGCTGCCGTTGATCTGCCGGCGGAAGCGGCACTACTAGAATATTCATCCATTACAGGTGGTTTCTTACAAGTATGTGATTCAAATACCTTTCATTCCATTCTTGTCGATGGTGCGAGTATTCCTGACTCGCCAGCACTAAACGTACGAGTATTATCCATTACAGTCTCCAATAAGCTTAACTGGACAGACCACATTTTTTTCCAACGCAAAACGCAAAGAGTTATCTGGCTGGCTTACTCATACTATAACTTTTGGCTACTTTGTAGTGGCATATCTTATATTTGGGGCCGGTAGCACAGTGCGTTGCGTCATTCCGATATTTTTGCCACCTCTTCGGGGGTTCGTAGTCCGCCGCGGTCATTGTTCGTGGTGTTGTCTTACCCCTGTGGTGTGTGGGCGTAAGAATATGCCACAAAATTTCCGACTGAAGGGACAGGTTGTGTATATGCTAATGAAAGGCCAACTAGGCCTC
This sequence comes from Chloromyia formosa, assembly GCA_964017055.1. Taxonomy (NCBI): domain Eukaryota; kingdom Metazoa; phylum Arthropoda; class Insecta; order Diptera; family Stratiomyidae; genus Chloromyia; species Chloromyia formosa. The sequence continues at coordinate 13,699,090 of OZ024813.1, read as the reverse complement.
ACAAAAGGATAAGGCAAATAAACAAGCTTAGTGAGAATTCACAATTTAAAAACCACATTTTTTTATCGGTAAAACTTCAGGAGTTATCTCGCGTTCTCAAGTTAATGTCTAGGTTACCTTCCTTTATAATGCTTCTGTATAATTTACCAGAATAATCTCTAACTGGTAGACAACACCGAACACCGAAAATATTATCCAGCTTCGTCTTGCCAGATTAAGTGAAAGCATTATTTTAGATTAAGATGTGAGGCTCTTCGTTGTTTTCAAGTTTCCAGATTTTCTTGGAATGTTTAATTTTTTGTTTGACTTTCTACAATATTATTCCTAGTTGTCGCCTTTTCGGAGCCCATTAACAATGGAATTTACATCGCTATAAATCATGGAACACTCATAAAAAGTAATAATGTCACTAATGATATCCATAGTAACAATCGTAGGGAGTATTATAGTAAGTAAGCGGTTACGAAAATGAAAACCTAGTAGAAAGCCTTGAATTTGTGTCATATGCAGACTGGGGAAAGGAACGATCCCTTTTATTTGTACAAATTCGCTCTTTGAATGCAATGTATATGGCCTAACTCGAGCATAAAAAATATTGTCTGGAACTGACAGACAGTTCGTTATTATACGGAAAGGTCAACTTGCTAAGAAAGAATCGACGCTTTCTAGTGAATTTTTGCTGAAATTGATTTTCTCACCTTGCCATCGAATTGACGACTAGAATGAAAACGTACTTTTCAGAAATGGTATAGTTCTATCTGATGATCAAGGACAAATTGGGTTCCAAGGCCTACGTAAAGGCTCCCCGTGAAGGCCTTGAAGTCCAATTTACGCTTTATGTCCATTTTATAATTCCATAGGGGACTAGACCTTGGTGTCGATGGGATTATCCTTACATACATTTACAGACATCAAAATGCAGCTATCAGATTCAACCATGATTGCTTAATCCTTAATGCTTAAAAACACTGGCTCGCCTTTACATAGCGTTTTTTCAATTGCCGTGCTTTTATGTGCATCTGAGTGGGACAAGTGGGCATATGACACTAACGACTTGTTCCCGATTATTCTGGATAGAGAGCTGGTGCAGAGAAGCTATGTAAGTTGAAATATTCTATTCTAATCTGTCCCGGGGACATCGTCGTGTGCAGTGTCACTGTCAATGTGTCAATGGTCATTGCCATCTAAAAATACGGGCCTCCGCTCAGCTGATCGTGGTGAATTCAACTTCTATTTTGACGTCAATTTTACGTTATTAATTCCTGGCCAAGGCAGTGATTGCACAGGGCGATGTCCCCGGGACAACATATGTTTACAATTGGAATTGCGTCAGACGGCATTTTTGTCTTCCAAAAACCCACTTTCTGAACACTTGCAGCAATTTGGTCGAAGCCGCAGGCCCAGAGATCAGTCGCAGAGTATCGTGGAACAGCTCAGGTTTGAAAAAATACATCTTTTGACCGCACGACACATTTTCATTGCGCACGTGTTTGTTTTCTCGGATCATTAGATGAAATTTAACTAACAAATAAACACTGAACGCGGAAAACGAAAATTAAACACGGAACGCACAAAAATAGGGGACTCGCAGCCATCAGTCGCCGACCACTGGATTGTGGATACGATGGCGTCATCAAAGGAAATAATTGCGTAATTTAGCTGTCAAAATCAGCTGAGCGCAGGCTTGTATATCTAGATGGCGCTGCTTGAACTCGCCACCTCTCGCTCGATATGTCGATACTATACTACCACAGCCACCATTGCCAGTGTCAACATCTTATAAAGAGAATTCGAATATAATTATTATTTTTTTCTTAAATAAAATTGATTATACTATTTTTTCGTTGTAGCAATGTTAGTTTCAATTCATAAATTCTAAGAAAAACCTGAAATAAAAAAAAAAACTCTAAAAAACGCATTCTTACCGATACTGCTACAAATTTTTGACCATTTTATTTACGATGGTATTTTTACTACCGTTCAATCGTCCGTATATACCAAATCAGTAGTCGACAATTTATTACAAATCTTCGACTTTACGAGTTTATCCGCCATATCGTCCTTAGACTTGGCTTCGTTTATTGGTACGCTACGTTGCACCCACATCCTCCGACAAAAATAAATTTCATCCTATCAGAGTTAAAATGTCGAATGCTAGGTACGGGGGAAGTAATGTCCAAACGAATGTTTTATCTAATTTTTTGGTGCGCTCAAATAAGGGTCCTTTCGCGTATGTTCTAACATACACAATATATTATTGCAGCCGGACAGGTGAACTTTCCTTAAGGATTTTTCGGAGACGACAAGAAAAAAAAAAGGTAACATGACATGGCTCATGGCTCTGCAGGAGTAACATGGAGAAAGGTTGTAAATCCCCTCGTTAAATTTGAAATCAGAGTAAATAAAAATTTAAAAAGGTTTTTCCTTCTATTTGTATCGTCTTTGTTCCCGGACTAAATTCTGCCAGCCGTCCGTCAGATACGATAACAGGATTCACCTTTATTCCTTATCCTGTTCGGTTCCTTGCGAGACGAGGGTTTTATGATATACCAAAATAGAGAAATACTCGTAGAAGGACGTAAGCAAATGTCATATTCAAGTATATCCAAGTATACTGGATGACATCGGCTGGAGATGGATAGGTATCCTTTTTTTTTCAAATTCTTTGTCAACAATAACTGAAATTATTTCTATTGACAACTTTCTGAAAAAATTGTTTGGACGAGAGTATGTTAAGATATGAGAGTCATTTAGAATGGATAAAATTTTAGATTTTTTAATGCATGATATCTGATATGTATCCACAAATGATCCATATTATATTCATATTATTTTTAAATTAGCTATTTTTTTTTGGGAAAACAGTCTAGTATAAGCATGGGTCATATATTAAGAAACATAAAAGATCAAATTCATCTGTCTGGTCGATTATATCAGAAATTAAAAACGTCCAGTTCAGCTACGCAGAGGAATGAATTTGGTATTGAATGGATTGAGTCTCGGATAATCTCAGTCAGTCTCAAGTCATTAAGATGGCATGAACCACGTAGTCAGACCTGCAATATAGTTGTGTGAACTCTGGCACCTGAAGCAGCTATCCCCGAGGCCACATCTGAATAGGGTTTAGCCATGGGCCGATAATTCATACGTGTAAAAACTACACCATGTCAAGAAACCCGGAGAAAAAGACTCGGATTGGACGGATCAACAACGACGAGCACGCAAACGGTTAACGGATTATTCTTTTGGATGCTGGAATTTATGCTACCTGCACAAAACGGGGGCCGAGAAGATCCTCCTACAACAGGTTGAAAAATATAAACTAAGAATCACCGGAGTTCAGGAAAGGAATTGGCTTGGCGGCAAGATTAACTGCAAGAAATCGCAGACAATTTTCAAAAGCAGTAAACAATCTAGACACAAGGAGTTTGAAGTTGAATTTATCGTAAGTAAACATCTCAAACCGCACGTTATTGACTTGAAGCCAATCAATGGTAGGTTGTATAAAATTCGCATTAAAACTGCATTTTTCATCCTCTGGCTCATTAACGGGAACGCTCCTACTCCACTGAAGAGAAGAAGTAATTAAAGAAGAGTTTTACGACCGTCGGGAGACATTGTTCGACTTACTTCCAACCAACGACGTCAAGGTACTGCTGGGAGATTTTAATGCGGAAGTTGGGAATGAGAGTTGGCACTGGCGAACCGCAGGAGGACTTGGACTCCACGAGGAATGCAATGATTATGGTCAACGACTATATTCTACTTCGCATGCAGTAGAAATCGTGTCTTAAGCTCAACATGGTTTCCGTACCGACGCATTCGTAGAGAAACTTGAAAATTCGGGATACTCGACCGCCAACCAGATTGAGCACTTTCTCATAGGCAGGAGATGGGCTTCAAGTTTGATGTATGTCCGATCATGCCGAGGAGCAAACTGCGATTGTGACTATCACTTGGTAAAGACAACCTATCGGTGTAGGATCTTTTCAGTGCACCAATCAAGAGTCAGCCTTTCCAAAATTTTGCAGTCGACAAACTCTTGAGCGATGCAACGGTACAGGCATATACGGCCGCCCTTATGGAAAACCTAACGCTTACATCGGCAACGGCAACGCAGATGTACACAAGTTTTGGGAAGAACTATAAAGTACAATCAAGCAAGTCGCAGAAAAGGTATGTGGACATAAAGCACGGTGAGCACGAAATGACTGGTTCGACGAAGAATGCCAATAATTTTTAGACGTAAAGAAACCAAAGTATCCAACGTCCAACTAGAGCTAAGAGAGAAAAATATGACGAGCTACAGCGATTATCAAATAAAATAATTAGATGCAAGAAACGAAAATTCTTTGATGAGCAGCAGCTGAACATTAATAATAACCCCACTACTAGAAACACCAGCCAAGCGTCCAGACTAGTAAACACGATTAAGAATGGCTATCAACCCAGCAGAAGCCTCTGTAAGGACAAGGATGCAAACGTCATCAGCGACGCTGAGAGCATTAACAAACGATGGGCGTCCTATTTTGTAAGAGCTTCTTAATCCCAGCTCTAACGTCTTCATACAAAAAAGCCCAATCGATGACGATATGAGCGATCATGGCCCCAATACACAACCCCCCCAGTAGAAGAAGTTTATCTCGCCTTTAAGTCACTCAAACCAATTAAGCGCCGGGTGTAGACGAGATTCCAGCTGAACTGCTAATATCCGGTGGAATGGGTCTACTAAATGCCATACATCAAATACTTCTGCGAATTTGCGAGGAAAAGGTGATACCAGAAGATTGGCAGAGGAGCATCATCTGCCTCATCCACAAAACGGGAGAAGATTTTTTGTTGTTAATTGCCTTGACTCCTCCAGGGGTATGGGGTCAACATTCCTTCTACTTTTCCAATGTGCAGTGCATTTGTCTCACAGGTCAGGATCGAAAACAGGCTGACTGATATTTTTGAAACTTGTACTGGATGGACTGGCACTGACACTCTTTAACCCAACCAGATTGAGCACGAACCGGTAGCTCAGTGCGTAGAGGTGTCATTCTCATGTCTGACTACGGTCGTTACGGGCTCAATTCCTGTCCATGGCATTCTTGGCCATGGATGTTTGTTTTGTCTTCCCCCTATGGTGCGGGGTATAATAATAATCCACAACAACTCCCGATTTATCGCAGGCGGCTAAATGGGAGCAGGAGGTACATGCTGGTAACGTGCATCGTCCGAAACTGGTTCATGGCAACGAAACGTCAACTTAGCTTCATGGAATAGTTAACGCGGTATGCCTCACTATGCCTCAGGGGTTAGGGCAAATGAGTAACCTGGCACTTGAAAACGGAATGTGGACACCAGCAGCATGCCAATAGTCAACTTCACACGATTGATAGCGTACGCAAACGACATCAACATCATGTCTCGAAACCTGGCCGCCACAGAAGAACTTCTACATAATCTTGACACGTTTGCAGAAGAAATTGGACTATGCCCTAACGAGGATAAAACAAAAATAATGATGCCATCAAGAAGAAGGACACCAGCACAATCAATGTCGGGGACCTCAGCATCGAATTCGTAGACGACTTCATATATCTGGGGAGTAATCGGTCAAAGGACGCCTTCAAAACTGACGAAATCAAGCGACGGATACAGCTAGCTAATAAGATTTTTTTCTCGTTTCTTCCAATAATGTAATCGAAGCTTGTGCACAGAAATTCGAAGCTCCGCATATATAGAAAATCATCATACGACCTATGCTATGCTATGGCTGCGAAAGTTGTACTCCCTCCGAGAGCATTTTACACACATTTGAACAGAAGGTCCCTCGGCGAATTTTCGGAGTAGTTTGCGACCGAAATGGATGGCTCATCCGGTGCAACCATGAGCTATACTAACTGTACGATGAGTTGGAATTTTTGACAATCTAAACTAACGCCTTCAATGTGCAGGGCATGTACAACGAATGAACGAGGACGATAACCGTATGCCTAAGGAAACATTTAAAGGACTTATAGGCGGAGCAAGGCTACGAGGAACACTGAGAGCGTGTTGGGAGGCTCAGTATATGCTGACGCCGACTAACTGTTGGGACTCCAGAATTGAAAGACCCGGTCACTTGACCGAGATAATTGGCGGGCAATGACCCCGTCGGGCTGTAACGCCACGATGATGAGTCTGGGATAATAGTAGTCTTGATTGGCGTAAAACAGCGTTTAACTAAAATCAAATCTAATAGATCATAACCGAACGTTACGCTTGTCAAATCCAACTTATGTAGATACGAGAAATAAATTGATTCCGAAAAGTTTTGTGATATTTCAAACAAAATCATTTTTTGCAATCGGAAAATTCATAATTCGAGTTTGATTGGTTACAAACATAATTTGTATTGACTTATAAATCTAAAATCACATGCACATGATATTGAGCCAGCCAACATGCCAAAGTACATACATAGTCATTCATTCAACTAAACTTTTCCTACATGGCAAACTATCGGGTTGCCGAAAGAACTTTTCATTCAAAGCATACTATCGGGCTATCCAAACTAGCCACCGATAGTCCCGATAAATATTCGAATAGCTATCGACCGATAGTTTCGATAGGCCGATAGTTATTCGAATATCTATCGGCCGATAGTTTTCGAATAACTATCGATAGTCAAAACTATCGAATAACTATCGGCCGATAGATTTCAAATAACTATCGGTAGTAAAAACTGTCGAGTAACTATCGGGATAGTTTTTACTATTGATAGTAAAAACCATCGAGTAAGTTTCTATTTTTTATTATTTCTATTCGATAGTGTCCATCACTATGTGTAATGCGTGCTCTAGATAAATTTACCTATTACAATGTGCTAAATGCCCGTAAATTAAAGATTTGATATTTCGCTTCCGACCACATTGGGTTCTGTTTCTTAATAATAGTCATTTTAAATACAGTCACTTCATATTTATCTTTTAATAAATTCAACATATGCTACATGCTTTGCGACTGAACATATATTTCCCGCCGCACAGTCACTCGCAAAATTTACATGCTTCTTTCCTCTACCTCAACCTAAATAGTTGAAGGCATAAAAACCATATGCTACTTGCCATTTATTCGATAAACTTCTTCAGCGGATCTCCTATGGTTTTTTCGATTCACAATCTAAAGTTCCGAGATTATTAAAAAACTTCTACTCTCGGTCCAGCAGTATCAGCTGTGTCCTGCCAGGATTTTCTTAAAAAAAAAAATGAATGTGGGATGCAATGATCCACTTTCCCTTATCATACAGTTTCCCTTCGATTTTATATTGGAGTCAAGTCATCGTTGTAAATTAACTAAAATGGTTCCATTGTGAGGAGGACCTAACTTATTCGGAGTGGACTTCTTGAGGCACGGCTAGCACGAGCAAAACGGACGAGCTGAGATTATTAGATCTAGTAGACAGACTGTAATAACTTTATGAATTATATAATAGGTGTGGATAACTTTTCGGCGAAATTTAATGTAGAAGTGGCCTGTGTTTTTCTTGAGAAAATTATTAAGTGGTTAAATATTCTGAAAGTTGTGCAAAGGCTTATCATGTTTATAGGCATAATACAAGTAGTATTATTGTTGGGGTGTCTGGAATTTATTATTCGGCGTTGTATAAGGAAGATGGTTCGCCCTTTTTTACGATACGATTGCTTTTGTTTATCTTGGAAACAAAATTTGTATTGTGATCCTTCGAATATCATTTCTGCAGCCATTTTTTTATGCATTTTATTGGAGCTGTCTTTTCGTAGCCGTTTGTTTTTGTAGTCGTTTTTACGTAGCCGTTTTTTTGCAGCCGTTTCTTGCAGCCATTTTTCAAGAGCTGTTATTTTTGCCATAAGTGATCTATGGGTTTTTTTGTAGTAAAATGAAACTAGAAACGATTTTTTATTCGGTAATTGTTATTCGCAGCCTATTTGTCGTTTTATGCTCGTATCTATGTCGTGAGTAAAAATCCTCTTCCATAGTCCTCCTCGTGGGTGCTATCTGGAACAGCAGTGGTCGTTGACCATTGTTAATCAAATCAAGCCGCCATTTATTTTAGTTGAGGTAAACATTCCCCCCTGTGGTGTGGGGCGTAAAAATAAGTTTCAGAAAGTGAAGTCAAATCTCGGATTGGGGGAGTGTAAAATTTTGATTTTGCACCACAATCCCAGCTTTTTGACTCAATTTGTAAAAAATGCTACAACTCTGTAACGGTCAAAGAGAGAGTATCCATATCATAAGTTGACTTTTCTCAAATAAACAGTATTATCTACCATTTAAGTATTTGCCATCAAGAACGGTGCACCCTCAATAGTGATCGGAGGCTATGTCGTCGTTTTCTTACACTACTTTCTCGTCATTTTTGTGGACAGTGAGTGTCACGTCAAACCTGATCCTGCGCCTCATACTGATGGCTGGGTGATGTGTTACATGATGGCACCACCATGAGAGTCTTCCAGGCTAGGACATAGTAGGAACGCCAGATAACTGAGGTTGTTGATAGCCTCGGCCCTCGGCTAGTACATGATGGCCGTAAGAATGAATACTGGGGTCATTTAATGAACCTACTAACTGTGCTGTAGTGGGCACGGCAGTACAGTTCTGATACAACCTAATACACAAAAAGGAAAGTAAGTTGTAAAGTTGTCTTATATCAAAATGGACGGCGTAATATTTTATTGATCAAGTGCCAGGAAGTGTGTATGCCACGATGCGTGTATGCTAGCAGTATGCTTAGTCCGAAACCGGTCATATGCTAACGAAACGCTAACTAAGCCTCTTAGGAGTAGCTAACGCGCTATGACCCACAGAAGGTTAAGGTAAATGGGAAACAGGATACTTTTCTTAAAGGCAATCGACATATTTCATATTGACCACGGCTCTAGTTAAACCTGTTATACATAACAATAGATAAACCCGCAGATTTATAGAATTATATCCTGAGAATTGCCAAATGAATAATTCTTTCAACATTTTCCCCGAATCACCAGAATATAATTCCTTTCCTTCAGGCGCTATCTATTGTCAAGGACTATTCATGTCTAACATAAATATGCCATTGAACAAAACAGGCCACACACCAACACACAATTCATGATAACGATACCATTCTTTGTTGTGCCATCGAAAACTCATTAACAGAAAACCCATTTCCATTTTTCGCAGCATAGACCAAAAATACCATAAATAAATAGCGAAATCACAAAACTCCCGGGGCCTAGACCGCATATACTCGTACAGGTCATTAAAAATAGGGTTAGGGTTAGGGCACAAATGGCAGTGACCCGACGACTGAATCGAATCCGAAACCGAATATAATAATAATGCGAATAATATGGGGCCATACTTTACAAAGCAGGAAATTAATTACATAAATTGCTTCATAAATTGGAATTGATTTATGATTTATCCTTGGAGCAATATTATATGGGCCGCTAGGAAATTGGATACGTTTGATGGCTAGAGTTTGAGGATGGAGGGTTGCCTGGCCTATTTGAGCTATTTGAGATATTTGAGATTCCGCCTAGCTATCGGTCCAATAGAACGTACGTACTAGAAGAGAAGAGTTGCCGTTAACGCGAAGTATGAGTATAAGGGTATACATACGTTTTATCTATTCCCAATGTAGAACCTTACACGATTAAGGCACCGGTTAGAAAATTACACCTTGAATTTATACAGAAGTAAGTTACGTGGACCGATCAAGTCTTTTGATAAGAGAACTCACTTTTAAAAGCTAATTTTGTCTGTCCTTTCGGAAATTGATCTGAGCAATCTCTAATTAAGAGCCACAAATATTATTTTCTCATGATGTTTGCTCAGCTCATCAAGCGCGTGACTTGCACGTGGATTCCGGTCAACACACTGTCTTCATCATCCTGAATTATCATGAATGATACCCTCTGATAGTCGGTCAAATTATGTTATGAGATAGTCATCACAGAGATACTGTATCTCTTATTTCCGAGGTGTCCTTGTAGATAATTGATTCCTCGAACAATGACCTACTAAGACGATAGCTACAGTGACAACACTGACCGTGCCATTATTATTGCAGGGGCTGCTATTTTTGTTACGATTTCCGATTGATGTTACAATGGGAGTCCCTTAGAATAATTACCAAACAAATTGATAACGACCCAAAAGTCGTTTATAATCCAAGACATTAGCAGTGATTAATTGGTGTTATCATCATGTCACAATGTTGCTTGTGTCCGTAGTTGTTTGTCGACCGACTAATTACAGATAATGCACCCCGAAGCAAAATATGAAAATATTCTCGCAAATAAACGAGTGGTCTTTAAAATGTTTCGTTAGGAGGGTCAAAATGCCCAACCCCTTTGTTTTGGTCACGCGATTTTCTCGTGGTGAAGTCTAGTGCTGAGCATCGAAGATTGTGCGGAATGTGAAGCATAATCAGACGAACTTGTTAAAATTTCTGGTTCATAAAGAGAATTGAACTTAAAATTGTATATATAACGAAAACAATTGCGTACATGCCAATTGTGTAGATGGAAAGTTTTTATGGTTCGGATTCATTGATTTCTTTAATTTGTGGGTTTTTAAAATCCAATTATTTCAATTGTATCCTAAGAGAGTATGATGGACTAAAGACTTACGTATCATCATCATCGTGGTGCCACAGCCTGACGTCGGGACCTGGCTACCTGGATCATCGTCCTGTAATTATATCGGTCAAGTGACCGCGTCCTCCAATTTTGGACGCACCGCAGCTGTTCGGCGTCCTCGACTACTGAGTCTTTCCGAGTTTTTGCTTCATCGACGCGAAAATCGCCTAATGGAAACGCGGCTTTAGACAGACGACGCACTTGAATGATCATTCCCATTTGAATTCGATTAACATTCCTGTTTCGTGAATGTTAGGAGAATTCTCTTTATTGCATTTAGAGAGAATTCTTAAAATTCCTTCATTACGGCATTTCCGCTATAGGTAGTCCATTTCCGCTTTAGGTGGTAGGTCCTAAAGCGGAAATTTTTTGGATTTTGTGAAAGTTCTCTCTAATCAAATAGAGAGAATTCTCCTAATTTTTCCGAATTCGATTCATGTGTGTTTTGCGAATGATCATTCGAACATCGTCCGTATGCTAATTCGCGAATTACATTACATTACATGGCATAGTAAATGTAATTCCTTCTTTGTGTAAGCAGTGCCACCTATCCGACAAATTGCCATTAAGTAGGAAAAATATTCACTCGTTGCTGTGCAATAAAAATAATATTCACTCGTTGCTAAGCGGTATATTCGTTGCTAACCGAAATAAACAATATTTATTCGAAAGAATCAGTGCTAAGCCGATTTCGCAATGACAGTTGCAATGAAGTTCACAGTAAAGTGTGTATTCCAATTCGTCATTGCCAGCAATTCATAATTCGCGGAATGATAATTCGGGCACAACGTGTGTCAAAGGTATTAGGCTCTCAAATTTGAAAAAAAAAATATATATGTATTTGTATATATTTTTTTTTATTTTTAATCTTAATTTTTTAATTTTTTCCCTTTTTTTTTTATTCTAATTATTTATTTGTTGTTGTAGCGATGCTTCAAATACTGCATCGAGGGTTTTTGGCAGCTCTTGGCCGTCGAAAAACGGGTCGTTCCGGTACGAAGAACCGGCTGCCGCAGGAACGTCTAATTATTTATACTGAATGTTTGGTGTGTTTAAAACTGATCAAAACGCTGTTGCACGCAGAGCGAGCGAAGCGACCGTTCATGTTTGTGCGATACTGAGGGTTGCGATCCCTTAAGCGCGGAGCGAGCAAGGGGATTTGCGAATATTTCAATTTTCCATGCCTCTAATTTACCAAACATGCAGTATAAATTATGAAAAAAAAAAATTTTAAAATAAAAAAAAAAAAAAAACTTAAAAAAATAATAAAATTTTTTTTTTTGCAAATTTCTTACTTTTAGACTTACGCGAGTGAAAAGTGACAAAAATCCGAGCGAAAAGTGATTCCCCCAGCCGGGGCCCCGGAAACTAAAAGGTTGCCCCGAGTTCGAATCCCAATGACACCCAACTCTTTTTCGAAATATTCATTTAAGCATATTATTCTCAACGCAGCCTGGGTTCATAATTGGGACGTCTACATGACTATTTCGCTCTTTTCTGTCATTTATTCAGCTTGAATCTGCTAATATACCAAGAATTTGCTCAGAAAAGTTGTTTGCATCCATGCTCTGATTCCCCTCAATAGTAACACTACATCATCTGCAAAAGTTGCATGCTGAGTGCTGGTTATCAACGGCAAATCTTAAAATGATTTTCAAAGGACAAGGACATAATTCAATTCATGATATAAATCTGGGACAGTCAATTCCTTTCGCATATATGAAGAAATCAGTAGTAGCAGCAGCGGTAGCTCTATATTCCTGTATCATGACGGCCTACTAAGAGCATCTGCTACCAAATATGTAATCTGCAACGACAGATGCTGCCACACCATTGCTACCTTTCCATATTTCGTAGGCAGTTTGACTATACACGGATGAGTCCTTCCTGTTTTGAATCAGAATAGTCCTAAAAGCGAAATGGAGACGGACGAGCATATTACGGGGTAGCATCATATGCTGATTGTCAGCAAGGAAAAATGAGATGAAAAAATAATCAACGACGATAAATTATTCCTGGCGGAAAAATAAATTCAAATGTACTCGCAAGATTTATACGAGAAACACAAGTGACACAAAAAGCTGACATAAATCATGTTATGTAGCGCATTCGAGAGCTTCCATCCAGGACGAGGATCCAGGATCGATAGACGGGCTGTGAGCCACCGCGAAGGGGTTTTGTTCCTGTCGTTGTGTGAATAATGAAGCGATTCCTTTCGTTCGTCAGGCCTCTCGGCAAATGTAAACACTCTCGGCTCGTAGAGAGGTCTTGGAGGTTGAATGTTTTCCCATTATTTTTTTTTCTCGTGGCCGACGTACGTATACTTGATTTGAATGCAGCTTTAGTTACGCCATGGAGCATAAACTTGAATCAGGGCTAACAGCAAGACAAACGAATGTGATTTTGGTATTTTTAGAATGTGACGTTGTTGAGGCGACTGATGCGAGTTCTCCCCCATTTTGTGGGTATTGTTGAATTTTGAATGAGGTTTTCTAAATGGGTTAATCTTGAAGTGACTTGAGAAATAAATGCTCATTCTGCAACGACATTTTTTAAGGTACTCATGTTTCTGTGATTAGACGTTGACATGAAAAGTAGCGTTTTAAGTTCATTCACAGAATTCAGATAGAAGTCACAACCTCTATCCATGTTTAACTAGGCATATGATGAAAGTAAAGTAAATTAACCAATTTCCAGCTAAATCAGCATATTCCATTTCCGAAAACAGGGTTCAAAGCCGGGTAAAGCATTTAATATTCCCGACCTTTTAACGGTGTACAAAGATAAGACATGCTCAGTATTACGATTGTTAATTTCCTTGATCCCTCAAGGGGCATGGGAGCATCAATATCTTGTAATGTGCAAGGTTGCCGCCAGAGGGTGTTTTCAGCAAAGGAGCCGGAAGTTTGCCAAAATGACCGTGAAGGTCCGGTGGCACAATAAGCGAATGCTGACGCGAAACAAGAAGAACTGAGTCGACGTACGGGACAGATGCCAATCAATGAACTGGTACGAAGGCGAAACCGGCAGTGGATAGGTCGCACTTTAGGGAAGCGTGACAACTGCATCGCTGGATAAGCCATGAAATGTGACCCCATTCTTAATGAAGGCCGACTAAACGGGTGTCATCGAAAGTCATGGCACCGATCTGTGGCGAAAGAGTGTGCTTTGCTGGGTAAATCGTGGGGCAGATGCTTCCCATTGTCCAGAACCGAGTACGATGGCATGCAAGAATAGTTGATGCATTATGCCTCACTGGTTGTTAATTGCCTTGACCCGTCCGGGGGCATGCGCGTCAACATCTCTTGCATTTCTATGACTTGTTGACGTTTCGATAGTACCTATATATCTATTTTTCCAGCACACCGCGCCGTCTTTATACAGACAAGCTCGGAACAAGTATTAGCACCCACAGAGAGATTCGTTCGCTCCAAGGATTAAATCTTCATTCTCTAGTGGTTAAGGCAAAGTAGTAACGGTGCGGCGAATGACTGATTAAAACTTTGGAATGTTCGAAGCCCTATGACTCGAGCACAAAAACCGCCAATAGACCTAATGTATTCCAAGCGCCCAGCGTTGATAGGTGTTCGTGCAATCGTTAAGAAGCGGCTTGAGGTGAACGCCAATTGTGCGATAAATCGTCGAAAACGCTACGTCCTACGCTAAAAAAAACTGATTAACTCAGTACCATAATTTTCATGAAAAGCGACCTTTATTAAAACATAAAGCTCAACACATTTTTCTAAACAACTGCATAATGTTGTAACATTTCACTAATAAAAAGTCTCCTCGACTCCACTTCAATGGGACACTTAAAATTGTCTAAATCGTTAAAAATGGATCGTTCGCTAAGCCGTAAATCCACTCTCCATTATGTACTCTTGTAAAGGATCAATTTTTCGCTATTATTCGCTATTAGTTGCTAATGGCCTTCATATCAATCATCCTTTAACTATTTTGTCGCTGAACATGCTGTTAATCCATCACCAATACATGCTGCATAGCCCAGTGCGTGTGGTATGAAGTTCTGTTCAAAGACTCCTGAAAATAGATGAGCCCACGGTCCGCTGGCAAAAACAGCAACATCATCGCCACCATGTGTTTCCGAATCCAATGGCACGGCGCTAGGGAATCTATAGTTCTGCGATTGGAACGAAAAAAAGTAGAAAATATATAAATCGATTAATGGAGGGTTGGGTAATAAAGTTAGGATGCAGTATTGGAAAATATTGCAATGACATTAATCCTTTCAATTGGTGGAAAAAGAGTTGAAAATTTGTAATGGCACAAAGTTTAGTTCAAAGTAAAATACAAAAAGTGTTAATCATTTCGAAAGAGAATTGGATTGGATTTTGTTCAGTCTGTTAAATATTTCGGTTAGAGTCGCTAGGCTAAAGTCGATTTTCTACAACTGATGTAAATAATCGCACAATAATTGGCGAGACGCAGCGTACTCTGTGCGTCTCTTCAAACTAAATCAACTATGTATAACCGTGTTGCTGTAGTTGCATCAGTCGTCGTTAGCGTTAGCGATTTATGTGGTGCATCAAGTCTACTATCTGAATGCAACTTGGGGGTTAAATAGTAGCTTCACCCCATCTAGACTTCCACAAATAAGTTTTATCTAGACGAAATCAAGCTTCAAATATGAAAATGAGTGGATATCAACCCAACCATATTTCGAGAGCTATCCGAGCCATACAAACATGGCATGCCGTAGAGAAACAGGTTAATAATAGAATTATATAGCAGAAAAAACACTTTACCTTATCAGCCATATTCACTTCCAACAAATTCTTCCTGCGTCCTTGATCGGGTTTCATGTTGCGCTCAAAGCCCGGTCCATTGGCGTAGCTTAACGTTGCATAGGGTAGTTTATCGTCGGCAAATTGTCCATTGTTGATTCCAAAAATATTATTTTTCCGGCTTGCATATCCCGAAACAGACATAGTGTGGGAATGATCGGATGTCACAATTATCAGGGTATCCTGTTCGCTAGTACGCGAGCGGGCCAAATCAACAGCCTTGTGGAATTCAACGGTTTCATCAATCGCCTTGATGGCTTGCGTTGCATGATGACCATGATCGATACGGCCACCTTCGACAAAGAGGAAATAACGTTGCTCTGTATTTTGGAATAGATCTAGTGCTTTCGAGACCATTTCAGCAAGTGTAGGGGTTGTTTCATTGTTGGCGTTCAAATGGTACGGCATATGAGTGTAGTTGAAAAGCCCGAGCAGGAAATCGGTGTCATTTGGTAGCTGAGAATAGAAAAAAAATCGTTTATTAAATGCGGTTACTGCTAAAAATAAATTCAAATCACCACTCGGACGCATCTTCAAGCAGTTTCCCATCCCGGTGGGTTCCTGGGGAGTGATTTACTGTAAACCCGTATCTTTTTCGTCAATTAGAGACACCGAAACAGAGTTCATTTTCAAAGGCATTTGTGGGATTAAATGGCTATAAAACTGTTTTTTTTTTATTAAATAAAGAATTTGGTGAGCTATTTTTGATAAAAAAAACAAGCTAGTCTTTGGCTAGTAACATGATGGGGTCGCAGATCATCTTCAGTGGTTTTTAAGCACATGACTATCGACGAGACCTGCTGCGAGTAAAGCCATAGAAACTGCTCAGAGACTGGCAACGACACCTGCTGCGAGACCAGCTACGAGACCTGTTGTCGAGCAAGTCAAAGAAAGCCAGAAAATGGACAATTCCACATAGTCCATCAAAAACAATGAAAATGTAACTCGATCTTGCTACAAGCCATTCAAAATTTGCATAGTCAATTCTGACTTTAGGGTCAATTGGTAAATTAAAACAGTTTGCACATTTACATTTTGATAGTCAATATCAGTCCGTAGAGATTTATATCTTGCTGTGGAGTCTTTAGACATCATCCACTGAATGAAGTGGATTTGTGCAACTAGCGCCCAACGTGGGGCTCGAAGAGAATTTACTATTAGGATAGATTTTGGTCACCCTAAGATGCCAAGTTTGCCAAATTTTCAGATTGCATACCCACTTCAAGCATACAGAGCCTTACAGACTCCGACAAATTTCTTTTTCCCCTTTTTTTAAATCAATGCTTTTTCCAACTTTATGGATAAGAGAATTCGACAAAGGAACAACCTTCGGAATTGCTGGAATGGGAGTTACTTTCGAAGTCGGATTTCGTGATCTATTTTAGCCCTGTACATCTTGTTTCGATGGCCCCAAACTCTAGATATAGGGATGGGATAGGTTGCGTATCGACGGGGAATTAACATGTACTAATACCTCAATTTTTCTTTAAAAAAAATTCTCCTTACGCGGGCAGATGCCATATGACCCCTAATTCACCTTTTTTTGATATCCGAAAATTTTCATCTGCAATGTCTTATCGTCTTCTGCCATGTCGTATCGTCTTTCCATTTCCACGAGTTCCCTCTTTAATATTGTATAGACAGGGGCAACTTTTAAACCCAAAAGCCTTAGGCATCAGCTCATTGAGCAATTTTACTTCATATAAAACCAACATCTTTTTTTTCGTCTCACTTGAAGGCGCTTTTTTTTTGTTTTTCAATCCATTGGCATGGGAGAACAAAATTATGATTATCATAACGCTTTTTAGTTTTTTCTGATTTAACGCTGAGTGCAGTATCAAGAACGGAGATCAAATATCGTATCAAATGACAAACTCCATTCCGAGCCGGTTTTTTTTTATTAAACAAACATGATAATTTTAATAGGCATATGTAGTTTAGTTAACATCGAATTATAGTGGTAAGTAAAAGATCAAATCTACTTTTTTTTGGTGTCAATGTCAGTAGAAAGAAAGAACCTTTGTTTATACAGAGCAATAAACTAGTGCGAAACTACAAACTCTGAACATCCTACAAAGTGATGATGTAAATTCAGAAAAATAGAATAAAGCGCTACGCTAAGCGGATTATTGGGAAATTTTAAGGCGCCTTTAGGTTAGGTTAAAGGGGCAGCTGTGCAAAAATAGAGCACACATAGACCACCACTGGGTTCGTTGTGGAACCTCATAGGCACAAACGCCATGTGAGCCTAGTAGTCAAACCACGTGGATGTATCAATATATTGGTGCAAATGACCGGCATTTACGTCCATCAGGTCATCGAGGTCAATAAAGTAGAGGGACGCTAAAGTATCCTTTCTTCTACCGGCCAGAGCAGGGCAAGTGCACAGGAAGTGATCTATTGTATCTTTCTCTTTTTCGTCTCTACAGCTTCTGCAAAAATCATTGTATGAAAGCCGGTAACGTCATGATCTCCACAACTTTTCTGAGATACCTTCTGTCCAACATCAGCAGCCCTGAGGAGCGGCCAGATTGAAGTGCGGCCAAATCTGCCTCGTAACATTGTAGTTTACGAAGTGGAAAGTTTTGCGTCCAGGGACTTAATTAACACCTTACTATCTGTATAGATAGTAATATCCCTTACAGATGCGGTATTATGACCCAGCCAAGCTAGAACTTCGGCAATCGCATTGATCTCCACCTGGAGAACGCTACAGGAGGCTGGAAGAGAAAGTGACAAGCGAATGTCCAATTTCTCAGAAAAGACACCTACGCCCACACCCTCTCCCCTTTTTGAGCCGTGAGTAAAGAAGCTTTCAGTTTCTAAGTCAGAGGTACTATCTGCGTCCCACTCCTGTCGCGATGGTATTAGACTCAAATCCCTTGTGTTGAAAGAATACAGCGGAGTACATCCCTCCGTGGAAAACCTTCAGAATGCTACAGAAAGCTGGAAGACGAAGTGACAAACGAATGTCCAATTTCTCTGGAAACCTACGCCCACACCCTCTTCTGTTTTCGAGCCGCGAGCCGTCAATAAAGAAGCTGGAGAACGCTACAGGAGGCTGGAAGAGAAAGTGACAAGCGAATGTCCAATTTCTCAGAAAAGACACCTACGCCCACACCCTCTCCCCTTTTTGAGCCGTGAGTAAAGAAGCTTTCAGTTTCTAAGTCAGAGGTACTATCTGCCTCCCACTCCTGCCGCGACGGTATTAGACTCGTATACCCTTTGTTGAAAGAGTACACCGTAGTACATCTCTCCGCGTCGTTTCTCAAGGTGGAGTGGTTTTTACAAGGACCAGTTGTCAGCACATCACTTAACCCCATTCAGGGAGTGGCCTCGGAGATAGCTGCTTCAGATGTTTAAAAAAAGCCAAGTCTGTTCTAAAATTGTCCGTGAAATATTAGAGGATATCCTTTCATGAATAATATTAAGAAGTTTCTCTGAAGAATAATTGAAAAACTTTTCCAACGCGTTGATGCGGATGAACCATGTAACAAGTTCAATCACATTTAAAATTAAATCTAGCTTTATTAGATGCCTTGCTTCTCTGAATTATCTGATGCAAAGGATGACTGGTTTGTTGTAGTATCCGATCTAGTTCGCCAACCACATCAAAGACCTACCAGACCGGTTACAATTCTCTTCATTCGGTGTCTCTTACAGTGTCCCTGGTATTTCTCGTTAGAACTAATTAAGACTTACGTCACGACTACATACCTTCAACAATTGTTCTCTGGTTTCGATATATGCAGTCGAATAATCTGCATGGCTCTGTTTCCATTGATCAATCAAATTCACATTGTCCGTGCGCTTGCCTTTGTGCCCGACACTATCTACTACGTTATCTGGCAGGAATTCTTGTCGACCACCGCCCATTATCACCTTTAGATTATGTCCTACAGGATTCTGAATCAATTGTTTGGCAATATCTGTACAATAGGCTGGATCTCCGCCATCCTCCTGTATGCGAGCGTTGCTTTCGAAATTTCGGTTGGCAGTGTGAGCATAGACACCTGCAGGTGATGCATGAGTAACTTGGGTCGTTGTTATTAAGCCTGTAACACATAGCACATTATCCATTATTGTACGAGAGAATGTTACCAGGAAGAGTAGCAGGATAACACTTTGACTTGTAAACCAGGTGAAATAATTCAATTGAAGGTATTACATAGTGACACGGGACATACGAGGACACTGTGTTCTGAAATTGAGTTTCCATGCGACACGAGCGAAAGCGGATCTAACAACAGCAAGGATACTGTGTAAGGGAAGGGACTAGGAGGTGCAATGTGAATCTCCGAATGCGAATAAATGTTTCACCGAGCTAGCCTTCTAAGTAGCATAGCACTCAGCACACTCTGCCAGCGACGAAAACTCATTTCAGAATCGCACTGTACTACCCGTATTGGGATTTAGGATATATGTAGGTTTACGTAGTGATATTTAATACAAACCTGTCGCCATTCCAATATTTTGGGCCCATCGTGCTATCGAGTGGACATGATTCGATGTATCATTTTCGGCTAGGCAGTCGTTTAATTTAACACTTGCTGTTACCCCGATTGTTGCATAGTTGGCCTTGACACCTCCCAAATATGCAGTGGCTGTACATGCCGAATCGGCAACTTGAGTGTTAGCGCAGTACGTCTGGAAAATTCAATTAAATACAACGATATTGAGTTAAGTTGACAGGCGACAAGTGTATAGTGTTGTAGATATTTTAAACTGAGGAATGGTTTATGTGCTGAATTGGATGTCTGGCCGTATTTAGTCAATTCGTACGAAAAATTTGATCCTTTTACTATTGGTCTTCTCTAATTTAGTTTTGGAAAATTTGAATAGAGCTCTTTGCGGCTTTGAATTTCAATAATGCATTGTAAAGGTTTGGGTTTGGAAGGTGTCCTTTGCAGCTCTACGCACTGATAAAAAAAAGTAAGATATATGGATAGAGTAGTTTTCTTGAGGCTTAATATAGGATCAGCTTACAACACGTCCTGTAGTGTAAAAGATTTTCGGTTCGCAGTGCCTTATTTGAATCTAAGGTTATTCCACTCAAGGCTAAGCTCATGATGAAGAAAAATAAACCCATTAAACTCTGAAGTACAAGGGACGATATCCTCGCGTTGTGTTAGCCTCATCTCATTGAGATGCTTAAGTCGAATTTGGAGTTGGGTGGGTACTTTCTTTTTACCAACTACGAGCCTAGTTCGATAGAAAAATCAGCTGTGCTCGAGGTCGAGTTGACACATGCCGATTCATTTACATTGGATGCCGAGATCACTCCGATATCGAGGAGAGTTCAAACAGATTCCGAGTCGAAGTCGACCTAATTAATGAATGAATGAATGATTCTGATGCCCACAGCTCCGAAGAAAATATCAGGCAATTTAACTCCAAATTGAAACGTTTTTTTCTTAACAAAATCCTGTGCCAAGGTTTTCTTTTTTTTTTTAATTGTGATCAATAGGAGCGCCGCTTAAGGCTGAATTGGGCTAGAAATACTAGCTGCACCAGTTGAACATTACTACATCACTGAAGACCCCAAGTTGACATCGGGGATTATTAAATTGAATTCAGCACATACAGTCCGTTTTTTACCATTCATTTTCTATCATTTTACAGACTTTTTAATCCAACCCTTGCCTATTTTCATACATACCTTTGCCAATCCAACATATGGATATTTTTCGAATGACAATTTTTGTTCTTCGCCACCGAGAGCGACGCGTGCAGCAGTTATCGTTGGTATGGACATACCATCGCCCAAAAAGAAAATGATGTTTTTCGCAATATTTGTATTCAATAGATTTTTATTTAATTGCATTTTCAAAATGTCCTGGGCGATTTTGCTCCAATAGTTGGTGTCACGTTCATCTTCGGGAGACGTAAAATAGACTGGAGGCATTTCGCGCTTAAAACGTCCATTTATGCGTGAATGTCGTAAAATGTGTAATTGTGGGTGCATTGGATCATATTCTGAAAAAAAAAGTGATTTTATGAAATTTATTAAAATTGTGGCGCAGATCTAGGGACGCGGGAGCGTCCCGCCCGCCAAAGAAAATTGAAAAAAAAAAAAAACACACGAAAGAAATTGGAAAAGTGATCAGGACTATATTTACACGATACAACAAGTACGGGTTTTCGGACCTCTGAAGCTCCGACCCCGGGTGATTGCGGGGGCTCAAATTTGGCATGGTCATTGTCTCCGGTCGTCTTACGAAGTGTTGCAAATTTGATTCCGATACAAGGAGAAACACCCGTGATATGACAGTTTGAAAGTTGCTATTTCTTAATTTTTTTCTTGTTCTCGTAGTTCTCGCTGTCCTTTGACAGGGCTACAGCCTCGTAGGGAGCGTATCGAGGTCTGCTTCCTTTTCTCACGGATTGAATGAATCCCAAGGCTGTGTATAGGCTACCATTTGCTCTGATCCGTGCAGTAGATAAAAAGATCCATCCAAAAATGTGAAAATTTATAGAGTTTCTCGTTTAAGTCTTTTTAATGATTTCCAAGAAAAAAAAATCTTTCAGGCGTTACCCGTGGTCCGTGGTTCAACTAAATTTCGTCCATAGCTTTCTTTGGTTATTAAGTATGAAACGATTATATTTTGGTGCTGCTGGAGATGTGCGTCTGGACAAAAGGACTGTATTATTATAAAATGAAACAAAAACCAAAGGTGGTAGGTAAAAGTGTGTTCTAAATAGTGGTAATGCGACCAATGCACTGGAGTTCTGTTAATGGCATTTTGAGTCCTTCGATCAGGACTGATGGCATTTTGCGTCCTTTGGACAAGAAAAAGGACATTCTTGGAAAGAAGTGATATCAAGGGATGATGGGTATCATTGACTGCAGGTGATGAGGCGAATGCAGTAGACTACTGTTGAAAGCACTTTGAGTCCTTTGAACTAGAGAAATGACATTCTTAGCAAGGAAGAGTTCTACCAACTTTTTTGAAGTCTTTCGGATCTTCAGAAGACTTAACACATCGATAGTGGGAATGGTATATGCGTACATAAGGTCATAATACGACGCACGTAAATCAAATGCCCTCTGAAGAGAACCCGTTCGGATGTCGCAAGAGTTACATCGGTTCTGACGGGGCATTGACTGGTGGAACTTCACGTAGCCAGATTTGGTATAAATTAAATAAAAATGAAAAAAAGAAATAATTGGTGCAACCGTTCAATTTTAAACCAAGGCCTCGATATGAGTTAGCATCATCTCATTTACTGGATCGTGACGGTGTTTTTTGTATCGAGGCATGTGATCAGTAACACAGCGAGTTATTTACCTCAAATGGGTACTCAATTAACAGCTGAATGGGCTCATAGGCTGATACGTAGATCCCCGTTTTTATCGAAGACAATTGCATCCAATAGGAATCGAACCGGGGCCCAGTACATAAAAGGTGAACATGCTAACCGTTGCGCCATCTGGACTACTATATTAGATAGGGCATACCCTACAATATATAGGTATACTGCAGGAGCTGCGGGAATGAAGAAGGGAAGGAGACTCTGATCCATTTCTTGTACAAATTTCCGGCTGTAGCGAGAATCAAGCATAAAGTACTGGGCATCATCATCGTATCTTCGAAGGATATGGGGGAGATAACACATTTCCTCAACTCCACGGAATATATCTGAGGATGAATACTTTATAAGGGCTCTGATAACACCGGTTTAAATCAAAACGGCGCACACTTAGCGCTACTTGTGCTTTCTACTGGGTAGTTAACAGCCACTCTAACCAACCAATCAATCCCAAAATCTCTGATCGATCAATACTGACTTAAGCCCCTATGGGCTTTAGCACAACGACTACTCCTATGCATAATCGCGTTCTGTTTCTGATGGATTTTCTTATTTTTTTTTACCTTTTAAAAATCGTCTTTAAAATTCGCCCAAATTTTTAAGATTACTTTAATATTGTCTCAACTATTTTATAATTTGGTTAATTTCAGCACTTCAGTAGGCGCGTTCTTTTGCGTATCTATTGAGAGTAGTGTAGGGTAAGGAACACGCATTACACAAACAACAAGAGATTTGTTGTTTGTGTAATGCGTGTTTGTTACCCTACCATACACCCGAAAGATACGCAGAAGAACGAACCTTGTACTTTTTTTGCTTATCCTCTTAAAAATTATTGTTAAAATAAGAACAAAACAAATTTCAATTACCCCCATCATCACTGTGACACAATACACTTGCGAACGAAATTATTCCCAAAATTAGGAGAAAATTTACGGATCGAAATCCAACTAATTCACGAAAACCTCTCATTTCAATTCAGTTAATTATGCGTGAAACCTTGAACTACACCGCACTTAAGTTGACCACCTTAAAGAGATGACCGCACCACGTTACCAACGATCACACTCGCTGTTCACGACACCGTGAATTTTTTAAGTGACTATCAAAATAACATCATAATCGCTTATATACTCATTTCCAACACTCATTGATAAAGTATCTATTAGTCTCGTGTATAGTAGTAGCATCTATGATCGAATTGAGACACTAGACACGCTTCGTGACAACCTTTCTTTCACTCAAATGCCACTATGATCGATTTAGTATTGATCGTACACTACCCGATGAAATGATAGACGAAGTTTATTTTGTTTTCAAAAAATCGACTTAACGTATGCAAATTTGAGTTCTAACGTATCAAGTGGTTGACAAAACTGAACTATAGTAAATCGTCAAAATATCTTCCTTCGGACCGTGTCATGTACTTGTGACATTCATTTTATTATCCGTGCTTCAATGGTTTTTATTTGCATGTAGCAAAAATCAGCCCAAAAAAGACTTGAATTTTGCGTCGTGACAACAAAATACGTCACCTGAAGTTATGAGTGGGTACCTGTTGCCGGTTCGCCTGAGGCATTCGCGAGAAGCACGTATGTAAGAGTTTTGCGATTCAATTCAGGTAAAAAAAAAATAAATATTAAATTTCGGATGTCCGTCAAAAGTGGGTGTATCAGAGAAAAGGTGACATGGCTATTGGCGCCACGGAACAAATTACACATTTAGGATACAGTTTAAAACATTAAATTGGAACGGTCATCTCACCCTCTAACATTAAAAAAAGAAAACAGTTTTTTAGAGTTCTACGAGTAAATACATATTTTATAAAAGACGCGAAGCGGCTGTTTTTTTCCAAATTCAGCAATGATTCTCGTACGAACGAATTAAGTTCATTAAGTTATTAACTTATGAATTTTCACAGGTTCAAATAACTTAATTGCACTGGACGACTAAAGTGAACTTGCAAAAGAGCATAGGAATCATACCAAGCGCAACTGATTCATTTGCGAGTCACATTGGCGAACAATAGGCGCGTTTTTTCAATAGTCCATATCAAAGTAGAACAACAAGCGCACGCATTACACTAACAACCTGCTCTGTATAGAACAATTTTGTTAGTGTAAAGGTTCTAATACACGGGACGCGTATATGCGATCGTGTGATTTTTACCCGAGTCGCGTAAATGCGAATAGTGCTTACACGTAAGTCGGTTTTACGCTGATGAAATGTCAGAATCGGGTATCGAATTGAATTATTTTAATGACGCGGAAATTATGCATACGTCGTTGTGTTTACACGAGGTGCGTGTATGATTCGACAGCATATGCCTCTCTCTAATAGCCTTGACACCCCCAGGGGCATGGGCGCGTCAACATCTCTAGCGTTTCTATGCCTTATTGACGTTTCAATAGCATATCTACTTTTCGGAAATGCAGTTGCTAGCATGCACCTCCTATCCGCGCCGTCTTTATACTGACAAGCTCGGAGCACTATGAGAGTTCTATTAGTATTCGCAGGCAGTTTTTGATCCCGCCGAGATTTGATCTCCGAGCTCTAGATTAGTATCGTAGAGCGGTGCCCGAACGATCATGGCCACTGATCGTACTGAAATTATTTTTTTCATCTGTTTTTGCTCGATTCATCGATTTATCAACAGCGGCTGAGTACCCGACGGAACCCGCCCCCAGCTAACAAGTTTCGCGTTGTCGTTAACACGTTTGCTGTTTACACGGAACGGGTATCCTAGATTTAACGCGCCCGACGGGTTTACGCGTCACGTGTATTAGAACCTTAACGCGTGCAATTTTTGTTCTCCTCTGATCTGGACTGTTGAAAAAACATGCCTATTATCTTCGCTAGTGACGACTCGACTATGATAAAATTGTCATTCGAAATTTACGTTGCGTGAATCTTATTTCCCGGGTTGCTAGTGAATCGAGAAATCTTCGCTTCAAACCAATATGTATTTGTACAAATGGTTGGTATGTTCGCCAAAGGTTAGGGTGGCTTGAGTCAAAGATTTACATTTACTACCGAATCGAATCACATTTTGGTCGCACCAAACCACATCACCTTAATAGGAATGTGCAAATTTAACAGAATTTTTCACATTTTCCTATAAAAGTGACGTGGTTTGGTGCGAGCAGAAATGGTTGGGTTAGGTGGTGAATGTCAAGCATGAACTTTAGCGGTTTTTTTTTAGCGAAGAAGATTGAATTCTAATGATATCTTTCGCTCACATTCGCTTTAGTGGCTTTTCAAAAAATCGCATAGCTTCGCCAAAATGACGATCCTAGATTTGTTCACAAGCATCCACTGAATTGTAAAAGCTCAGTATCTTTTCGCGTTGTGGTAAACTGTAGGTTCGTAGTATGGGTAGTACTCGTACGTCACTGTTTGATAACCAAAATTATGTGTGACGTTTCTTACCTCTTTTGAATGTTAACAAGGAACTTCTAGCTGGTTCTTTTGCTTCGAATGGCAACATGTACAGCACCTTAAGTAGACTCTAGACTCATTGACTAGTGTTACGAAGTCGAATAGACGTACTCACGGCCATCTATTCAGTAATAATGTCAAGTGACAGCAGGTTAAGCAGGATCTTGAGGGTGGCAGAAGAAGTTGTCCTAAGATCCGCAGAAAACAGTAACGCCGGCCAATTTATGCACCTTTCGCAGCCTACTACATTCTGCCTCTGTACTCAGAGACTCCAGACAACTTCCTAAAACATGATTATAGAACAAAAACCAGCTACATAGAGCCATTGGAGTGCTCTCGGTTGCAGGCCTCAAGTTTTAGATATAGCTCCTTTGCAGGAGTAGAGCGCCACAGTAGCCTTATTTACCTTCTCTTTTCCTGCATATTCAGTTTTCATGATAATTAGTTGTTCAGAATAAATCCCAAAAATTGCGCCCTAACAGTAAAAACAAGGCCATCTACTTACTAGAGGTATACTAAAATTCCTTGTAAAAAGAATAAGTTCCGTTTCGGATTATTCTTTAACCCACATAATCAGCCCAAATGGTTAGTCGTGAAAGGGCATTTTGTAATATTTCACTAAGGACACTAGGACATTTTTATAATATAATTATAACAATATCTCCCGCAAAAGTAACCACTTTGTAGCGCTCCCTTTTCAGGTCTAATAACCGTCTAGTGACCACTAAGTTCTTGAGAAGGGAAGAGAGCATCCCAGCACCAGGTTAATGAGTTTGCAGAGCTAATCGTCAACCTGCTGACCAGAGAGTGCATTATTGATAGCTACAGGCATAATATTGTTCAAGGTCCCTTCGATATCAAGAGAAACAACCATGGTGTACCCTTTATTGTCCAAAGATTTTTCGATGTATTTTAGGTTACTATAGACTGTGAGCTGTGTAGACATACCCTGTAGGTAGGCATATTGGGAGGTAGATATATATCGATAATATACTACCGCGTAGATGAACATCTATGAGCCTCTCAATCACCTTTAAAGAACCGATGATAGGCTGGTCGGTGTAAAGTTATCCGAACGTTTGCGTGAGATTCTATCCACTTTCAGTATGATTATCACTTTTACTTCAGTAATAGTACAGGGAAGCTCAGTGCGTTGAGGCGTTTGCTTTCTTGGCAGCTTCGAGTCCAGCCACGCCGCATCGTAGCCATATATGTTTGCGTTGTCTTCCCTGTGGTGTGGGGCGTAAGAGTAAGCCCAACCAGGGTAGGTACATTGGCAGGGTAGTAGGAGTTATCACAGGGCACTGCCCAATAGGGGAGCATGCCAGGAGACTACATCTTCCTCACCACAACTTCTATAGGAGCTGCGGCGGTGTGGTGGAGAAGGAGAGCGTTCTACGTCTTCTATGTCATTGTCCGGCCTTAGCTGGTAGGAGAAAAATATTTCTGGGCTCACGGGTCTTTTACGATCTGGATGACCTTAAGGATATGACCGCCACACGGCTCAGTCGTTACATCGCCAGCACAGGCTGGTTTGATACGTAGGTTCAAGTGAAGGTGATAGCTGTGGCACCACAATGGACCGAAAATTGGTCTAAGTGTGCTGTGATACATCACGGCAGCCCCTATACCTAACCTAACCTAAGCCCAACCATTCCTGACTTGTCACAGGTATGTGGCTAAATGGGCAGGCGGTTTATACTAGCACATGCATCGTCCGAAACCAGTTTATACTAACGAAACGTAAACTAAGTCACTTGGGAATAGCTGATGCGCTTGGCCCCCTAGATGTTAGTGCAAAATAGTATGTACTCACATTATTTATACGCAGAGTGTACACTAGTACCGCTTAAAACCAGTTCTAATTTTCGAAACATTCGTTAAGAATAGAAAAAAAAAACAGTATAATTGGTTCCTTGTCAGAATGACTTAAGATTGATTAAAATTATGCTCGTTAATCGCATTATGTTTATTCATTGGGTATTAGCGCTTGTGAACCAGTTTGTTTTCGTAATGATCTTATCGCACAATGTGTGACAGACGCCTTAGAAATAGTCCAATCAAATGTTTTGTATCGACGACATGCCCCTAAGGCGTGAAGAAACCAACAGAGGCCAAAGTAACTCATCCGATTTGTTGCAAAATACTCGTAAGGTCTAGCATGCAAGATAATCACGTTTTAGGAGACCCATATGAATAGAGTCAGCAGATTTTCACGTGCATGACTACTGGCTGATTAGAAATAGAATTGAACAGAAAAACTGACTCAAGAATATTGTTATATCATCTTGTTATGTGAATATTTACGCATTGATACATATTATGTAATATATATTAATATTTTTTTTGTGTAGTTGTTTTTAAATCCATTATTAATTCTAATTGTTTGGTGTAAAAGGGTTTTTTTAGACAATTTCTTCTACAACAATGTGTTTATTTTTTACATACTATACATATGTTCGATACGAAGTCATGGGTTAGCACAAGTAAAAAACCTGCTAATGGCATCAAGCTTCCAAATCCTGTTGAAAGGTTCGACAAAAAGTAAATATTTAAATCTGCAAAATCATCATTTATCGGAATTTAGTTTCTGCGGAATGGATTTGTACTTTCCAGTCATTGTCCGTTTTACATTGGCATCGTCCCAATATACGAGTACAATTCAATGCAAACTTACTTATTTTG
Source organism: Chloromyia formosa (assembly GCA_964017055.1). NCBI lineage: Eukaryota > Metazoa > Arthropoda > Insecta > Diptera > Stratiomyidae > Chloromyia > Chloromyia formosa. Next base: position 13,670,223 of record OZ024813.1, on the reverse strand, counting down.
CATATTCAAATTTCAAACACAATAATGGTAGTCTTTTATTGCTTGAAAGATTACTGTGATGATGTTTGCTTTATAGTTTTGTAGATACTCTCAGTAACCTTTTAAATAAATTTAAATAGACACAAATAGATTTATAAGTTATTGATTATCGATTTTTTTTTTAGTTGATATTGAACAGATGATTTTGTGACCCCTTTGACATTCGTTGTATAGTATGTATTATTTTTTTTCCCTAATTCTTTGTGAACATTTTTTGCAGTAGACATACACCCTTGATTTCTATTGTCAATGTCAATGATAAAGCAAGTTCATTTTTCTCTTCCTCTAGCAACAGGTTATTTGCCAATCATCTCTGAATTTAGTCCAACACTGTTTCAAACGACGGCTATGTCGAGCCGCAGCATCGTCACTGCAACAAGTAATTTTTACTGGTCAGGATGCTTTTAGCTCGGTGGTACAGGTCCTAACTTGACCAGCGTATATTTGCGTGGGCTTTTGAACTAAAGCACCTTGGTCTTAGCTCAGCCACCTGGAAGGGACACAGAGTAGAAAGGAGGGAAGGATTCGGAGGATGAAAGGAATTTGCCCATCCTTCGGGACATGGAAGAACCCAACGAAAAGAAAAAAATATTTAAATATTATAAATTTTATATTATCCGGAAAATAAATAATGAAACAATATTAAATAAAATAAATGAAGAAAAATTTAAAGGAATCTAATACCAAATCGAGAATGAAAAAGGAATAAAATGACGAGTAAAAAACGTTTTATCACCGATGATCGTCCTTCAGCTGGAATTCATCAGTATTTTTCACTATACATATATATGTATAATTTAAACTAAAAAAAATTCAAATAATAATTATATAACAAAATGGAAAAGGAAGAAATTAAACAGAGCAAACTGGGCTCAGTATCGATTAATCCAATGGTAATAGCTCAGATTTTTGCACATTTAAGTTCTGTGTTCCTAGGGGTAGGGGCGATCTTGTACACGCCAACGAGGATGGCGTGGCTTGATTAGTCGCATCACAGGAGGTTGGATATTCTTGCTATCGTATTTGGGAGTCGCAGTCGCGCGTGTCGCCTGACTGAGGTGGACGTTATGAATGCTTGGCAAAATCTACCTATATGGTTGCCGATTGCTTACGCATGCGAGAGGTATGGGAGGACGAGGTGATCCCAGACGATTGGCGCAGAGGCATCGTCTGTCCAATTCACAAAAACGGAGATAAACTGCCGTGTGGGAATTACAGGCGCATATCACTAGTTTGTACGTCCTATAAAATTTTGACGAAAGTTCTGAAAATAGAATAAAACCGTACGCAGAACGAATCATTGGCGAATATCAAAGCGGTTTCAGACCTGGTCGCTCCACAACCGATCAGCTCTTTACGGTCAAACTGATACTCCAGAAGTGCTGGGAATACAACGTAAACGTATACCTAATCTTCGTCGACTTCAAGCAGGTATACGACAGTATCCATCGTGGAGTACTGTACAACATCATGCTGCAATTTGGGATACCGGCCAAATTAGTGCGACTGACAAAGATGACGATGACCAACTCCGTCTCACAACTCAGGATCCAGAATAGACTTACTGATCCATTTGAAACACGCACTGGTCTGAAACAGGGCGATGAACTGGCACCGACGCTCTTCAACCTAGCACTGGAATACGCTATTCGGGCTATGAATATGGATAACAGCAAGACGCTACTTCATCAACTCGACACAATTAGCAGCGTACGCCGACGATATCAACATCATGTCCCAAAGATTGGCCGACGCGGAAGAACTGTTCCATGTCCACTCTCCAAGGACACCGTACTGTGTCCTTGATACCGAGAGAAGCTCATAGACAATAGATCAAAGTTGAATTTCATTGGTTACTGAAATGAACCACTAAATACGGAGAACAATTTCACATTTAAAAGCAGTTTCGAGGGCGGTTCATCAAAAATATCATTTTCCCGCCGTAGTTACAGGTGATGAGTTCTCTGACCACGAAAGGATTCTGTAACAAACAATAGCTCTATTCCTGTCACTTTATTTTGCAAATTTCATTTCAATTTGTGTTTTGCAGATTAAACACATTGCATTTGTATTCGCTAGTTAAAGATCCGTTTATAAATAGAATATCACAGTATCTATTGCCTAAATTTCATCAGTGAACAAGTTTCTATGGTCGGTTTATAAAGCAAAACACATGTACTTTAACTAAAAATATTCATAATAAATGCTGTGGGCAGGACCGGGAGGCAACATGGAGCCCATAATATATCCCTTGTGAAGAAACGAAAAAGGGCTGACATTGATGTCACAACCATTCACTCCGCATAAATTCACTTCATATGCAAATTTATGCGTACTTTTGCTTTCAAGCACACCCATTTTTGTACGGAGTTCCTGGTTTTTTTTCCCGCCAGAATACGTATGCATGTGATCTTTTGTAACATTTTGGAAGAAATCGTTGGCCTTCTTTTTTTTTTTGAAACGTACAGTTTCAACTCATGAAGCCGCAATTCTGTAAATTGCTCACATATGTAAATCTGTTCTTCGAAAGGCTGAAATCCATTGAAAGAAACAAACAACAACAGCAACAAACATAAAAATGCCATACAACTACGCTGCTCCACCCCCTTGAACTACTTGGGTATATGGATGGAGTGTAGCAGGATTATTCTGTGTATTCCATCTTTTTTCTTCGGATACGAGTTTGGGAAGAACAACTATGGAATTTGTCTGCATTTCCATTTTTTCCAACACCCGCTTCATCAGGAGTCGTGGTGGTGGAAACACCAACCCTCGAAATGCATTTTATGATTCTGTCAACGTTGAGAAAATTTCCCACTTTTTTCTTAGTCGGATGCGTAACGAACGTAACAAACTTGGGAAATACGAGAAAAGTTTTCGAATAAAATCGAGATTTATTCTTGGAAAACTTCATATGTTATACTATATATGTATGTATGATTTGGTGATTTGACGTGAGACTATTTTTTAGGGGGTGTATTGTTAGAATACTGTCAGAAATGATTCTTTGATGAATTTTGTACGGCTGCAGCTACATTCTAGATAACCAAGTAGACTTGAAAGTCTGTGAATTTTATTTCTGTTCTAATCTGAATTGTTTAAAGGTATGCTGGAAGTTAAGAGTCCAACTGAAGTTTAATGAAAAAACATAGATAAAAATATAGTAGCTACGACTAAACTCCCAAATTGGTGTTTCCCATTTGACTTATAGGTATGTACATAACAGAAGATGAAGAATAAACTGTTTTGTAACAATATTAATTTTGGGGAAAATGAAGAAATTACATAGACAAACTTTGCCATTCAAAATTATTGTCAAGAACATTTCACAACTAAACATGTGATACAAGATGTATAGGTCCAAGACTCGCACAAGTCCATCATGAATATTTAACGTACTAATCACAATATGATAAAACCATTCGAGGTTCAAATGTTTTATCTAAAACAGGTTTCTATCTATGTACGTAGGTATTCGTCACCTCTTCTATTTTATATAAATTAATTTTCAATAAAATAATCATTAATATTCGCAAAGATTAGGATGTTCTGATTTTTTTATTTGTCAGACAAACTGGTCCAAGACATGTGTCGGATCTGTCTTCTTGCCTAACATTGAAACTGTGTAATAGTGAATTGATGTTGGCGAGTAATTTTTTTGGCAAAAAAAACACACATCCTCAGTCACGTGATAAAGAGCGTTGCCAATTTAAAAATCTGCTAGTCTTAAAATAAAATTTGACGAAACTAAATAATTTTTATTTGATGTGAATCATCTCTTTGGACCTTCCATTTAACGACGTTTTTCCAAATTCGACATACATACTCGTAAGTAGGCTTCGAAATTATAATAGTTGTGGGTCGTGTAATGCCGTCGATAGCTGTCGATTTGACGAAGGTTTCCTTTTTAACCGGGATGTACCAGGATATAGGACGCTCTCACAGTGACGAATCCAGAAATAGGGGCCCGACTTTGTTTGCGGCCTGGAGAGATAAGGTTATGTTCCCATTTATTCAAATTTTGGCCCTAAAAAGGCGTACAAGGAAAATAAAAAAATACACTCCTACGGGCCCTGGTCATCGCGGCTACAGGGGATGCTATGCATTGCCCAGTAATGAGTTCCACAGCAGCTTCAACGACAACAGGTTGACGATGCAATTAGGATCCAATATGGGGCACAATGACTTTATTGAAGGGAACATTTTAACATTTATCCATTAGGAGTCGAGCTGCTAATCGCTAATTTTAGATCAGTAGTAGGAGTATAAACGTTCCGAAGATTTTGTACAGCTTCGGTTGCTGTATGTTGGCAGGCGAGCTCAGTTGCTCTACAGTTACCAGCGAAACTACTGCGACCCAGAATCTAACCAAAAAAATCTAAAATATCGCACTCATCTCCGTAACCATTGAGCAATATTTCGCCAGGATACGGTGACTTAGCCACACTTATATTTTAAGATTTAATTACAGTTTGATGGTCGCTGAAAATTAGAATATCTCTAGGTCACATCACGTGATTCCACAGTCTGGCTTGGCTCCGTTATCACGGTAAACTTGTCCTGAAAAATATTGTAGTTTTCAATGAGACTGAAGGAGAGATTGGGGTTAAGCCCATCAGAGAAAACTGCGAACTCTAATCCTTCATCCATCTTGGAGCCCCCTTCATAAATTTCTGTTGAATAAGGCAACAGAAACGTGTTCTCTTCCCGTTAACTGTGTGGTTTTATCAGGCTAACAAAATGCCTTTAAAGTGTATAATCGGTAGAGGAGTAGAGTGTCCAGAGACTGAAGTAAAGCATTGGCCAGTGTCGTGGAGTTGAAGCACCCGAATTGTCAAAATGCTGCACATTAAACAGCATAATACAGGCAGCAGAAGGAGTAGTGTTAAGAGCACCACAAAAAACAACGCAGGCCAGTATTTCCTTTCCCAGCAAGCAACGGTTAGCCTCTATGATCAGAGCAGTCCACTAGACAACTTCCCCAAACACTTTGGTAAAACAGCTTGATAAGACTCGTCCCATGCAAACTCGACTGAAAGTGTCCTATGCTTGTGAAGAGAACAAACTCTGTTCGGATTAACCATTACCCCATAGTTGTCAAATGGTTTGATGTGAGAGGGCCTTCTGCAATACCTCACTAAGAACACCAAGAAATTTCCCAGGTATAATATAGCAATATCATCCGCATGAGCACTCACACCTCGCAGCTCGATACTTTTATCTTTAAGCCAGTATATTGATAACTAGAGTCCCAGAGAAAGAGAGAAAGCACTCAATCGTTCGGGGTATCCCTGCCCACAAGTCTTCGCTCAGACGGCGCTCGCGGTCAAGAGTGGCAAGATGAGCACATTGAGGCTCATTAAGCAAACTCGAAATGAGATGCGTAGTGTATCCCACCCTCGTAGGCTATCTTTTGCATTCATTGTCATTTTTATAAATCATTATCGAGTCTTTTCTCGAAAATTTTAAAACCAGCTGTGTATACCAAGCATTTTGGACGGGGCCCCACTCTAGAACCGCCACTGCGCTCTTAGCGGGCTAGTCAAGGGATTAATCAATAAGTGAGCCGGAGTTAAGGTTTAATACACGGCGTATAGGCGATCGCATAATTTTACCCGAGTCGCTTAAAGGCGAATTATAGTACACGTTACTGTATTATAGTAGATGTATTGCATTGAATGAAACTTCGGGACCCTGCCGCGCTGAGATCAAGCGCGCCCAGGGCAACCACCCCGCTCGCCCAGCCATAAGGTCGGCGCTACCTCCAAACATAGTTTATAGGAAAATTGCTCTCGTTACCAAAATTGATCTACCGCTGGAGTAGTCAATTTCTTTTAAGCTGGGAACGCTTGTGGTAATACACAATTTGGTCTCATAATGTTACCGAATTTTTTAAAAGTATATGTGCCGTTCTTATACTTTTCAGCCAACAAAAACGTTAATCCGAAAAATCCCCGATTTTGTGAGGATGTTGTTGCAATAAATTGTGTTCAGCGCCCATTACACAGTCAAACAATTTTATGTGTTAAACATACAATTTCTTTGAGTTCAGACTGGTAAACTATATGCCCTAACCCCTAGTGGGCATAGCGCGTCGACTATTCCTAAGTGGCTTAGCTGACGTTTCGTTTCGCTTCGCTTACTCTATCATCTAGGGTTCGCTACGCTAGGGTTCAGTCACGGTCACTAACCCCGGGGGATTGGTTTTGGAAGCGCCATTGTGTTGACAATATGTTATCATTATGTTAACAGTGAATTAATTGTATGTTAATAGTGCATTAACGATATTAACAGTGCGTTCATAATATGTTAACAGGTAGTAAACATTATGTTAGAAGTCCATTAGCGAAGTGAAATGAAGTGTTAAATACCAGTGCAATAAAGTCTATTCATGGTTTCTATGAATCTGCATTGTTGAATTACACATTTTAGGTTATGTATTATTTTCACAACACAGCCACTAAGAATTTGCAATTCGTGGCATAACGAATCATATTACAAATTCTCATGGCATTCTATGCATACATGCACATAGGCACATTCACTTTCATAGATATATAGGTAGAAGAAGAAGAAGAAGATTATTATTGTGTTACACTATTATTCAAACACTCGACAAACAAAATTAGTCAAATATTTGGGTGTATAATGGGGGCTTAAAACTCATAGTTCTTTTGAAAAATAGTAAAAATGGAATGGAATTATGTAAGGTTTTGTAGAACTTAATTTGAATTAGTAAGGTATCCAGTGTAGTATGAATTTATATTAAAGTGATGTAATAGTCTTGAAGAATAATATAAAATCCTCATCTATCCAAAATTTCAAGAATCATCATGATGTGTGACTTTGATAACCTGGTAGTAGACTTTGGAGGATTAAGCGTACTAAATTACAAATAGAAATAATCATAACAAATATTTTAGCAACTTTGAAGATTTATGAAATCACTGTGCTTAACATACATCTGTAGAATTTTAAAAAGTTAGTCAAAATTAAATCACTTGAAAAAGCACGCATCATCGTAGTTCACGTCTAGAGGTTATTTAAAAGTCTTAGGCCGTTTTCGCAATGTCTGGTTAAACTGCTAGTTATCTATATGCGACCGAAAAAATTAAACCTAAGTCTATGCAATGCACAAAATATGATAAAAGCAGCAGAAAATCAGTCAGCTGATTTTCTTGGCGAATTAATACTCCCTTTTCTATTCTAAATATTCTACGTCTGTACCGTCTCTCAGGATTAATTTGCGGCTAAGATGGTTTTAAATACCCTTCCGTCGAATGCATTTCCAGAACTCTGTTCTTTAAGACCATTGTCTCATTTGAATGTGTAAACGTAGACAGTTCCAGCTGTCAAAATCTCAGCAGTCCGTTTATCGTGTGATAAATTTTTAACTGAAGGATAGATGGCGTTTATCTATAGGTTAAACTTTAACAAGACATTATGAAAAAGGCCCTAAAAGAGTAACCTGTATTTTTCGAAATGACTTGCAACAAGTTTAGTTTGGTTGTATATACAAAGTAACTACATTATTGTAGATTTGCCGGGATAAAATATAGTGTAGCCGCACTTGTGACTGCAAAGAGCGAAGGCATGTTAAGTGCCATATACAGTAGTCCCTCGACTTACGTCGGAGTTAGGTTCCGAGAATTTGCGACGTAAGTCGAAAACGACGTAACTCGAGGGTAGAAACAACTTCAGGCGATAAATGTATAAGCTTTAATTTTTTGAATATGAATATATTTATTATACCCTAGACTTTTAGTATAGGCATAGGGCATATTGTTTTGTCACGACGGAAATATGTAACACCTTAAAGGAGGCTCCGGAGGTATAGAAATGTATATTTATAAATGATCAGGGTCACTTCCTGATTCGATTTAGCCATGCCTGTCTGTCTGTCTGTCCGTTCGCACGATAACTTTCGATAGAATGAAGCTAGAGCCTTGAAATTTTGGTTAAATATTGGAAGTATGATCTGATGATTGGTTGGTATTGAAAATGGGCATGATCAGGCCAAGAGAACGCCTACCTCCTCTACATATGTAAAATAAATAAATGTATTTATAACTCCCGATTAAATAAACATGAAAAGTTCTAGCTTTGGTAGATTGCTCGTGAGGGTAATCCTATACTCCCCTGGAAAAATAAAATCGATCAGTTAAAAACTAACGGTAATTTTCTTACAGTAAGTTGGGCATAATCAGATCAAAGGAACGCCTACCTCCCCTACAAAATTAAAAAAATTAAATATTATTTTACTTTAATTACGATAGCTTTCGATAGAAATAACACTAGTGAGTTGAAAATTTGGCAGAACGTTGGTAGTAAAATTAAGTTTGTTGGCATTGAAAATGGGCAAGATCCGACCCAAGGAACCCCTACCTCCCCTACAAATGAAAATTCAAATAAGCGATAACTGTTGATAGAATGAAGCCAACGACTTGAAATTTTGGTCAAATGTTTGAAGTGAGATTAAGTTAGTTGGCATTAAAGATGGGTTCCATCCGACCTAAGGCACCCCTTCCTCCCCTAGAAATAAAATTTTAAATAAGCGATAACTTCGACAAAATAAAGCTAGCGACTTGAAATTTTGGGCAAATATTTGTAGTAGGATCCAGTTGGCTAATACTGAAAATACGTTAAATCCGACCAATGAAACCCCTACTTCTCCTACAAATGAAACTTCCAATAAGTGATAACTTTCGATACAGTGAAGCTAGAGACCTGACATTTTTTTTAAATGTTTGTAGGGTGATCTAAAATAATTGGTTGGTGGCAAATAAGCAATAACTTTAGAAAAAATTAAGCTAGTGACTTGAAATTTTGGTAAAATATTTGTACTGGAATCTAGTTGGTTGTTATTAAAAATGCGCAAGGTTCACCAAACGAAACCTTTACCTCCCCTTTAAGTGAGACTTCAAATATGCAATAACTTTCGATAGAATGAAGCTAGCGACTTGAAAAATTCGACAAGTATTTGTAGAATGGGTTAGCTAATTGATTTTTAGAATGGCCAAGGTCCTCCTGAATGTGTGCCAACCTCCCCTATAAACTGGCCATATAGGAAACTCACTTTTAATGCATATGGTCGTTGCCAATTGATACTTTTGGTATCACCACTAGGTCTGTACAAGTCTAGGGTATATACGCTTCGGACTCCGGGCCGAAACGAAGCTTCGGCCTGGTTTTTTAATTGACATTTCACTGTTGTCCCCCAACTCAATAGCTTCAATTAATTGGTGAAATGTACGCCGCAAATAATAGGCCTTAAAGGATGCATTAACACCTTGATCCATTGGTTGAAGAATCGCGGTCGTATTAGGAGGCAAAAAAATCACCTTAATGGCATCATTGTTGAGATTTATGGGATGACTTGGTGCGTTATTTATGATTAGTAACGCTTTATGAGAAAGATTATTGGCTTCCAAATATTTCTTTATTTATATTCTTTATTGTCGGACAGAAATATTGATCGAACCAATCACAAAATATATTAGAAGTAACCCAGGCCTTTTTGTTGGACCTCCAAATAACCGGTAGATTTTCCTTGTACACATTTTTGAAAGCTCTTGAATTTTCTGATTGATAAACAGCAAGAGGTTTCAGTTTCAAATCACCTAATGCATTCCTTCCGAGAAGCAAAGTAATCCTGGATTTTTCTGCCTTAAAGCCAGGAGCTCTTTTTTCTTCAATCGAAAGAAATGTTCTTGAGGACACGCGGTTCTAATACAGGCCTGTCTCGTCAACATTAAACACCTCCTGTGCGCAATATCCTCCATTTTCAATAATATCATGTAAAGTGATTGGAAAGATCTTCGCTGAAAACGGCGACGTAAGTCAAGGGACGGACGACGTAATTTCAAGGGTTTGGTCTCAAAGTAATGAACGACGTAAGTCGAAAAAACGTATAACAAGGGAGACGTAAGTCAAGGGATTACTGTATGTACGTAGTATGGTGGTCGATGATCGTTGCCCGAACAACGGGTCCCGTATCATATTAAAAATATTCCATTCGATCCTGCAATGTACACGGTGGGTAATCGATCTTCACCGGATTTCCTGCCTTGCCGACAGTCGCAGTCGGCATCCGCTGTGTTTCAAGTACAGAGAGTGTGTCAACTGCCGCCGCAAGGCTGATTTAGAAAAAAGGTGCAAAATACGTCGGCAATCGAACCCGTGACCAACTACTCACAGGACTCGCTAACCACTAAGCCAAGAAGTACTTGTCAAACTCTTTTCGCTTTGTGTAACATTATGTACAATACAAATCTATGAGACTGTATCACAGCGACGCGAGCGCCTCTTCCAGTCCGTGGCAGTACCGGTAAATTATATATTTTTTTGATTTGTCGTGTCGTTGCTATAAAAGTTACACTTACCGGTACCGGTACTAAAACGAGTACCGAAAATACCGGAAAACCGATAGCAATACCGGTACTAAGAAAAACCGAAAACCAGTACTGAAATCTGAGTACCGCATAGATAGGTAAGATCGCGCTCAAAAAGCTCTATGTTCTTCTAATTAAAGAATGCCGCTACTAATGTTCTAGTTATCCCAAAAGTTCACCCCAGCTTCAATAGCTCGTCTATAACAGCAACTGTTCATGATCATCCCCCTTTACGGTCGAACGCACTACTAAAGCGTCTCGTTTCTTAAAAATCTAATAAAAATATAGTTGTGGAAATGTAATTAGGATAGTATGTATACATTACTTCATTACGTAGAAATAGTACAAATATATAAAACCAAACCGCATTTCCATGATCGAATCTACATGGCATCAAAATTCCTTTTCGACTAGCAAGGTAAGAGAATAAAAATTACCTCATCCACTACGTTACCGCTCAATGGCAAAATTTGATTTTTTTAAGCAAATTCAGAGTTGAATGTTCAACCCGATAACCTTTGTGAGACACATCTTATATTAGTCAGATACTTGCACCCCCAAAACATATACGAATACCACACAACACACCATCTGCAAAAAGTTTGATGTGTGTTTTCGGTGAACTTGATGGTCCTTGATTGATGTCAGGTGGACCTTAGAACGGCTATCGCTCTTCCATTTTGGTCAAATGAGCCCGAAGTAATTAACTTTGTGCATCAGCCTCCGAGATGGGTTCTTTCTGATAAACTTTTCGGGATCCAATGAAACCCTCCCCATTGCATGACGTATTTTCCTTTTGACCATATTCATGGTCCCGAGGACGTACAGGCGAGATGGCAACAGGGAAAACGTACTGACCGATTGGGTGTTAGGCGTAATATTGCAAATGACGTGAAGGGCGGTTGACGTGAACTCTTCCCTCTCTTCTTTTGGCAACAGTCCGAAATATATGGATCGTGTTAGAGCGAAAATAAATAGGATTAGGTCTAGTGTCCCCTGTCCAAATTTGGTCTTCATTCCGCTTTTTCCACAGAGCCAGGATGAAGGTGTTTATGAATACACGAACTATATATATGTGTGTGTACACTTTTGTATGTACGGTTGTAAACATAACAAGGATCTGAGGCTTAAAAGTTTGTGTTTTTGGTCGATATGTTTGAAATGTATTAAATCAAGTGACTTGTGGTATTTTGATTAATAGGTAGGAACGGTCTGTTTGGATTTTTGGGGTTTGCATTAAGTTTCCATCCTAAACTTTCCGAGGCGAATATTTGATATGAATACATTTGTCACTCTGTTTGCAATGGTCAAAAAAATATTCTCTGCCGAATATCCTGTATATGTGTGACTTAAAGTGGATGAATGTAAAGTTTACGGAAAAAGTCAGTGGTAGATTAAATGGATTTCTCTCATGAAAATGGGACTAATTTTAGACATGTGAACATTAGGACGAATTCGAGTTGGAAGGTTCAAGTTAGTTTGGGGAAAAAAGTGTGAATTGAACTTGAATGATGATGGCATTTGGGTCGAAGGGTAGTTCTTGTTGAATATTTTTGGTAATATGTTTGGAAATGGTTTCGAAAAATATCATTTGCCACTTTTCCAATATTCTGGTTGAAATTGTGTTAGGAGTTCTTGGTTTTCTGTAAAGAAATACGACCGATTAACGATTCATTTCTCAAAGAAACTGATGAGAACTGAAGTTCCAATTAACTGAAAAGTCATTCGTTCGAATAACACGGAAGTATTTATTTAAGAAATCCGTTTACGTGCGAGCCAAAAATTCTCAGAATTAAACCTTAATATTAGTACTGCTCTACATTAAAATTCTTATAACCATTTATAGTTCATGTGGGTGCAATATTCCACTTAAAATAACATAAATGTTTTATTGCGGTGTTGATTGAATCCCACGATATTTATAATTTCCATCGCCATAAGGTATATACATTTATCAGTATCCTCGTATACAGAGTTATACATAATCTTCAATCCACTATAATTCATTGAAGGTTAAACCGAATCCAATCATAAATTCAAAAATAAAAACCATAGTTTATATCTAAAACCAGAAAATCCTTTCCATTCTTTTCTCCATAATTTCCAAGTGTTGGAAGAAAGTAAAAAAACAGGCGGCCTTATAACACCGCATAGGATACACAAAAAACTGGGGGAATGAAGAACATGAACACTCGTGGCGTCAATGAATAACGCTGAAAAAGAAGGATTCCTTGTCTGTGTTCACCTTGCTATGGCAGGATGAGTTTTCGTGATGGTCATTGAATGCCAAGTCGGCAGGAAGTTAGTAGCTCATCCGAATCCTTTAACTTAGATGGCTTTTGTTTTTGTGGAGCTTTATGGTTTTTATCAGTTAATAGAATGCCACCTGAATGGGGTGGCCGTGAGATATAAAAAAAATGAACGTGGCCAAATTCCTAGCCGATTCCGGTAAATTTTTTCTGGTTAACATTGGTAGGGAAACTGAATCGAGTTTCAATTGTTTTCGGCTTAGGTGTTAATATGATTAATCGCCCTTCTTCTTCTTGCCAGTACAGGACAGTTGCATAGAAGATGTGAAACGCTCTCATCCTCGTCTCCGTAACTTCGACTTGGAGTGGTTAAAAATAGGTATATCGGTGCTTCGTAATTTAATAACCCCTGAAAACCTTAAATAATAAAGAAACCCCCATTTAAAATAAAACTTTCAAAAGGTGTGTTATAGGCATTAATATAAATATAATCTCAAAACTATGGTGCTAAAAGCCCCCTCAACAAAACTTCAGAGCGTATAAATGATTAATTAAACGGGACAACCAATTTACTTACTTCTTTCGAAAATATTTTGATTTTTGTTCCAAGTGTCTTTTGTTATTTCTCTGACACTATAAAAATTAATTAAAAATAATTGTTTTGTTGAGTTTAAAGCAAACATTAAAATAAAAGAATGATACAAAGTATCTACACTGCAAGCAGATACATCGGAACATGGATATGTCTTTGGCTACCGACTGCGTGGAATCTGTTGTGTTGAAGATATCGACGTAAGTTTTATAAAGATCCCAGTATAGTTATACTGGATGAATTCATTCGACAAAACACGTCCCACGCTTTCGGTAGGCATAAGATGTACCGATGTATCTGCATGCAGTGTAGATACTTTGTATCATTTTCAAGACATACCGTCCCGCATAGTGTACAGGAGAATACAAATTAACCCAACCGTTGCCCCGTGTGTGGATCAAGCGATCATACACAATACATATTTATATGCGCCTGTGCTTCGTTAGTACGTTAATCCGCGATCGATCGCGTCAAGCCGCGGTCTAGCTAAACACACTTACTATTAGATACTTAGATAGTACTCGTCTAAGTCTAAAGACGGTAAGCGCGACAACACAATTTTATTGCATTAACGTTTACGTTATCCGCGCTGCACAAACTGCATCATCTGCACTATTCTCCTCACTAAATCAGAATTGTCCACGGTTAGTTGATATATCATCGATCGTGATAGTACGCGGTATGCGCGATACAAGTACGGTCGTAAGTTCCTTAAGGGGACTACAGACCTTCAGTTTAACTGCGCAGATATCTGTGCTAATATCGGTGGAAAAATCTGCGCAGTTATCTGAACTGAAGGTGTGTAGGCTACATTCGATTTTCGCTAAATTAGATCCGATATTTTGTACAGTTCTATCAGTTTTGTCGAAGTGTTCACATCGTACGTGGCTGAGCAAGTATCTTTTTAGTGTTCCCGACTATTCTATATTTCCTGTGTTGTTGATGTTTTACTGCGATCTATCGTATCTTTTATGGTATCTTTCTGTGCTGGACTTACTGATGAACGATTCGCTGGGTTTTGGTGGATGTGGATGAATGTATTTTATGAAAGAGGGGAATGTACTAGAGAACAGGGTGGCCATTCTGAGATGGGCAACCCCAATTTTTTTTTCTTTTTTGACTCCAGATTTGGAATCAGCGACCCAAAATTACCTTATAGTTCGAACCAGCCCGATCGGACAAGTATTTCCCGATGAAAACAGGGTGGTCATTCTGAAGTGGGCAACCCAAAAAAAAATTTTCTTTTTTGACTTCAGATTCGGAATCAGCGACCCAAAATCACCTTGTAGTTCGAACCTGCCCGATCGGACGAGTGTTTCCCCATGAAAACAGGGTGGTCAGGGTGCATAGCCAGAAAAAAAAAATGCTGGATGCAGATATGCTAGCACGAAACGGCTGCAGATACATGTGCAAAGAGTGAAACGGGCAACCTAGGGCTACATGCGGGGGCTCGCAACGCCCTATTTCCCCATGAAAACAGGGTGGTCATTCTGGGGTGGGCAACCCAAAATTTTATTTTTATTTTTTCACATCAGATTCGGAATCAGCGACCCAAAACTACTTTGTAGTTCGAGCCAGCCCGATCGGACGAGTATTTCTCCATAAAAACAGGGTGATCATTCTGAGGTGGGCAACACAAAAAATTTTTTTTCTTTTTTAACTTCAGATTCGGAATCAGCGACCCAAAATTACCTTAAAGTTCGAACCAGCCCGATCGGACAAGTATTTCCCGATAAAAACAGGGTGTCCATTTTGGGGTAGGCAACCCCAAATTTTTTCTCATTTTTTGAACTCGGATTCGGAATCAAAATTATCTTCACTTGAAACATACTCGCACAACGTTCACATTATAGTGAAACTACACATATACGAACATGACCGCGAGTGCCACTCGCGTAAAAGCACGTATCAAGTCTGCTACACACAATGGCCGATCGCCATGGTTCGAACTACAAGGTAATTTTCAGTCGCTGATTCCGAATCTGAAGTAAAAAAGAAAAAAAAATTTGGGGTTGCCCACCCCAGAATAGACACCCTGTTTTCGTGGGGAAATATTCGTCCGATCGGGCTGGTTCGAACTCTAAGGTAATTTTGGATCGCTGATTCCGAATCTGAAGTCAAAAAAGAAAAAAATGTTTGGGGCTGCCCACCCCAAAATGGACACCCTGTTTTCGAGGGGAAATACTCGTCCGATCGGGCTGGTTCGAACTATAAGGTAATTTTGGGTCGCTGATTCCGAATCTGAAGTCAAAAAAGAAAAGAAAAATTTGGGGTTGCCCAACCCAGAATTACCACCCTGTTCTCTAGTACATTCCCCTCTTTCATACATTCGCCTACAAAAATTCCGCATTTCACAGCCACACAAATCGCAAACCCGAAAAAAGATACATTGCAAAAAAAAGATACATTGCCAAAGAAAAGATACATTTCTACACAATTGGCCGTCCTCAATCATCCTCTCACCCAAAACGAAACATTCACATATCAGTACGAGAGCGAAATCTCTGTACAAACTAGTGGTTTCATGGTCATTGTGAAATTTAGTAGAAAACTGATAAAACTGAACGATAAACTGTGTAATCTGCGCAGATTATCGTTGCAAAACAGGGTCCGAATGCACAGATCTCAGATCTGCGTAAAAATCTGCCAAAACTGTGCAGTTCACACAGATTATCGTTCAGACATGATGTCACACGCGATAAACTGAACGATAAACTGAAGGTGTGTAGTCCCACTTACATCCACGGGAAAAACACGTTGGTGACCTTGGTGACACTGATTTCAGTCGGCTGGATGGGATTGGCCATCACAAGAAAGGGGTGGATCCGCCGCGGAAGCGTAGTCCAAGGTCCGTGGAACAAGCATCTCTTTCGCACTGTCGCCGATGACGAAGCAACGCCCATCCATTGAACTTCTTCGACTCAACCGTCTCTCCATTGCCTGCATACGAGTGTGTGTGTATGTGTGTGTGAAGTTGAAGCTATTTCCCGACCTACCCCAACGATTTTCTTACTGAGTCAGGTTAGTGACTAATTGATGAAAACAAAAAGATTGTTGTGTAGGAGGAGCCATAGCGCTGTGCACGAGTGAGGGAGACAGGTTGTCTGGATGTGGCTGGTGTTGTGAGCAGATTTGAATCACGAGGGGATGGCAGTTGAATGATGTTGACTTGTTTTATGGGTGCCTGGTTGTTTAGTCAGTTCATGATGCGAAGTTTTTCGATTTTCGTGAGTTCCCTTTGATGACTGACTCGGATTGACTGAGGATCGGCCACTACATTCATAGAACTCGGAAAAATTTTCAATGGGCTTGTTTCCTCTTCTGAACCCCGAGTAGAAAAACAGACATTTCGTGTGACGGACAGATTTTTAGGATGACCCCCAGCTATAAGACATATCCATGTCAAAATAAATAAAATCTTATGTTTACACTTTTTATTAAAAATTTGTTGTACAAGTTACTCATTTCGCGTAATTGATGTGATTGTACTAGGGATGAAACCCTTTAATAACAAAAGATATGGCAACGTTTTGTTTCGCCTAATATCTTACCAAATCAACCTTTATGACACCAATTCCAGAGAGCAATTTGGGAATTTAAAACAAACCTTAAACAGACATATTTTTCAATGTGCTTGGTTACCGTGTCTCTAAATACTGAATAAGACGATAATTTCCCAGTGGAAATTTCAACAAATGACCACTCGGCAACCCTTATTTTAAATGCTTAAGTGATGTGGTGGTTTATTTCGTACTCACTATTCCCTAATTCCCAGATAGTATGATGAAGCAGCATTTTTACGATAATGGTTTTAAAGCTCCTTTGTCCGTGGCTGTTGTGATGAAAGGAGGGCAAGCTCAACATCTTTCCGTATGCAAGAGGCAAAATGGTAAATGCGGAAGCAACATAACAGGCCGATTCACCACCCCGCCTAGCCGTCTCTATCAGTTCAACTCGACGATGAAAATAACAATGGCAGCAGCAGCAGTAGCAGCAGGACGAATAAACACACGACGAAGAAAAAAAAAGAAAACACGGAAAACAAGAAGTGAAGACGCGAGTCTTTAACTCAATTTGGTATTCTCTCGGCTTTCAGCATTTCAGCACAAACAACTTTACGTGCACTTGAATGGAAATCCTAAAAGAAAAGTTTTTCTCTGTTCTGCCTCTTTGAAGCAACCTTGCATACATAAAACGGTTCAAAGTATCCTTCGAATCGGGTAACATCCTAAAGTTTTCGAGTGTTTCGATGACGAGGTAAATCGGAGCGGGAAGAAAATTGGTTTGAAGGTAGGATACCAAAGGTACGATCCGCAGTAGTTGGAATATGAGGATATGGTGAATGGGGTTGTCGAGCACATTGTTTGTTTACGGAGAAGGAGGTTGGAACGCCATGGCATACCTTGAATGTTTATCTGCACAGACGATTTAACAATATCGAGGGATCATTTGCCGATGAAATTACCTTTAAAGGCTATAAAATAACGAAATCAATTTATTTCGAGACTCCTTTTTTATGGCATTTTACGATATACATATAGTATACCTATACTTGTACATTGCTTTTCAGTCGAAACTTTGCTACTTCGGTCGTGTTTTGTCGTGCATACTTGCAAAGGACTTTAACATTTTGAACGGTGCACAGAGCTGAATATGGAGGACGAACTGTATTGTCATCCAAGGTGGTTCTTTTCTTATTTTCTTTTGCTTTCCGGCAAATTTATAGATGGCATTGATGAATATTATTTTCATCCGTCAGGGAAATGAGTTTAGGTTAGGTATCGTTCAGAATCTTTCCTGAAATCAATTGAAAAAAATTTCGAGGCAAAATCTTGTTGTTGTTTTATGTGATTGGAAAGTGGTTTGATCGGTATACGACTGATTACTCTTCTATGTTTCTACATGATTTTTAATCCAAGTAACGTTCTATTAAAATTAAATAGATCAATTGCGAGTAAAATAATACGTACGATGAAAAATTGGAAGCTGAAATATTTTTACTGAGCAATAAAACATTCACTTATACCATATACTGGTTTGGTTTGAATTTTTAATAACAGAAAACCTCTCTAGGGGTTTTCTTTTCTGTGAAACGTTTACTGAAAGTCAATCGAACAATTCTCAATAATTCACTTTGACTCATTGCCGTTCTGTATATTTTAATATTTCATGCATGTATGGCTCTGCATTCTTTTAAAATGTCAAGAAAATCAGATTAGTGAGCCTTGTTCCTTCATGATGAGTTTCTGGAGGAATTTTCGACACATAATCACTATCTCAAAATGGCTGGAACAAGAGGATGCTTCCATGCAAAAAGCAGTTGGTATACTGGGGCCACTAGTGCTGGATTCAGTTACAATATTATATACAGTTTGTCAAGTTTCCCGTAAAATTTTTCTTCATACGGACGTTACTCTGATAAAATCGAGTTTCTATTATTTTAAATAAGATTTTACATCACCCGTGTTGTAATGTTTTGAAAAAATTCAAGTCTCATTTAATTTCATAGAATTCCGATATCTCCTGACAGGGAGAAATCAGGGAGCGTTTCTTTGGAATTTATTTATGGGGGGAGGTACATGGCTAAATATATAAGGGCCCACAGGCCAATTTTTACAATTGTAATAATAAATTTTGTTGTAGGTTTTTATTTTTCGTATTGCTTCGCAACGGGGAATTTCAATTGTTTGCAACCTTTTCATTTTTATTGATTAACATTTAAATTTGGCCACGTTGGGACATTTAATTAAATATCGAAATATTAATCGACGGAAAGTTTAAAATATATGACAAGGGCGAAGTTAGAGTGTAAGACATGACCACTTTAATATTGGATCATTGATTATTATTTTATAACGTAATGTGAACGATTTAATGAATCGAACAGCCTGGATCAATAACGAGCGAACTCAAATATTCACCATACAGATAATTCGACGCATGAGGACGAATTACGGGCTTAGTATAGAAAGGTATATGGGTGAATTGCCGAGAAAGAAGTTGATGTTCAACCGATCCATTTTCAAGTCTACTTATTTGACCGGATCAAGATCAATTCTAATACAAAAGGATTCACCGTCGATGATATAGTTCTCGGATTGAATCCCATTTGGATGAAAGTTGAAAGTCAATTAGTTGGTCGTGAACTTGCTTTTTGGCAATTCGCTACATATGTACATTTGTGTACGAGGTTCGCAATTCGCCCCACAGCTTCGAGGTAGTTGTGTGAATTCACTCCTAAGTTGATTCAGGCCGTTCAATCTGGATTTTTATCCGAAAGAAATGGGCCTTCTGCTCCAGATGTGATCCAATACAAGACCTGGATCATAGATCGGTTAATCGTTTTGTTTGGAAATGCGCTTTGATCCGGGTGAATAGAATATGGCTAATAATAATGAAGTTCCACGTGTGCTGTAATGTTGCATTGAGCAAGCAGCACCACTGGCTATAGATAGAGAATCACAATTATCTACGAAAATATTGTTGATAGTCACGAATTTTCGCTAATTTTCATTATCGCCATGGGCGATGTGGCCCATTTTAGATAAAAGATACATTTGAGCTTCAAAGGTAAGTCCTTAGTCACAAAATAAGATGTAGAAATAACTTCCTCCCATTAATTTCAAGTGATTCTGCAATTTTCCTCATGAGCTTTGCTTTAGCACTTCCCTCCTAATTCATCGTTTCGCCTGTTCGCAACTGACCACAATTGCCCCACTATCAGTTGCCATCTATTTTTGTGACAGTGTCCCAGTAAAACTTATTTTAATAACTTACCAATGGCTTTTGCCACGACTTCATGGCAAGCAATTAGAACATTTATCAGATCGGCCTTCATCTTTCCTCTTTTCTCATCATTCGCCTATGGCAATTACCTTTTGTCCAGATGAAAAAAAGTCCTGTACACCCGTGATTGAAAAATCGATTAAAATCATTTGTTAATTTTTTTTTCTCCCGCAATTTTTCTTGAAGCGCCTTCTATTGCGAAAACTCGACAGATTTTCTACGGGGAAACCATTTTCACTGTCGCATCCTTGGTATCCTTTGCTAGAGTCAAGGCATCGCTGCACACCACACACATACCACTCTCACAAGATAAATGAAGAGATACATTAGACCTGATGTCTGTCCGTCAGTTTATCTACAGCTATCAGTCGTCCGGGTTTTTGTTCGATGCAAGACTGAAAAGGTTTCATTCGTCCTGAGTTCTTTGCCACACAAAAGACAGAATCGTACAACCCCATCTCGAGCGTTCGGAAATGTTCTTTAGACGGAGCGCGCTTATTTTCCCTGTACAAAAGGAAGAAATGACTGATGCCTGCCTTCGATAAGATCGGGGTAAAGCTCATTAGGTAAATGGCAAACATCTTTCTAGTAAAACGGATTCTAATTAATTTAACGGTAAATCTAATTATGTTATTATATTACTATATGTTGTGAAATTTGTTTTGCGGTTGGCGGTGGTGATTAGTAAGAAGGATGCAGACTACCAAGATGGAGTTGTAAAATACGCCCATTATGCGACAGGCAGCCTGGTGGGATGTTGTGCCGTTAATCGGATGGAAAAATAGGAAATTTTGTTAATTTACCGATTTTTTTAATTATAGTTTCGCAGTTTCTCTATACTAACTACGAATATCATTATGGTTCGATGGAAAGACGAACTCAAGTTGGTGTACGATCTTTGTTTATTTTTGATTGCGAATAATTTGCCGTCAATTTTGGAACATAAAAAAGCCTTTCAACTGACTTCCAATTTCTATTATTAATAAATTATTAAAAAAAATGTATCCTTTGTCAGTAATTGATGTCCTGATTGGTAGCACGTTGATTGTTAATGAGGAAGGCTCTCAACCAAATTTATATACGCAGATAAATTTTCAATAACGTTGATGTTGTACCGTCCCATTACATGTATAGCGAGCTCAGGTGACATACCATGAATTATTTCCAATTTACGCAGAATACATATTTACCATGAAAATCAGTATTTGAATTAATTTATAATTAAAATCAGTGTGTACGTATACCAACCAAACTATCAAAGTAATATTTTCCACAAACAATATCCAGTTACATGACAGTTTCAAGGTTGTATCTTTTCGTTTCTGTGCAAACATTTATAATGATTTTGGTTTCAGTACTGCTAATAGGAATATAGCTGGGGTTATCCAATCAGTAGAATGCGACTTTTTGAAGTTTGAAAATTAATTGATAGTCTGAAAATAACAGCTGCTAACTGGGGCTGCGTTTCATATTACCAAGAGTGTGTGTATGTGTGTTGCCGCCGGTAAAGTCTAAATGGGAATAATAATTATTGAGAATTTCAAAATAGTCGTGATATGTAATTCTAAGGACAAGCCCGAGGGCATCGAAGCCGTCCGCTAACCATTCCAACTTATTGCCCATTTTTTTTATTATTCCCCATTCTTGCTCCTCCTGTTCGTGTTGTTTTCCCCATGCCTATGAATTTTTTGTTAATACGGACAGGGCAACGAGCCGCAAAAACCCCGCCCACATCTCTCGAACTGAGCTACAGTAAGCATAGGCCACTGCTTAGCTCGTTGAGGGTCATTTGTCTTCGCCAGATGGTACTGTCTGACGTCAACGGCCATTATGGCCACCTAAGGCTCTGTTCCCATGGGCATTTTTCCTTTTCTTTTCTTTCTTTACTTTTCCAGTATCTTATAAACCGCAACTTTTAACACCTTGTTGGGTAAACCCTTTGGACCTGGCACTTTCTTATCTCCGAATTTGAAGGCTATTTGGAGGGGTTCTCTTTCCTATATTGCAGGAATATCCTCTTCGTTCATAATGGTTTTGTATTCTAGTTGGTCGTAGCTGGCGTTGACTGAACATTGGTGGACAATTTTTTTCCAGAAATATAAGACAGTTTTGTATGTGTTCGTATATTCCAGTGTTTCCGGCGATCGCTGTATTAGTCGCCGGTTTCATAGCCATTCACGCGGTGAGAACATAAACTCTTCATTTCACCAGTAGTTATCTTTTTTTTGATTGCTGAACTTCTTTATTGGCATTGAGGCTTCCAATGCTTCCGCTAATTGCTTCACTATCTGCGTAGTCCTAAGTGCTAGTCCTTCGATATCTGCAGCTAGTTTGACATTCGATACAAAAATTAGAGTCCAAAAACAGCGAGGGACTGCTGGGCAGAATCTACAAGCGATGACAGCACTAAACTGCTTGGATTCCAAAATACGATGAATACGACACCGATACAGAGAAAATTGGAGGCAACGGCTGTCAGAAGCCGATTTACATAGAGGACATGATAAAACAAAAAGATCGCAATTTTAAGATTAAAAATGTAGAGCCGTTGAAGCATTACAGCACAGGTGAAAATTTGATTTTATTAACAATATTAAAGATTCGCATATTGTAGTTCTGCTGGTGTAGAAAATTTCGCTGCTTCCATTAGGAAAGGTGCAGCGTCGGCAGAAAAGATGGCAAGTGATCAGGTGGTAGAAGGGGATCTGTGAGGCAGATACCATTTCAACTGTGAAGCCTTTAAGTTTTATCCTTATTGTGTTAATTGCCTTAACCCCTCGAGGAAGGGAGTGAAAGTGACAATTAAAACCTATTCACATTTAAAAAAAGACATAAATTAATAAATATTAGCATAGTGACTACCCATTTTCCAATAAGAAATAATCCTCGTTATCATTCCCACTAACTGGGTTCAATTCTCCTGATCCTTTTTTGCTGCACTAAAAAAGATACTAAAAATTAAGCGGCGTTCTCACTGTGCGACTTTTGTTGAACAACAAAATGTTGATCCATTCAAAATTTATCAGTTTTACTGTGAGTAACCATTCAACAAAGCATGATATCTCGTTCGCTCTGTGTCTGTTTTGTGTATGGTGGCCGGTGGTGAAATTTTAAATTGTCATTTTTTTGCAGTGGCGCGTGCTGTGTTTAGAAAGTGATTGTGCTGACATTTAGAAGTAGTTTTATTGATAGTATCCAAATGCTCCGAATCGGCACCATTAAAATCCTTTCCACTTGCATTTGGCGGGCGGTAAAACTGTCATTTTCAGTAGTACGTGAACTAATGACTTTTGTCGAAATTTGTTGTTGAACGACTTTTGATGAAACGTGAGAACGAAATCTGTTTTTATCGTATTTAACTTTTTCGTCGAGCTGCTTTTGTGGCTCAACAAAAGTCGCACCGTGAGAACGCTACTTTAGGTAACCTATCACAAGCGATGTAGCTGATGAATATTTAACCGCAACATAAAATTGTCGCTGAATAAATCAAATTCTCATTGAAGTTTCGGCCACTGGATATTGCACAGTTCACAGAGCAGCAGGCATTAACTAAATGGCCATCACCGCAAAAGTGCAGCGTCAGCAATTCAAAATGTAGAATATAAATTAACAGTAGAAGCGAGCGGTTGTCGTCTGTGGTGCCAATTCAGTGGTGGATGATCTAATTAAAATGACTGACTCTTAATTTGCACGAAGGACGGCTTTTGAACAATAGACATTTGTGCTACACTACTCGTAAATGCAAAGGAAAACAATAATTTTATTGATAGCGTCGGAGGAAGGGGGAGTGATTGAGTGGCTTTAAAATGTTGTGGTAGCTGGGAGACTGGTGCTGAAGGTTTGCATTTGAAATAACCCTTAAACGAATTGTTGTTCTGGGCTAGTGTTAATGCCTTGTCGTTGTAGGATTGTTGAGTTTAATTTACTTTAATCCAACGATATTCTCTTTTTTATTTCCATTTTTAGAATCATGTTGATTTGAGAAAACTTCTCCAATCATGGTCTAAAGGTTGCCACACACGATAACCATTTAGATAGCGAGCATGTATCGAACAACGTCAAACTCAATAGAAAAAAAATCTCCTAATTTCCACCCTTCTATGATATTTGATGGTTTGATGGAAGTTCGGTCGTGGCTTGAACTTTTAGGGCGTATTGCCGCTACGCATGCGCTTCTTTTGATGAAACCGATCCAGGGGCTTAAGACCTAGGATAATTTCCAGTCCAGACGTTGGGGTGGTTCTCAATTTCAATCTCGTCAGTTCCTTCACATTGGTTTTGATCTCGGTGGCTTTCTACCATACGAATGCTCCATACACTAGTAAATACTCGTATCTAAAAGACCGCTTGTGGTCTGAGACCCCTTGTACTATAGTAAGCCGATCGACAAGCAAAGAAGGCTGGCGAGCCTTACCAATTCGGTGCTTCATGTTCGCTTCCCAGTTTCCTGTCCATAATTAGGCCCAAATATTTAACACTGTCAACTAGGTGTAGTGTTAGTCCGTTAAGGGTGGGTGTGGTAATTTCCGGCATATTCTGTTTCCTTGTGAAAAGTATGAGTTCCGTTCTTGTCGGGTTTGCTTTAAGGCCAATCTCCCCGGCCCAGAATTAGATCTGGTCCAGCACCGATTGCATGCAGTCCGACAGGGTTTGAGGAAACTTACCTCTCACAAGCAACACAATGTCATCGGCATATGCCCCCACCTCAAAGCCGCTGGCTGGTATTTCGTTGACCGTCAGAATCCAGAAGAGGGGATAATATGCCTCCTCGCGATGTTCCTGTGCTTACTGTCTTCTCTTTTTTGACCCATAAAAAGTTGGCCTCGATTTTCCTGTTCTCGAGCAAATCCGATATCCAAGTTGTCAGGGTTAGGTCAACCCCATATTAGGTTAAAGCGTTAATAATGCTCGTCATAGGGACATTGTTGAAAGCCCTCTTGATATCTAGGAAGGCTGCTAGCGTAAATGACTACTTTGTGTAGTGCAGATTTCACTGATCTGCCTGAACGATATGCATGCTGGTTAACACAGAGGCCCCAACATCCATAGAGTTTTGAATGTGAGAATCCACTAGCTTTTCTAAAGTTTTTTAGTAGAAAAAATATTAGACTGATTGGTCTGAAGTCTTTCGCATTGTAGTGATTCAACCTGCCAGGTTTCGGAATGAAGACCACACGCGTTTTAGTCCATTTTTCGGGTATTGTTCCGTATAGTAAGCAGGCGCTGCAGTATTGAGATGATTAACCTGTCTTTGGAGTATAACTGCGAAATTTCATCTATTCCTGTAGCTTTGAACGGTTTCAATGTGCGTATTTCTAACTCAGTTGTCAGCTCGTCTGCTACTTTCTTTGTCATTTGCACTGACGTCACCTGGGTTATGATCGATTGTTCATCCCATCTTGGATAGCTGATTCCGGGGGGTGGGCTTGCAGTAGCATGTCCGGGCACTCGTTCAAATCCTCTGCCCGGTCTCCCTTTTCGTTTCGTAGGAGCGATGGCAAACTTAGGGTTATGGTTGGAATCTTATTGAGCCACTGTACTTCCCTCAATGTTCTCACAAAATTCTCTCCATTAGTCACGTTTAGCTCGTCTTATCTTCTTTTTGAAGGGAGACAACTCTATTTTGTATCGATCGATCTCTCCACATTACCGGACCGCCTAGCTTTATGGAATGCACTCTATATGTTGTGTCTGGATTCCTTAAGTTCACCGTTTCATCTTAGGGCGGCGTTTTACGGGTCTTTCCGGGCAAGCGCCTTTAAAATCCCATTCAGGAATTTTCGTTAGTTGGTCCACTTGTTCACTGATTTATCCTGGAGGGGTTAGGTCCAGGTCTTCCAATGCTGCAAGGCGTCTCTTTGTTGTACTGTTCTTGGGTTCCGAAATTAAAGCATTATACTCACGGTGTTTTATTTGTAAATCTTAATATACACCAATATGTACCCCTGACTATGTACGAAAGCACCCGTTTATGAGGCGCTCTCGTACGATTTGTGCCCTTTGGAAAGCCACTAATAATTTCAAAACAATCAATATCTTTAATTTTCGTACATAGAACACCACTTCAATTCTGAAATGAGCCATATTTTATTAATAAAAGTGTTTTCTTTAAACAGTTTTTAATGTAAAAGTAAAAATGCGAAGCCTCCCCAACTTCAGCTACATTTATCCACCCACATTAGTTTAAAAAAGGCTGTTCATCGAACTTCTGAATGAGATTCTTAAAAAACCCACAAAGAGACCCTACTGGATTACCGAAAAGACAAATCCTATTTCAATCTACCGCGAAAAATCGAGTCGATTTATTAAGGTAAAGCTCCTAATTGTTCTGAAAAGCTATCCACCGCTTAAACTATCGTATAACAACCATACAATGTCCACACTTGTACATTTAATTCGATGTACTCGTATGTATTGCAAGGATTACTTACCAATTAAAAACTGATCAATAAAACTCATGGCTGTTCCCTCGGGCGGGCTACATGGACAAAAGCAAAAGAGAGACAGAACCCAAAAAAAAAAAAAAAAACTTGTCACCCATTGGAAAATGATTTTTAAAAAGCCATTTTCATTCGAATTTCCTGCAATTTCCACATTCAGGGCGCATACGAGTATGTAGGAGTATACGAGTATGTGTCGGTGGAATGCATTAATTTACACAGTGACAGTATAATCCCCAAGGCTTTGTATCAATGAAATTTGCTAAATTTGTGGAAAATTCAGTGGAAACGTATCCAGCTGACGACAAATATAGAGACGGTTTTCGGGTATGGTAGAATGCTCCTGTCCGAGGATCACACATGGTAGTAAATGGGATTTCTATAGAAGCCACTATATTGTTCAAAACTTTATTTTTATATGTTTGCACAAGTGTTGTCGACGACACAAGTACTGTGTATGTACTGGGAGACTCGACGTTCCCATAAAAATGCACTTTGCCCACTGCAGGAAAAAAAATGTAATTGAAATGTATTTCATTTTTAATTACTTCTCGCCAAAATTAAATTCGAAAATAATTCATGTGCCATATATGCAATCATATAGCAACAGTTTTGTTACAGTCGGTATTTTTATGTATTTGTATACGTAAGGAGATATAGACATGAGCCATATCCTGACTGAAATTTAATCACTAATTTTTTGTATGCTTATATTTTTTTTTTCTTTGAATGACTTTCATGAAAATGAACAATTGCCATACTGGATGTGAACAATAATACATTTTATTTTATGGTACATCAAGGACTTCGTTGGTTACGGCACAGCGTGGCGGACCAGTAAGAATATACGATAAAATTAAGTCAAGATAGATAAGATAGACATGGAAAATGAAATGTATGACAATAATTCACTGATAGGCACCAAGTGCTTATAGCCTAAAATTGCAGATTAACATAAACAACCGAGATGGAAAGTTTTTCAGGCCTTTTGAATTTTGTGTACCTTTATGTTTTTGGGGGTTCTGAACATGAGCCCGGAAATTGGAATTTTTTGTGACACTTAGGCCATATACACACGCAGCTACTGAAAAGAAACTAAACCAGTTGGTAACTCAAGTTACTAACTCACAATCAGTTGTGACTTGACTCCACACACGAGGCTACCCATCAGCAATCAAAATCTCTAGTTCGTTCGGTGTCGTCATGGATATAGTGCATGGAATGTCGTCTTCAGAAGACAGTTCATCGAGCGACGAGGAAATCATTTGACGTATAACTATTTCAGGAAGAGAAGAGTAGTAACGAGAAGGTTTTCGGTATACCCGTACCTTGAGAGAAATTATCCGCACCATCATTTTCACTCAGCCCATAGGCTTTCCAAGAGAACTGTAACTTTTGAGCTATGGCCATGGCGCTACTATTCTCATGATTTGTCTAACCCATGTACGTACCCAACGAGGATAGCTATTCGGGGGATACGATGTTCATTATTTAAAATAGGTAACCCAGGTACGTATGTACCTTACTTAGTTAACCACTTTTTATGCTGGACAGAATTGCTTATAAAGCATTATTCTATATTAGTCTCGATGGCGTATGTGGTAGAGCGATGAGTTCTGAAGCACAACGACCCGAGTTCGAATCCCGGTTGGACATGCAAACATAAAAATTTGATTTAGATGTTGAAATCAAATTGGAAAACTATTTCTTAAAAAAAAAACGATCCAACCGTAAAATCAAATAGGCTCACTAACCGGATGTTGCTGTTTTTTTTTATTTTTTACTTACGGTGGGTGTTTAGGGGACCAACTTAGGAAAGGTAAATCCGGGAGTAGCCTACGTTAGTAAAATTGGAGGGCACCGTTGGTTGGCAAAATACCTGTGACATTCATGAGTTTTTTTATTACCCTATCCTTTACATTTCGTAACACCCATGCGGGGGCCACGATTTTCACGTTTTGGTTAACCAGGTACCTTCTCTACTTAGTTAGCCACATTTCTTGCTGGGTTCTCAAACCCTGTGTTAGATTCAAATACGACCTTCTGTCACTGAACATCGTATACATATATCAAAAAGGCATTTGACGCAAATATTCGTATTTCTGACATTTATTATTGAAAACCTTAAATAGAAGATGATGCTTACTAGAATATTAGATACTGTCCGTAAAGATTTTGAATTTCCCCGATGAATTCAGCGTGATTTCCTTCGCGATTCTCGCTACCAGGCTGTATGTTCTCGTACATATGTACATACGTATACGAGTACATGAAGTAAAATTGTTCTCAGTATCTATGGCAAATCGACGAACAGTGTGTATTGGAACGTGATCTTTGTATGCTTCATACACGACAGGACAACTTAGGGAAAATCAATTGCAAATGCCTATACATAATTTATAAGATTGCTTTCAACGAAGACAGGAGAGAATGGCACGGAATTGTTAATATCCTCCGCTTGTATTACCACGAACCCACACATCACATTAACTGATTGATTTATATGATATACGGAAGACAGGCAGGTTTTGTATCTTCGAAGGATATCAGAAAATTGATTAAATTGTTGCGTAAAATACATAGATAAACATAATACGAGTAAATACAACAAGTTATTGCATACGATGATTGGTGCTTATTGGAATGTTGCCAGGAAATAATTCAACCATCACTAGGTTGTAGGTAGTAACAGGTAATTATGGAATCCATTTGCAAAATATTGTACATCCGAGCTTAAAAAGCATTTTAGTATAACAATGCCTTAAAGTCTACTTTAAAAAATCATGACTCAATAAATGTTCGCTTTATATGGTCATAAATCGAGCTATTCCATTGTTACGAGTAGTTAGATTCCATTGCAATGCAACGATATCATTGTCGAGATTACAAAGGCTTTATTCTTTCAGTATAACAAACAATATTTTCCAGGAATCTGATTTTGTTTATTACGGCTGGGATCAAACAGAAAATCTCCTTTCCGGGATTTCAATTACACCAAGAATCTGTTCGTAAATCAAAGAAATGCCATCTCTCTATCAACAGATGAAAAGCACCAACGTTAATAAATGTCATGCTGACTGCGCTATGCCAGCTGACTGGAAGGGTGGCTTGTTTGTCTGCTATGCCCCTGTTCTTGTTGCTTGGCAACTTTCGACGTTGCAAATATCGTAACCTAGCGACGTAAGCCATAGTGGACGCAAAGGTACGTTGGTACGTACCTTCAACTATAAGTAAAACTATACATACATTTCATTTTTCCTGTTTAATTGAATGAGTTTTTGTTCGATTTATTCGAATCAGCACTGTTTGCACGTTGGTATGTTTAAGTGAAGCTTGTTTGTTGCGTGAAAACTTCCACGGTAAATGGAATTAAATTCAGGGCTGCTCCGTTAGTATCGCATTTAGTACTTGGAGTTAAATTAGTAGATTTAACATATACATATATACAATAGAATGATCCGTAAAAAGAACCGCGTTCGTTCACGATATAAACGTTTAAGATGTCACTCTGATCTTACAGATTTCCATAAAACCCTATTACAAGCTGCTCGCTCTGCTTATATCAGTGGCATTGAAAATAGGAAACATTCCTGTTTCGCGAATATTAGGAGAATTCTCTCTATTGCATTTAAGGAGAATTTTTAAAATTCCTTAATTGTGGGATTTCCGCTTTAGGTAGTTCATTTCCACTTTAGGTGGTAAGAACCTAGAACCCATACGGGGGGATTTGCAGGTCCTCAAGCGGAAATTTTTCGAGTTTTGCGAAAGTTTTCTCTAATCGAATAGAGAGAATTCTCATAATTTTTGCGAAACAAGAATGTTTCGAAAATAGTGTCAAAAATAACGAGAAGAAAATCTTTTGGTGTTATGTCAGCAACATACGTTCTTCCTCTTCTCATCCTTCGTCTTTTTCGTGCGGCCATATTACTGCAAATATTTCCTAAGAAATATGTAGAAATATATCACGGCTCGACTGGATTCGATTTCAGGTTTTCTAGCTTCTTTATAGGTTTCTCCTACTGATGGTGCAGCGTGTCTGAATGGATGTATGTGAACTGATGATCATGTTGCTCGTGCTGATTATCTGCTGTTTGGAGTTAGGATATTGAATTACGTCATGCATAAGATGCATACTTTGTGCATAAAAATATAAATATCAATCTATCCACCTGTAAACTTCTTGATGACACCGTATACGGCGTTTAAGTTGTTACTTCTTGCGGCTTCCTCTGATGAGACTAGAAGAGAATTCGCGAACTAATTTATCGCATCGCACACTACGCGGAATTTCTCTAGTTTTTTGACGGTAAATTAGTTCCATGCATCTTCGACTGTCGTCTGATGTTGCAGCCAAGCAATCCGCTGCCATGGAGCGATGGACATCAAGGGCTTATTCCGGCAATCCGTGTTTATGCCAAGGATGGTATCTGCGCTATCAATGTACGCATTTTTTATGGCATCCCAGTTTTCAGTGTTAATCGCAATACTCTATCGTGACAGCTATATAAATTGTGCCTTTATCGAAGAACGAAATTATTTAAACGCATTGTATTACAAACCAAACCTAACGATATGTATATCGAATATGCCACTTGGAATTCAGCATCCCTACGTAAAATACTATTTTTCAAACTTTTAATGGCAACTGCAATAAAAGGATGCCGAATCAATTTTAATTAAACTTAGTAAGAATGAAAGTCAACAAACACTCACGGTTCTCAGTAGAAAAAATATTGAGATGGATTTGCCGTCCCGCGTAAAAAGAAAAAATCCCAACATTTATTTATTATTTTCACTCCTGCAGGTTTTCCGCATAGAACAAATGAAATGAGTACTGCCGCTGAAAACACACACAAGGGAAAACGAGGAGCTTATTTGGTTTTATGGTTGAAACTTGAAAGCCGGATTGCAACATAGAAGTGAATTTTGCTAATTATATTGGATACTTCCTGTCACTCTGTTAGTAGATAAATCATCATCGTTTTAATTCGAAAAAGTTTTGACTTGTTTGTCCCCATTCATAATATTTTGCAATATTTTGGATTGAGAAGTTCATGACTGAAATAAGCAACAGCGCGGTGATTTGCCAAAACTGAGATTGTGCTAAATAAAAAGAAAACTAGCTTGGTACGTGCTTAGTCTAGATACGGACCCTCCCTCCTAACCATGTCATGATGAAGACATGAATGGGCTCATTATGAAGGCCTAGATGAAATTCATCATGACCATTGTTGTAGTCGCGTGAATAATGTCACTTATGAATTTTCGAAGTGTATGGTGAAACGATACACGACTACTCACGTCCTGCTACATAAGCTTCATTGACGAATCCATCAATCGTAGTTGATGAAAAAACTTGGATAAAGTCATTGACAAACTCATCAGGCCGAAGATAACGAAATACTTGATGAGTATTATTGACCAAATTATCAAGTCGTTGCTACTGAAATGCTTGAAGGAGGTCATTGGGAAATTCATCAGAACGTCTTAAGGTAAGACATCAAGATGCCGAAGATATGACACCCTTCACGCAGAAGTAAAGCAACGGCAGCAGCATCGCCTGTGTTTTGGGTAAGTGTGCTTTCTTACACGAAGTTCGTACATAGGAGATTTTCATAGCAAAAAACTTAAGCGTTGTACGTAAATTCCCTAGGTGCAAGTTAGGTGTAGGAAAGCACACTGCCTCAAGACACAGGCGATGCTGATGCCGCTGTATAGCTTCTGCCGTCAGTGAAATTCCAGCTTAAGTCTTTTAGAATGATCGCAAATATTTTTATTAATTATCTAGTTCGGTAGGAATAATGATTAAGTTTTAGTTATTAAAATCGAATTTTGGAAACGCAATTAGAACCTAGTCAAATTTTTAAAGAATTCAATCGGCAATTTTATTTCAAGAATTGTGTGAAGTGCCTTCTGGTGAAAGAAATTCACTATTCTTTAACAACGGTAGAATTTGTGCAAAGAAGGACGTATTCGTACTTGATGTCTTTTCTCTTCCTAAATGGACGGTATCTAGGTACATGGCGCCCAGGGCCTAGCTCCGATCGTTTCAATCAGCCGTCCGGTTTTGAGTGCAACACCGTTCCATCTCCATTTTTTTTTCAAATTTTGCTCCACTGTGAAGCGCCCGAATGAACGACACATAGTGCTGCTGTAGAAACGTATCTTCATTTTTAATAAGGTTGAAAAAATACATCCAATAAACCAATCTATCAAAATCAAAATATTTTCACTAAACTTCTTTCATTCCGATGTAATTAATTTCTTCCTTCCAGGCAGCTTTAACAGAATTTTTGAAGGACTATCTATATTCCGTAGTCTTTATCTCAAAGGACTTAATTTCATTCTTCATTCTTTTTTTTATCAGTTTTCAGTTTTTGTTTTCTCAAGCAGCTTCTTTGGCAATCCATTTATTCAAAAGAAAGAAATAAAGTCAGATAAACCTTATCAACGAATTTCCACAATACATCCAAAAAGAAAAGAAACGAAATTTTCGCACCAACATCGAATAGATTAGGGCCAAGGAAAACGAAAAGAAACACCACTTTTACCATTCAATACATTCGCGTCAAAAGTGACATGAATCCGTCCCTTTTGATGTTTCGCATTGAAAACCCCCCGAATTTCAGAGAATAGCGAAAATCAGTGGAAACCCCCAAAAGTGGCATTGAAAAATAGTCAATGTCGACAACGACTGCCTGAAGTATCCAAATCCAATTGAGAGTTTTCCTATTTCGTTCAACTCCAACGAACCCAAGAGACGAATCCCACTATTACGTAATATGTTCATTTTTCAAATCTTTTCTCAGTTAATAAATTATTCCGAAAGATTACCTTGGAACATTGGGGGGCTCATAAGCAAAATTGAAAAATTGTTGAAACGGATTGAAAAGGATTCGGGCAGAACTTTGTGATGTCTTGCCAGATGAAGGATAAATACGTCGACACGATACACTAAAAAGAAAAAGGAAACAGAGTTTGCCAAGGCTGGAAGGGGTTCCAAGTTTTCGGGCGAACCGAGTATGCCATCATGGTATCGTTGAAAGTGTGAGTAAAATATGAGCAGAGAAAAAAAATAAACGATTCATCCTTTTTATGTTATTAATAATAAAGGATCAGGACGGAAAGGGCGAAATCAAAAGCATCCGCTGATGATAAACGTCTAGGCACAAATCAAAGTAGCATGCCGATAGGCTTTTGTGTTAATCGGCTTAGGTGTCCGAATATAAAGGACCCTGTTTGCCTTCAAACCGAGATGGATTTATTGTACCTCTATACGGTTGTTTTTCGAATGATTTCTTATTGTAATAGGATTAGGATCTATTAGTTGAATGAATGAGAAAAGCGAGCGTTATCGATAGCCTTTGTAGAATAAGGTTCGCTAAGAAGTCAAAACATTTGCGTCTTGCAAAATACACTATACAGATGTTTCGAACTTTTCCTATTGAAAGATAGTATAAGTGTGTATGATAAAATCATCATACATATGTATAAAATAGACTTCAGAAAATAAACTATTTTACCAATCGGTTAACATGTTTCTAGTAAAAGTCTAATCACTTTGTTCCATGTATCCGGAAAGAACTTGTTCACATTCTCCAATTTAGTGTGTCTTTCCAAACATTCCACTCTAACGTCAAACGAAAATAAGCATCTAAAGAGCGATATAATTAATTAATTTTCTAGCAGACTTCCTAGGGCAGGATGTGACTTTGTGGCTGGAGTTGTTGTGATGTCGCTTTTGGCCTCCTTACTTTTGCTGTTTGTTTAGCCACGATATCCTTTCTGTCGTGAACTCTTTTAATGGACGTAGCCAATTAAATGTAAAATAGTATACGAGTATGTACATGGGGGTATAAAAGGTTTCGA
Source organism: Chloromyia formosa (assembly GCA_964017055.1). Taxonomy (NCBI): domain Eukaryota; kingdom Metazoa; phylum Arthropoda; class Insecta; order Diptera; family Stratiomyidae; genus Chloromyia; species Chloromyia formosa. The sequence goes on along the minus strand of OZ024813.1, from coordinate 13,635,857 downwards.
AAGCTTGCCGCAATGCCGGTGGCAGAAGATTACAATGATTACATGACATCAATTTCTCTTTTGAACTCTATTTTAGTTGACTTTGTAATTTAATTTTAAAACAACTTCTCACGAAAATGTGCCCGATGCGATGATAATTGCAACGTTATACTCGTAGCATCATGGATTGTGGAAACCTGAACTTAGGGGGATTGCTGCCATTGCGTTAAGAAAATTAATTTGTAATTTGGGTAAAACCATATCGTATGCAGCATACGCTCGTATGCAGAATTTTTCTAGTGCGCTTTTTTCCAAAAGCTGGGCAGAAGACCGACTATAAATCATAGAAAAGTAGAGTTTTGTTAAACATTCGAATTCGGTTTGGTAAATTTACGGTCAGGTAGCAGAATACGAAATGGCGCACAAAGTGAGACAATAAAATAAACAGATTTTGGTAATTATGCAGATTAACTCCTTCAACTCCAATTTCCACCTAGCACACCTAGTTTTTGAGTTTGGAAAACTTGAAACGATGCATCGTAAATATGTTACACCCAGAACGATTGAGCGATATTGAGGCTTGTTATGAATGGACTTTTATGTGGGCTTCGGTAGCAACGTTTGCTCCGTGCTTGAAGGATCACAATCCTCAGTATCGCATTACCTCGAATCGGAAACCAAATAATCACTTAAATCCTACAATCCGATTTTGAAAAGAATCTTTGGCTAAGAACAAGAAAAATATACAGTTTCTGCGACAATGTCGAAAGAAGGGAAATACGTCGGTCGCATTAGGTTCATATCAAGTCCGCACGTCCGATACTTAAGTCCCTTAAACAGCAGACTGAAAAGCAGCACTTGAACCAGACAATAAAGGAGCTTCATACTCGACAATCTGATCTAACTCAAAAGACATATTGCATTCACTTAAGATTTGCCAAGAATGCAGCATCCGTGAGAGCCCCGTTGGAGCAAATGCTAGCGAAATTGAATCAGGCCTTTGAATACCTAGTCATTAAGAAACGGCGAATTTTCAAGAAAAGATGGACACAGCTGATGCTAAAGATTGATAGATAAATGATTCTCAAATATCAGTCCAGTTCACACAGCAGGAGTTAATGATGCTTAGTAATGGTATCTATCACCTTCAGCTTGCCACCCGTAGACCCAACAGAAGAAATCGTTGTGAATATTAAAGCAGATATAAAACGATTTACTAATGACACCAAAGATGAGATCAGGGTTAGTATTAGAAAAACCATGAGCGCAAGCAGCATACAAAAGTGAACCACCATTAGTTGTGACGATAGGGACACTTTACGCAAGCTCAGTGAGAAACCCGTTTATTACTTACCGCTGCTAAGCTCGGTGAGAGGTCTTTTTCTTCGCCAGATGGCTCTGCCCGACCTTCACGGTCACCATGCAACCTTAGGCTCCGTCCCCACGGGAATCTTCTGATTCAACGTTTACTTTATTTCCGATGGTTTGTAGTTTTGCTATAATAAAACAATTGGATAGCTTGTGTTCCAAAGCTATCTAGCTTTGTACTGAAGAAGGGAGCAAGTTGCTCCCGAAATACTAGTATCTACACTAAATTAAATATATTTGTAGTTGGAACACAAGCTATCCAATTGTTTTATTTTAATCTTCTGATGTCCACCAAACCGTCCGTTACATATTTGGCGCCCAACGTGGGGACCATTTCTGACCAGAAAGTTGTCTGTACATATTTTACCGGAGGGGAAAGCATATGAAGTAGATATCGAAAAAGTCAGTTCCATATCCAAATCTAAATCGGTTTTCGGAACTCCTACAAATTTTGCGGTCCAGCGCGCCTCTGCTCAGTTGGCTTGGACTGATAGAAGTGATTGGTGAATTTCCTGAAATGTATTGCTAAAGCAGGCTGAGTTTGTGAACTAACTCTCAAGCAGAGGTTTGATTTGGGGTTGGCAAGTGTGTGCCATATATTAACATGAAAAATTTTCATTATTGTTTTAAGCATAAATAATGATGGATGGTTGGTTCTGTCGCCTATTCTCGGAATAAAACCCACTTTTAGTAATCTTCATAAATTAGAGCCCAGATCGAAGATACCTCGAAAAATGTTGACAAGATTTGTGATCAAAATGTTTCGGCGTTTTGCAAGAGGGCTGAAAATTTTCCATCAGTGCTTGACGATTTAGAAGTGCAAACCTCTTTTGGTTGCAGTGCCCATCTTTAGGGTGAGTAGCCGGTATCTTCTTTTTATTATCAATAACGTAGAGAGCTGATTTTCGGCATGTAAACTTCAGATGAGAAATTTCTTCAGTTTTAGAAACAACAAAGGAACACCATTCCTCTTTTTTGCCTTGACCCCTCCAGGAGCATGGCCGCGTCAACATCTCTAGCATCTCTATGCTTTGTTGACGTTTCAATAGAATATCTACTTTTCGGAAGTGCAGTTGCTAGCATGCATCTCCTGTCCCCGCCGTCTTTATACTGACAAGCTCGGAGCACGGTGAGAGTTCTATTAGTACCCACAGGCAGTTTTTGGTCGCGCCGAGGTTCGAACTCCGAGCTCTAGCTTAGTATCGTAGAGCCATGACCGAACGACCACGGCCACCGAGCGCGACGCCTACTTCCATATAAATGTCAACAAGTGAAATATTCCCTTAACTACGATAACGTTCCATAGAATGAAGCTAGCAAGTTGAAAATTTGATGGGATATTGGTAGTAAGATTTAGCTAGTTTGTATTGAAAATGGGCAACACCCGACCGAAGAAACCCCCACCTCTCCTACAAAAGATGCTTTAAATATAAGGATCCATTTGTTGGATACTGAAAATGGGTATGATTGGACGGAAAAAACGCTTAGCTACCCTGCTTTCCATTAAATGGAGCTAGCTACTTGTAATTTTGGTCAAATGTTTGTAGTTTGGATTAGTTAGCTGATTTTGGGAATGTTCTTCTGTGTTTATTTACACATAAGCGCTTATCTAAATGGTTTAGAGTAAAGTGGAGTGGAACCAAGCGACAGAATGAATTGGCTTCTTGTTGATTCGTTTTGAGTTGCACTGGATAGCGAGGCTGTGTCATTGTGACTTAGACTCGCAATGATCCACTCCATTTAATTTTAAACGATTTTGGGAATGGGCCAGACGCTATCTCCGCTGTAAGGTTGTAGTAAAAAGGCCTCACTGGTCTGAAAATATTGCCTACTTGTCAGGTTCCTTCACAGCAGCTTCATCAGCTAAGTTCTGTTCAAACTGATCATATAGGCAACACACTTTTAATACATATGGCTATTTTCTATTTGAAGTTTTGGTGTACCACTGGGACTGCACGCTTCAAATTCGGCAGCGAAGCGAAGGTTTGGTTTCGTTTGGCTTATAAGATTTGAAAATAATGTCATCATTCGCCCAGAGAATGGTATGAATATATGTATGAAGCTTTTGTAATCATAAGAATCAAGCTTATAAAATGGCGCCTTGATAGTTCTACTAGTTTTCCATAACGGAGGACGAGGTTTGTTTTTCGAGAATTGGCCAGAATTGCTCCCGTTATAACGAAGCGACTGGACGGTTTAGCTCGAAATGCGGTACGGTGTACAGACATATATGAATTAAACTTTAAATTAATTTCACAACAGCACATCACATCCTGACAAAGCATACTTATCCGACCTATGTAATTCGGCCTTCAGACTCTCATATTCACTTTCGCAGCATAAATGCCTTTGGCCCCTTTGGTGTTATCTTTCAATTTCGAACTTGAAAATATTGTAAACTTAATAAAATGGAATCACCTATCTTTCATCCTACATCCACCTGCCTTTAATTTTATGCTTATATCAATGATCCTTAAATTGAATGCGTTTACAGTTCGTCTCCGTTTACCCCATTCAGTAGAAGTGTTTTCTTCTTTTCGCCCTCTAGAGCAAAGTCTTTCAGGAGACACACTAACACTACATCGGCTCCGATGAAATGATGCAGAGTATGTTATTCGATACGTTAAACCGGCAAACAGAAGAATACAGCAAAAAAAAAGCGAGTCGAATAAATTGGCTTCGTTACGACAGTGAAGCCATCGAAGTTAATTTAATCGGCAAATGACTCCCAAATGATGCCCAATTGTCTGTGAAGATGAGCCTAAACGACCGTACTATATACGTCGACGAAAGGTAAGCAGCATCCGGCGACGTCGACGCCGACAACGATGACGTTCCATAAAATTTAACATTCTGTTTCAAAACTGGCGTTAAGAGGATATTTTAATGTTGAACGGTAGTGCCCGTCGGGGTATAGCGTTCATGGGTCTCGGCGTTGGGTTGTAAATATTTATAGTTAATACACAAAAGGATATGGCCTGTCGCTATTACTATTGGGAACTGAGCGGGAATTTTGACTATATGTATTGCCACATTGGTATCAGTCGCAGGGGACGGAATTTGGGGGGACATTAAATAGCACATCTGAAATAAGTGCATCAGTATTGGAACCTATCATTTTTCTTGCCGAGTTTTATTTTAGCCCATGCTAAATTAAAATAAGTTTAACAATAAGTTAGTTTTTTTTTATGTAATTCAACTCCATAACGAATTAATTTTTCATCAATAGACGTAGCTACTTGTACAGCAAGTCATCTTCTTATTAATCCCACATGTGTCCAGCAAGATCTTCAACTCGGGTCCCATTTTTAGGGTTTTGTATAAAAACTGTGGTGCAAATATTTTTTTCTGCCTCTCTCTCTCTCAATTGCCCTAACCCCTTGTGCGGCATAGCACGTCAACTGTTCCATGTGGCCCAGTTGACGTTTCGTCGGCATAAACTGGTTTCGGAAAATGCAGTTACCAGCATGCACCTCCTGCACATCCATGGCCACGAACGTCGTCGTGGACGGGATTCGAGCCCGAAACACCGGTAGTCAAACATGAGACTGATGTCTCAACACACTGCGCTACCGGTCGCCTCCTGCTTAAGTTGGCGTAATGACATAAGGTCTACTCCACAAATGTACACATAGCAATATATATTTAGTTGTACATCTACCCACGTATATACTCAACACATATCGCCATCATATATGAGAATCCCTACGCAAGTTTCTAAACGGTCACAAGAAATCAATTTGTGAATAAATTCCATCATTAGGATAAATTCAAGCATTTCTCTTCCCCGATTCCAGAATCTCTTCAAAAAAAGCGAAGATTATTATCCTGTTCGTTTGTATCGTTGGTTTTGATCTATTCCGAATGAAGGAAGTCATCTAAAGAGTAGCAGAGTCGAAATTGCAGACATTGTTTGTAGTTGCCTTCGTATCATCTAAATCGATGACTACGATGATGACGATAAACTCTCTCCCTTATTTGCGATTACGATTTTCATGTGAAACGAAAGAAGATGAAAAAAAAAAACGTCCCGGAAAGATTGAATTTTACAGGGATTCTCATTAATTCAGGAAATTGCTCCGATCGATTATTTACTTTTTGAGAAGACTTCAATGGAATAAGCGTAAGCGGATAGTTATAAGTATATGTATAGACGGTTTGTGGAGTAATCATGATTAAAAATTGTATCTGCATTCAGAAATATGGCCACTTCAAAGGAATCACTTTGAGAGAATGAATGATGAATGAGGAACATTAAAGAATGATTTTCATTGAACCAGAAGCAATTATTATTGATAGTTTTTTTTATGTGCCAAAGTTTTAATTAAGTTTTTGCATTTAATGCTTTTGCACAGCTTGACAGTAGAGACACACATATGGGTGAAACCAATGGAGCGCTAGTTTTCTATCAGTCGCCGCGCCGGTCTGGAAAACACAAACAGTCACAGCGGGATTAGAACCCGTGAAATGAAAGAAGTAGACGTCAACCATAGAAGAGAGAGAGTTAAAAGGAAATGAAAAAGAGCGGGAGAAATGAAGTAATTCGTCACAAGTGTGGAAGTAGGAACGGGGATGGGAGTTTGACATCTCAAGTGTCGGCTGTATGGACCGGGCGGGTGTTCTGCGATGGAGAGACAAAATGGAATGTCATTGTTCACAAAGGAGAAGTATGAGGGGGGAATGTGAGTTCAACATCTGATGTGCTTCTATATGGGCTGAGCGGGTGTTGCGGGGAAGAGAGCGCGTGTCTTTCTGTTTACTTTTTACAAGTGGAATTACTTAAAATAGTTTAGTGTTGAGTATATGCGGATTGCTCCTCCATAGATTCTCTATGAAATCAACACACTAAGCTACCGGTCCCGCTAAATTGACGAAGATACATAATTTAGATTCTCGTTTTATCCATGGCTCAGAAGTGAAAAAATTAGATTCAAAGAGAATTGTCCCATACTGGCAAAAAAAAACGATGTTTTCATGGTTGAACGCTGTTATAAAGAGTTTATTTAGACTATTTTATATATCAAATGTTGATATTCATATCATTCCAAAACACTGATAAAATAAACATACCTAAAAAATAAAAATAAAGCTAGATGCTTGGTACAAATTTTTCTTTTGAATTTCAACAAGCATTGATCCAAATTACGGATTCCAATCGTCTGCCATGTCCTTTTTCTATCTAATAAACATTTTTCTTTTCTCAATGCATTAATACGTCAATTCGACCTGATTATTTACGGCTCACGTGTCCTCAATGCTTCGCCAGGACGAAAAATACTCGAATCCATCAGCTTCAGCACACATGTTCGTATATCGTGTGTGTATGTGGCCACGCCGAAATTGAATGAAGTGTGAAGATTTCTTTTTAGAGTAGAAAACCAATCATTTGCAGCCACAGATATGCGAATTGACGAATGAATGATTTTAGGAATGAATTGTTGCTTTGAGAGTGTACACCCGTCCCGTACACCACCCCGAGAGAGATATGAATTGGATCGAACCCCGACGATGTTGGTTTTACTAAACCAACCTCAACTTGAATTTCGTATCCTTATCATGCCGAGCACGCATTTAAACCGCCAGCTCCACTACAATTTCGAGAGAGTAGAATTTCGGGACAAGGATCTCCTATACTCACATGCTCGTATAGTATACGAGTCCTTTAGTTGTCCCCCACATGATTCGACAAGAATTCAATTCACCGAACGATTGGAATGTATGGTGACGAAGATGTAGGATAAGCGTGGCAACGAGAAATAGAAGAAACTGAATTTCGGTCGCTTCCCAAGTGACTTACGAATGTATGACTGGCGTTGATTGAATTTTCGCTTATTCTATAGAACACGAAAATATTATATCTGCTGAATGTGGGAGGAATGACAGCTGAGGATAAGGCGTCGCATCTCGACTCTCAAGTCTCAACTTGTATCCTGCGGTAGTGCGGCGTTGTGGAATTGTCCTGGCCTGGCTTCTCATCTAGAGCTGCAGAGAAAAAATTCACTTCGTTATGGATTTATGCTGAGAGGTCTGATCTAAGCTATTGGGAATTCAAGGAGATAAGTAATGTTGGCACCCTATTCCCGCTGAAGATGATGACGGTATGGTTTAGAATTCTAAATACGACTAATACACCATTGTGATGTAAAGATGGTGTGTCCCGCAGGCATGATTTTCGCAAATGGAGAAATTCATATTCAATTTAATTTGTCATTCTGACTTACCTTAATGTCGGTATGTAGTCACATGTATAAGAGAGATGTCAGTAAAACGATTCGGGTTTCATCAACACGATGGAATGGAGTGGAGAATTTTGGATAAATATAGCGAATATTTTATTTAATACTCTATGCTGAGATAAATAATAAGTTCATACTAAGACGACCCTTGACCTTGTAATTCAGGCCGCATATTCCAGCAACCATATGTCAATTTGAAAGGTTAATAGTATATTAGCGTACTAATGGCCGGGGTTGATCGATGGGTGGAACGCCGATTTACTAAGCAAGAGGTATCAGGTTCGATTCCTGTTTGTCTCGCCAACAGACGCACCCGTGGAGCAAGGCTGAAAGCAGACCTAGATTTCGGATCTCAGACTCAGAATCAGCGATCCAAAATAGCCTTGTAGTTCGAACCAGGACTCAAAATGCCTTCAGCGGCAGTCTAACGTTTCTTTGTAACTTAAGCACAATGCTTTATTAAAGCAATTAGTGAAAAAATTATTGAAGGTCCACTTTTCATTAAATACGCGGTTTTCTTCATTTACCTTTCTACTTGCTGGTGGTTTACTCATTTTAACTATAAAAAAAATACAAAAGACTAAAAGAGCTACGGCCAAGTCTTAGCGATAAAACAGTTTGGAAAAAGACAGATAGCTGTAGCCTGGATGGCTAACCAACACCTAAGCGTCTCAGGTTTAGTAGGAAGGAATAATTTTTGTAGTTGGACCTGCAACGTAGTTGTGTGAACTCCAGCACGTTTATTTAACTATCTGAAGCAGCTATCTCCGAGGCCACCCCCTGAATGGAGTTAAGCAATGTGCTGGCAACTCGTCTTTGTAAAAACCACTCCACGTTAATAAACCTGGAAAAAAGCCTCGGATGAGACGGATCAACAACGACGACCACGCAAACGACAAACGGATTATTCTTTCGGATTCTGCAATGTACGCTCCTTGAAAAAACCGGTGTTCGAAAAGGCTCTCCTTCAACAGGCCGAAAAGTATAAACTGAGCATTACTGCAGTCCAGGAAACAAATTGGTTTGGCAGCGAGATCAATGACGAGAAATCGTACACAATTTTTAGAAGTGACAAGTTATCGGGCCACAAGGAGTTTGGAGTAGCATTTACAGTGAACAATCTCTTCAAGCGGCACGTTATTCACTTCAAGCCCATAAATGAACGGCTGTATGCGATTCTCATTAAGACTCGATTCTTCAATCTCTAGCTCATCAATGTTGATGCCCCCACTGAGTTAAAGAAGACACAGTAAAAGACGAGTTACGCCCACCTTGAGACTCTTTTTTTCTAATCAAGCCTTTTCGGACTTCCTAGCCTGGACTATACTCGCAAGATACATTGGCCCTTTCAGTAAAAGTTCAGCCTTCATTTCGAACTTTGGACATGCATATTTTGAACACAATTTGATTGAAAGGGGTTTACTTCAACCTTTTTGTTTAATTGTTTAACTTAAAAATGATTTTACTCGTATTAATTTCCGGAAAGACACATTTTCTGATGTCGGTGAAATCGTCAACGTCAGAACTAGGCAATTATCGGTCTGTCCGAATGTCACTTTAAATGTGCAATTGCTCAAATATGCCATAACTTCCATTCCCGCTGTGTGACTCCAAATTATGGCTTAGACTAGCATTCAGAAGTTGACTATTTTACGATGCCTGCGATGATGGCAATGACGATGACGCCGACGATAATATCGTGCTGACAGCAAAGGCAGAACTGCCAACGAGGGAGCCTAGCCAAAAAAAAGCCATGAGAAGATAAAACTCTCATCCACCACGTCTTTTATATGCTTCCCATTTTTCGCCATTTCACCTGAGCATGCTTTTCGCCTTACCTTACCGACGATATGTGTCCTAGTCAGTTGGCCATTAGGATTTCGACCTTTTCGGCACCGGACCGGCTTTCTCGTTATTTTGGGTGTCGAACATTAAAGAAATCTCTCGACCGTGAAACGAATCCTTTCTTCCTTTTTCGGATGAACGCGCAATCATTTTGTAGAGACAAGAAAATGCCATTTTCATTTGGCTCATTTCGTCGTAGTCGTGTCGTCTTCGTAGATTTTTTTCATCTTTTCCTTCTCTTTTTTTGCTGAGGGTCCCTTTTGGCTAGCGACTTTCTTCGTTCTTTTACTATGCCATGCCGGTACCTTTTCATCGATCCCAACTCTGACGACCATTTACCATCATCTTCGATAACGTGTTTTTTTCTTTGAAGAAGATTGTGGGCATGTGGGCCTGGAATTTGCAATGCCCATTCTGCAGCGATGATTTCGAATACCAATCCGTTTAGATTTCTGCAGCATTTTATTAAAAGTGATGTTATTGGGATTTGAATTGAGGCGGATACGTTTCGAAGGATTTCGTCAGGAAGGTGTCTAATCCTTTTTAATGTCCATTGGCGAATTGGAATCCGTTTCGCAACGATATCGATGAACGTTGAAATTTTATGGCTATGTGTTGAACTCTTTGATGTTTTAAACACCTGAGTTTTATTTTATTATGGTTTCGGCATTTCAGAGAATTTGACTTAGGGTGTGTTTTTTAGGGTGGAATTTTGGGTGCAATTTAAATCTGATGAAAAAGGGTTCGACGGAATGAACCATTAAATTTGAATTTTGAAGTGTGCTCATCTCAGTGTAGAAGTGGAGTAAAAGTAACTGGATAGAATAAGTCGGAAATGGGGTACCAAGTGCGGTAGAGTACTTTATTTTCGACGCTTTTTATGGGTCTATAGTGATGGGCTAGCTAATCTCGTCCCGTTCCGCCTTTACTCTGGTAATTTTTAACAAATCAATGTACTGAGCTCTATCGGCCATATGTTTCTCCACTGTTCAATTTCTTACAACTTGTTGATTCCATTATCCAGTAGTTTAAGAAATTCATTTAATTTACTGCTCAAAGTTCCGGGGATAATATTTTATGTCTTTATTTAATACGAGTATCTGCACGACTATGGAAATTTCTGAAATTTATGACTTTTATACACAACTACAATTTCCTTCCAAAGTAAAACAGTTGAGCGGAGTTAAACAGCCAAATAGTTTTCTGTGACCGAACAATTTGTCCTGTTCACTGTGCCTTTGGTCAACTGGCATTTGTCCAATATCATGAATGCCAAAAGAATGAAAGATAAATTGAAAAAATTACACATTTTATTTTTTGTCAAAAGTTTTATGAAATAATGTGAAATCAAGCTTAAAGTGGGATTAAACTGATTGTTACAAATTAAAGTTAAAAGAAACCAGGCCGAAGCGAAGCTTCGGCCCTGAGTCCGAACCGTATATACCCTAGACTTGTACAGACCTAGTGGTGATACCAAAAGTACCAATTGGCAACGACCATATGCATTAAAAGTGAGTTTCCTATATGGCCAGTTTATAGGGGAGGTTGACATACATTCATGAGGATCTTGGCCATTCTAAAAATCAATTAACTAACCCATTCTACAAATATTTGTCGAATTTTTCAAGTCGCTAGCTTTATTCTATCGAAAGTTATTGCTTATTTGAAGCCTCACTTGTAGGGGTGGTAGAAGTTCCTTGGATCGGATCTTGCCCATCATAACCACCAACCAATTAGATCACCCTACAAACATTAAAACCAGGCCGAAGCTTCGCTTCGGCCCGGAGTCCGGAGCGTATATACCCTAGACTTGTACAGACCTAGTGGTGATACCAAAAGTCCCAATTGGCAACGACCATATGCATTAAAAGTGGGTCTCTTATATGGCCAGTTCATAGGGGAGGTTGGCACTCATTCAGTGGGGTCTTGACCATTCTCAAAATCAATTAACTAACCCATTCTACAAATATTTATCCAATTTTTCAAGTCGCTAGCTTCATTCTATCGGAAATTAACGCTTATTTTAAGTTTCACTTGTAGGGGAGGTGGGGGTTCCTTGAGTCGGATCTTGGCCAGCATTTCCATCAACCAATTAGATCCCCCTACAAACATTTAAACAAAATTTCAAGTCTCTAGCTTCATTCTATCGAAAGTTATCGCTTATTTGAAGTTTCATTTCTAGGGGAGGTAGGGGTTCCTTAGGTCGGATCTTACCCATCTTTAATGCCAACTAACTCAATCTCACTTTCAACATTTTACCAAAATTTCAAGTTGCTGGCTTCATTCTATCAAAAGTTATCGCTTATTTGAAGTTTCATTTGTAGGGGAGGTAGGGGTTCCTTGAGTCGGATCTTGCCCATTTTCAATACCAACAAAGTAGGTCTTATTAGCAACATTCTTTCAAATTTTCAACTTGCTAGTATCATTTTTTCGAAAGTTATCGTAATTAAAAAATATTTAATTTTTGGAAATTTGTAGTGGAGGTAGGCATTCCTTTGATCTGATTATGCCCAACTTACATAATCTTAAGCAGCTTCTCAGTTCAAGGTTACACGCCAAAAATCAGGTGTCTACGTCAATTGGTTCAGGAGTTATAGACAAAAAACCTGAAAAGTAGGGTAGTATGGGGTTCTTTTTAAGAAAATTACCGTTAGTTTTCAATTTATCAGTTTTATTTTCCCAGGGGAGTATGAGATTACCCTCATGAGTAATCTACCAAAGCTAGAGCTTTTCATGTTTCTTTAATCGAGAGTTATAGATACATTTATGTATTTTACATATGTAGGGGAGGTAGGCGTTCTCTTGGCCTGATCATGCCCATTTTCAATACCATCCAACTAGATCACACTTCCAACATTTTACCAAAATTTCAAGGCTCTAGCTTCATTTTATCGAAAGTTATCGTGCGAACGGACAGACAGACGGACAGACAGACAGACAGACAGACAGACAGACAGACAGACAGACAGACAGACAGACAGACAGACAGACAGACAGACAGACAGACAGACAGACAGACAGACAGACAGACAGACAGACAGACAGACAGACATACAGACAGACAGACAGACAGACAGACAGACAGACAGACATGGCTAAATCGAATCAGGAGGTGACCCTGATCATTTATATATATACATTGCTATACCTCCGGAGCCTCCTTTAAGGTGTTACATATTTCCGTCGTGACAAAAACAATATACCCTATACTATAAGTCTAGGGTAGGGTATAAAAAAAGATGTCAGGTGTCTAACTTTACTCTATCGAAAGTTATCGCTTATTTGAAGTTTCATTTGTAGGGGAGGTAGGGGTTCCTAAGGTCGGATCTTGCCCATTTTCAAAACCAACTAACAGGATGTTACTACCAACGTTCTGCCAAATTTTTAATTTATTTAATTTTTTAAATTTTGTAGGGGAGGTAGGCGTTCCTTTGATCTGATTATGTCCAACTTACTAAAACCCAAGCAGCTTCTCACCTCAAGGTTACATACCAAAAATCACATGTCTACGTCAATTTGTTCAAGAGTTATGGAAATAAAACCTGAAAAGTAGGGTAGTACGGGGCTCTTTGTAAGAAAATTACCGTTAGTTTTCAACTGATCGATTTTATTTTTCCAAGAGAGTATAAGATCACCTTCACGAGCAATCTACCAAAGCTAGAGATTTTCATGTTTATTTAATCGGGAGTTATGGATACATTTAAGTATTTTACATATGTAGGGGAGGTAGGCGTTCTCTTGGCCTGATCATGCCCATTTTCAATACCAACCAACTAGATCATACTTCCAACATCTGACCAAAATTTCAAGGCTCTAGCTTCATTCTATCGAAAGTTATCGTGCGAACGGACAGACAGACAGACAGACAGACAGACAGACAGACAGACAGACAGACAGACAGACAGACATGGCTAAATCGAATCAGGAGGTGACCCTGATCATTTATATATATACATTGCTATACCTCCGGAGCCTCCTTTAAGGTGTTACATATTTCCGTTGTGACAAAAACAATATACCCTATACTAAAAGTCTAGGGTATAAAAATTATACCCTTCATGAAGTAGGGTATATAATTTGTCATAAAGTTTACAACGCACTGAAGGAAGCATCGCCGATTAAAGAAAGTATATATAATATATTCTTGGTCAGTATGACGAGATAAGTCGATTAAGCTGTGTCCGTCTGTCTGTCCGTATGGTTCGACGCAGACTAGCTTCTCAGTTTTAAAACTATCGCGCTGAAATTTTGTACCTTCTTGCTGGCCTGCCGGGCTACCGGGATTTTCCCGGAGTGCCTCGTTTTTGGGGAGCCTTTTCGCAGGCGGTAGAATACTAAGAAATGAAACCGGAATATAGAGGGCTACGCCCGCAATCCGAGGGTTTTGTAGCAAGTACTTATTTTGGTATGTAAGTATCGGCTCCTTGCTCTTTTTGGTACCACTTAGATGGATAAAAAAAAATAAAAAATCTGACCCATAATATAGTATCTTATATGCCCAATCATATTACGTGATTGTAATGCAACTTAGAACATATTATTGCTTATGGTGTTGGTTATCCTTGGCCATCGGTACTTTTGATCTCAGACGTGTTAAAGGGATGCAGGGATGCGCTAACTGTAACTATGGAAATAAACTATTATTAACCTATTTTGAGGAGATATACAAATTCCATTATTTCCCGTTTTATGTACTGTTCGGAACCCACCTTCCTGGAAGTTTTCATTTTTCTACATGTAACGGTCTGGAAATGCAAGGGGGGGGGGGGGGGGGGGCAAATTACGATCTAATAATTTATCCTCCCTCATTGTTCCCCTTTTTTCAAATACAAATGTATAAGTAAAGTTATCTCAATATTACCTTTCTCACAACACCCCACTTGCCTATACCAGTCGATTAACAAAATTTGACCTTAATTTTGTACTATTGTTAAATATTACATGGTTGTAATGAAACGTAGAGGCATTATTGCCTATGGTGTTGGTTATCATTGGCCATCAATATTTTTGACCTCGGGTGTGCTTAAGGGGTGCAGGGGTGTGCTAACTGAAAAAATAGAAATGTACTATTATTAACCTTTTTTGATGAGATTTTGGAATTCTATTATTTATAGTTTTCTATGTTTCTAAAATGCCGCTTTTCTGCAAATTTTCATATCTCTAAGTATAACGGTTTCGAAATGCAAGGGGGGAGGGACAAACTCGGATCACATATTTTCCCCTCTCCCTCTTTTCCCCTTTCTTCAAATTTAAAAAAAATTCCAGAAATGGAATGTACTCGACGATACCTTTCTTACGATACCCCACTTGCCTATACCAAATGACAAAAAAAATTCGTCCTTCATTTCCCCTCTATGGGGACCCCCCCTCAAAGTTGACCTATTACGATGCATCACTTCCTCCAGAGAATTATAGTACTTCTACATATTTTCACTAAATTTCATACATGTAGCCTCAGCGGTTCGTGAGATATTCCATGGACAGACAGACAGACAGACAGACAGGCAGACAGACAGACAGACGGACGCATGACCGATTTCATAAGGGTTTTGTTTTACTACAAAACCCTAAAAATGGCCGCGTGATATTCTATGGACAAACGATCAGACTAACATTGAAAATATCATGGGTTTCCTCTTCCATTCCCGGGCTATCTGCTCACCTCAAATATTACTCTTATGCAACAAAATGTCTTTTAGATAGATATTTCATTATATTGCATACCGAGGCACCTCAAATTACAGATATCCTTTTCTTAATTCGTCCAATTACCATTAAAGCACGAATCTGACATGTCCTTGCGATTGTGCCATATGAACATCAACATAAAATGTGGAATATTCTTGGCTGGAACTTTATTCCAAAAGGACCATCCGATTCAACAATAAACCGTTCGGCACAATGGAATGGGCATGGTCTCGAGAACAAAATTTCCATTTGTCCAAAGGTTCAAATGTAATAACATTTTATTATATTTTCAAATAAATTGCTTCAGGGCATTATCAGAAATTTATCGACAGGTGAATCAATAATGTTGCATATAGACGCATGCGTCTAACATTGTATGAATATGTACACGTAGGAACAGGAGCGTACGAGGTATTATGCTCTCATAAGGATATGTAATAATGTTCGAATATATTATTCTAACCTTCGGCATTAACGAACCTTTTATACTGCATTTACATTTATGTGACAACAGTTTTTTTTTCATGGAAAGAAAAAGTACATATTCGGGAAAAATGAAAAATATTTCCGCATCAAACAAATAAATTTCTGAAACAAATAAACAGAATTCCATATGTACTGGGTGGGTAAAAAGTCCCTTTCCGCTGTAGACAATTAACACGCTCTGTGGAGCTGCTGGCGTTCACTTGAAATAACATGAGAACTCTTGTTGGTGTGATAACAGGATATTGCCTAATCGGCGAACATGCTAGGAGACTGGGGCTTCCACACAATTATTTCTGTAGAAGCTGTGGGGATGAGGAGGAGTGTACCCTTCATCTGTCGCGTGAATGTCATACCCTGGCTATAAGAAGAAAGAGTACCTTGGGGTCTTTTTATTTTAATGATCTCCATAGTTTTAAAGATGCTAGCATCGGCAGTCTCCACCGTTTTATTGACTTCTACGGCTGGTTCAATGGATAGAAAATGCTCGGGCTGTGGAGTGAATAGAGGTATCACAACGGACCCAGTGGTGGACTAACTCTGGTGTGTGTATCACGGCCGCCCATTTAACCTGACCTATCCTAGGCAGGATACACATAATTTATTATTTATTACCTCAGCCAATAAAACATTGGCACTCTAACTAAAATACTTCCAATAATTTTTGAGAAAAAATGATTTGAGCAACTTTTTCACATACTTGTACCTAGCATTGTATAGGGTAAGTTTCCGTAGCTGCCTAAGGTACTACTCACTCGGGGATACTCAAATCGCCGAGCGACTGGACTAACCGGCGACTAAGAGATCTGGCATGTGTAATTAGACGGTGGCACTCATACGGAGACATTCCAGTTGCGGATACTCGTCAACTGTGCGACCGGAGGCTGGTAGATTCGACATGCTAGTCTCTGAGCCGCGTAGTCGGCCAGTCACCTGGTTGTGCATGTCGGCTGACTGAAGTGATCATTGTGCACGGCTATTAGATGCCAAGAGTCGGCTTGCTTGCGGGGATCTTGTGTGTACATATCGAGATGTTGATAGCGGCAAGAAAAATATAGTTTTCGGATTGCCTTGTTTGGGGTTGTAATGTCGCTGTCGTATATTAATCCCGGCTATGAACGAAATATATGCAAAATAAATAAAAAACTACCAGCTCAGCGCTCACCTCACATTAAAGTAGTTCGCTTCGCAGTTAATTTAGCACCCGTTTACTTCCGACTCCAAAACTATGAGTGATCAGGAGTTTGATATAAAATTAGTGACGGAAGTAGAAAAATTCCCCGAATTATATAATTTCAAATTAAGAGGTTATTCCAGAAAGATGTGACGGAGAAGGCCCTGGAATGAAGTAGCAAAAGTAGTTCAGCTTTCAGGTGAGTAAAAACTGGCACCAACAATTGCATTCCTGCTTGACCGGGCGAAGCATAGTGGTGCATATGTAGGAGAGGTAGGCGCTCCCTTAGCTGGACTATGTCCATTTTCAATAACAACCAACAAGATCTACCGTAGAGGTGCAAATCCGGGTTTCAATTAAGCTGTCGGCGGATGTTCTTTCGGCTTGGCAACTATTGTACTGAATATTGTATGGGTCCTTCTGAATCGAATGAGACCAAGGGCAACTCGTTACGGTCATTGGTTCGTAAGGTATTGATTTTGACATGGATATGTTTTATGGCTGGGGTAATTCTACCCTACTATACCCTTCACTCGACAGACACGCAATCAGGCTCACATAATTGTTAGCCGGTCAAGTTTTATTCAAACGAATGTATTCTCATTCGCAGCAAGACATTTGAGCTTCTTCTCTAATTGTACAAATAAATTCCCCCCATCTCCCCTGTAACATTGTTCGGAGTGTTCCGGCTAATGTGTGCGAGTAAAATTTTCAGATTTTCAAATTGCAAGGAATTTCAAATCAGATCCCGCAATTCTTTTGCAGCACCAAAAAATCTGCAGTTTGTGTTCCTTTCGATGTAAGGGTGTATCCAAAATCTTCTCCTTGTTCTCTTTTTGTGGCGGTAATAAAAATATTGGATTATAATATCCTCATCAGTACTACTATCACTAGACATTATGCAAAGCGCACTAGATGAACACACACTCTTTTATTGTGAGGTGAGCGCTGAACTGGTAGTTCTTTATTTATTTTTCGTTCATAGCCTGGACTAATATACGACAGCGAAATTACAACCCCAACCGAGTCGACTCGGCACATCCATAAGCAATCCGAAAACCATATTTTTCGATATGTACAAACAAGATCCCCCCGCGGATCCACGAGCAATAGCCGTGTATAATGACCACTTCAGTCAGCCGACATGCACTACTCGCGACTTTAGTAGCGTCCGTATGAAGATGACGAGCGACTACAGTCTCGAGACTCTAAGTCTCTGCCTATAAGTCGCCGAGTACTGGAGACTTAAGTATCCCCGTGTGAGCAGTGCCTTAATGTTTCATGTTTGCAATGGAAGACATTCGATTCACTCACGATCTAAATCCGGGAGAATCGACACAAAAACATATTCATGTTTAGCATAGGATGAAAAAAGAAAAAGAAACCCCAACGCCAACGCCAATTTCCTAACGAGGCAACTTCCTGCTGACATTGACAACAAAAGTTGCTGTTTAAAACTTGTGAAGAATTTTCTACACGGAAATTAGTGACACTATTCAAAAGCAGCAGCTTCTACTATTTCATATGTACCAAAGTAGTGGGAGGCAGTTTAAGTGCTGAGAAAATGGATGTGTGCGATGCATTACATTGAATATGAGAATTATTGGATCGTCTTTCGTAAAACGAATAGTTCTGTGAGCTAAATTGAGTAGAATAAATTATTCAGGAAAGTACTCGTAGAATAAGATACTGGTTGCTTCTCTACTTTACTGTTTTAGAGGTGAATGTGAAATATGAGAAATTTGATCTGTCTAAAGATCGAATATCAAACTAAAGTAAAGAAACACAGATAGCCGAACGTGTGTAGCGCGTTGTCACACTAATCTGTTGTAGCTAATTTCTGTAAAGCTCGTCACACAAGATCGAGCAAAACCATGACCGAGAATCGCTCGTGATGTGATTCGCGGGACCAACCTCAACAAACTAGAACCACGACTGGACCACGACAGGACCACGACAGGACCACCACTTGATTAAATTTGCACCAATTTTTGGTTCGGTGGTTCGGTTGTGGTTGTAGTTGGTTGTGGTTGACTCACACTTGCTCTGCTTATAAACGAACTAAATCAAGTACATTTAGGCTGACAAGAAAAAAAGTGCAGGCATCATTTTCATAGTTTCGATTATTAAAATATGTTCAAATTTACATAATTCCGATAAAATACTTTTGTCTTTCTCTGTCATCCATGAAGCGTATACCCTAGAAAATGCATCGGCAGGAAATTGCATTCGAGAAGAAAGAAATCTAGTGAAAATTATATTTTCCTTCATTTTCTACTTTTCACATTTTTTTATATTTTCTTTTCCCCGGCTGTTTTACTTTTTTATTCTTGGTTTGGTCAGGAAGGTAGCATAGCACTTCCTCGTACATTGAATGTGCAGCATTCTGCATTTGATAGCTGCCAACTTGCCTACCTGTCCGTCTCATGAGAAAACTTGAAATTGGAACTAAGTAGTCCCGAACTCTTAGTTTTATAAAGGATTCTTATGAAGTAGACGACTTGAAATAAGAATGTGAAGCCTGAACTTTAAGGAAAAAAAAAACATAAAAGCTCCAACTGAGGAGGTCTTGGCTGAATGTTTTGAAAACTAATTTTATTTTTATGCACTACTTCAATCTACTGATGCTGCTGTCTATGTGGTAAATTTGTGGAAGGATAGAAAAGTTTTCCTGTTAATGATAGATGCAATTATCGAAAATAGGTATCTCAGCAAAAAGCGTTCGTGATTTGGCTTGATTACCCGGTTATAATTTTAAATCGTTTTTAAGGCTTTTGCAATTGCATCAATTGCAGTAGTAGAATAGGCACTGTCAGAGATTGGGTATGTATGCACAATTACCAGACCGCGGTTTCTGTGTATTCTTGTCTACGGGGTGTAGGAGACTTGGAAAGTGCCGGGTTCCAGCCGGCGCCGCGTGTGTGTGTGTGTGTGTGTGGGGGGGGGGGGATTCGGATCTCATTTCATTTTTTTGTGTGGCAAGAATGGGTTTTACATGTAAAGCCACCGGACAATTACGAATGTGATCTTGATCTTTAGCAATAACATGGGGAAAGAAAGCAGATGAGCACGTTTCACGTGAACGTTTCTCGTTGCTGAGTATTCACATTGAAAACATGGAACAAAGTCAGCGCAAGCTCGGCATCAGATTTCACTCTGCGGTAGCTTTTAGGGCGAATGTGATCTTGAGCTTTATCGATAGCATGGGCAGGGAAGGCTCCAAGAGCCCGTTTCACGTGAACGTTTCTCTTCGCTGAGTGTTCCCAATCAAAACGCCAGCAGCCAGCTCAGCAACAGCTTTCACCCTATGGTCGCCCTAATAAAATGTTCAGACTGAGCCAAAACACGTGATTTCGGTCCACTTTCGTGTTTTCAGGCGAAAACGGCCTCCAAACCATCTCCTTTTCCATACGATCTGACAGATTGAAAATTGAAAATTGTTTTGCACAAAAACACGAACGAAAACATATCAAAAATGTGGTGGATGAACTGCTGAATGAACAACTTGAAAATTGACAACAAATGTCAGTCGCCGTCACAACAATTTACGCTTGAGAAGCATGCTTTTTATTAAATTATGTAAAATTATGAATACAAAAAGGCCTGATCGGATAGCCACCATCGAGGAGCAAGCTAGTTTGGCGGATTTTTTCAACAAAAACAGATACAAAGTTTGAGGTTAGTGAAGGTTGTTTTCGTGAAATCACAGTATAGTGCAGTGTGAAAAGTCTTCGGTGTTTTTCGAAAACACCCGGCGAAATCGTCTCATTTTCGCCAATGTGAACAAGGCATAAGATTTGCTAAAATAAAATGCCAATTGTTGTGCGTTAATTAGTTTATCATGGTTTTAGCGTCAATAAGATATCATTCCGGGTGGACATTTAATACGGAATGATTATTTTTCAATATGCGTATGATCTATCTTTAAATATTAATCGGAATCCTATTTAGTGGGCGTAGTTTTCAGCTCAATTCATAGAAATATAGTCATTATGAAACGCTGTTTGAATTTCAAACAATTCACTTTCCTTCCCTATACACGACACAAAGTTTAAAGGTTACATGCACCGATTTTGCGCAATTTCATATCAACTAGAGTCCTATTCAGTGACTCCATTGAAATTGCAGGCCAAATGAAAAAAAAAAAAATAAACCGGAAAGTAGAAGGCTTCGCCCGCAATCCGAGGGTTTTGCAATGTCCGATGTCAATAAGGGATGAACTGTTCTACTTCTGGAGATGCTTTTTTTTGTTAATTGCCTTGACCTTGGCGTCCAAACATTCGAAACCAGAGATTTTGGTAAGGGCATCCCCAGATACTAGGTGCATTTTTGGCGCTTTTATAGAGTATTGTTTAGGTTAACACTATGCAAGCTACATTCTATGGCCAAGAAGACGGAGCGGCCAGAGGTCACCACCCTTCAGTAGAATCCTTATTGTCTAAGGCATGCTAAACTATTCATTTCGAGCTAGTCGAGTAATAGATCTTCAGATCTGTTGCGGCTGGACCGGAATAAGGTTAAAATAATCTGCAGACTTCTTACCGGACACTCCTGTCTGAGACATCACCTGTGTGCAAAGTAGGATAGTAGGATAAGCTGTCATTTCGGCGAAGGTGATGTGAAACGCAAATTAGTATTCTCTGTTGCGATCGAACCGAACCGAATCGTTCGTAACCACCACCGAGCCATGTCAATTCCATAGACTGACAGGCTGACATGCTGACAGACAAACGTTTGACCGATTTAACAAGGGTTTTGTTTTTACTACAAAGCCCTAAAAACATGAATGACACAGAAACTGAAACCTCGTATTCATTGAATGAAAACTAACGTGCAACGGCGATGCAATGCGATAGGATGAGTGCATTCATAATTGCTCTAAAACTATACACGTTCGATGCAATTTGCAGGAATCGTTTATGCCTGAGCATGAGGTGCATTCATAAAACTGGTAATCGGCTGATTCAAAAGGCCACCCCTGTCACGACGCTACGGATGCATTCTCCATCGATGTTCACCATGAAGCCGGAGCATGGATACTAACTCCATGGATATGGTAACAATTGCTCTAACGTGGAAGCCGGAAACTATGGATACCAACGAGTCGTACACGTATATGCATACGAGTATATGCCTTTTATGAGGCACGTACGTACGCTGTGCTCATTTCAAATTGTAATCTGCAAAACTTTATATAACCATTGCCGTACAGCAAACACATTCCGGGTGAGAATTTCCACAGTTGTAATCATTATTAGATGTGCATTTGTAGAATCCAGCTGTCTCTCCGATACCCGAATGCCGAACGAATTCGTAGGGTCAGTCATTAAGTTTTGTGTCGCCATTTTGAAGTTCTGCTGTATCCAATTAAGCGACTAATGAACATTTTATTTCAATAATGAAGTCCTTATAGGGAATTTTTGTTTGATCCTTTGAATACTATGGATAGGACTAATCCGCGTTTAGTGAACTACTGTATTGATGCACGGATTAAATGTATAACCGTTCCGAGAGATATTGCAGCATTTACGGATATTGAATGAAACCAGTGTCGGATATTAATAAAATTTGCCTATAAACATTATCGCCAATCGGATTACCATTGTAGGAATTATGAGTATCATTCGAAATATTCAAATATTAAGTTTCAAATTAGAATGGAGGACTATGGTTTTAGTCTACCTGTTTATTATAATAGTTGGAGACTGTGGTAAAATTTCGGAGAGTTGGCTTTGATTTTGTTTCAATAACATAATTATTTTAGAAGCAAGCTGAAATGTCACAATTGTCTCCGTGGTAATTGTTGGACTATCGCAAATTAATTGGATATTTAAATGAAAATGCTTAGTTCACAGTCAGATATGACTTCTGAAAATCGCCACATTCATTCATATTGGCGACAATCTTAATCAGATGACCTTTGTTTAAACTCGTGAATACAACAATTAAATTTCTGCAATATTTTTTATTGTCTTAATGACAAAAATCAGGAAATCAACGTGTCCGAAATTTATGCGACGAAATATTACAGCACAGGTGATTTCTTTAAGTGGGCTATACTAGTCCTCAGATAGCGCTACATGTACCTAATAATTAGACAAAGGAATTTAAGTCTTTAAAGCTACGTTTTAGATACCTAAAATAGGTTGAAAAAATATCCCAGTAAACACCTTCGAAGGTAATCTGATAGAATCCGGAGCTTCCCACCAAAATTTTTTTTGCGGAACATGGCCAAAATCTAAGAAAACCTCGAAATTTCGGTACAATTTTTTTTTTGACGGTGGACATGGTGAAGTTTGGACGAGAACTGTTCAAACTATATAATAAACGTGATGGTTAGAATGAGAAAACCAAACTAACTGTGCGGTACCGCTTGATGGCCATAATGAAATTTGGTCGAAAACTGATAAAACTGAACGATCAGCTGTGTAATCTGTGCAGATTATCGTTGTAAAACAGGGTCCGAATGCACAAATCTCAGATCTGCGTAGAAATCTGCCAAAACTGTGCAGTTTACATAGATTATCGTTCAGACATGATGTCACACGTGATAAATTGAGCGATAAACTGAAGGTGTGTAGTCCCTCTTACGCTTCGCTATAGCTCGTTCATGCTCATCATCGCCAAAAACTGAGTCATAGGTTCGAGGGGATCATTGCGCCAAACAATTCTTTGATAATAGGATACGGAAACTTAATAATATCGAACTCAAGTCATTTTGAAGATCGGGTCCTATCAATAATACATTATTTAACGATACTTCACTGGTAGTTTTCCTCGATGCGTCAAAGACGACTCGTAATCTCGTTGGCGTGCTTGGTACACACGTATGGCGCTTTTATTTTCTGTTAAAGGAGATCTACGGCAAAAAAAAAATAAGTTGAGATTTTATTTAACTTTTAAATATCCCTTGACTTCGCTGCAATAAATTTATTTGTTCTTTGATTCTACTACGGACATAATGCAATCACATCATTCCCAGATCCATACACAAACATTTCTTTGTATAAGGGTGCAAAAAAAAACCCATTCCCTTCTGCCGACGTTTGGATTGCCACTCCAATCAAGTAGTCCGCTCCTTTGGCTCATATTCATAACTTTTTTTTTGTAAATCTTCGACCAATGTGCCTCTTGACGACTGCTACATTCCACTTCATTGCACGTACTGTGAAATTGTATAATTTCAAGAAACCAAAAAAAAAGGTCAGTAGCCTTCGGGGAAACATCCCGAAAAAACATCATTCTCCAATGCAGAAAGTTAGTTAACAGTAATATGACTGACATTATGAAACACAAGGGAACGTTATCGCAGCTGTCATACAACTCGTACATCAAAGTCAACCCGCCGGGTATCACGTCATAGTGGAATTTCATTATTACGTTTTATGTAGCACAATGTCCTGGTCGAATCTTTTTCCCTTGTTTACGGCGAACAACAACGGCCGGAATCACCTCCGGCCTTCATTCAATGCAAATTACTGGAAATTACGGTATGACTAAATTTTTGAGTCGATCAGCTGAGAGGGATGTTTTTGAGATGCTTACGTGGGATTTGTATGATATGAGTACCATGTGCTCTAAATATGTTTGTCTTGGTCTTAGGCGGACCTATCGTTTTCATGTTACTGGTGCACTGATGCCTTTTATCATTCTATGCACACAAATCGTACGAATTTCGTAGCTGGTCTGTACTGACTGCGGGATTACCTGTTGCAGAAACACATCTTCCAATTATCCATCTCGCCATGTGAAAAATTATCGTTGATTCTTTGCCCAAAACAGGGACCACTAGACATCCTTGACGTCAATTGAATAGTTGCTTACATCGTCAGGAAACAATCACCTGAAAACTTCAGTCAGGTTCAAATAACAAACCACCAACCACCAAACTCAGCAGAAAAATGTCCTAAATAGGTCGACATGTGCATGTGAACAATATTTAACTAGGATCTCTTAAGGATGTGGAAAACCGCTTTATGTCTGATTGCTTAAACGTTAGCTCATTTGATAGATGTCACGTATTTCGTTTTGAAAAGGCCTCCTCCTGATTTATCTAGGAACGTGACCAATATTTTTGCCAACACAATGTAAACGGTTCACTGATTCGAACAATGCCTAACGATTCCGGGAGCCGATATGCCCATTTCGAGTAGAACAAATCCTTTTTTTTTCGAAATTTGTTGTTGGTGGCTTTATGTTGCCAAGGGTTTTTTCAGTTATGTTCGGTTTTTTGTTGCTGCTACTCTTTTTGGATGCGCATCCAATATTGAACCCGAGCCGAAAATCCTTCCATTCCCCATTTTCTATAGTAACTGGCTTATCTGATACATAGCATGCCCTGCTTTATTATCATCGTTACAGGACATAAAAATTCATTAGAGAGGATGTTATTCAGTGTACGTTAGATTTATTGACGGAACACCGGAAAACGGAAAAATGTCTATGCCAAGTGTTTAGTTGTTGGAGGAATTGGCCAAGTTGGGTTCGATGCAGATGGTGGGAATATTTATGTTTATCTGTGAACTGTGCGGAGTGGCGTATTTGAGAGTAAACGAAAACAAATAGATCCGCTGATTATCGGGAACGACCTCTATTTGAAATACCCTTTTTAGCCAAAAAGGTGTGGGACTGAGTTTAAAGTGTGAGAAAAAGGTCACTTTAAGGTACACTTGATGGACATTCAAGAAAAAAAAAAAGTTCGAACTTTTGGTCTTTACTTAAAGCAACCACGTCCAAATTAGCCGCAACATATCAAATGTTCCCCATGTCAAATCAGTTTACAGCCAAATTAAAATTACTTGAGAATGAAGAGGAGTGGGTCATTGCCAAACTAAGTCTCAATGGGTTGGCCTGGCTATCCTTTACCAGTATAAAAAATAATCAGCACTAGACCAATTCTACCACTACTAATTTTGCTTAACACATAGTGGGGCATAGCGGGTCAACTATTCCTGCCCGCGATCGAACTTTGCTCTGGGCAATCAGACGGGACTCCTCCACATCTTACCCAGATACTCGCACTCTTGTGGAACAGAAAGACGCACTGAAATTTGATGATGGTTGAAATGACATGACATGTAACCGCGTTGTCATCCTTCCGCGATGTGTGACCTATCCACTGCCATTTTGTCTTCGAATCAATTCGTCGATTGGCATCTGACCCATACGCCGACTTAGCTCTTCATTCGAAATTGTTTCGGGCCAGAAAATTCTTAAAATTCCATGCAGACATGAGTTGGCTGACTTACAGCTTCCTGGTAACACGGAAAATTAATGCGCTGCTTCTATACAAACGGACAGACGGTACCAGGGAACGAAACAGCCCCAGTTTGGTCCTAATACTGAGACTGCTTTGCCAGCTTTTGGACATCATGCCAAATGCACATTTAGGTTGGTTGATACGACAAGCGATGTCCTGTTCCTCATTTTGGTAAGTAACCTGGCGTTCATGATTCGGTTGGAGACCGGATCCCAGGATAAGAGACAGTTTCGTGCGGCTCTGGTTAAAAGGAGCCCCACACCTGACTACCGACCACTACCGCTAGCGGTACAACATTGCAGTGCTACCCGTTGGAGAGATAAATTCTCCGCTGTTCCACCATCTTATCTTACTAGCTCCTAATATGTTTAATTTACCATATACCTCAGAAATTCACTCTCTAAATGAAGAAATCGTGCGTTCTGGGGACCTTCTGATTCATCGTCCAGGAAAGTACGCACATTCCAGAATCCAATCTTTGTCATTGTACGATAGCCAAAAGTCGTAACCGTTAAGTCAGTCCTTATCCGAGGCATAGTTGACGTTTCGTTAGCATATAGAATATTTCGGATAGTGCAAGTTGCTGGCATACGCATCCTGTCCTTTGTTTGTCGGTTGCCGTCAAAGGAAAAGGCCGTGTTATTATTTTTACGCCTCACACCACATGGGGAGGTTTACCGCAACCAAACCATCGCACCGCCATCACTAACGGCTTGACATTGCTTAGCAATGGTCGGTGGCTACTGCCGTTCCAGGGAGCGCCCACGGGGAGGACTATGGGAGAGGAATTTTTGCCCGCCAAATGAGACAAGTACATCGATTTGCTTACGTGCCGAACTATGGACGACCCGTGTCCAAATCGTCATACATTTGCCTGGAAAGTGGAGTTCAAATCGCCATACATTTGCCTGGAAAGTGGAGTTCAAATCGCCGGCGAGCCGATTGCGAGACGAATATGAGACGCCCCGTGTGCGAGGGGCCTAAAGCTTATGAACTCTTCTATCGACCGGGTCACAAGACCATTTCCTATCCCAGAATATTGTTAAATGGCAACACGAGTATACTAAGCCGACACAGTAGTACTTCATGCAAGGTGAAAGCAAAGAAGCTCGGTGTATTGACCAAAAAGACAAAAAAAAAGACAACAAATGCAAATTTTCTGTATTTCCATGCAAATCCTCTTAGGAAAAGTAGCACAATGGAAACTGAAAAGTATATTTGTTGCCTTGGTAGCTGAGATTCGCGTTCCGCAGTCGACGTTCTATTGTTGATCTCGCAAAGTTAGAGCAGTCGAAGCGTCCCATCCTCCTACTACACCTATACATAGCGACAACAGCACTTTTCCGCTACAGGGATGTACGAGCAGTTTTTCGAAAACGGAAAATGAAAGGAAAAATGGCAGACGAAGCGCTTAACATCCTCTCGTACACTTGAAATTCAAGTAAATTATCGTTTGTTCCATTATTCGCGTTGCGTTGGTAGTTTTCTTCGTAGTCCTTAAGATAGCAATTTTCCAGGATGTACACGCGGTCAGGTTTGTTTTCCATTCAGCCAGATAATAAGGCTTTGAAAAGACCAATTAGCATAATTATTATTTTATTCCAGACGACGCGGATATAACTTCATATTCTAGCCGGAAGGAAATTGGGCTCGGCACTTGATACGCGAAATTGGGTGGGCGGTGCGGCGGTAACATGTTAATTCGAGAAAAGGACTAATTGATTTTTTTCCCTTTTTCGGCGATTTTCGTGGAAAAAGAGAAAAAAATTAAGGCGGCATATAATTATTTTAATTGGATGAAGATGAGAATGCCATTCGTTGTATCTAAGGAATACTCTATTATTACAGGATCGGTAATTGGATTAATTTGTTTAATAAAACGCCTGTCAATGCAACAAATAAACTTCATTATATTTTTTTGCAGGCTTCATACTCTAAATTAGTGGCGCTTTTAATCCTTTGTTTTCGCATTATGGACTAATTTGATTCGGTGCCGAAAATGGACAAACAGCGAAATATAAATTGCATCTTCTTGCACATCCCCGCTGTATTGCTTTCCAGCACAATTCTGTGGCTTAAATTAGCCATAGACTATAATTTGCAATTATAACGGAAATTAGCAATTAAATGCATCAGGAAATTGCAATGACTACCGGAATTTTCAATAGTTTCGCATCAATGATTTAATTTCCGCTGCCCTACTAAATCCATAATGAGTCATAATTAGAGTTTTATGAGAGACATTAGCAAGATGGGCGGCGCTATTCTGCGTCAAAAGGTCCATTAGTCTAGCTGCAGTTCGGCAGAATGATGTGGCCGAGCATCGAATAATCGATTCCCAATGGACACGGAGGACAAAAAGTCACCACATTCATATTTTATTTCGCATCGCACATAAAATCGGTTCTCCAATGTTTGTGCCAAATGAAGCTCATTATGTACGTATATAAAAAAGAGTCTCCATTATGGGAAAATCCCGTCAGGCTAGCCGAACGGTTGGCCAGTGATAAGGATCGATTGGAGCGAAAAAAAAATAAACCATTACCCCGTCGATATCAAATAGTCGCCATTAAAAGCCATCCGGAAAAGCAAAATCAGCAAAATTGTCCTTTCCCGCCCCATTTCCAGAGTCCTTTCAATTTGAAATGATGGTTCTATGGAGCGAGTTATCCCAGCCCGCCTTTTCCACCTAGCCATCGGTCAATATAATTG
The DNA here is from genome assembly GCA_964017055.1 of Chloromyia formosa. NCBI lineage: Eukaryota > Metazoa > Arthropoda > Insecta > Diptera > Stratiomyidae > Chloromyia > Chloromyia formosa. The sequence goes on along the minus strand of OZ024813.1, from coordinate 13,607,113 downwards.
TGTGGCGATATTCAATGGATGAAATGCGCTCATTAAGTTTGAGTGACCACAACATTTTTCCATGCGACTGAATTTTCACAAATGAACGATTTTCATAAAATTAGGTCATTAATTTCACATGATTTTTCATGGAGGAGTTTGGCAAAATGTTTGGTGTACTTTCTTTGCTTTTGTCTATTCTGCAGCGTTGGCAATTTAATTAGTGAGGCAGAGTGGTGAAATGTTTGCTACTGGGTGTTCGACGAAAAGTTCTATGTACAAATGGAATTACGTTAGGACTTCTGAAGTGTAATGGACTTTAATGAATTTTATGTCAATTGTGTGAAATTTGCCGAGAAAGAATTGCAATTGCGGTGATTTGGGTCATGAGTCGTGGGTCAAGTGCTACACTCATACAGATTTTAGATGTTGGGTTGATTGGTAGACTACGAATATTTCTCTGGCAATGAGGACTCGTTAGGATGCGTATTTAACATTAAATGCTCCAAGAAGTATTCTTGATATTTAACGGCTCATTTTGACGATTTGCCTCTGTAGTTTGGGGCGTAAGTGTAATGTCAAAGTCTTTCTCAGCATGTCGTGGAAGGCGGCTAAAAAGGACAGAATGCGTATCCCAGCAACTTGATTCATCCGAAATCTTCCATTTACTAATGAAATGTCAACTATGCTACGTCGGGCCTTGGCCGCCTGGATTGTTGTCCTCTAACTATCTGGGTCACGTGATCGCGCTCTTCAATTCTGGAAGGCCAGTAGCTGCTCGACGTCCGCATATACTGAGCTCTCCCAACAAGTTTTCGGTCGTCTGAGCAGTCTCGATCCGTCGACTCTTTGACAGGCGATCATCGCCAATTCGCTGTACATGCCCTGCCCAATGAAGTCCTTGTAGTTTCAGGTTTTTCGAAACTTCCACCTCATCGTACAGTTCATGCATCTCATGGTTGTACCGGATGCGCCATCCATCTCGATCGCAAACAGACCTGAAAATTCTCCGCAGAACCTTACGTCCAAATGTGTCTAGCATGTTTCCGGAGGCTTGAGTTAGCGTTTCACCGAATTTAAGCAGTTCAGCTATAATCTCGTCAGCGCCCAGCGCTTTATTTCGTTTTAGTAACCGCAACGCGAGATCAACTTCCTCTACTGTCGGGGGTTGTATGAATGGGTGATCAACAACATCGTCGAGAACTTCTTGTGACGGGATGTTTGATGGTGGGTTCAGAAGTTCTTCAAAATAAGAGACCCTTCGTTTATTAGTGCCATCGATGTCGCTGATGATGCTTCCATCCTTGTTCTACGAAGGCTAGTCCTGGGTTGGTAGCCGTTCTTAATTGTATTTACTAGTTTGTACGCTGGTCTGGTGTTCCTATTAGCTAAATTTTTCGTTAATATTCAGCAACTGCTCGTCAAAGTATTTACGTTTCTTACATCTAATTATTCTATTCGATATTCGACGTAGCTCATCATGTTTTTCTCTTCTGGCTCTGGTTCCTCGTTGAATCCATTGTCTGTAGGCCTCGTTTTTCGCGTCAAGTAATTTTTTGCATTCTTCGTCGAAGCCTGTCATTTCGCTGTCGCCGGGCTTCATATCCCATATCTCTGCGACATAGCTGATGGTACCATTAAGTTCTTCCCAGAACCCATGGACGCCTGTGTTACTGATGTTGTGTAGCATAGGCGATAGTCTTTCATCAAGGACGGTAGTATACGCCACTGTCGTAGCATCGCTCAGAATCTTATCAACGGCAAAGATTTTGAGAGGGCTGATTCTCGATTGGTGCACTGAGGAAATTCTACATCTGTAAGTCGTCTTCACCAAGTGATGATCTGAGTCGCAGTTTGCTCCTCGATAGGAGCGGACATTCATCACACTGGAAGCCCATCTCCTGCAAATGAGGACGTGATAAATTTGGTTGACGGAATGTGCGTCTGGAGATTTCCAGGTCTGTTTGTGAATGCGTCGATGCTGGAAACACGTACAGCTTACGACTAGATTCCTTCTGTAGGCTAAGTCGATAAGTCGCTGGCTGTTGTCGTTATATTCTTCATGGAGACTGTGTTCTCCAGTGGTCCCCGGTGCCAACTTTCATTTCCGACTTTCGCGTTAGAGTCTCCCTGCAGCAATTTGACGTCATTTGTTGGAAGTGAGTCGAAGACAGTCTCAAGGCGGGCGTAGAACTCGTCTTTTACTGCGTCTTCTTTAACTTCAGTGGGGGCGTGCACATTGATGAGCCAGAGATTGAAGAATCGATTCCTAGCGCGAATCGCACACAGCCGTTCATTTATGGGTTTGAAGTCCGTAATGTGCGGCTTGAGGTGCTTGTTCATTATAAATGCTACTCCAAACTCATTGGGGCCCGGTGGTTTGCCTCTTCTAAAAATTGTGCGATTTCTTGTCATTGATTTCGCTTCCAAGCCAATTTGTTTCCTGGAATGCAGTAGTACTTTTCGATCTGTTGAAGGAGGGCCTTCTCCGCACCCGGTTTGTTCAGGGAGCGTACATTCCAGGATCCGAAAGAATAATCCCTTAGTCTTTTGCGTGGGTGTCGTTGTTGATTCGTTCAATCCGGGGCTTTTGTTCCAGGTTTCTTGACGTGGAGTGGTTTTTACAAGGACAAGTTGTCAGCACATAACTTAACCCCATTCAGGGGATGGTCTCGGAAGATAGCTGCTTTAGATGTTTTAATAAATGTGCTGGAGTTCACACAACTATGTTGCAGGTCCAACTACACAAATCATTCCATGCTATTAAACCTGAGACACTTAGGTATTGGTCAGCCAATCAGGCTACAGCTATCAGCCTTTTCAAAACTGTTTTATCGCTAAGACTTGGCCGTCAGCGGATTGACACACTGCCGTTACCAGGGGGCGCCTACGTGAAGGACTATGGAAAAGGTTTTTTGCAGATATGAATGCACTGGACTATTGCTAAAGGCATTTTGAATCCTTTGGTGTGGATAAAATCGACATCCCTGGCAAGGAAGTGATATCTAGGCAAAATGCGTATCATATGACTGGGGCTGTTGAGGAGAATGCACTAGATAACTCTTGTGGGTATTCTGCGTCCTTGGATCAGAAAATACCGTATATTCTTGCATTTGCCTGGTAGATATGTGTATCTAATAAATTGAGGCGATAACGACAACAATTTTTAAAGCAAATCATAGACAACTTGCAAGCAAATAGATTAAAATTAACATCTACTTGCATGGAACGAGCCAAAAGTGCTGATGAGCATCAATGCTCTCTTTTTTTGTGTCATTTATTTACATTCCGGACACGCATTTTGAGAGCGTAGCTTAATTTTTCCGATGGGGGCGCGAGATCCTAGTAAAGTTGCTTATATGAGTAGCTTGATACCTACATTCCCAAGCTCCTTCCTAACACCTGAAATATTTTACATAAAACCCAGGACACTAAATCTCAATCACAGTTTGTTGCGACGTTAACATTTTATTTTATTTTGTTTCGCAAAATCGTCCATGCACCCCCCTCTTCCTGACACATAACGCAAAATTTTCCACCGCCTCTTCCCTCCGTCTCTACATACATATTACACTTTCCTGACAATAGAGAACCCCGGCAAAGGATCACGCCATCAAAGTAAATCTTTGAAATTAAGTCGACACTTTTACGATTACTTCTCGCACATTTAAATAAGCGTAACTGCCATGTAACCGATTTAGTAAATTGTGTATGCTTACGTTTGATAATGTAGCTGCGGCTGCAGAGCCTCTTGTCCAACGTTCATAGGTATGAATCCTGACGGTGGCTTCTTGCTATTTTTTCTGCAATACTTTCCTTTTTAATGAAAAATATCTTCGAATTGTGTGTCGAGGTAGAATCTGTGGGAAATAAATTTCCATCTAACCGAAAATTTTATGTTTCGGAGAACGTTTACGACTTTGTTTAATGAGATTTAGGGGAGAGAAAGTTGCCCGGGCACACAGCATGAATTCGTCCTTCATCCTTATTACATTTGCCTGCCGGCATGTAAGAGGCTTCGTATTTTTTCGCCTGCGGGGTGGTGGCAAGGTGGCTTTTCTCATAGTTTAAAACACCTTAGATAGGCCGTTAAAATGTTAATATCGCGTACCGAGTTGGTTTTATAATTAATTTACAATCGTTTGGGGAATATTTTAATGGGGTATGGATTTTGGCAGGGCCTATTAACAAAATGTACTTATTGTCGTTAATAAGGTTTGCGGTTTAATGAGAGGCAACCGTACGGAAATGAAAAGTCAACGATGCTTATGAAGTGAATATTTTTAATTTTTTTTTTTCAAGCACGTATTTGTAATTAGAACGCTCACAATTTACGGAATTTATAATGGAAGGTTTAATTCACTCCAGTCGATTAAAAATCAACAACTCCCTTCCCACCTTAGAGGGAATTCTGAGAAGTTCTTACTTCTCAGTTTCTTCTGTTATTATATAAAGAATTGTTTAAAAGACAAACACTCGTTGCGGAATCAGCGAAACGAATAATAAATTGCCTGAAAAAGGAACACTTGGAAAACTTCAATTAACGCTCGGTTCGTTGCTTAACTTCTAATCCAAAATGCAAGCATGACGACGGCTTGGGCTCGGAATAGATTAGGAACTGGAACAATGCCTAAGCCGAGGATAAATCCGTAAAATTGAGACTTAAAAATGTTAATCATCCTACGAGCATTTTGCAAGAGCCCCCGGGACAAACACAATGTTGAGAAAGTTTCGGGACTGTTTTTTTTTATTCCCTCTAAAGCCATTTAAGTAATAGTCATTGGATTGGATTTTCATAGTTTTCCATAGTTATAACACCCTCCATTTTGGGTTTCACCCAAGAGACTTTACCCAGAACTCCATTAACATTTGCCAAAGCATCCTCGGCAACCAAGAGTTTTCAGTTGAGCAGCAGCAGCTCGACCCCATTCACGTGAACTTTCCACAAATGCAATTCAAAGTACGATAATCCCTTTGCAGAGTGGACTTCAATTAAGTACGAATAGAATGCCTTGCCATCTTGTTTTTCCCTGTACATACATATAGCTTGAAACCCTTCCGCTCTTATCCTTCCGCATAGAAGTTTGGCTTACAGTCGTAGTAGAAAGTTTCCGTAAAATATTTTTTCATGTGGTTCGAAATGTTATAGATGGGTGGAAGGAGTTACAAATGGAAATTTATTAGACGACAAGGACATCTGGAGAATTCGGAAATTAAAAACCAGAAAAAGGCGTGGAAATCTGTTAGTGAAAGATGGTTAGTTTTAATTAGTAAAAATTCGATGGGTGTTTTTTTTTCTATAAAGCACACATAAGTAAAGAGAATGAACGCCAAGCTGCCAATTCGAAATCACAGTGGGCTATACGAGTACAGTGCAAGGGACAAATGAAAATTGGCAGCACTCAATTGGAGCATTTCATGGGAGAATTAGAATTAATTTGTGGTTTTAATAGAATAGGTATTTTTGGTTTGTTTTCAGAATAATCGATTCGTCTTTCACATATTTTTCCATGCTGTCGCTTAAATTTGGGAATCAAGGAATTCCACACTTCTTCTGAGTCATTTACATAAGAATTTAGTGTAGTCAGTCTGTACCCCATGACCCAGACTCTAACCAACATACTTACTAAAGCATATAATACCACATGTCCCCTCAGAAAACCCCCTAAGAAGACCCAACCACTATGGTAGAACATGAAGATTAGGGAAGCCCGCTGCAGCGTTGCTGAACAGCTAGCTATGGCTGCAGGAATTGCTAAATACCTAACACGAAGGAAACTCTAAAGCACCTTCTATACGAATGTCTTGCACTCGCCATAAGGAAATTAACGTGCCTAGGAGCTCACTTCTTCAACGATCTTGAAGGAGTCGCAGGACTCCGTTGAAGAATCCTCTTGAGCTTCGCCAATGAGTCAGGTTCCTTCAAGCTCAACGAAGATCTTCTGGTAGGGGGCAGCAACGACACGGGATGAGTACCTGATATACGTGGTATGACTATGGACATCAGCGGTTTATGCGGAGCCGTAAGGCTGCCACCCTACCTAACCTAACCTAACCTAACCTAGTGCAGTCACCAATATTTTGGTAATGGGGCAAATAACTCGGTTGAGCGTGTTACTGATCACATACCTCTGCACAAGACCTACCGTCACGATCTAGAAAATGAGATTATGCTAACTCATCTCGAGGCCATGATTCAAATTGGACTGTTGCGCCAGTTATTTATTTTTATTTATAAAACTGAATTATGAATCTATCTATCTATCTAATAATAATAATGTAATTGCTTGGGACGGGCCTAATGTGCCGATGAATATCATCGCTCTTTTCATATCATTAGTATTCTCCATATTATACAATTTGAATATCTTTTATTACCTAAATGTCCTATTTTCCATTTTGACCAATTGACACTTAGAATCGCAAGCTGAACATTAAGCTTTATGTTCAGCTTGTTAATCGCTGAGATCTCATTGTTGATCTACATTCGCATCGCTGAACAACACGTACCTTGGAAAATGATGTCTAGCTTCTGAATGACGCAATGAATGAAATGTAATTTTCACTGAGATGCTGCGACTTAGGCGCTTATAAGCTACTAAAATAAACTAGGAAACTTCAAATATATTGGATTCCATAGGATATATTGGAGTTCCGGTTAAAAAGCATCATTTACGCATCAATTCATGCAGGAACTATCCTACGAGATTCCCTTGTTGAACATGCAAGCTTGGAAGATACATTGAAAATCCGCCGGAATTTGAAACAAAACAAAACTGTTAATTTCAGACTACCAAGAAAATCGTACCTTGGATTTGGAGTCCCTGATTCAGATGAAATCTCCTTGATTTTTCCTCGATCTTCGTTGTGATATGTCGCCTAAGTGCCAATTTTCCTGATGAATACTATATATTCAACATTGGACATCGGGCATACGCTGGCTGCCATGTCATACTTAAGGTTGGTATGAAGCTTCTTTTTTGACATTTGTATATCAGGTATTTTAACCTGATATATCCGCTTTGCTGAGCAAAAATATTCACATGAAGATGTTCGAAAAATAATCATAATTAGAACCATATCAGCTCGGAGTTCCCAGATCGCAAAGAGAAAATAGACATTTGAAGTTCGTCATACTTTAAATACGCAAACTACCCAATCCCATGACAATACAATAAACGAAAAAATCGCCCAAGGTTACAATCGGAAACGATACCCGGCTGGCCATTTTCACTTTCTCTCAATTTTTGGCTTTCCTCTGTCTTCAATAGGCAATTTTCCGTCTTTGTTTTTCCTCTGAAATTTTCCATCGTCTTTTTTTGCCATATCTCTCGGCCAATTTCCATGGTATGGACTGCTTCAATGCCATTTGTTTCATTTTCCCTATACGATTTGGAGAGTACCCCCCTGAGGCATAAATAACATTGTCAAACTGTCCGACTCTTTTAAAATGGGTCATAAAGATCTCGACTAATGGCCATTTGTCCCTTTTTGCCCGCTCGTGTATACAGTACGTATATGTAGACGAGTAGGCTTTCGCCTCACCATGTTTGTTCGTTACTTTGAATTTTCATTTCATTTTCGGTTTTTATTTTGTCCGAGTAGTCGGAATCTAATGTCCTATCTATCTCCAGGATAGATATTCATACTGTGACTTGATAAACATCTATGAATAGACTTAACGTATACGATGGCCGGGTCGAGGGTGTCTGGTGGCTGGATGGACTCGTTCGAATGAAATGCATTAAAGTTTAAATGGGCTTATAAAATAAAGAAGGATGACGATCCCTTTTTAACCCTAACTAAATAAAGGAAATAGATTTTTTCCCAAGTCCTTGGAAGTATGAAAATTACGAATGCCGAATATTGGATATGATGGGAAAGAGTTGGGAGGCGACGAAATGAAATAGTTTTCCTTTTTGATTCAGTAGTTACTGAAATCAAGCAATTTCAAATAAGAAAGGACTTTGTATATTACTGCTTTAAATGATTCAAGGAGTAGCAACGATTACTTTCGACTATACTTGCTAGATTAGGTTTTCGATCATGTCCAAGATGGAAGTCCTGACCAAAAGACTCAAAATGCCTTCAGCATTACTTCAGTGTATTGGTCACATCAGTCCGATTCAGAAGATATCCGTATTGTCTAGATTTCATTTCTTGCAGAAGGGACCTTTCCTTTTTCTTTGCCAAAGCGCTCAAAATGTCTTCATCATTTTTCCAGTGCATTGGTCTCCTCACTCCAAATCAAATATGATCAATATCTGCTAGATTTGGTTTCTGTTTCCTTTCATGTTCTAGAAGGTCGTTTTGTCCTGAAAATCGGTGGCAGTGACACGAAAGCGTCACCGTGTGGGTTCTTAGAATCACCCAAAGAAGCAGCCTACTAAATTTTCTTCAAATCTCATCACGTTTTCCGACTTGCTTTTTGTTTTGTTTTATTTTTTGTTTGTCGTGTCAAAAATGTACAATGTCTCCAGGTTGCATGGGAAATATATCAGTAGGTTAATGACTAAAAGAAAAATTCGCAAGTGGAATGAATAGGATTAGCACTGAAATACGAGTAAATCAGGGATCAGAGTTATTAGGTTACCAAAATTGTTAAAAAGTAATTGACGGTGACTAATGTTAATTGACTATTAGAAAATTCGTCCATTACAACTGAGACTAGACTTCCATTGACTTACTATGTACAACTCCTATAATCACAGCAATCTAGTAGATAGAATAACTCGTAACCACTAATTGTCCAACCCCTAGACTATTCCAATAATACGAATTCCTTACGCTTCAATCACATCATTATTATCATAATCATCCGATTCCGATTGAATCCTTTTGATCCAAAACTCTTAACAGAAGATGAATCGATAAGTCATTTATCTTCTTCATATTTAGAAAATGGAGACGGCATAATTACATGGAACATGAAGCAAATAAAAGAGACTCTCCTGACTAGGGACCTAGAGCAGACATGCTCTGCTCATCCCGCCGAGATTATTCCACAATTTCTTCGATTCGTCTTGTGATCAAATATTTGTTAATCGAGGATAAGATAACTGCTTCAATATTATACCCGTCCACGAGGTTTCATCTTTCATCATCGTCATTTGATACCATCGACACTATTGACATTGAAATTATTTGATGTTTGAGCTTTGAAAGTCATCTTGGAATTTATCAGATGTGTACTAAATGGGAAAAGACGTCCTTAGGGGGAATAATGTTCAAGGGAGGGAGGGTTCGAAAAAAAAAGTGTATACATTTACTGAATATTAGTTACGTGGATGAAGAATAGGAGAGGGATGTTTTATTTAAGTGATTGTGAGAAAATCCATTTTAATGATATCGCAAGGGTTTGTCGTCCTGTTGTGTGAACTCTAAAAATAAGTACCAGTTTCTCCTGGCTTGTCGTAGAAGGTGACTAAAACGGAGAGAATGTGTATGATAGCAACTTTACAACTCCTCTTTTGGTTTAGTTTATTTTTCAGCATATTACTGTTTTCCAATGATGCATATGCTGCTAGCATACACATCCTGGTACGCCCCACACCACAGGAGGAAGAAAACATAAGCGGCGGAGTTCGAACCCACGTATGAGGGGACATCACACTGAGGGTTACTCTGAGTTACCGGCGCATAGTGGGACGAAATCGACGATTCTCTGGGCATTGGCTTTTTTGCCCAGATGCTTTGCTATAAAAGTTACTATCTGGATGCATTTTAATGTATTTTTTCCCGCAAAATCGAATGGCGCAGTCCGTTTGGTAATAGGTGCGATATGAAAGAAGATATGACACATTAAATTAGGGTTTTAGGTTGTATCTATTATATAAAAAAAATCAAATATAAAAATCAGCATCAAGCAGCATCATCTGGGCCTCCGAAATTAGCTTTTTGGTTATTTAATTTTTTAATGTGGTCTCAGTGTTGAGATTCTGGGGTCAGAGCTGACCAGGAGATTATTGAGGATATCTTCGTTTGTCAATTGTCGTAATATTTTTCTCGATCTGAATTCTCCACGTTGATTTAACACTTTATTTAATGCTTCTTGAGCTTCTTCCGAGATTATCCCCCCCCCCCCCCCCTGGATGAGTACTTTATGGACTATTGCTGGCACATTAGCACCCATAGCTCTTTACATTAATGTCTGCGGTTTCACCAGCACATATTTAATTTTTTTTTTGGCGCAAATCGGTTTGCCTGACGAAATCATTTGCAAGATAGCTGCAAACCTTATGATTACCTTGAGATTAATACCTGTAATTCTCGCTGTTGACTCCGGATTGTCGAAAACATTGGGGCCGTATTGCCATAATTCCAGCTCCTTGCTTAACCTGGTCAACATGAAGACACCACTCATCTCGAAACGCCTGCTGAATTTTCATTTTTCTTTCTCGCTGGTGATTCCTGTTTTCTTCTAGTTGCTGACCACTTTTTGAAGTCCAGGTTATATGCGATATGTAAAAGGCACTCGAAAACACGAATTTTGGCGTGAAAGGGAAAAATACCACACCTGTTATGCTCTGCATTATTATGCTGGACGTTCACGGACGGTCCAAAGAAAAACTTTCCCTGGTCGAAGCCAAAATTTTCAAAATTTCCTGCCAAATCCATTCATCGACCGGGGAAATTTTGGCTTCGACCAGAGAAAATTCGGCTTTTGAACATCCGTGAATATGCAGCACAAGGAACTTGCTGCAAATCGTTCATAATTTTGGCCGTAGACCACGTTTTTTTTTCGTTTAACAAGTAATTTTCGGAAATTTTCAAATCTAAGTACTTAGCATTTATACATATGTATGTCATTCGAAAGCTATCACATTGTGGCAATTTTTTAAGATTTTGCAGGCATCCCAGTTAAAAGTACCGCAATGAAATATAAGTTTGATTTTCCATAAAAAGTTGATTTCGAAATTGTTTCATAATTGAAACGGTTGTATATCGCAAGTTACGATGAATTTCCCAACGATAGAGGTGTCATTTTATAAGAAATTTTACGTAGTTTCATAAAATAGGTTCAATTTTGGATTTCAATAACCCAGCGGCGGGTAAATTAGAATTTTCCCCAGAAAATCTAGCTTTTTGACACGAACAACAAACTCTGTAATTGTAAAAGATAGAGGGACAATTCGGACGGCGGCGCGACGTTGTTCCTTTAACAGAGTGTAGAAAAAATCTTAGCCCTATAGCAACTTTATCGAGGGTCACATTGTATCTAAAAATTTTTTTTTGTCAATAGGTTTTTTGTTGTTGCGTATACCCTGTTATTGCCAGAAAATAAAACGAAAATATATCAGTATCAGATAAATTTTCTCAGGAAAAATTAATAAAGCGATATGTGATTCCAAGCAAATTCGTGCCTCAAGCCATTGACTTTATGAGCATTTTCGGCAAAAATTGCTTGATTCCCTCATGTCTTCCGAATTTCTTAACATGATAAAAAACCCTTTGGGTCTACAAAATGATAATCAAAACTCAAAATAAAAAGATAAAAAAAAGTTTTCTCTTTTTTTGCCTATGTCCAAGAATTTGTTCGAATCGTCAGTGATTTTTTGTCGAATTGTCGAGTTACGGTTTGTTTGTGTTACCATACGATAATGTTTTACTGGCAGTGGAGCTATCACTCTTTTCCCATTTTTACAATAAATACCGCAGCGTGGTGCGGGCCGAATTCGTTCTATGCACTTCGACGACGATTCCCGTTAACGGAGTCCTAGTGGACGCCCTTTTATTCCCGTCTCTTAGAAAATAGTAATGTACTTTCCATTGTAACAGTGGGTAACGCACGGATAAAACACGCAGCCAGTCATCACACCGCACCGCAATGTTATCGCCGCTAATCATTTGACCAAGCAGATTTCTTAATCAGAATTTTTACATTTATATGTATCTAATAAAAAACAGTCACAAATGATACCACAGTTTGAAAGTTATCCACATTTGATCACCACTTTTATGAAAACTACCGAATAAAAAAGAATTAAGCGGGGGGTTTGCATGAAAACGGCACTCCACTCCTCTCCGCTCCACATTGAAAAAAAACGCTCCACTCTCCGCTCACCGCTCCGGCACTTTATGACCGCTCCACTTCGCTCCGAATCCCGGGTTAAAATATCATCAGTTTGTTTGCTCTATTGGAAAAAAGGATGGGGAGGCGCCGCCGTCCTGGAGCTCTGCCCCGGGCGCAAAATGGTGTAGCTACGCCCCTGTGTATACGAATCAATGATTATTTGCATTCATTAAATAATACTAAATTGCCCACTGATATACGAGTACCTACTTTCATCGATTTTCTTCACTGCTCTTACCCTTCTCCTTGAAAGGAATAAGGGATAGAAAAAGAAACGTCAATGAAAGTAAGGGATATTGTACAGAAAATCGAATGATATTCGAATTTGCATTTAAATGAAATTGAAATGAGAAAGAAACTCAAAATCCATTGTTTATACTTTTTATTTCGTATTCCATAGCATACATGATCTGATATATTCATACCTTTTTAAGATTATTTCATAAACGTGGTATCGAATCAATGCATAGGTTGGGAAAACCAGGTTGGAAATACTAGGTATCAAAATTTGTAGTTGATAAATGTGATGTTTCGAAATCATGAGTACGACCAAGAGAGAGAACGAAAAAAGAAAATATTGTATATAAGCTGGATAAGTGGATAACATTATCATTGAAGATTATTGACTAGTGAAAAGAATAATTCAATATCATAATAGGGTAGTTAATTCAAACAATTGATGAAAACATTAAAAACTGACGACACAGGTACCATCTGTAAACTGTCAAGAAAAATGTAACGTGCTCCAAGATAGTAGCAGCTACGTAGCGACCCAATGGCGCAAGTGTATTCAGCAGGCGGAGGAGTAGTAGCGGAGGGGTGATAGCACTTCGGTAGCGTTCACCGATTCTGAATACATTCATTGCTCTCTGCGAAATTTCACCCTTCTCAGCCGACAGAGTAGCAACAGCAAGACGAATTTTAATGATGTTGCCATAGTAAGAACTGATTTACTTGGCAATGCAAACTGCATTTAACTCAGTGCCATCCCTTATATCAAGAATTACGTGAATGCAGGGTACGTATATATACATGTGTTATCTACCGAAATGGAATTCAAATCATGCTTAACAAGCTATAATTTTTTTTGCATAGCATGCTCGTGAGCGTCGAGTTAAATGTAATGAAAAAGCTATGCATTGTTTTTAATAAGTGGTAATGAAATGTGAGGAAGAAAGGAGGAGGGAAAAATATATTTTGTTTTGCCAATCTAGCTGCATCAGATTCCACACTCAGACCTCAACCGGATATTTTCTGTGACAGAAATACGGACCAAAAAGTCAACCCTTATATTATACCAATCCTCTTGAGCTAACCTCTTTGTGAACCTACTCGTAAACCTTTACTATTCACTTATTTAATTTCATTGCCAATTGGAAATCAATAGGAGTATCTAAAATATTAGATTATCACATTCACTCGATATTATGAGCTAACGGATTTGAATTAAAGGTATGGGTTGAAGATGTTTATCAAATGATAAGGTTTGACTAACATCTCAACCTTAACTAATTCAATAACAACAATTATCCAATATTAGTTTACCTTTAATGTACTTTATATTGAGCAGGCTAACAAATCACATGTTAAGGTTATCAAGGAACTATGCCAACAGGTACTTGATTTGAAGTAGTTTTCATGTGAAATTGCCATGGAAACGTGAACGATATAATTCATCAGCATTTCCCTATTTGATTGCATACATTATCGCATTCCGCAATAGTTATAAATTGATTTACAAGGAGTTGGTTGATTAATTCACTCTTGGATTAGTAATACCTATCTACAACTTGTTCGAAGAATTTCTACATATTTTAACGCGTTTTAATGTTTTCAGAGCTCGACAAACGAGCACAATTTCTTTATATTCTGTGCAGTTGGGATTACCAGACTGGGTGATTAAAAAAAGAGGGCATTTTCAAAAAAAAAATTATTTGTATAACTAGAAAATCCTTTAAACATTCATTTATGGAAACATCTCCACAGCGATGTAATAAGTGTTCCACTGGGGTACTTGGACCAAACACAAGGGTTTCAATTGTAATGGGTGTCGACCCGGCGTTTTTCAAGTCGAGATCTATACCCTCTGATATTATTTCGAGTTCGAATCCTGTCGACAACGGTTATGGACTCGAAATCCCGCATAATTATTGTTATTGTGACATGTTAGAAAAGGTTGGTATTACCTGATTTCATTCCTCTTTAAAAGCCTGCCCTTTACTGGAAAGATAACATAAAAATCCACAGATTCCTGCATATAGCTAATGCTAGACAAGATACCACCCCTATTCCTCATAAATTTGTTTCGCTTCTAGAATCGAAAAAACCGAATAGGATCGCTATAATTTAAAGAAATTCTGCAGTAGGAGTCCCCCCCCCCCCCCCCCCCAAGAGTATTGAAATAATCCGCATCCACACAAAAAACATAGCCCTCGAATAAATGCGAAAAATTGCCACTTCACAATAAACTTTGAGTCCATTACCATTTCGTAGGTCATTCGAACTTAAGGCATTAGTCTATCACACCTGGAGAGGCAAAGCCAAATACACAAGCCAGCACTCTGTTCTGTTCTGTTCCGCGTTCATGTTCGCATTGTTGCATAGTCGCCCACTCCACATAAAATATGCCTAGCAAAAATTTTCCAATTTGTATTCAGAGCATTCAATTTGAGGATTGTTGTAGCATTTTCACAAGTGGAGCAGTTACCCTCGTTTATGACTCCCCCTGAACAACTCAAAGTTGGAAATATGACGCCATAAATAACCAATTTCGGATACACTTCATCTTAGCGCCGTAGGTATGCAAGGAGAGAAGAAAGGTGAATGAATTCGACTCCTTCTGTTGTGCAGGAATTTGGTTTGTGAAGCAAAGAATGTGATACTCTTGGTCTCGTCTGTTTTTCAGCGGGTTGCCGATTGTTCATTATGAGGTATTATCTCAAATTTGCGGTGATTTTTCGCAAAATCACCGCAAATTTGGTAAATCTCCTATTAGCCAAGGCGCGAACCACGATGCGCAGCCCGGTGAAATAGGAGTGTACCGAATATTTCATTTTTTGACATTTATAAATGTCACCATCCAATGTCGAACTCGATCTCGAACATAGTACAAGTGGACCGGTTTTCTTCACGTTTATGTGAAGTGTGTGTGTGTCTCTTGAGCTATTCAGACATTTGTACAAGGTTCGCGTTCAAGTTCGAGTTCGACAGTGTATGGTGACATTTATGGAGGTAAGTATTTCATTGGTCTGATTATGCCCGTCTTACTAAAACTTAAGCAGCTGAATTGAACTTTGCATGCCAAAAATCAGCTCTCTACTTCAATAGGACGAGGAGTTATAGACAAAAAACATGAAAAGTAGGGTAATACGGAGCTCTTTATAAGAAAAGTACCGTTAGTTTCCAACTGATCGACTTCATTTTTACAGGCGAACATAAAATGACCCTCTCGATTCATCTACCAAAGACAGAGCCTTTCACCTTTATTCGATCGGAAGTTATAGGTACACTTAATTATTTTACATATGTAGGGGAAGTTGCGATCGGTAGCGCAGTGTGATGAGGCATCAGTCTCATGTTTGACTACCGGCGTTTCGGGTTCGAATCCCGTTCACGACGATGTTCGTGGCCATGATGTGTAGGAGCTGCATGCAAGCAACTGCATTTCCGTCGTTTAACCAGTTTCTACCATTGCTCCATCTGATGCAGGCCCTATCATACGAGTACGCCGCAACGTTTATAGCCAGTTTACAAGCAGCTAACGGCATCCTGGTGCTACGTAACGGCCCGGTAATCTTATTGATCGTTCCCATTCGAGCCAATTCATCGGCCTTGCAGTTACCAACATAGCCACTATGCCCCAGCACCCAGCACAGGGAAATATTGACGAGCCTTCCCATCTCTATTAGGGAGTTGCGAAAGTCCAGTACTGTCTTCGAATTTATCAAGAGAGAGCTAAGCGATTTAATCGCCGGTTGGCTATCCGTGTAGATTGTAATGTCCCTTCCAGATATATCGTTTTCCGACAACCAGGCAAGAGCTTCAGATATTGCTGTAACTCCGCCTGAAAAACACTACTAAAGTTCGGGAGTCAGAACGACAAGCTAATATCCAACTCTTCTGAGTAAACGCCAGCCCCCACTCCTTCGTCAGTCTTAGAATCATCAGTGAAAATGGTATTAGCATCTGGTTCCTGAAGAAAGTTAACTGGCCAATTATTCCTAGAGGGAATTAGGCCTGTAAAACCCATTTCAAACAAGTATTTCGTCGAGGTATAGTCCGTCTCCTCGGGAATATCAAGGTTGATCAATATAGCGGAGTGACCTGTGGTCGACCGGTTTCACGGACGCGAACAGCCGTAATCGCCGCCATCTGCTCTGCGAAAATGAAAGATTCAGCAGAGCGCCCATGGCAGCTGTCGGTGTAGTCCTCAGAGCCCCAGTCATGGCAATACATGCCAGTCTTTGGACCTTTCCAGCAGGGTTCTGTAGGATACAGTCCTAAGTGCCGTTCACCAGACCACAACCCCATGTAACAGAATGGGGCGCAAAACCGACAAATAAAGCCAGTTTACTACCCTCGGTTTTAAGCCCCATTTCTTACCTATGGCCTTATTGCACGAGTATAGTGCAACAGCACCCTTTTAAACTCGTTTCTGAATGTTCAACTTCCAGCAAAGTTTCCTATCCAGTATGAGACCAAGGAACTTGGCTTTATCAGTGACCGCAAGTCTTGTGCCCTCCATCAAAAGTGGTTCGAATGAAGGTAGGCTGTATCTCCTAGTAAAGAGAACAAATTCCGTTTTAAGCAGATTTACTTTAACCCCAACCTTATTAGCCCAGTTCGTCAGGATAGAGAGGGCGTTCTGTATTACACCACTTAGGCGATAGGGAAACTTTCCCGAGATGGCAATAGCAATGTCGTCCGCATAAGCAGTGACCTTGCACCCCAGCCCTTCCAGACCTAAAAGCAGGGGGTTGACCGCCACATTACAAAGAAGGGGAGACAGAACACCACCCTGTGAAGTACCCCTGTCTACATGTCTGCATACAGATGATGTGCCGAGACTAGTGGAGATAACGCGAGATGCAAGTATCATGTGTATTAGTCTACACAGCGAGTTATCTCCGCGGAGACATAAGAGGGCATTCAAGATACATATCTGCAGGTTTTACATTAATGAAGGCACCCTCGATATCAAGGAAGGCTACCATCGTAGCCATAGACAATAGACTGTGTTTCGTGATATGAGCAAGATATATTAAATCCCTCAAACAGGATCTAATTACGTCATTGACTATGGCGGAACGGTGATGAGTCCGTTCTTCTGGTATTTTTAAGTGTTGGATGTTGGATCACAGTGGTTTTGCTGGTAACTGTAGAGCAGACGAGCTCACTAGACCGGGTTCAAAAAGCGCACAAAGTCGTTGAAACATTTTTATGCACTTATTGCTAATTACAAAATAGCTCTAAAATCTATGATCAACTCTAGATAGATAAATGGTAAAACAACCTTTCTACAAAGCCATTCAGGCCCAGATTGGACTCTAGTCTCAGTTATAACAATTGTCGCTAAAAAGACAACTGCTGTGAAGTCAGCAATGGATATTGCATAGTTGAGGAGCATACCATGCGGCTTCGAAAGCCTTGAAATGACTGCTGCAGAGACTGTGACGAGGACAAGGAGGTGTGTATTTCTTACCTTCTTTGCGCTTCTCCTGGTTTGGCAAGAAGGAGGAAGCCATTTCTTTGATCCCAAATTTTCAACTGACTGATCTGCCAATTTGTATGAAGCGGTCGAGATCCGGGCCAATCGAATGCACCTAATGTGTTGATCCATTGAAATTTATGTGAGATTCAGTGATTCTTGGATGATGAGTCCTTGATAGGAACAGAACGATCCCCATTTAATACATCTGTGCTGTGGTAAGTACATCAGCCCTTATATCCAACCTAACCGTGGTTCGTGGTATTATACGTTTATCATTGCATGCTTTTCTCAAAAGAGGAATGCGTACGCGCTTTTAGACGCATGCCTTTTGAGGGCTGAAAGTTGAAATGTGGACATATCTCTAGCTGTCGAGGTGACAAGATCGGGCCCCCTACGAATTCGATTCCTGGATCCTCTACCATCTATGATCTAAACTAACCTAACAATAATAACTTTTATCATCATTTGTCCAATTAAGAACAGTATGGTTAGATCGGGACGGGCATGCTTCTTAATCGAGGATAGTCCTGGAATGAGTAAAGCGTATTGCTGAAATATCTACATTGATTCAATCGCTGCATGGTACATATTTACTCATCAATTCCAATATTCGGAATTTTAGACTAATGTCCAATAAATATGCAAAAGTCTTCCAACTTGCAACCCACCGAGCTCATCTGGTCGCTTTTCGATTTTCGAAAACAGCAAGCACCTAAGTTCTTCTTCTATCTATACCATTCTTCATTCTGTTCGGGCATCTTTTCTTTTGCAAACTTCTTTTGTTGACGTTACATTGCCTGTTCTTATTTCTTATGTTTCTGTAAATTGAACCTGAAAGCACTTTGTAGATGGTTTATGAGGATATGCTTGCAAGTTTGAACGAGCTCTGAATACCATCTAATCTCTATCTGTTTTGGTGGTGGTATGGCAATATATTTTGCCATCTTCTTACTGTCTGCAATATTGTTAACTATAGCCTTAAAGGCATCTACGTAGGTAGGCCAACGTACATACACGAATTTCTTGTGAACGTCAGCCAGGTAACAGTCTACCTGTCATGGTATTTTTCGAATGACTCGATTACAGCCTGTGTGGAAAACTACTGTGTTATTGTAGAAAATAAGAATCATCAGCGGATGTTTCTTTATGGAATATTTGACAAATCAATGTGACAAACATATATTATTTGGCTTCTTGTGTCATCGTGTAATCAAGAATTTGACGACTTGTGAAAAGACGTCAGCCAAATTTTCTGGCAACTATCTTCAGGGATTCAACATTCGTTAGGATTATGGGACATCGCAGCTGCCACCTTACGTCAATGTAGTGTGCCCTATATAAAGGCGTCAGTCTACGAAATCCTTTCGAATATTTTCAAACACTGCACAGACCTCGCTTTTTTCAAAACATCCGTTTTCATCTTGAAACAATCTGTATGTTGTCAGAAAAGTCCACGGAGCTTCCAGAGCCGGAGAAAATGTACACGTAAAACTGGAAACAAGTTGAATATTTTTGAGGAAGGAAGGAAAGAATTGATTTTGACAGAAAATGATGAAACAAAGGTTTCAATTTGGAAGATCTTCTTGATTCGTTGAAAATTACATACGTAGCTCCCAGCGGTGATGTGAAAACGACATTGTCGCATATATTTGATATCTATTCATCTATTGGTACTATGGGGTGGAAATATCTCAGGCCACTTTTCATATGATTGTTGCCACATGTGGTGACATCGCTGCCGTAGGGAAATATAACGAGTAGCAGCTAGTACGTTTCGATATTATCATCGGATATTCAGTGGGGTTATAGGAAGTAGTTTTCTTAACATTTGAAGTAACAAGCCTGCATAATTTTTCTTTGAATTTGTCACCCCCTTTTTTATAAAAACTTTTTGAATCGAATATCAATAAATTTTCCCACTCTTGTCCTTAGAAACAACTCTTCGGTAAATTACTCACAACTCAAAAATTAATGACTGAAGGTTATTGCACAGGGGCGTGCTGAAAATTTACAATGCCTCAGCAAAGTTTCATTTGAAGGCCACGGTTCTAAATTATAATTTCTACTTGCCACGTGGTGATATAGTACACTCCCTTGGACTCCTTGGAACCGGACTTCAGTCCGGTACCCGTTTTGTCCGGTTAATCCGACATAAGTCCAATTTCATGAATAAATATTTTATATGTTTCGGAACCGTTTAATGAGTTATAGTTATACTGTCCGAACCCAGACGTACTGGGATGGACAGACCCAACAGATGCGCCAGGTCGAGTTCCGACCAGTGCTTTGCACATAGTTACGTTGTTTTCGTCTGTTGGTCCGATATCAACACTATTACTATTTGTTTACAGATTTAAACACGCAGACGCCAAATGAAATATTTATCGTTTAAACAATCGGAACTTAGGACCGTTGCTCTGAAGGCGTCCATGACTTCTAGTCTCGCTGCAAAAAATATTATAAGCTTCCCAATAGCTTACTTTGTCGTTTCACGAGATCGACTCTAAAACGCCATCAAAGCAGGCACTGAATGCTTTAATGTGAAATTTCGCTAACCCGCTGTTCTAGTTTTCAAATTAAATCCATTTGAAAAAGTGCTTTATTTTAGGAGATATTCACGTTTTTATATTTGGCAGTCGAATTCGCCTTAAAATTTTCAAGTTTCTTTGCAGTTTTTGGTCCGAAATCGTATTTTGTGTTTTTAGGGCAAGGTACAAGCTGCAATTTAAGGCCAAAGTCAACTCTCTAGCTGCAGTAGTCTCCGAGTTAGAACCATTTGGAAAAGTGCAACTTTGGACCCTAAGGAGATATTCAAGGTTTTATATTTTTCAGTCGAGGGGTGACGTTGCCTTGGAATTTCCAAGCTTTTTTGCTGTTTTTGGTCCGGAATCGTATTTTATGTTTTTAGGGCAATGCACAAGCTGCATTTTAAGGCCAAAATCGACTCTCTAGCAGCCGTAGTTTTCGAGTTAGAGCCATTTGAAAAAGTGCACGTTTGGATCCTCTAGCTGCCTCCGTTTAGGAGATATTCAAAGTTTTATATTATTTTTCAGTCGAGGGGTGACTTTGCCTGAAATTTTCAAGTGTTTTTACGGTTTTTGGTCCGGAATCTTATTTTCTGTTTCTATGGCAAGGTACAATCTGCCTTTTGAGGCCAAAGCCAACTCTCTGGCCGCCGTAGTTTTGCAGATAGAGCCATTTGAAAAAGTGCAAGTTTGGACCCTCTAGCTGCCTCCATTAAGGATATATTCAAGGTTTTATATTTTTCAGCTGAGGGGTGACGTTGGTTTTTGGTCCGGAATCGTATTTTCTGTTTTTAGGGCAAGGTGCAAGCTGCATTTTAAGGCCAAAATCAACTCTCTAGCTGCTGTAACTTTCGAGTTAGAGCCATTTGAAAAAGTGCAAGTTCGGACCCTCTAGCTGCTTTAGTAACATGGAAACTCTATGTCGAGCATCGCATGAAGAAAACTTATACTACGCATGTATGAGAACCCGTGGGATGAATGGGAGACTACAACCAAGAATGTTCGTCTGGTTGCATGCAGCTGCTGTGCGACTGTTGCTCGCATACGGGTCGCTGGTCTGGTGGCCAGGCCAGCGGTTTGTACGGAATTTAATATTGATCTGTTGAGCAAGGGGCAACGGACTGCATCCAAAGGAGTCACAGGTGCTCTGCGGTCTTGTCCAAGTGACGCACTTAATGTTATCTTACACTTGCTCCCCTCGAACTACGAATAAGGTTGAACGCTGCGTGCAGCACGATCAGACCTAGCGAGTCTGCGAGCTGGACGGCGAAACTATATGAGCATAGTAATATCCTGTCCACCCTAGAGGATGTTGTGCACGATATGGATGGACTATATCGTCGGCGAAATAAACTTCGTGAAACACTTCGCTGCTGGCTATCCAACTAGAGCGGAATGGTGTAACGAGGATGTTATGTCGAAATATGACTTGGGCATTTTCACCGATGGCGATGGTGAAGTCAGTGCAGGATTCTCCTCTGGAACCCTCGCAGTCTCTTAGGTATTTTGCTTGTGTATTTCAAGCGGAAATGCTGACAGTTATTGAGGCCTGCTGGAAGTTGAGTCGCACCCCCCTTGCCACAAAGAATACCGAAATTTTCACGGATAGCCAGGCCGCCATAGTGGCCCTAGAGGCGGCGACAGTGTCATCAAAAATAATAAAACAATACCGTTAAGAGCTGGCTACCCTTCACAGCGGTACGCTCCTCTTCCCTTAACAGATTCTACGCAGTGACCGTCAATGCGCTACTTGGTGCCACTAAGAGGGAATCCTACATAAATTTAGCTAACAATAGAAGGGGCGCACTAAGGACGTGCATCACCTCTAGGAAAATATGGCCATCCTATAATACACAAAGAACTAATGGCCTTCTGAATAGGACCCGTCCAGAGGTGGGCAGTGGAAGAGCACGCAGCCAGACTTGGTATTTCCTTCAACGAGTGCTGTCGTAGTTGAAAGGGTAGTGAAGAGAAGGAGACTCTGGTACACTTTCTTTGTAAATGTCCAGCACTAGCTACGGCGCGGCACCGAGCTTTGAGCAGTGTCTTTCTCACAGACATAACCGAGATTTCCTCTAATAGAATAGACGAGATACTTCATTTTCTAAATTTCACAGGGTGGATCTAAGGTAGTGCCCCGGTTAACCCCGTACACAGACTTAATTTCAGTGGTTTTCCTCTTACGAGGCTTGTGGCGTCAAAACGGCGCAATTCAGCGGTAATTGGGTGTTCCCCTCTTTTGGGGGTTCTGCCGTCACTTTAACAAACCAACCACCCAAAGGTAGGTCAGTCCTAGTGATGCCACTAAACCTACAAATTTGCAACGGCTGTATTATCATGCCATAAAGAAAGAAAAATGTCGTCAAATAGTTTTACGTCACAAAGTTTATTCCAATTGCTATTAGACAATAAAAGGAAACTGAATACCAAATTAATATGGACCATTTTAAATTAAACCTTGAGGAGTGCTTCACCCAGAGTAAATAAAGTAAATTACTGTGTTGTGGTACATATTAGAAAATTTGGAATATTGAAGTTTAATGTAATGTAAGTGGAATTTCTCATTCTGCAAAATAACTCAGCCTACAATCACCCCTAAAAGGACAAATATTTCGAATAACAACATGCATCTTCATATATTATTAATACGCTGCCTTTGAGAGCTCGCAGCTCCTGCTATCTATAGATCCATCCCCACTTAAGAACATATCCCATAATCACCCAGCGAAACACAGAAATTGCAATAATTCGACATGGCGTTGAGTGGATACATGATGTTCAAAAATAAACACACAGGAGGAGGACTATTCAAGAGCAATAAAGAAGGATAAGTACCCATTAGTGTTTTCATTACGAGTACGTAAAATGGAATCGTTGTGCCGCCGCCGCGCCGTCGTCATCGTCTTCATCCTGCAACCGAACAGCACGAAAACCCAGGGTACTTGAACATTAGCTTTCAACGAAAGCTCCTTGCGGGATTAGC
Source organism: Chloromyia formosa (assembly GCA_964017055.1). Classification (NCBI taxonomy): domain Eukaryota; kingdom Metazoa; phylum Arthropoda; class Insecta; order Diptera; family Stratiomyidae; genus Chloromyia; species Chloromyia formosa. The sequence goes on along the minus strand of OZ024813.1, from coordinate 13,583,843 downwards.
TGAAGACTTCTTGCATAAAATATAAAGCCACTAAAAAAACAGAAAAGAAAAAACAACAACTCAACATACCCAGCGAAAAGAAAAAGGAATGCGGCAAACGGACGAATCCGACACCAGGGGTATAGGTCCCTTTTAAGAATGAGAAGTGTTTTCAAGAGGTTTCCACTATTAAGAATATACAGCCTGGTCGTGCCGTCTATCTACCGTCCATACATAACATATAATGGTTACCCCCGCCGGGCCGGAGTTTTTGGCATCGGGAAACACCACGGGAACGGGTTGCAACATCTGGTCCTCAGGAGAAAGTTATGGCAGGATGTGAACACCGCAAAATTCATTTTGTGTTATAGTTAAGAACTTTTAATAAATTTATATGCTTCAGTTTAAGGCAACCATTATGCAAACAGGATAATGTCTTCATAGTTGTCCCATTGCTCGGTGCCTTCTTATGCAAGCCTAGGCCTAAACTTTAGAGTTTTGCCTTGAAAAAGAGCGAAGTAGGGGCGCTCCTACGACGTCAAGGACTCACTAGAGAAAGTGGTTCTTATCTAGGCATACATGATTTTATCCACTCCATTCTCTGTTCACCCATTTTGCAAGCTGTTGTCTTTTGTTTGGGTGCCTTTTCATCAGTAGTAGCAGCGTCGTCGGCTGCCTGAAATTGAGCAACACTTTAGCTCTTTTTTATGGCTGCAACTTAAGGATACGTGAACAGCGTGATTGTGCGATGGTGTGTCGGATAAGTTGACTTTGACAGCATTTTATCTTTATCGCCAGTGGGTTGACAGAGTTGTCGGTAGGGATGTAAATACTGGGAAGATTCAAGTTTTTTCATGAAGCGGCAAAGATTATCTGTGCTTAAACCAGAACTAATGCTTGGTAGACATTTTGCTCCACGATTTATTTTCGAAAGTCACTTTGGAAATTCCGGAACCACCTACAAATCGGCTATTCGCACCATTCCGGATCCGTTTATTTTAATCTACTAATCGAATCGAATCGGCCATTAAACGGATAACCGTAAAAGTTCGATCGAACTTCAAAGGACCTCAAAGCTCGGAAAACTGGTAACCCTATCTAAGTTATTGCATTTTGCTTTATATCATGCGACACGCAATGGAAATTCCACTTGAGTGAACATGGTACACAATGGCACTACGTACACTCTTTGCTTTATAGTGAATGACATTTAAGCTTTAGACAATTCCTTCGTCCCTGTTGCGAATCATCTTTCGGAAGAGATGTGTAGAGCTTGTGTCGCCTCACTATTGGCGGTTTCATTTGTGTTCTGGGAATAAATGATACGTTTTAAGGGGCCCATTAAGTGTTCAAGTATGGCCGGAATGTCCCCGTTGAATACACTGAACAGAAATCACAATGTTCCTAGCAACTTTGTTTTACAAACGATGTTTATAGTCGGTAGTTAAAAATGCCTACATGATTGTCACATGCATACGTGACGTTACGGGTGGAACGTGCGTACTAAAATGCAATATAGCCAACTTTCGTATACGTTGGTTCATGTGACAGATGTTTTTGAATTTGATGGAAATGAATGAAATCTGAATGGTACCCTTATACGTAAAAGCTGGATGATATTTGTGTTTCTTAATGTTGGCTGATTAAATCAACTTTAGTCTTACAATATTAATTGCTGTGGTACTTTGTATTTTACGTCATGCCATCTGAAGTGATACTGCGTATCTTTAGCGCAAGGGTCGGCAAACTCCGGCCCGCCCTCTCTTTTATCCGGTCCTGGAGTTAATATTGTTTTTTACATAGACGAATGAAAAGAAGTTGCTTCGCGCTGGGTCACATTCCCAATGCCTGGAGGTCAGTGAGAGTGGTCTTCATTCCCAAATTGGGTAGCAGACTTATGGATGATCCTAAATCCGGTTGACCTATCAGCCTGGCATCGTTCCTGCTGAAGACCATGGACAAGATCCTCGACGCTCACATCAGGACATCACCCAGGGCTGGTCAAAGGCTAAGGCGAAGCAGGCAGTCGCCTAGGGCGCCGACTTCGAAAGAACGCCGCCGGCTTCAAAACGGCGCCAAAGCCGGGTTTAAGAGTGAGTCTTGTTAATTTACAGCAGAATATAATTTTACTTTATTTATTTATATTCATAATTTTTTTGCGAATGGGCGACAGATTGACACGGGCAAAGGATTCAATTTCGAGTCTTACCGACAGATCCAGTTCTACCATATGTATTGTATATCGACTGTGCTTTTCAACTGGGTGTCATTACGTAGGGGCGCGATATCTCCAATCTAATGAATTAAACGTTAAAGGTCTTAAAAATCGAAAGGTACCCCTATGGTAGGTCTTAAAAAGGGTTTTTAAGTGACTGACGGCAATGCGTACCTGGCCGATTGTCTATTTCAGATTCAATGACTAGATAAAATCACACTGACCCTGCAATGATTTTTCTACTATTTGCAATGGTAAATTTTCACTTCTTCGTGGGATAAAAAAACCATTGGGTAGCTTTAAGTTTTGCGCCTGTTGACTAACGGTTGAGCGCCTAGTCGACAGCCAAACTTGATTTTATCAACTAGAACTAGATAAAATCACATTGATCCCACATTGGGCGCCCGATATTTTACGGTTTTTCAGTCATTTTTTTCGACAATTTTACACAAAGTGTAACTGATGTCAAAAAAAAAACCTTAATGTCGTCTTAAGGAACATTAGAGCAGTTTGTCTTAATCCCTTGTGGGGCGTATCGCGTCCACAACTCCATTAGTCACCTGTACCGGTTAGATGTAGATATATTCACCTATTTTGGTACTGTTGATAATAAATACAAGATTTATTGTGGTCTGAGGCTGAGGATGCGCGAATAGGTCGTGCGAACCGTCCCGGAAGCCTAAGTGCCAGAACCTCCTTAGTAAGTGACAGGTTTGACGGGCGAAGAGTAGCTAACTCGGCTATTTAATCCAATCCATTCCAACCAATCCTCGCCCCTACAACTGATACAGACCTCCTGATGGCGTTTGTGGCACCGCGCTCTTCCACCCCTTCTAGGGTGATCGGTGCACTTTGCCTATTCCGTGAAGCACTTAAGCGCATATTCCGAAGAAAGATCCACAGCCGAACTACAGACAACATACCTGTTTTCACCACAGACGGAGAAGTTGCAGCTATAAGGAAGACAAACAACTCGAAAGCATTAGGACCTGATAGCATTTAAATGACTATGCTCAAACACCTCGATCTACCAGCTATCAACTATCACACGGCTACTTCCAAGCTAAACATCTCCTCCTTGATCGCTCCTGAAAGCTGGAAAAAAGGGAGAGTGATCCCAATGCTAAAACCTGGGAAGAAAGCGATAATCTGCGAATCCTATCGTTCCATAACTTTCTCGTCACCAGTTGCCAAAACGCTTAGAGTACTAATCCACCCTGTTCTTACGACCCACATCCATCTAGCGTATCACCAGCACGGCTTCCGAAGTATGCACAGTACGATCAGAGCCTTGGATGCCATAACATCACGCATCCATAATGGGCTCAAACAGGCCCGGCCATGTCAAAGAACAATTCTGGTGGCGCTTGACCTGTCGAAAGCCTTCGACACTGTCAGCTATTCAGCACTTCTTTCCGATATCAACTGTTCATCGCTTCCGACGCAAGTAGTGAAACCACCACGAGGGTCAGTAGCCGCACCTCTTTTTTTTTCTTTTTCTAAGTAGTGAAATGGATTGCTAATTATCTTGCTGGCAGGCAATCCTATACCGACTTCAGGGGCAGTAAATCGAAACTTATATTAGAAAGATTAAAGAAGGTGTATCTCAAGGAGGAGTTCTATCTAATACCTTGTTCAATCTCTACTTATCATGTCTCCCAACACCACCTGAGGGAATCGATATCATCTTCTACACTGATGACTGCTCCATTCTAGCAACAGGGAGTAACATAGCAGATTTGTGCGAACACATCAACGGTTATCTTGAAGAACTTAACTCGTTCTTCAAAAGCAAAAACCTAACCGTCTCGGCGTATAAATCCTCGGCAATCCTAGATCCTCAAAGCCTTGGCCGGTAGTACCTGGAGCAAGGACAATGAAACTCTACTGGTCACGTGTAAAGTAGTCGGAAGATCAGTGGGCAACTATGCGGCTCCTGTGTGGTCACAGAATCTCTGTGATCAACAGTGGAAAAATGTTCAAGCGTGCCAAAATGACACTCTCCGCACTGTCACAGACAGTCTGTTCTGATGTCACTCCAGGACCATCTACATCAGGAAGCCAGGATGATGCCTTTAAGGGACCACAACCGGTTTCTTGCAAAGCAATACCTGGTGGGTTCCTACCGAAGTGAGCACCCAAATTCCAACCTCATGGACAAGACGCCGCCACCCAGATGTAAGGCGCGACTTGAGGGACCTAGAAAAATATGTTCAGAGGTAAAAAAGGGTACCCTTAGATAGCGGCACACATAGGTCAACCATCGCAGTGATACATCAGGAGGAGTCTCTGCAATCAATTACGGGCTTGGGTCCAAATCCAGTTCTGTCGACCATACCACCAACGATATCTCCGGAAGAGTAAAGACCTCTGAGAGCAACGAGATCGATAATCCTCCAACTTCGGTCAGGCTGGTGTTCACGATTTAACTGCAACCTATCCCACATCGATGGCATCGGCGACTCTTAAATCTCTTACTAATGGCAAAGTGGTCGATCAGATTTTGTATTCTGTGCTAATCAACAGAGGATCAACTGATTTTGTGGTAGTCTTTATGCTCAAGAGTTGCAGAACTCTACTCTACAACAGTGGGACTGAGGAGATTTTTTTCTCTTAACTGCGACGTGGTTCGATGCATGTTCGCGACTGAAATGCTTGCCGTGTGTGTCGAGCTTTATATATTCACACAGTATTTTAGAATGTTTACACATAGACCTCAAGTTCAGGAAGACTAGCTTGGATTTCATTTTAGGAATTGTATGAATTTACTGTTAAGGTAAACTTTTCTTCAAAAAAAATCTTGCCCATTCTATACATACGCTCCATTTTATTTTAAATACGGCCAACCTTCAGACAAAATTCCATTCAGCTTTAATATAATAAAATAACAAGATCCAAAAACCTTTTAATCTCTTTATTAAAAGACCCGACATTCGTTTCAGTATCCCATCCGATTGCATATCGTTTGCGTCCATTGCATTGGCATCAATTCGTCCGTAAAATATGTCGAAATGTCGTTTACATTTCATCTGATTTAATCGAAATTCAACGTTGTCGGTCCCTGCAAATGCACTGCTGCCACTACAACGGCTACTGCTTCTGCTGCTGCTGCTGCACTCAAATCTCTCTAGTGCTCTCATTCGGAACGTAATTCTAACTCGGAGTCATCTTCAAATACGAAAAAAGGATACTCTGGTTTTGATGTCCCACTTCCTACGTAGTCTACGGATACTACGTATACCTTTCGACGAGCATTCATTCTCCGGACCTCACTGGCAATTCACTATGCATGCAGTGTACTCAAAATGTAACAGGCAGAGGAGAGTCGAATAGTAGAGTCGAGAGTATTTGCTCGGGGAATTGACGTCAGGTCCCTTAAGTATGGTAACGGTACTCGTACCGTAGTGAATGCTACAAATATATACGAAAAGGATCTGATGCAAATCAACAGCATACTGAAAGCCATATACCATGAGAGATAAAGCGATGCAATAAAAGCAGCTGTGGAAGCATAATCTGGACATTAACGGTCCTCCGTGAAAACTTTGCATATATGCAGGATATAACAATGTATGACCCGTTTTGTTGGAAGGTTTGCATATATCTGTGAATTTAAATTATTCTGACAGTCATACGTAAATACGATTCTAGTGCGGTTTATAGACAGTGGTGAACTGATGCTAGTAAGCGGGTTGGTTATTTTTTGGCCCCTCTCCTCTACACTTCCGGACCCGCTATGAACGGAGACTTTGGAGCATATATTCAAAGGACTCTGAACATCAATTTTATCAAATTTCAAAACTATGCCATTTTTTTTTCATTTTTCATTCGTAGCGGGGACTAGCTAGTAAGTCAAGGTTGAAGTAATTTGTTTCATTTGGAGACCATTGTTTATGTCCTTTAATGCATATTATTCGAAAATTTTCCAAATATAAATGTATCAAAGAAACATACCGTTTAAAAGCTAACACATTGGGACAACCTTTGTCAAATTTGAAGATTTGTCAGTTCGAAGGACCGTATAAAGCTATCATTTGAATTTTTGATGAAAAATCGTTTTTGGAATTTTTTCAGTTCTATCTTTGAAATAACGGTCAATTTCGCAATCGGGAAAAATTTGTTTTAAAATAAATTTTATGTAATTTTAGAAAGTGAGATCCAATCTCGGCTAAATGATTGGAAGAGTCGCAAATTTTGATTTTGTTCGGCAAATCAAGTTGTTTGACACAATTTACAAAAATGTAACGGTTAAGCCATAGTGTTGGTGTCAATTTTCCACGAATGAACAGTACTATCTATAATTATATATCTGAAGCGCGACACCCAGTATGGAGATTTGGTTGTGCATCATAACGATAGATAATTTAACAGGAACCCTCAAGAAGGTACGAACTCAAAGAATTCACAGTATGCAAAAACACACACTACACCCTGTTTTTCAACAATACGCTTCCTATAATATCTTCCAACGCTAACTCGAAACTACCAGCAAAGTGGATATACATGAAATTCGCCAACTGTGCTTACTGGTATCCTGTATTCGACAATCCTGCTTTCTGTCGCACAGTACACTGTGTCGTTGTAGCTAAAGTATAAATTGAACTTTACACAAGTATCAACGGAATACAGTTGTTTATCTTCTGCTGTCGGATGTAAGGGTTCTTAGCTTAAAATACGAAATAAAACTAGGATTAGCGGAAAGTGCAGTATATGCACTAACATCATGTGCATGCAGAAAGCAATTACTTATACAAGTACCTTCGACAGATACCCACTTCCCGCTGGATTGCACCCGACTCATTCACCATACATAATACTCCCGTGTGTATCTGAAAATATCATCTTTCGATATACTTGTACATGTCGAAAAATGATAAATATCTATTTTTCTCCGGGATGTTGTAATATCGTTGTGCTTCTGCTATTGCATGCCATCTCAGTTTCAGCGCAATTTGTCCCGATGTTAAAGGATGAGGAACTTGGTCTCTCCTCTCTGTCGCCCACTCTCAGCCCGGTCTTATCTTTTATCTGGCATAACACTTGGTATTAATGCATGGGGACATGGATTTGAATTTCATATGTGTACAGTAGTTGTTGGTACAGTTTCTGTTGAATAAAGCTCTTAGCGAGAGACTCCTCTAGGAAGTCCTTTCTCTGACTAAAAGGATGTCCTGTGCCGAGAAATTTTCTTATCGGAAAGTTGAGGTCATAAATTAAGTTAATCAACACATAAACAGAGATGACGGTGCACCTAATAGTGCTCCGGGGAGCTGTTAAATAACGTCCATTTGCATACTGATGGACACTTTTTAATGGCCAAAACAAAATGTCTCCAGATACTATTTACGGTCGGGTTTCCGGCTGGTGTGATATGGCGGGACGCGCGGGGCGCAGCCAGCTTTTATTCATTGATTTAAGTGATTTCTTGGGCGTTGTAAATTGCTTTATCGTATGGTCCGGATAATGTTATGCAGAAATGGTAATACGTCGGAAGAGAACGATGTTTTTATTGATGCTGAAATGAATCTATTGTCCAGGAGAATTTTATTTTCAAAAAGGATAGCAAAACTTTCTTTGATTGTGTTTATTTTTCTCGCCTGTGAATAGAAAATAAAAATCCCTTGACGCGCTCCCACAGCGTTCCGAGCTTGTCAGTATAAAGACGGCACGGATAGGAAGTGAAATGCATGCTAGCAACTGCATCATCCGAAAATACATGTTATCGAAACGTCATCAAGGCGTAGTAATGCAAGAGAAGATGACGCGCCCAAGCCCCTGAAGAGGTTAAGACAATTAACACACACACACACCCCATTGGTGACGTGACCAAAACCGCAACCGGATCTTATCGGGGCCAATTCATATTCGAATTCCCCATTGTCAATCACTTAAATCGCACCTGCACCGAGACAATTCAATTTTCCAATTTTCTTTTGTGCGGTTACGGCTCTATCATCAGGAGCATTCCATTTTTCGTTTTCCGTCTTCGACTTTCCGCCCAGACCGGAACCACAAAATACCCCAATGTTTCTCACTTTCGCCACCGGACTCTTTTTGAACTAACTGACTACAACTATCCATTTTCCATTCAATTTTATGGTATTATCTGGGGCTTGACGTGATTAAAAAATTTATTTCTGACCTCCAGACAAGAGACATATTCTTGTCAAAAAAGTATTTTTGATGTTTCGTTTTATATATATATTTTGTAAGATAATAGCAGTTGCCTAGTTTTTTTCTGCCTCACCGAAAACCGTTCAGTTTTTTCATGATGGCTTCATCCTGGTACGAGAAATGAAACCATCAATATTGGGGGTGACCGGTAGTGCAGTGTGCTTAGGCATCAGTCTCATGTTTGACTACCGACGGGTCGAGATCGAATCCCGTCCACGACGACGTTCGTGGCCATGGATGTGCAGGAGGTGCATGCTGGCAACTGCATTCTCCGAAACCAGTTTATGCCGTCGAAACGTCAACTGGGCGACATGGAACAGTTGACGCGCTATGCCCCACAAGGGGTTACGGCAATTAACAGAGTGAGAGTCTCGGAGGAAATATGGTGCACCTAAAGGTCAGTCTTCAAATAGGTACGGGTAGATTTTGACAGTTCATGGCGCCCAAGTCGTTTTATCTGTTGTTAATTTTCCTGTTTTTTCAGACACTAAAGACAAATCACCACGGCAAGTTGCAACACCGAGCAACACGAACAGCAATGATGAGCCCATTTTACGGTTTGCATGATCGTCTTTCCAAATGAACTGACTATTCAACGTGGTGGCCAAATTCGAGTCGACCGGTTCAGTGAACAATCAGCTAACACCCGTACGTAAACGAAACGCAAGATCTTCGAAAATATCGCCGCTGTCCTTGAGAGTGTGCAGGAGAACCAGAGGCAGTCGATTCCGCGCAGCGCACAAGAACTTTCGGTGACATCAACTTGGCGAATTTTGCGTCGGGATTTGGGCTTAAATTCGTACAAAATCCAACTGACCCATGAGCTGAAGAAAAACGACCAAAGACAACGCCGCGTGTTCGCTGACTGGGTTCTGGAGCAAATGGTAGCGGACCCCGTTGCGTTGAGGCCCATTTTTATATGAACGGGTAAGTCAGCAAGCAAAATTGCGGGATCTGGGACGATGCCAATCCACATGATCCACCAAGTGGCAATCCATCTGCAGAAAGTCACTGTTTGGTGTGATTTCTGGGCCGGCGGCTGTCATTGCTATCACCATCAACGGAAAGCGCTACCTATCGATGATTACCAATTTCTTGTGGCCAAATTGGGTGATATGGATGTGAACGGCATGTGGTTTCAGCAGGATGGCGCTACGTGCCACCCAGCCGGTATAACAATGGGCATTCGGCACGAGCGATTTGAGGGAATGGTTATCTTATTACATCGAGGCGACATGAACTGGCCACCGAGATCGTGCGATTTGAACACATTGGACTTTTTCTTGTGGGGTTTCCTGAAGTCTTAGGTCTATGCCAATAAGCCGCAAATGATCGGTGCCCCAAAGCCAACGTAACACGTGCCATTGCTCAAATTCAACCTGATCTATGCGCCAGAGTCAGCGAAAATTAGACCTCTCGAATGCGCGCCACTCAGCGATGCCGCGGCGGGCATTTAAACGATGTCGTATTCCACAGATAATGCCGAACAGGTACTTCGGAGAGGTGTGGTCAGTCATTCCGGAAATGTCAATGTTTCCCAATACAGCCGAGTGACCTATAATTGACGCTGTCTACGGATCAGTTTCCCCGAGACGAACAGCCGTATTCGTCGCCATTTGCTCCGTAAAAATTTCCAAAGGAAGCAAATTTAACAATGTGCCTGAGGGTGCGGTGGGTGTTATCCTTAGAGCCCCTGTGATGGCGACACTTGCCAATCTTTGGAACTTCTCCAACAAAGTTCTATAAGACATGACGCTGAGTGCCGTCGACCAGACAATAATCCCATGCATCAATGTGGAACGCAATCTCGATTTATAAAACCAGTAAACTACTTTCGGCTGCAAGCCCCATTTCATACCTACAACCTTCTTGCACGAGTATAGTGCGACGGTTGCCTTTGTCACCCGGTGCTGAATGTTCGCCTGATAAGACTAAAGAATTTGGCTTTATCAGTCAGCACATGCTTTATGCCCTTCACAACTGGTGGTATCCTGTCTTCGATATGGCCATAGCAATATCGTTCGCATAAATGAATACCTTGCATCCCCATTCTTCCAGACTTATAAGCAGCCTATTGGCCGTCAGGTTACAGAGAAGCTGAGAGAGAACGCCACCTTGAGAAAAAAACCGCCTTTCGCTCCTGCGTAAAGATGATGTGCCGAAACTAGAAGATACCACCCGACACACAAGCATCAGGTGAGATAACTTGCAAAAGCTAGTCATCTCCGCACTGAGTTGAGGAGCGGAGGGCATCAGGCTTAATATTGTTGAAGCTCCCTCAATATCAAGAAAGACAACCAGAGAATAATCCTTGCAGTCGAGAGAGAGTGCAATGCCGTGTCGACCCTTCCAGCAGTCGTGCAGGGCGGTGGATAGAAGATGCGCTGGTATAGTGCACCTTAAATGTGTGTCGATCAAAAGCTCCAACACCTTCAGCAAAGTTGACGATAGGCTGATGAGTCGAAGGTCCTTCGGTCGTGTGTGAGAGCTTTTCCCCGTTTTCGGGACAAATGCCACTTTAACATCCTTATACTATTTTATATATGTATATACTAATTCTAGACAGACTTTGAAAATCGATTCAATCCTGTTCCAAATTTCAGCGAATAAAAAAAACTTGCATTGTTTTTAAAAACAACACCCAACGGCCAATAATACGCAGTCCCTTTATCGTCTCTAATTTATTACAAGACCACTTACTAAGTGCCACAGGCACTCCATCACATAGCAACTTTAAACACTTAAGGCAAACTGATTTCAACGAATAATTTTTCTCTGCAAAGGATTTAGGACCTAAGTACCTTATCACACACTGTTCAGGAAAAGTTCATTCTTGTGCATGTTTGAGGCACATGAGAATGAAAGGCGCACGAAAACTACACGGACAAAAAAAAGGAGCAAGGCAATAGCGTGTGTTGAGCGACTTCGGCCCCAGAATCATGAGTGAGTTTTTCTGCAATGTGCATATCATTCAGTGTGGCCTTCATCCCCTTTCAAAGTGTATTCCGAATATAGGGCGGAACGTTGTGAAACCAGCTTTACTTGGAAAGCAGAATATTTCAAACTGGGCGCGAACAAAAAATACCACGTAATTCTGGTAAGTTTCAGGGCATGCAGGACGTGATGGTATGACTATAGTCTAACGCCGACTTATTTTAACCCTGCACGGGCCGAGTTTAAAGGGATACATTGAATTTGCTTTGTGTGGTGTCAACACCGACACCAGAGAAATTCAGGATTCGGGTAGTTTGTTCAGTTTTTTCCACTACACACGCAATTTCCCGTTTCAGTTCGAATAAATTGTTAGACTCCTTTCAAGGTTTCCCATAGCGATCGTATTATAGCCCTCAACTATAGTGTTACTCTGATTGAGTTTGGTACATGGGGTTAAGACAAACTCTACCTTGTTTCGGAGTTCCAAGCTTCCCAACTGGAGCAAAGTGTTCGTTAGTTCTTTTTTTCTCGATTTTTTTCTAATAAATCTCTCGGCATTGAGCATGCATGCATAGCATCAACATTTGCATACAAATGGAATCGTCTATGATAAAATGTGTTCGCTTTTTATGACCTTTACGGCAGTTGGATGCAAATTTCAGATGGCAAGAAAAACGAACAGCTATGATAAACTCCATATAAACGAACACTAGAGAACGGGGTGAAAGACAGAGAATTCATACTTTAAAAGACAAAGCAGAGTCTCATTAAAATCTAGTGCACGAATTCCGATGCCTAATTGTTATTGCTATGTGTAGAGCTTCAGAATGCAGAAATCTTATGTCATAGGAGTGATGGTCATTAATTGGAACCGTAACATAATTTCAAAAAGATTAACAAGCCATTCTGCATTTTCCAGTAATCCAAGTTGCCTCCGACAAGTGGAAGTTTATTTATAGGGGTTTCCATGATTTCACTTAACACATACTGGTTGAATGCGTTTTTCGATAAAGGGTTCCATAGAAGCAGCTCTTTTAATGAGCTAGTTAATAATGGAAATAGCAGCTGCTTCCAACAGGAAATCAGCTTACAAAATCACTTGAGCTATGCTGACAAAATTCGCACACGTCCGCAATCAGACAGATTTCATTTCAGGAACTATCTAAGCAATATTTATGGATCCAAACTTTGGTCAATTCAGACGACACCAAACATTTGTAAGTGCAACATTAAAGATAAGAATTTGTAATATAAATACGAGATCTTAGCTTGTTGGAGCCAGTTTGAAATAACCGCTCATACTGAGCTATACTATAATAAAGTTTTGTTAAGAAAAACTGATGTTTTGAACTCAAAAATACAAGATCGAAATCAGATCTTGAAACTTATTTTGCCAGTAGTATTTCCAAAAGACCGTAGTTGACCCTGTACCATAGAGAATAACTATGGAGGAGCAATCCGCATATACTCAACACTAAACTATTTGAAGCAATTCCAGTCGTAAAAAGTAAACAGAGAGACACACGGCCTCCACTGCGCAACACCCGCGCAGTCTATATAAAAGCACAGGAAGCACGTAAGATGTCATCCCCTCTCCTACTTTTCCTATTGGAACAATAACATTCCAGTCTGTCTCTCTGCCGCGGAACACCCGCCCTGTCCATATATAGGGAGAAGCACGAGAGATGTCAAATTTCCATCCCCCTTCCTACTTCCTCACTTGTGCCGAATTACTTCGTTTCTCTCGCTTTTTTTCATTTCCTCTGATTCTCTCCCTTCAAAGCCCTGTGCATACTTTACGGAATTCAGACTTCAGTCGTCCTCTAGTGCTGTAATGTCAAAAGGAATGTGCGGAAGGCAAAAATTCCTCTTCTATAGTCCTCCGCGTGGGCGCCCCCGGAACGGCAGTGGTCATTGACCATTGTTAACCAATCTCAAGTCGCCAGTGATGGCGGTGCGATGATTTGGTTAAGGTATATCTTCCCCCTGTGGTGTGGGGCGTAAAATAATACCACCGCCTTTCCCTTTGACGGCCTGTCTTGACAACCGACAAAAAAGGACAGGATGTGTATGCCAGCAACTTGCACTATCCGAAATCTTCTATATGCTAATGAAACGTCAACTATGCCTCGAATAATGACAGACTCAACGGTTACGACTTTTGGCTATCGTACAATGACAAAGATTGGATTCTGGAATGTGCGTACTCTCCTAGACAATGGATCAGAAGGTTCCCAGAACGCACGATTTCTTAATTAGAGAGTGAATTTCTGAGGTACAAATTAAACATCTTAGGAGTTAGTGAGATAAGATGTTGGAACAGCGGCGAATTTATCTCTCCAACGGGTAGCACTGCAATATTGTACTTCGATATAGCTACCGGTAGTGGTCGTGAGTTAGGTGTGGGGCTCCTTTTAACCAGAACCGCGCGAAACTGTCTCTTATCCTGGGATCCGGTCTCCGACCGAATCATGACCGCCAAGTTCTGCACCAAAATGAGAAACATCTCAATAATACAATGTTCCTGCTGATATGTAATTTGATAATGATTACTCAGAAAAAATAATGCCTTCAACAAACGCATTTTTTCTGCTCGAAGTGGGTCTTTCAGCGTCAAATTTTCGAACTATTTTCTCCGCGTCCAACTTGCTTCTAATACCTGAATAAATTAGCATCAAGCTTAATTATCAAACAGAAACAAAAAAAAATATAAAGCTCTTTAGTGTACATGGCTCTCTTTATCAGTACAAAAGAGGGAATGAAAATAAATTATGATTGAGCTGACCTTCCCAGTCTTCTGATTTATCTTCGTAATTAGCCAACTCACCTAGAAGCATCATCAAATAGTTGTTGGAGCCGCCGCCCCCAAAAAGGCCAAGGTTACAGCAAATTCCAACTCTCCCGCCGATATTTTCGTCGAGTTTTCCACTGAGACCGACGGCGACGTCGAATGGAAATTAGAAAATCTCCGGTTAATATAATTATCTTCACCCCGAAAATGAAAGTAAATGACCTACTTTATGGCTCTCATAATTTTTACCAATTTGGAAAACATTTTATAACCGTCGGTTCCTAATTGGAACCATGAAGGGAATTTTCTCAGAGATCGGCTCGGACAAAGAATTAGAATAAGACGACGCTGTGTGGGTTAATCTTAATCATTTTGGGATTCACAATCTGATTTGATTTTATTCCTAGTTTGCACAGTCTTTCAGAATACATTTCAAATGAAACAATTACGGCCGACGGTTGGGAGAAGATTTGAAAGCGTTAGCTAGAAAAAGTATGACTGAGATAGAAATGCGAGGTTTTTTTTAGAAAACAAATTGAATTAGGAATTTATTTTTCTTCTCTTCATCACATCTCCTCATTGCACAAGCTATGAAATATATCAAAGTTATATGAGTATTTATTGAGATGGAAAAAAATACATCCCAAGCCAAACCGAAAAAAGCCCGCTTTCGACGAATTTCTTTGTAGCTCATTTATAAAATATTTCTATTGCAGAGTGATATTGAATCGGGCGGAATGGAATTGGGTCTTGTGTCTAACTACGGTTGTTACGGGTTCAAGTCCCGGCCACGGCGTTCAACACCATGGCTGTTTGTGTTGTCTTCCACCTGTGTTCCGGGGGATAATAATAAGCCACAACATCTCCCGATCGCAGCTAGGCAGCAATATGGGAGCAGGAAGTGCATGCTTGCAATGTGCATCGTCCGAAACTAGTTTATGCAACAAAACGTCAGCTAAGCCACATGGAATAGTTGACGAGCTCTGCCCCACTAGGGGTTACGGGAAATGAATAAATCCAATATACGAAGTTACTCTGCTCTGAGGAAATGTCCGGATCGGGTATTAGTGTTCGGATAAGCAGAATTCAAGAAAATAATCGGAATAGCACAGATGAATACTGAGTGGCAAATCAAAAATCAATAACGAGGAAATAAAAGCCAAGCTTGACACTGTAGCCTAGTGCAATATAGTCGTACTACCAAAGAGAGTAGGTGATCGAATCGGTGCAAAAAATTTTAAGTCGTCTAAGAAACGGTTGATTGCCTACAACCGCAGCAGAGTCGATTTCATTCGAGAAAATTCGTTACTAAAAGCCACAGCGGATTAGTGACGTTAAAAATTGCAAATAAAAATTTTCAGCCGATTTTAGGACATTTTGAGTGAGAAATTCGATTTCGCTAAGCGTATTAGCGGAATTGAGGCAGTCAAACTTATGGAAGTAAGTTGCTGCAAGAATGTTTATCAAGAATACGAATTTTAAATCCAAGGAATATACGCGAACAAGTAAAGTGGAATTGAACCAAATGGTGAGGGGGAAGGTTTACCTGAACCAAATCATCGCACCGCCATCACTGGTGGCTTGACGTTTTGGTTAGAAAATGCGGTCAGTAACCGTTGCCGTTCCAGGGGGCGCCCACGCGGAGGATTCTGGAAGAGGAATTTTTGCCTCCCAACACGGAGAAAATCAAATCAATTCAATTTTAAGTTTTAGGAGGTTACAAACCAGTCAAAGTTTCAATTGATGCAAGTTCAGACATATAGGTATGTTGTCTGATGTAGGATGGCCGACCAATAGTGCATTCTACTAAGGCATTCACTCAAAATCAACAATCTGCAAATCCTGAAGGAAGCACTGGCAATTCGTGTCGTATGCAGTAAGTTTCACTAATATGTATGTGGGAAGCCATTCTTTGCGGAAACGGATTACAAACCTTTCGAGATTAACTTTAAGAAGTCAATAGTAAATGCGAAGAGGCTCCCAGATACCAGCCGCCGATACATTTAGCCGGGACCGCATTCAAACCAAAGAAGAACAGGAAGAGGAGTATCCAATCAGCATTATTCCATCAATGACAGATGAAGCATTGGAAAGTTTGATAAAAGTAACAAATGAAGACATCGTCATCGTGGCGCAACAGTCCAACGTCGGGGCCATGCCGCTTGGATTATCGTTCTCCAATTATTTCGGTCAAGTGACTGCGTCGTACAATTTTGGAAGCCCTATAGTTGTTGGGTGTCCTCAACTACTGAGTCTTTCCAACGAGCTCTCGTTCTTTCTCGTAGCCTTACTACGTCCACGCGTCGTCCATTGAATATTTTCTTTTCTATATTCTTTGGAGACTCGAGTAAGGGTCCAGGTTTCGTAGCCATGGCATACGGATAGAACAGTTCATATGATGCTTTTGTACAATATATGCGGAGCTTAATATGATGAAAGTCTTAATATGATCCGACGCTTGTTTCGGTAGTTTCATTGTGTGCGTTCAGAAGGAACTGAGCAACTTCCGGTCAGCGAACATGTTCAGAACGAGCGGGTTCAGAAGTGACCGAGCAACTTCTGCTCGGGTGAGCATGATCAAATTTCACCGAGAAAGAAATATTTCTGCTCACTGATCAGTGCTTACTGCTCAGGTTCTTCTTCTTCTTTTCAACCCTCACGCTCATGTTGCGAGTTTCGACTTTTGACAGTTGTCAAATTGGGTTTGTTGTGTTTAGGTTGTGTTTTCTTGGTGTTTTCGCCGTTTCTGTGTTGTTTTCTCGTTTTTTTTGGGATTTTCATCATGGACAGCGTGGGATTCATGTATTTTCCACTTTTCGGCACTTGACGTCTAAAATTGTCATCGTCAGCTTTCAGCTGGTCTATTTGTCAGCTGGTGAAGTAGCGTTCATCAGGTGCAGACTCCAAACCGAGCAGCTCCGGAGCTGCTCGCGAGCGGTTTCTGCTCTTTTGCCACTTTCTGAACGCACTCATTGGCGTCCTTTGGCAGGTTACTACCTACATAGGTATGTGATCGTCTACGAGTTCGATGTTGATGTCCCCAACGTTTATGTTCGGTTATTCTGGCGTCCTTGTTCTTGATAGCATCATTATTTTTGTTTTGTCCAGGTTAATGCGTAGTCCAACTTTTTTTGCACCAGTGTCCAGATTATTTAGAAGTTCTTCTGCGTCGGGCAGGTCTCGGAACATGATCACTTTGGGCTCTAATTTTCTTTATAATATTGGCATTTAGGTGATCGTTAGGGGGGGGGGGGGCGGCTGTGTAGCGCAAGTGATGATGTCTGCCCAGAAATACAAGTATGATGGACAATTTTGATGGCTTTGTAATTATTCGACCGGTAAACTTTTTTGATTCATATTAAGTAGAGAAGCGACTCGTTAGGTACTTGCGAGGTAAGTTAAAATAGACATCCCACATTGGGTGCAAAAGCAAATGTTAGTGTAATTTTCAGAAGAAAATTGACTATTGCGAAAAAACACTTACTTGAAGATGGTTGATCCTATGAGAACAAGGACAGAGCTATGTTAAAACAGAACTTCCGATTTTATTGTACTATTGAAATAAAGTATACCGTATTACATATTACGAGTATTTTGATCCAATACTCGAGACTAGTATTCACCAGTTTGTTAATCTTCTTATACAATATTTAGATTACAGCTTCTATCGAATCGCTTGTATAATTTAAGGATATTTTCGTTAATTCCGATACGAAACTTTGTGTTTTCATGGTAAAACTAACAAACTTTCGACTACTAAAAATCCATTAAACTTATTCAAATATTAGTACTTTGTAGCATGTTCCCCATCGCACGAATCACGAACGTTCTGTCCAAAACCTGACGATGTTCAGTGAAAATTTTCTACATGAAATGCATCGTAGCAGAAACTTCAGCATCAGTCCGTAAGACGAAAACCTGGGAAATTAAAAGAGAATTAAGACACCAGAGAAGAATATCTAGATAAACTCGGGTAATTATAAGATTATAACTGCACTCGAATTGTGGCAGAGAGAATGTGATGAAGGATGTACAGAGCTGAGGAGTTATATGTAAGTAATTTCCATTTGGAACTTTTCTTAATGGATTATTAAATATACCGCGGCTCCCCTCGGCAAAATTTCCAACCTTGGACCAAAGGACCACTCAAAGTGATTCCATGTCTTCTCGGTATAATTAAAACCGACAAAATGAAACACCTTAAGTTATGGCTTTTTGATGAACGAAAATTCAGTCACAGCCGCAACTTTTCTCCCTTGTGGGATTTCGGAAAATTTACGAAGACATTAACGAAAAGGATACATTTCGCATCGTAATATTATCATAAGATATGCATAAGATTTAGTTCATTTTCAAAATGTGTTCTGGCATTTTTCCCGCCAAACACTCCCACCACTCGTCACATCGCCGAAGTCAAATTTCAACGTAGATTTTAATTTAAAAATCAAATTCTTTTACTTTGGCAACAAATCAACATCCAAACTTGGGGGTTTATTGGAAATTTGCTAAATGGCCATTTGACCGAATCTAACTTTTCAGTCGTTTTCGTAATCAGGCTTGACATTCCCCCTGCACTGTGTCCTTTTTAATAGGCAATACTTCATGAGAAACAAAGGACAAAAAACAACAAAAGACAGAAGGCATTGAGAGGAGTTTGAGCAAAATTTACATGTCAAGTCATTTGACTATAGAGCTACGGCTACTTGGAGAGATCGAGAGTAAAGCTAAGCTGCCACTGCGCCGCCAACATTCTTTGAGAGTCGTAAAGTTTACAAATTTCCATTAAAGGTAATTGCTTCTGTTGCCTTTATTCTTTTTCTTGGCTTGGGTTTTCTTCTTTTTTTCCCGGACTTTTTAAGATTTTGTTTTGTGTCGCCCGTACGCCCGGATTTTTTTTTTCCATGCACCCACCCCCTTGCAACGAAGAATAGAAAACTTTAACAACACCCTTGAAAGCACTTGACAAAAGTTTTTATTCCCGAACTCGGTTGGTTCTTGGAAGACGCAGAAAAATAGAAAGTTATTGGGGTGGAATGTGAAGTATGGTGTTGTGATGGCCAGGATCCGAATCGAGTGCTAGGGAGGAATGCATGTTGTAACGGCGCGGCGCGGCGTCCTCCACCTTGGCCACCGTCTTTCGAAATTCAAATAGGCTTTAATGATAAAGTGCTTTAAAAGTTTTGCTCTTCCCTCATGGCAGACGCCAACTTTTTTAATTCTCCTCGTTTTTACGATGTAAACTTTTAAGCTAAAGTAGTCTTATATTGTGCGAATGGTGATGACAGGAGCCACCCGGTGTGTCGATTCTATTTTTGGTGCGTACCCTGAAAAAAGTTGATAAAAAGGTAAGAGGTTTGACTAGTGAAAGGTTCTCTGCAGATGATTTTTTTTAGTTCTTTCCATCATTCCGTGCTGGCGATGTACCTTAATAGGTGGACTTTTCTGATGGACTTTATTTATAATATGTGTTCATCTTCAACACGGTAGAATGTCTATTAACCGGTCATTATGGAATTGATTATCATCCTATCTAAAATACTTTACTAGAAACTTAAGTCTTAAGAAAGGTGAAACAGCAACATGTTTACAAAACTTAGCATGTTGTAGGTACTACTAAATTTGTTAGAACTAATTAAGACCGTGACCATTATCCAGTTCATTTGGAATCACGAAACTTCGGTTACAAATTAATATTGATCCAATTAAGAAAAAACAGTAACGTAGTTTCGGTTTTTCCCAGGAGAATATACAGGATATGTGTGGAAAACGATACACCAGGTCCTTAACGATATACAAACATATATGTATGTGTGTGTTCTTCGTAGCTAGTACACTGGATATCGTTTATAACGACTTTGAAGGAACCCAGTAGATAACATCGTTTAAGTCGATCGTTGTTAAAGCGATATTTCGAATACTTGTGTGTGTGGTATATACTCGTACAATTAAAATCAATTTCTACGTTCAAGGTATCAAGTAATAAGGCCACTTTGGTTGGGTCCTCCCAAAGCGCACTGAGTGTTAGTGGCGTGGGTGTAGTTCATCATCATCGTGGCGCGACAGCGGACGTCTGGCCTTGGCCGCCTGAATCGTTGTCCTCCAATTACCTTGGTCACGTGACCGCGTCTTCCAATTTTGGAAGCCCAGTAGTTACTCGGCGACCGCCTATACTGAGCTCTCCCAACGAGATCTCGGTCGCCTCGGCAGTTTCGCTCCGTCGACTCGTTATGAGTTCATTACTCTCTTTGGCATGCGATCATCGTCCATTCGTTGAACATGCCCTGCCCATTAAAGTCGTAGTTTGACGATTTTCGAAACTTCCGCCTCATCGTACAGTTCATACAACTCATGGTTGTACCGGATGCGATCGATCGATATCGATCGCAAACAGCCCCGAAAATTCGCCGCAGGACCTAACATTCAAATGTGTCTAGCATGTTTCTGGGGGCTTGAGTTAGGGTCCATGCTTCGCAGCCATAACATAGGTCGTAAAATGGTTTTGTACGCGTGAAGTTTCGTGTTTCTGTGCACATGCTTCGATTTCATTGTGGCGAGAACCGAGAAAATAGTTTTATTAGCTTACTGTATCTGTCGCTTGATTTCATCAGTTTGGTTGGCGTCCCTTGACAATTTGCAACCCAGGTATGTGAAGTTGTTCACGAACTCGATGTTGAGGTCCCCCACATTGATCCTCAATTGTGTAGGTGTCCTTGTCGTCGAGTGCATCATTATTTTAGTTTTATCCTCCTTGATACTCAGCCCAACTTCTTTTGCAGCGGTATCGAGCGTATGTAGAAGTTCTTCTGCGTCGGCCAATCTTCGGGATATGATGTTGATGTCGTCGGGGTACGCTGCTAATTGCGTTGAGTTGATGAGTAGCGTCTTGTTGTTGTCCATATTTATAGCCCGAATAGTGTATTCCAGTGATAGGTTGAAGAGCGTCGGTGCAAGTTCATCGCCCTGTTTCAGACCAGTGCGTGTTTCAAATAGATCAGTAAGTCTATTGTGGATCCTGACTTGTGAGACGGAGTTGGTCATCGTCATCTTTGTCAGTCGAACTAACTTTGCCGGTATACCAAATTGCAGCATGATGTTGTACAGTACTCCACGATCGATACTGTCGTATGCCTGCTTGAGTCGACAAATATTTGGTATACGTCTACGTTGTATTCCCAGCACTTCTGGTGTATCAGTTTGACCGTAAAGATCTGGTCGGTTGTGGGGCGACCAGGTCTGAAACCACTTTGATGCTATACGTCGCTGATGATGTCTCCATCCTTGTCCGTTCTTAATTGTATTTACTAGTTTGTACGCTTGTCTGGTGTTCCTATTAGCTAAGCTTTCGTTAATATTCAGTAACTGCTCGGTACGAGTTGTCAGCACATCGCTGAACCCCATTCAGGGGATGGCCTCGGAAGATAGCTGCTTCAGATGGTTAAATAAACGTGCTGGAGTTCACACAACTATGTTGCAGGTCCAAATACGAACGTCATTCCATCCTAGTAAACCTGAAACGCTTAGGTGTTGGTCAGCCATTCAGGCTACAGTTATTTGCCTTTTTCCAAACTGACTGACAAAAGACTTGGCCGTCAGCGGTTTAAAACACTGCTGTTACCATGGAGCACCCACGTGGAGGACTGTGGAAAGGTCTTTTGCCCCCAAGATTTGCATTTACGTGTAAATTTTGTGACATTATAATGCGGGAGTGTTTTTTCGAAATATGTCTTAGAAGAAACCTGCGAGGACTTACAATAAATTAGGTCTACATTATTAAACAGGACTAACAAGATCATGTTATATCAATTTGCACAAAAAAAAAAAACAACAAACACAAAAATTCCTTACTCAAATACTAGCAAATAATGGATTAAGGGAATCCACGACCTAAAGCGAAGCCGATAGCCATCAGAGTCGTCGATTGAGGAGCTTATCATTCTCTACCCTGCAGTCTTACCGCTATCCTTCTCATAATGGTTAATGCGTACAACGATTATGAGGAGGATGGTAATAACTTCTATCGAACGAATTAACGGACATGTAATTCGTTCAAATGATAGAAAAAATTAGAACCTTCAAGAACTTCTTGTACCCTAACTTTATCAGTAAGATCCGCTAAAAGTTTCTCAATTTAGAAAATATACTATCAAGCTTTCTGCGACGTAGATTATTAACTCTCGACTGCCAAGAACTCAACACATTTTCCTTTATTGACAACTATAACTTTTTCTCTCCATATTATTCCCTACTGTAAGTAGACATAAAAAGGGACCTTGAAATCAGGCGGACAATATAACCCTCGATTTCAGACAAACTCCATCAGAGCCTCCCTGATCTAAGATAAAAAAAAAGTTGAAAGACTATGCAATAAAAAAAAGAACTACAGCGAACACTAACATATAGTACAGTGACGCTGGCATGACAAAACTAACAACCGGAGATCCCTTGACTTCAATTGAGGAAGAGGGCGCACTCCAGGGGATTGTACAAGTTGAAGAGACAACGTTCGAAATCAAGCACTTCGAACCAGGCGTCGAGTATAAAAGTCGAAGTGAAAGCAGGTACAAGGCTATATCTTTAACTGGGGGGTGTCCTGGTCTAAGATATCCTGATGGCCTTGTGCTGACGTCAATGTTGTGCCACCTTTTGTGTTTGTTAAGTGGATGAATGGTGAATGGTGGATAACATCATGGCATTGGTCTCTCGTCCTCGATGTAGTCTTCTTATTCTTCATCTTTCGCGTTACGTCGACCTGTCCCCGTCACTCTCAACATCGTACCTTTTGTATGTCTGTATGTACGTACGTACTCTTTGCGCCGTTATTATGTGTTGTTTTTGTTCTCGTTTTTTTTTCTTTCTTTTTTTGAAATAACTTTAATCCACCTGGGGATTAAGTGAGCGAAGGTGCGAACTTGGATAAATTGATAGCACAAGATGTATCTGTAAGATAGTCAAACATGGCATTATATTGAATGTACTCCTGGTAGGGAGTCTCGAGCCCCTTTCATCCATGTTTTTTGCTTTTGTTTTTGGGATTTTTGTTTTTTCCTTGCTGTTACGTTGCTGAATCCTTGAATTCTCGCCCTTATTTTTGTCATCATCTTTCGTTTCTTCGAAAATGCGTATATTGTTATGAAATGGCTTTTGAAAATTTTCGCGTTTTCTTCATTTTTACACCATCGATAATGTAATTTTCGCTTGTGTACGTTAAGCGGTGTAGTAAAGTATCAATGTCGGATAGGTAAATGAGGGAGAGTGTTTTTGATGAGCCTAGTGTCATACTTTAATTCAGATTAAATCGACGATTGACAGGTTCTCGGTTGAAAACGAATTTTGATTGGATTTTGTGGATATTTGAAGTATTTTAAAGTATCTGAAATGGATTTATTGAATCGAATTCGTAGGGTATAAGATTGTAATCGGGATATTCGTCTCTTTAGATGTGCCTTCTGGAAATCTTCACATCGACTCAATGCGATTGGGTATTCAGTTGTTTAAGTTACCATCGTTTTTTTCTGGAGATAGGTTGCCTATCGTACCATCACAGGTAGCTTCTAACTAGCGTTTTTCTATCGCGTCCGGTAGTTCAAATCATAGTCTACAGAAAGGTGAGTTGCAGTTCGTGTTTTGCTGTAGTTTTGCAGTTCGAGTGGACTTGCTCCTGTCATAGGCTGCTGTCACACCGAACACACAAATTTAATGGTTCTAACAGACCAACCTAAAGCAAACTGAACTCACACGGTGATACACGATGGATTTAAAACCGATTAGACTGCGATCCAAAAGCATAATACGAGTAGACTCGATCAGACAGAATTTCACTTAATTGGAGCGGTCTTCCAGGTATGAAAGCCCCGAAGTGTGGTGTCTATTTTACTACCTATCAGATGTTGTTGCTTTTGTTGTAGCGGCATTTCGAGCTCCAATAGCTTTGGTTTATGCCAACGAAACGTCAACCAAGCCACATGGAATAGTTGACTAGCTATGCGGGCAAATGAGTATAGGATGAGGAAAGCAGATGTCTCGATGGGGTTCTCCCACAGCGCATTAGGAGTTAGACGCATGCGGGCTGCTGCACAGTTAAAATTCTGCTCAACATCGTTTGGAGTGAGGCCACTTGCTGGGCAGGAGTTTTGGATGTCACTGTCGATGCGGGACAGTTATGAGTTCAGACGCAAGCACCAACCGGAACAAAGTTGAGTCAACGTAGTTCTGGTTGCTCTAGGGAGCCGGGGATTCGTCGTCGTTTAGTTCCGCAACCGAAGAAAGCACTTCCTCACTGTGCAGCGTTGCGATGGCTGACTTAAGGTCGATTCACACACATCAGTCACGTCACGTCACAGTTCCGTCAGAACCGTTCGGTATCAGTCACAAAAAATATCGTTTCTTGAAAGTCAAGTGGCGCTGTCTACACTGAGCCGGCGCAGTCACGAATCCGAACCGTCAGTCGCGCTTCCGTCACCGAACAGTCAAATTCACATTTCTTCCCAACGATATTTTTTGTGTTAGACGGACGTCAGTTTAGAAAGTGAACATGGGCGACGACGAAAAATTAATCGAGTTGGTTCGAAATTACCCCGTTCAGTACGGTTTATCGCATAATAAATATATGGATATAGCATATAAAAACAGGATATGGAAGCAAATTGGAAATGAAATAAAAATAGATGGTAAGCAAAAAAACAAGATTATTATTATAAGTAAAATACAATCAATTCGTTTTGAAAATTGAAACACCAATACTTAAACTTATTTTTAAATTCTTGCCACGGTACACTCCCTTCCTCTGAGTTGAAATAGTTTAATATTTAAATCGAGGTACACTCGAGAGTACACGCAAAAAATGACTGACTACTGACGGCTACGGATATATGTGACTACAGCCGCAATTTTGACTGTGACTTGACGGCGACGGTTAGGATTCGGAAGGTTGACTGAACTGTGACGTGACTGATGTGTCTGAATCGACCTTTATAGCTTGCGTTATCAAAAGGAACTCCTTTGAACCTGTGGACTTACCTTTCGCGGTCCCTCATGGTGGGGTTTTGTCTATGAGGTTGGAGTTAGGATGGTCACTCCGATAACAGCCAACCAGATACCACTTGGCGAGAAGATTGTTGTGGTCTTTCGTTGTTCTGACGGTAAGTTTACTAAGTTTTATCTTTATGTAAACAAACGAGTAAAGCGCATTCATCCCCGTTTCATCACGTGAACGTGTTATTCATTTTGAACGACTCAGCAAAGTGAGCGAGAGACGCTGCACAGTGATCTTACTGATAAGTTTTCGAAATGAGCATAGCACATTTCGCACTGCCTAAGTTTCCTTTAACGGTGAACCGGTAGGTCGCTTCATATAGAGTTTAAATAGCGCTTTCAGATATTAATATCGTGGGCTGATGGGTTGGGTTAGGGAAAAGGGCTGCTCCGATCAGAGCACAGAGCTCATAACAACCTTTATTGTGTCCGTTGTGATATATGATACTGTATGACTCAACAACGTCCGACCAAAACCAAATCCGCGAACTACACGGAGCGGACAATGAAACTATAAGCTGACCAACACTCACCTCTTTCAATTCATCCAAATCGGTGAAGTGGTGGGACTCACTTGTGCGGGAGGTGCATGCTAGCAACTGCACTTTCCAAAAAGTAGATATACTACCGAAACGTCAACAAGGCATAGAAAAGCTAGAGATGTTGACGCGCCCATAGATAGATAGATAGATATAAAAATTCGAGCTACTTTCCTAGCAGGAAGGCACTGCGACCATAAAGATCTATTGTGCCGTAGCTCATTAATCCAAAAGACCGTCCACCCTTCTAATAAAGGGCAGTAAGTCTTTAGCAGGAATCAACCTGAATTCTGCAGTGCTGATAGTAGCCTGCCCGAGGAGTGACATCCTAAAACGCGCGATGGCGGGACATTCGCACAAGATGTGCTTGGTCGTTTCCACGTCTTCTAGACAAAGACGGCATTCAGTCTCGCTTGACAGACCCATCTTGTTCAGGTGATATCTGACCAGGTGATGGCCAGATAAGTACCCCACTAGGAGTCTTAGGTGGGTTCTACTCAAATGAGTAGTACCCTTGTGACTGAAGGGCATTATCAGCTCCTTTGATTGACGAAGCCCTGGAAGGTTATCCCAGTACTGTTGACGCAATCGTGCAAACCAATCTGTGATCCGCAGTTTGGCCGAGGCCAGTCCAAAGCCACAGTAAGGCTCAGGTCCATGAAAACGACTGGATGATCCTTGTCTAGCAAGTTCATCGGCAGCCTCGTTCCCCTCAATGCCCTGGTGGCCTGGCACCCAACACAAGAAGACTCGGTTTTTGGTTGCCAACAGTTGAAGGAGATTGTAACACTCCTTCACCAGTTTTGAAGAGACCTTAAATGAGGAGAGCGCTTTTATAGCTGCTTGGCTGTCTGAGTAGATAGCAATGTGAGCGCCGCGAAGTCCAGTTTCCAAGATTACCCTGGCGCAGACCT
Source organism: Chloromyia formosa (assembly GCA_964017055.1). Taxonomy (NCBI): domain Eukaryota; kingdom Metazoa; phylum Arthropoda; class Insecta; order Diptera; family Stratiomyidae; genus Chloromyia; species Chloromyia formosa. The sequence goes on along the minus strand of OZ024813.1, from coordinate 13,557,266 downwards.
CAATGGCGTGGATCTCAGCTTGAAAAACGCTGGGCGAGACTCCCATTGCGATCGAAATCCTGGTGTTGGGTCCAAAGACACCTGCACCAACTCCCTGTTCTGTTTTAGACCCATCGGTGAACCACTTGATACATCTAGGGTCTGGACAGGGTGTGCCATTTACCCATTCAGAGCGGTTAGGGATGAGGGCTGAATATTTTCTGCCGAAGCAAACCTCCGTGATCATGTAATCTGATCTCAAGCAGATCTGCACATCAGGAATTTGATTCAGAATGCTCATGTGACCGCTTTCTTCACTACGCACATCGGAAGTTAAACGAAGTCTGAGAGCATTTAGAGCTGTTGATTCTTGAATGAATATAACGAAACTGACGCGCCCATGCGGAGGGGTCAAGGCAATTAACACACAAGTGTGGTCACCCTACCATGTCTCCTGGCATTCTATCCAATGAAGCAATAGCCGGTGATAACCTCCACAACATTCCTAATGTGCCTTCTATCCAAGAATAGCAACCCTGAAGATCGGTTAGGACTCAGTCTAGGACACACTTACGTGATTATATGGCATGCATTACCACTACTCGGGCGAAAAGGCGTCAGTCTCATGTCTCACTTCTGTCGTTACGGGTTCAAGTCCAGTCCACGGCGTTCGTGGCCATGGTGCGAGGCGTAATAATGTTGTAGCTAGGGCGCAATGTCGATGCGGTTAGGAACATATTTATACTGATAGTCAATCGGTAATGAAATCGCTTGTTTCTACTGCGACCAACTCGATGACTGCTGTGAACTGTCGTAGGCTGCTGCGGCTGGGCGGGCGAATACCAGATGGAGTCTTGGAAATTCATGTCATGCAACCAAGCTAGTGTGGTCTAGACTAAATCCAAACTGCCCTTCAGGGTTGCTATTTTTGAAAAGAATTTACTTTAGAGATGTTGTGGTGGCTATCACTGGCAATTTCCTCATTGGATAGCATGCCAGGAGGTGATTGATTGCCGCACAATGATTCTTGCAGAAGCTAGGAAGAGGGGGATTGTTCGTGCCATTTGCTCTGGACTTATCCTGCCCTGGCTGGTAGCACAAATATCACTCCTGGGCCTCACCATTTCACCGAAGGAGGTGAGTCTTATTGTCCGGATTGTTCGCGGATGAGATCTTGGTTGGACGTTGTTGAGTCCTATAGTTATATCACAATGGTCCCAATGGTAGTCTCTGTGTTCCTTGTACATTGGGGCAGCCTCTTTACCCCAACCTAACTAAAACTTAGAGACAAAACTGGCTGTATTAATATACACATTAATACAGCCATTATTGGCTTTCCAGAGTGGACCAATCTGTTCTGCTCTTCCGAACTTCAGTTTACATTATACATACATGGATTCTACGGCAGAGTTAGCACGCACGTCTCATTTATCATCCGCACAAATCATTACAGTGGGATGGGATCATTATTGAAAATAAGAAGGCCGATACAAATACAACAACCCTAACATCGCTTATCCCGCTTTTCCGAAAACCCCAAACAAAATCCTACGAAAACAAATTACGGCATTGTTCCGTTTTCTAATATCACGGGTATAAGCAAGCAACAATTCCAAAAGCCATAACATTTAAGCCAATAAAATTTCTTCTAATAAAAGCTTGTTCCAACGCCCGTCATAACCGTTCTCAACTCTTTTGCCTGATGCTTTCGCGTGGCCACAAATCGATACTCATCCCAGAAATCGTTAATTGGTAGCAGCAACAAACGTCAACCATTAAACATTTTCCATAAATTACATCTGGCTCGTTAGGCACAGCGTACACCGATTCCGAGCTATTTGCTCGTTTCAGTGCTTCTAATTGCTAATAATTTTGTTGCAATCTATCGATTGGCTCTGCCTTCAAGCCCATTAACGTTCATCCCTGGCCTGCCAGGTTGCCTTCTACGGAGGTGTACATGAAACAGCGGCTACCCCACACAGCTCAGCGTTTTCAGTTACAGAACGGCTGGCTTTCGATAAAACCACCCGCCTTTTTTATGTTGACTTCCTTGCACGAGTGCTTATTAAAATCGTGTACATGAACGTTACCTTCCGGGCTATCGATAGCAGAAGGAGTGTTACCCACTTCAACGGGAACGTTGTGATGTCCTTGCGACTAAGATACTTCAATGTATTTATCACGATGAATTTGTCAATTCAGGGAAGTATCTTATCGGACCACCATTACTTACCTCTTGCCACCGAGGATACGGAAGGAAGTTTACGCAGTCGAGTCCCTTTCATAAGGGAGACTCTGGTAAGGTCTACCGACACCTACCGACCGATTTCATAACAAATTCTTCGATATCCAGCAACCCTTCATCCGTCGTCCCTATGCTTCCTTCAGGACATGTCGAGGCAATTGAGAATGAGTCCACGGGTGGAATAAAAGGGAATAATTACATTTGCCACAGTTCGCCGATTGATGTCATTCTGCTGGATAAATACCGAATTGAATGTGAACCCCAACGTAATTTCTAATCTTCGGCAAGGTCTTTTGGCATTTACAGCGAACGGTTAATTGAAACATTTTGCAGTTTGATTGACCCGATACCCACGGTCTAAATTAAACATGAGCCTCTGTGATGAGAGGCCAAATCAAGTCATGTGTGGATGAACGTTGGAAATTCTGTTGAAATTATCAACAATATCAGATTGCGAGCACATGCATGACCGAATTGCATGAATTCAATTAAGGGAGTCGGAAGGAATTTTCGGGGGTTTCGAAATGTAATTTTGGATTCGGGTCCAAATTAAATAAGAGAAATTAATTCCGAAAAAGGATTGCGTGCTTCTTCGCGCATCTTTACGTACGTAACCTACCGATAATATTGGTACGCTATCATGGAAGAAGGGTTCGGAATGTTTGTGCTCCTTACCAAGGCCAAGCAGGGTTGTTGTGTTTCTCCACGACGCATTTACAAAACAATCATTCAACCTGTATTTTGCTATAACTAACTCAATTGTCCTAATCCCTCGTGGGGCATAGCCAGTCAATTGTTCCATGTGGCCCAGTTGACGTTTCGTTGGCATAAACTAGTTTCGGAGAATGCAGTTGCCAACATGCACCTCCTGCACATCCATGGCCATGAACGTCGTCGTGGACGGGATTCGAACTCCAAACTCCGGTAGTCAAACATGCGACTGATGCCTCAATACACTGCGCTACCGGTCGCCCATATTTGTATTTTACATGTATGTATTTTGCTATGGCTGTGAAACCTGGACACTAACACAAGCCTCCGAAAACGTACAAGTACTAACCTTTATTTGAATAAAAGGCACTTCGGTGAATATTCGGAGAAGTTTCTAGCGAAATGAATGACGCATCCGATATAACCATTATCATGAGCTGTACGAATTGAACGATGAGCTGAAAGTTTCGAGAATCATTGGGCGAGTTTCTACGACGGATCTGTTTTCTGATTCTTGGATCTTTTTTCTGATTTTCACTGTTCGGTGCGATTCCGATCCAATGGAGCTTGCTCAAGGTTACGTCATTTTTCGGATCATAATTATTTTCTGGTTCATGTTACCCAAACAATCAAACTATTGTGACAGCTCACAGCTGATACCTGCGGACGTGTTTTCATGTATTGTGGTTGTCTGTGGTCGCCAGATTTCAGTCGCTTTCGGGAGACATTTTTTTTGTGAACTTATGGAAGTAGCAGTATTCGCAGAGAATAAATTCAATTCGAATGTCTGACAGCCAATGGATCTGGATAGATCATAGCCGTTTCTGAGACAACTTATGATCCACGAACCTGGGTCTGGAATTGGAACTGGAAAAGGCTGGCCTAGGAAGGCCTAGAGCTAGTTGGGTAGGCTCAGCGGATGCCGACGCCATGCCAGGCTTCCTAAATTGGAGGACGCGCTTACTGGACCGAGACAATAAATTGGGGGAACGATCCAGACGGCCAAAGTCCAACGCCAGACTGATGATAATTTATTAATTCATTGTTAAATGTACTCAAATCTTGCAATTTGTTCAGATGGACAAAACCAATATTCTCTTGTAACACTAATCTCTCATTTGTGCTACTGTCGGTCATATTAGATAATTTCTCATCTTTTTTCAAATGCTATTTTTTTCGGACAAAACTATTTGCGGAGGTCATGGTTTCTTACGTTTTTGGCATCCGTCCATGGCATTTACTGTCAGAGATCGCATCAATTTCCTACGCACTCGTCAATTTTACTTTAGAGTTAAGTCTTATTGTACTGCGAGACCCATTAAAAATGCCATGCTATTGTAAATATGTTGCAAAGATATGCCAAAAATACAGATGTATGTGCACATACTTCTATCTGCTTTCCTCCGGACAAGAAATTTGTTCTAGCAAAATTGCTGGATCATTTCAAATATGTCAAACGCATGTCCGTTTATTGGATGGTAGAATAGTGAGATACCGCTGAAAATTTGTCTTTGGAAAGTAATAAAAAGAAGAGAAACCTACATCGTGAAGATGACAAGAATTTGGGACGACCTATGACGATAGTATTACACATGACGATAAAAATAAATCAGAATGGATTGCCTTCAACTGTTGCCGAAGGACCACAGTATAATAATCAGTTTTACTAGTCAATATTAGTTTCAACGCACTTCACGTCACTTAAGAACAATTTCCTAGCCGCGTGTCACTTGGAATGGATGTTACGCAAATTATTATTTATTGTGAAGTGCAGATCTGTGGAACATGTGCGAAGGGAAACATGATGAATTGCTCAAAATTATTTAAACTTTCCATACACACGAGTAGTTATTCAGACCAATTTCCGCAATAAAATGGCGAATAGTCACCTGCGTTGTAATGTTTCAATTGATTCCCAAGTCGAAAATTTCTCCATAGATTGCTCTCCCCTCTCTGAATTTTTTAACCAATCTCATATATTCATATATCTTAATGAGATCTGATCTAAGATCTGTTCTTCCTAAGGATTGGAAATTAACTGAGTGATCTATATTTTCTTCAGGAATCGGCTAGATTCTTTTTGGGCGGTCTTTTGTATTTTGTACACGTTCGTTTTATGTAGAAATTATCGGAATCTGTTGGCGGAGCGGAGCGTTTAGCTGTTGCGGCTATTCTGAGTCCCTGGGAACTACACCAGCAGCTGCTTTGTATATGCAGCTTAGCATACTGTCGCTGAATAGATAACTACCAACATGACCGAGCACCGTAAGCTCAAGATCTGGCTAATCAATCTTTCTCAAAAATTTAGGTATTCCCGCGGCGATCGAATGTTTGCTAATTGCATTGACCCCTCTAGGAGCATGGGTACGTCAATAACTTTTGCTACTTCTTCTTGATGTTTCGATAGCATATCATTCGGATGGTGCAGTTCCTAGCGACAGACTACACGTCCTTAAAACTGCGTCCGGCAAAAATTTAACCTGTGGATAGGCTGTGGTCATATAACTGGAATGCCGCGATGCGTGATAGCGATTCGAAGTCAGGCTATGTGAATAGCTGACTTTTGAAATAATGTTGCTGTTGTAGCAATGGTCGGAATTTCGGTGTGTTGGTTTGTTACATGCTCACGGTTCGTCGTCATCTCCGGTGTCGACGGATAGAAAATTAGCTTCTTCTATAGGGTTCTCCCACAGCGATCTGGCAGTCAGGTGCGTTCGTGCAGCGGGACAGTGAAAGGTATGGTCCACATCATGAGGTGCTCCATTACAAGGAGGATAGATGTTTGAGACGTCCTGGTCAATGCGGGATAAATAGGAATTCAGTCGTGAACACCAGCCTGACTGAAATTGGGTGAGTGTCGTTCTTCTTCCTCTCGGAAGCCTTTCCTCTTCTGGAGATATAAATCAGTAGTATGGGCGAAGCAACTGGATTCGGACCTAAATCCGCGATCGATAGAAGCACCTCCTCCTGATGTATCGCTGCGTAGGGTACTTTTTTGTACCTCTGGCACATCCCTTTCTAAATCCCTCAAGTCACACCTAACATGTCTTGGTGGCGGCGTCATGTTTATGAGGTTGAAATTTGGGTACTCCCTAAGGTAACAACCCACCAAATATTGCTTTGCAAGAAGCTGCTTGTGGTCCCTTGAAGGCATAATCTTGATTTCCTGATGTAGGTGGTCCTGGGGTGACATCAGAAGAGAGGCAGCGACTGTACGAAGAGCGGCATTGAACGTTTTGTCACGCAATACGCAGCGGTATCCCGCAGCTTGAAAATCAGGAAAGAAAGGCTTTCGAGACAATCTGTCCCGCAGCACGCAGCGGTTTCCGCAGCATAGAAAAGAAGGCTTAGATCTCGCGTCACCAAGCCATTTTGTCGTGTGATATACCTATAATGGTGCTCAGCTTTTATTGTTCGATTTGTTCCAATAGGGCCTTAATAACACCCCGTTTGTATAGGAAGCGTACATTTTAGATTCCAAAAGAGTAGTCACTTCTATGTTTCCGTGGTCGTTGCCGTTTATTCGTTCAATCTGAAGCTTTTTTCAGATATCTTGACATAAGATACTTTTTACAAGGATAGGTTGTCGGCCCATCGCTAAACCAATATCAGAGGTGGGCTCAGGGATAGCTGTTTCAGGTGGTTCATAACGTACTAGGGTTCACTCAACTATGTCGCAGACCTGACTACGTAATTTATGCCACTCTACTGTGACCTGAGACGTTTCGGTATAATTCCGCCTTTGAGGCTACTGCAATGATTCCCTCCACTTTTTACATCCTGCCTTGAGATAGCTTTGGCGGAGTTGAGTTTCGTTTAAGGTGTCACATACATATTTCGGGAATATACCCGATACTTTCATAAGGTCTAGTGTATAATTACACTTTGATATTCGAATCTGGTGGATTAAAAATAACACATCAAAAACGGTAAATATCAAATAAAGAATGAAAAGTTGGAGAATCCAAAGCAAGTACAATTCCGTCCTCAAGAAAAACGCTGAAAAGCTGTAAATGGAGTTGCCTACGCTATAACACGAGGCGTATTCTGAAACAATTCCATAAGTGTTTCGGCAAAGTTCTAATGCCATCCTTCTACAAAATTTCACTTCTCTCTCATCCTTATTTCATATTTGCTCATTAGATAATGTACTTCGCGTCATTTTGTCCCCCGGAAAGTTTTGAATTGCTTTGATTTCACTTCCCTTAGAAAAACAATAACGAAGGGGGAGTTTTCACACCAGAAACAACACGAACGGAAAATTCAAGCATCACCAAAAATTTACTTACGAATGTTCCATGCTAATTATAGACGCTAAATTGGCGTTAGACTAAATGGAGCCCATTATGAACGCCGGAAATTTTCAACTTTGCGGAGATAATTTGTTTGAGTTGACATACTCCAAATGAATGCTTGCGGAGAAGAGTGTAATATGGCACAAGGACGAGATGAGAGCATCTGCTGACTGAATGGTACAAAAGCCAATAGAGAAGTCAGAAGCGTGGGCTCGCTGAACGAACGAGTGCGACAAGGACACACTAGTAATTAATGCCAGCGAGTTAATTATCTTCTAATGAATATGAACGCGGAGAAAACGGTTCGTATCAAATCGGGCCGAGGGTCACGTAATTATTGTGATTTTTATTGCATTAGTTGTCCTGGAGGTTGATGATGTACACAACGCGGACAGCTAACGGGCGAAGATTGATTACAGGTGAGCGGAAGGGGCAGGCATAATGTCATACGTTTTGCCCGTAGTTTGCCACTGGGATCGTCCATCAGGACGAAGATTTATCTAGTCACTCGGCAGTTTTTGAGTGATACTGGGGGAATTGTTGTTAGAGTCTGACAAATGATGTTCTATCTAGAAGAAGGGCCGGCAAAGCAAAAAATCGGAGTAACGTTGAAGTAATTTAAGGATATATTCTGAGTAAATTTTTATCATATAATTACAAACAGTCAGAGTGAAAGCGAGACACCTCTTATTAAAAAAATTTTGTTTTGGAATATTTTTGAAATAACTTCCTGACAAACTCAATTTATTTTTTAGTTTATAAGGTGAGCATTTATGGTTTCAGTCTAAATTGTTGTTGTTTTTTTAGGGTTTTGTATAAAAACAAAACCCTTATGAAATCGGTCATGCGTCCGTCTGTCCGTCTGTCTGTCTGTCTGTCCATGAAATATCTCACGAACCGCTGAAGCTACATGCATGAAATTTGGTGGAAACATGTAGAAATGCTATAATTCTCTGGAGAAAGCGATGCGTCGTAATAAGTCAACTTTAAGGGGGGGGGGGGGGTCCCCATAGAGGGGAAATGAAGGTCGAAATTTTTTTTTCATTTGGTATAGGCAAGTGGGGTTTCGTAAGAAAGGTACCGTCGAGTACATTCCATTTTTGGAATTTTTTTCAAATTTGAAGAAATAATAAAAGAGGGCGAGGGGAAAATATGTGGTCCGAGTTTGTCCCCCCCCCCCTTGCATTTCGAGACCGTTATAGCTAGACATATGAAAATTTACAGAAAAGCGGCATTTCACTAGCATAGAAAACTAAAAATAATAGAATTTTTAAATCTCATCCAAAAAGGTTAATAATAGTACATTTCTACAGTTGCAGTTAGCACACCCCTGCACCCCTCAAGCACACCTGAGGCCAAAAATATTGATAGCTAATGATAACTAACATCATAGGCAATAATACCTCTAAGTTTCATTACAATGACATGATATTTAATAATAGTACATTGACTTAAAGTTATGCATTTTGACACTATCCATACAAAAAATACACCTACCGGCCTCACGCATAGATATGCGTGTACTACAATACTTGCATGTTGTTTTTCGTAGTGTGAATTGCAGTTATTTAATGAACCAACTTTGGAAGGGTGAAGATTGGTAATTGGTGATCCTAACAATAACTATTCACACAATAAATTTTTTTAGGGTTTTGTGTCTTAAATCTTACAAAATCGGTCAAATACCTGTCTGTCCGTCTGTTCATAGAATATCTTACGAACGGCTGAAGCTGCACACATAATTCGGCGAGAATGTGTAGAAATGCTATAATTTGCTGGAGAAAGCGTTGTGTTGTAATCAGCCAACTTTAAGAGGGGGGGGGGGGGGGGGGGGGGGTCCACATAGAGGCGAAATTAAGGTCATTTTTTTTTATCCACTGGTATAGCCAAGTGGGGTGTCGTGAGAAAGGTAATGTTGAGTACATTCCATTTTTGGCATTTTCTTGAGATTTGTAGAAAGGGGAACAGTGGAGGAGGGAAAAATATTAGACCGTAATTTGTCCCCGCCGCCCTGAAGCCGTTACACAAGTTTTCAATTTGCAATGTCGTCGTAACATGAATGGTTAAGCATCTCGAAGAGTAGGACAGTTTATCTCGTATACATACATATCTATCTACAGCTTCTCGTATTAAAACTATTACTTTGAGAGGTGACAGATGCAGTCTTTTTGTGAATTGGCATGTAAGATACTATATCATGGGTAAGACATTTAATTATGGTGTTTTTATTCAGCTGAGTGGTACCAAGACGAGCAGGGAGCCAATATTTAGATACCAAGATAAGCGCGTGCTACAAAACCCTCGAATTGCGGGCGTAGCCCTCTATATTCCGGTTTCATTTTCCTATAGTAGAGAAATACATACGAAACTAAAAGAAATGCAGTTATGCGCATCACACTCAAAGACAACCACCTAACTTCGTTTCTTGTTAAAAAGTAGTAAAATTTCCGGAAAGTGTAATGAGACACATGTAATGAACCATATCCTGATAGTGCTGCTTCCACCGACAGATCGAAGGCAGCACCTGATAAGTAGTGATCTGTCGGTGGTATGAAACCAGAGGTCGAGGGTCCCATTATACCCGGAACTCAATGCAAGCGCGAGGGTTTCTGACCCGTTCGCCAACCATTCCATCCTTGTAGCCCCATCCTTTAATTCCCCATTTTTGCCTGCCCTAATGGTGTTATCTAGCCCAGGTCTACATTTTTGTTAATACGCAAAGGACAGGGGACACGAGCGACGAAAACCACGTCTACGTCTAACGAACTGAGCTACAGCAAACACAGGCCGCCGCTTAGCATGTTGAGGGGCCTTTTTTTCTTCGCCAGATGGCACGGCCCGATCTTCACGCTACCTTAGGCTCCGTCCCAACGACCGATCCGCGATTCTCTGAACTCTGTTGATAATCTGAATAATGCGGACATAAAGGATTTTTTTTCCTCTTTACTAATTTTTCCCCTCTACAACGGTTGCCGGCTGACTCCGGTGCCCACTTTGCTTCTGTTTATACTCTAGATGAAATCTGAGAGTATTATAAGTTTGCCACAAAGTTTGTAACGCTAAGAAATAAGGCTCGCAGAAAAAAATGAATGATACAGAAGTTCATATTATCACTCGAATATCTCAAAACCGGATGTCCGTCTGTCCGTCTGTCCGTCCGTCCGTCCGTGACCTCTCTAGCTCGAGAACGCGTTGAGCTATGAAGTTCAAATTTTGCACACGTTATTTTTGACAAAAAATGAAGGCTAAGTTCGTGAACGGGCTAAATCGCTCCACCCCTTCTACCCCCTCCCATACAAAATGACACATTTTTGAAAATTTACAATAATCAGATTTTCTAAGAAACTATAAAACAGATTGCTTTGAAATTTTTAATATATCACTTTTATGATAATTGTAACCTATGTTATAAAACTTATTGTAATCCTCACCCTCCTTCTACCCCCTCCCATACAAACTGCACTATTTCATGAAATACGTTAAGCCAATTTACTCATTACCTATACAATTTATCGGGCTGAAATTTTGTACTTAACACTTGAAAACACACAAACTATATGGTTAAGGCCGATACCGAAATCTGTCAGTTAAATTTATTTTGAATTAAATAACTACAAAACTCACTACAGCAGTGCTGAGCTTCCTCAATGGCGGGAAAATTAGGATGACCAAATTCGGTCGATACTCACTTACGCGGGCAATAAATTATCGAATTTATTACCGCAAATCGGAATAGTGCTGATGCCGGTGCATTATTTCTTAGCGTTGCAAACTTTGTGAGAAACCTATAATGCTGTCAGATTTCATCTATTGTGTTTATACTCTAGATGAAATCTGAGAGGTGATGGGATCAACAAAGTCTTAACGATGAATCCGAGATTGCAACCAAAATTATTTATTGGCTTTAACCAGGTTCAAATTCATCTAGAGTATTGCATGATTGGGGTTTACCCCAATCGTAGTTCTTTTATGTTTTTTTTAGCATCACACTCTGTCCTCAGCTTCTTCTTCTTGACAGGCCTCGAAGTAGAAGCTGCTCTGTAATGAACCACTTTTAATGAACTATATCCTGGTAGTGCTGCTTCCACTGACAGATCGAACACAGCCCAGGGTCCCATTACACCCGGACCCCGATGCGAGCGCCACATTTTTTTTACTCCCCATTTTTGCCTCCCCTGTTGGTGTTTTCTAGCCCAGGCCTATCCATTTTTATTAACGCGTAAAAGACAGGGGCAACGAGCGGCGAAAACCCCGCCCACGTCTCCCTAACTGAGCTAAAGCAAGCACAGGCCGCTGCTTAGCTCATTGCGAGCCCTTTTTTCTTCGCCAGATGACGCGGCCTAACCACGCTACCACGGTCATTACGCTACCTTAGGCTCCATCCTCACGGGCATGCTTGGATGGCTACCGACCGGTCCACTACAAATGTTAACTTCTGTACATATCTTATTAATAAAAAAAATCGCTACATGCAAGAACGAACGCTTAGTATGCACTGCGATTCTTTGAATAGATTCTTTAGCGACTCGCCTCCCTCGACTTGTTGTCGCCGTGAATTTTGTTAGTATTTTTATGCATCTTGCAATAAGCTGAGGCAGGCGTTATTCTGATGTGACAGAAAAAAACCTGGATCGATGTTCTCCAATTATCTTGGTTACGTGACCGCGTCCTCCAATCTCGGAAGCCCAGTAGCTGCTCAGCGTCCGTCTATACTGAGCTCTCCCAACGAGATCTCTGTCGTCTAGGCAGTCTCGCTCCGTCGACTCGTTCTGCGTTCATTACTCTCTTTGGCATACAATCATCGTCCATTCGTTGTACATGTCCTGCCCATTGAAGTCGTTGTAGTTTGACGATTTTCGAAATTTCCAGCTCATCGTACAGTTCATACAACTCATGGTTGTACCGGATTCGCCATCCATCTCGATCGCAAACAGCCTCAGAAATTCGCCGCAGAACCTTACGTTCAAATGTGTCTAGCATGTTTCCGGAGGCTTGAGTTAGGGTCCATGCTTTGCAGCCAAAGCGTCGCACTGGTCTTATAATGGTTTTGTACACGCGGAGCTTCGTGTTTCTGTGCACATGCTTCGATTTCATTAAGGGGAGAACCGAGAAAAAAGCCTTATTAGCTAACTGTATTCGTCGCTTGATTTCGTCAGTTTCGTTGGCGTCCCTTGACAAGTTGCAACCCAGGTATTTGAAGTCGTTCAAGAACTCGATGTTGAGGTCCCCCTCATTGATGCTCGGTTGTGCAGGTGCCCTTGTCGTCGGTCGCATCATTATTTTAGTTTTACCCTCGTCTATACGTAGTCCAACTTCTTTTGCAGTGTTACATTAAACAGTTTAGCAGAGTTTAAACCTAATTTTGATTATAGGTTTTAGTACTATAGAGGGACGCATACATTGAAATACGAGTTTGGCTGAGTAATTGATAATGTACGATTTTTTTGGTGATATGTCGTATGGAATTCAATGTCAGAATGCAGGAGTCGGCTACCAGCGGCCCGACGGCCCCATGCGGGTTTCTATAAGTTTTTGTGGGTCTAGCGGGCCCACGCAATAACAAATTATGTACGTATGAATAAATCGACGCCCCTCAAATGCATAACTCTTGATTCAAATGGTGTTCGATTCAAGACACTATGACAAATATAAGTGCGAAGAGACTTACCGAATAAAAAAAAATAGTCGCAGTTGCCACACCGCTCCATATAGAGGTGAGTAGGCGAGGAGTTCAGACTGATACCAGTGAAAAACATGTCTAAAATTTCCAAGATAAGTATCAAACCATTAGTTTCTGAGGTCGCTGAGATGAGTGGTTGTAAGCCCAAAGACCATCCCTCCGTAGGGGATAGGTAGGCGTGGTAAAAATCTCCAATATGACCAACAAATTGTGGGCGAAGGGAGCTAGAAGCTAGACATCAATAAATAGGGGAAAATATGATTTTTACGGTTTTTTGGAACGGGTTGGTACGATTTTCACTCTCACTTCTTTGGCATCACTGGCTGTTTGATTGTTCTAGCTTAAATAGTTTATCAGAAATTGTGCTTTTACTAACTTAAAGCAGTTTTCATAAAAAAATGTAATGCATGTAGCAGCTAAAGAATTAAGAGTTCGGAAAAATGTTCCGAATGTTTTTTGCTGAAAATTGCATAAGGAATCACGTGCCAGTGCACGTGTGCGATCGTTACGAGATCCCCTGTATAGTTATAAATACTACTGTTAAGTGTTAACACTTTTCTCAAGCATTTTCTGTATTGTACAGGTCTTCTTGACTTAAAAATTGTTGAAGGGAATAAGCACTTGCGAACCAGAAATCGCTGTAGTAAATCCAAGGATTTTGCTGAGAATGGGGTTGTGTTTATGTGTCTTTTTTCTCAAAGACCGTTTTTTTCTCAAAAACCGTTTGTTTTTGTAAATTTTTTACGCTGGTTCGCGCTATACGAAGTGCCCTAGAAGGGTTTTTCAAAAGACAAATTTACGTTTCGTTGAACCAATTCAACGATTTTGAAATTTTTTTTTGCGCATTATTCTCGCAGTTTAAGTAGTTCTTTCAGAAAAATTACCACAATGGATAAAAATATGATTTTCAGGAGAAGCGATTTTCTTGTCACTGTTTATAGAAGACCACGTGTAATTGCTCGTTACAAAAATTAATTTAGACCATTTTCCATTACGGGAAAAACTAACCGCTGCTATCATTATTTTTTAGAAAATGTGCTAGTTTAATTAAAAACTAAATGAAACCGGAATATAGACGGCTACGCCCGCAATCCGAGGGTTTTGTAGCAAGTATTTATATTTGTACGCATGTATCGGCTCCTTGCTTTTCTTGGTACCACTTAGATGGATAAAAAAAAAGCATAATAAAAATGTCTGACTCATCATATAGTATCTTACATGCCCATTCATATTAAGTGATTGTAATGAAACTTAGAACATATTATTGCCTATGATGTTGGTTATCCTTGGCCATCAGTACTTTTTATCTCGGACGTTTTTAAGGGATGCAGGGGTGCTCTAACTGTAACTATAGAAATAAACTATCATTGACCTATTCTGAGAAGATATACAAATTCCATTATTTCCCGTTTTATATGCTATTCGGAACCTACCTTCCTGGAAGTTTTCATTTTTCTAAGTGTAACGGTCTCGAAATGCAAGGGTGGACAAATTACGATCTAATATTTTCTCTTCCCTCACTGTTCCCCTTTCTTCAAATTTAAAGTTAATGCCAAAAATAAAATGTACTCAACATTACCTTTCTCACAACACTCGACTTGCCTATACCAGTCGATAAACAAAATTTGACCTTAATTTCGCCCCACACCCCTCCCCCGCTCGTTATAGTTGGCCAATTACAACACATCGCCCCCTACCAATCTTTACCCTTTCATAAATGTATAACCATAATATGTAACAATAACTGCAATTTGCACTACGGAAAACAACATACAAGTAGTACTCGCACCTTCGAAGCCGGTAGGTGTATTTTTTGTATGAATAGTGTAAAAATGCCTAACTTCAAGTGAATGTACTATTATTAAATATTACATGATTGTAATGAAACTTAAAGACATTATTGCCTAGGGTGTTGGTTATCATTGGCTATCAATATTTTTGACTCCGGGTGTGCCTAAGGGATGCAGGGGTGTGCTAACTGCAACAACAGAAATGTACTATTATTAACCTTTTTTGATGAGATTTTTAAATTCTATTATTTTTAGTTTTCGATGTTAGTAAAATGCCGCTTTTCTGTAAATTTTCATATTTCTAAGTGTAACGGTTTCGAAATGCAAGGGGGGGGGGGGACAAACTCGGATGACATATTTTCCCCTCTCCCTCTTTTCCCGTTTCTTCAAATTTGAAAAAAATTCCAGAAATGAAATGTACTTGACGATGCCTTTCTTACGATACCCCACTTGCCTATACCAGACGAAAAAAAAAATTTGACCTTCATTTCCCCTCTATGGGGACCCCCCTTAAAGTTGACCTATTACGACGCATCACTTTCTCCAGAGAATTATAGTACTTCTGCATATTTTCACCGAATTTCATGCATGTAGCTTCAGCGGTTCGTGAGATATTTCATGGACAGACAGACAGACAGACGGACAGACGGACGCATGACCGATTTCATAAGGGTTTTGTTTTACTACAAAACCCTAAAAAGAAAATCATTTTTTTATCGTCATAAATGTCACTAGAAATGACATTTCTTTATCAATTACACACAATTTACCCTATTACAAAAAAAAAACGTTTATTTCATAGGCGTGAATATTCCCTAAAATATTCTATGACAAAATATAAACATATTTTCTAATTTGATCAAACGCAAACCCTTAAATATTTTATAATGAAAAATGTATGACTTAGGCCACTTTCATAATCATGGCCTAATATGTATATCGATATAGATTATGATAACAGGATGAAAAATATATTTTTCATATTTTCATAAGCTGTCAAATATCGTGACGACCAAAACAATCAACAACTTAATCGAAACGACCGACAACGGTGTATTTTTCGAAACCTGTAGAAAACAATTTTCTCGGAACATTTATCAGTGCCCGAAGCTCACAAACATAATATAGTACACTGTTTTTCTCCAGACTTCCGATTCAAAAGGAACTTAGTTGAAAGGAAATTGTACGCGTCATGAATTATTGTGGGAAAGTAGCAAATTGCAGAAAGTTTTACAGGTAAATAAGTTGCCTTATTGTGGATGAAAAATATCATAATATAATGATTTGCTGAAATACAAGAAATGCAATCATCAACAGAAAAAAATTTCCAGTAGAAGTTTTGTCTGTTATTTGTGTTGCTTTATAAGGAATAAATATGATAACACTTTATCACAGTTTTCCGGAACAATATTACTTCAGTGAGAAATGTTTCTAGTTATAGCAGTTGTAATTATCTTAAAGTTTGAGGCTGGCTGAAAAGTATGGTTCGCAGAACACATCTGCGGTTGAATGAAGCATGAGTTTTTTATTACCACTGTTCCTATTTATTTTAAAGAAACAGTGCAGCACTGTTGCTTTAAATAAGAGTTCATCCTGTCAATAAGCTATTTAAAAATATTATAGTTTGAAAATAATCCTTAATCTTATTAATTTCATGTTCATGAGGCTCTATAGAATCCTGGTCCAACCCCTCGTAAAACCAGCGATTAAGTCTGTTTTTCTACCTCTTTATACATAGCACAGTTTTCAGAGTACTACTGGAAACCATGACTACTTTAAATTCCCGGAAAGCTTAAGGACTTATCAGTAATTCCTTTTACCTCACCCTCCATCTGAACATCCTATTGTCCGTCCGTTCATGTAAATGCTTATTTTCAGCTTACAACATAGTTTCGACGACAATAATAACAACAACAAAAGCGGATGAAAAGAAAGAAACTAAGACAAAATAGACCGACAAAAAAAAGTATCCCAAGCAGACCAGAGAAAATTAAACGAATCCTCGACAAAAGGATCTTAAATTGACGTACGTACAAGAAGGTGTACAACAACACGTTCGTAAATGGCCAGCCCAGCTCGTCGACTTGCATTCTTCTAATTAAGTTGGACTTAGTAATCATCACACGTTCCCTTTACGTTCCTTAATGGCACACCTAAAGCACTACGTGATATCCAATGTTAATGCGAATCTATTTTTCCTCTACCATTCTGTTTTTTTTGTTTCCCTTGCTTTTGTTTCAGATACTTCTTTACTGAGGTTGAGTTTAATACGACAAAGGTTATTTCAGTTCTGCGATGATTCGGCAATTTTGTAGAATTTTCGGAAATTTTTCCGAGGCCAAAGATCCTGAATGTTGTCGGGTGTTTTATTTTTTAAAGTGAAAAATGAAAGAAACAGCTGTGACAGCTGTGTCGTTTATTTGAGAGGTATTCGGAAATTTAAGAGATATTGGGTGAAGTGAATATAAAAAGTATTTATTCATCAAAGTATACTCAAGTAGAGTAGACTTCAGAGCACATCGAAAATTAATACTTATATCGCATGAATAAAAGTGTACTCTACTCACTGTCTTAGACTCGACTCGAAAAATAATGGCGGGAGTATTTACTCGCGCATTTCAAATCATGTTCAACAATTTGTTCGCAATCAATTTCATATATTAATGACGATTTACACCAAAATCGAGCAGTTACGACTTGCAAAACTCAAAAATGGACATTCTTCGCTATGAAGTGGTATCTAGGGAAGATGAATATTATATGATTGGCGGTGTTGAGGTAAATGCTCTATCTACACTACTGTTGATGGCATTTTGAATCTTCTACCCAGACAAAAAAAATGTTTCTTTGCAACGAAGTATTTCAAAGGAAAGCAGGGTTCCCATTCTAAGGTGGGCAACCCCGCAATAAGCCCTTATGCCCTTAGAAAAGAATTTGGAACAAACTCAGCCGCAAATGAACATGCTGAGAGACCGTACTGATATATTGTAGAATAGAATCGTAGACGATAGAATTCCACGAAGAAAACCGGCTGATTTTGCCATAATTTGAGCTTTGAGATCCGTTCCACTCTTTAGGCTAGGTAATTTGGACCGGTAGCGCAGTGTGTTGAGGCATCAGTGTCATGTTTGACTACCGGCGTTTCGGGTTCGAATCCCGTCCACGACGACGCTCGTAGCCATGGATGTGCAAGAGGTGCATGCTGGCAAGTGCATTCTCCGAAACCAGTTTATGTCAACGAAACGTCAACTGGGCCACATGGAACAGTTGACGCGTTATGCCCCACAAGGGGTTAGGGCAATTGAGTAGTATGAAAAACGAAAATATTTATCAGCCAGTTTATCACTTAGATAGCTTCATGTCCCTGTTAGCTACCGAACAGTTTAACGAGACATTGAGAAAACGCGCCTATGGCCCGTTTTGCCATGATTTTCTTGGCGGAATTCTGCCACCTGTTCTGTTTCATTCTAGTTCTGTACTATCTCTCAGCATTCATTTGCGCTTGCGGCTTCTTCTTCCATCGAATGAATTTCGAGAACTCTGTTCTTTGTGACCAGTTTAATTGTCTCATTTGAATGTGCAGTTCTAGCTGTCAAAATCTCAGCAGTCCGTGTCAACTGTTTGGAATTAACGTCCGAAAAATTTTTAATGATACGATGGGTGCCGTTTAACGCTTTTCTATATGATGGACTTTAACTAGACATCGTGAAAACGGACTTACGTGTTACGAATTTAACACTATGATCTAAAAAAAAAACTTTTTCCGACCCGGTTCAGTTTCCAAGTGATTTCCACAAAAAAGCTCAACAGATTTACTACTATATGTATTGAGGTAGATTTTCTTCTGAAAGATAATTGTTGTTGTCTTCGAGCGCCACTATAAGTTTTCCATCTTACTTATATTAAGTTCGAGCATACAATAGTTGCATCAATAGCCAGCTATGCAATTTAATCTCCCATTTCAAAGGATATCTAATTTCAGATTTCAGAACAGAAAAGAAAAAATCCTGATACAAGTGCTTCTTTTAGTAGTTATTATAATTTTATTTTCTTCAATTGCATTAGTGAACTGAACCTCTTATTGCTTTATTTGTACTGCAGCCACGGCGACGTCCTGTGGACTGAATTGCGAGTTTTCTAGTAGACAATCGCAAAATATCATTATGAAATGGTTCTTGATATGGTACTGAAGGACAACGTAAAGTGGTCTTGAATTGAGTTGCAACTAAGCATCAGTGGCTTAGTTGCTTGTTCGTTTGTTTCGCTGTTGCCTTGTTACGATTTTCGCAATGGAATATATCTTGACCCACCCAACATTTTTAGTGTGGCATAACTCAGGATAAGTTTTGTTCACTATATGTAATTTAAGAGAACTTATCGCTGAGAAAAATTTCAAGATTTCGAGAGTCGAAAAGATATTTTCATCGATTTGATGGATTCAATTTATTATTTCATTGAAATTAGGAACGAGAGCATCACGACTAGAGCTTTTATTGTCCGGTATCTACTTGATCCGACAGCTTCGATGTCTAGTTTTGCCATAATACGACGAAGAATAATAAAAAAAAATAATGTCGGATAATAATTTTTGTAAAGAGTTTGTAAAATTCGTATGACATTTATGTACCGTTATGTTAGAAATTATTTTTTTTACTGTTTATAATCGACCACCTGTAATGAACCATATCCTGATAGTGCTGTTTCCACCGGTAGATCGAAGGTACTTATTTGTCCATGCTACGAAACCAGAGGCCGAAGGACGCTTTACACCCAGACTCCAATGCAAGCGCAAGCGCATCAGAGCCGTCCGCCAATCACTCCATCCTTATCGCCTAATTTTTTTTTACTATTCCCCATTTTTGCCTCCTCTATTTGTGTTGTTTTCCCCAAGCGTATGTATTTTTGTTAATATGTGAAGGACAGGGGCAACGATCGGCGAAAATTTCGCCCACGTCGTAAATTTCTTGTGAACCAAATAAATTAAAATAAGTTGTCATTAATTGTTTGTTTCAGGGTGTCCTCGCTCCTTCACTTCCATCTCATTACAACTCATTACCCCTACCCCAATGATGGTCTGATTTGGTTCGTTACCTTATTTTTGCTTTGCTTAAGAATCATTTCTGCGGATTCTTGTGGACGTCTCGTCAAATCAGTACCCTGCAGTTAAGCCTAAAGTTTTTTTTTTTAATGACACCTCACCGATTCGTGATAAATGTAGGCTTTTCAAGAAACTTTGTTGTCAACTATCGCCGTTTACATCCCAACACTGAGTCACTCATGAAGGTGTCAACTGCTTCCTGTTTCCGATCTTGATGGGAAGATGCATTTCATTTCTAGTAGCACCGGAGCTCGGGGAAAAGAATATCGTGTCAATTATGAGTCGCAGTGAAGCCGGCGCGGCGTCGAGTCGATGTAGATAAAGGCAAAACAAGCATAAGAGAGTATTTCACGTCGAAAAATATTCAATTGAAATTGAAATTAGATAAAACTAGATCTTACTACAAACATTTGACCAAAATTTCAAGTCTCTAGCTTCATTCTATCGAAAGTTATCGTGCGAACGGTCAGACAGACGGCCAGACAGGCAGTCAGACAGACATGGCTAAATCGAATCAGGAGGTGACCATGATCATCTATATATGTACATATATACATTGCTATACCTCCGGAGCCTCCTTTAAGCTGTTACATATTTTCGTCGTGACAAAAACAATATACCCTATACTATAAGTCTAGGGTATAAAAACATCCCATTAGAAGAGGTTTTATTAGCATTTTCAATCTAAGATACGGGTGAGTGAGATATCGATATACATATGTGCAGCAAATGCAATTAGCTGTCATATTATTACGCAGATAAACGTACTCTGCAAAATAATTATACGTCCTGCATGAAAACCTATTAATTATCCTTTTTGCAAGCAAAGAACGATTTATACTAATTAAGGACGTCGATTTGCTATAAACAACCGCCTGGAAATAAATCTAATATGGAAAAGCAAACAGCTAGAGTAATTGGTTCCATTGAATTTACCGGAAAGCATGTTTGCAGATGCAGACGTCTTTTTCAAAATTGCAATAAAAATGGGAGTTGATTTGATCCATTAACATCTATGAGTAAAGATATATTCGATTAGTGGATAATTTATCAATATTATGAGTTTTACTTCCATTTGACTTAGCCCCTAGTTGGGCATTGAGCGTCAACTACTCCCATGTGGCTTAGTTGACCTTTCGTTAGCATAAACTGGTTTTGGACGCATGTTGCTAGCTTGCACTTCCAGCCCATTTAGCCGCAAACTTGCGACAAGACGGGAAAGGTTGTGGCTTATTGTTATGCCCCACTTCATAATGGGAAGACAACACAAACGTTCATGGCCATAACGTGGACGGGATTCGAACTCGTGACAAACTGAGCTACCGGCGGCCCCTAGATTCCCGGGATTGTTAATTGCCTTGACCGCTGTGGGGGCATGGGTGCGTCACGCATAGAAATGCAAAAGATGTTAACACGTCCAAAGGAATGCGATACTCATACTTATTTACCTCATTAGGGGCCGTTATCACAATATCTGGTTAAAGTTTATCCTATAGATAATCGCTAAATGGCACCCATCCTCCTGTTGAAAATTTATCGGACGATAATTCCAAACAGCTGATACGGGGTGCTGAGATTTAGACAGCTAGAACTGTTTACGTTTACACATGAAAAATGAAACAGTTAAACTGGTCTCAAAGAACAAAGTTCTTGAAACTCATTCGATGGAAGAGGATTTGAAACCAACTCAGCCGCAAATTAATGCTGAGAGACGGTACAGACGTAGAATAGAATAGAACAGGCGGCTGAATTCTGCCAAAAAAATTAGCTGATTTGCTACTGCATTAGCTGAGCTTTCTCTTGCATTATCATATTTTGATCGTTGCCTACGCTAAGGTTTAATTTAGTGTGCCGGATAGCTAACTGGCAGTTTAACTAGACATTGAGAAAGTGGGCCTATGAAATTTCAAGTGAGATATGATTCCCACCCATGCCATGTTGGTTTGCCTTCGTAACGAAAAACAACAGCTGACTTTGCGTTCCCACTCAGGTCTGAATTCGGGTGTAAAGGTCGCCACCCATTGACGAGCACAACCACGACCAAACTTCCATCGAACCATCAATTACATAGGACGTGTGGAAAAAAAACTCCCCCTATTTCCACCATTCTATGATATTTGATGGTTCGATGGAAGTTTGGTCGTGGTTGTGCTCGTCCATGGGTGGCGACCTTAAGTTGTAAGATCACGTTGGTAGTAAATTGTGTAACGCTTCTGCTATTTGATTTTAGAGGTGGTACCACTTACCGTATATACTACATGTGGAATTACCGATTCATCGAAACTGATTAATCGATAAACCTCCCGAGCATATGTACAAATACATAAGCATGTATGTAAATACATATGCTGCTGAGTTCATTCAAATTTAACATGAGCTATTGTAATGGACGGTCTGGTGGGCATCCGAAGATGCCCGTGGGGACGGAGCCTAAGGTGGCATGTTCACCGTGTAGGTCGGGCCTTGTCATTAGACGAAGAAATAGGCCCCTCAACGAGCTAAGCAGCGGCCTATGCTTGCTGTAGCTCAGTTCGGGAGACGGGGCGGGGTTTTCGCCGCTCGTTGCCCCTGTCCTTACGTATTAATAAATAATTCATAGGCCTGGGGAAAACAACACAAACAAAAGGGCAAACAAAATTGGACAGAAAAAAAGGGGCGATAAGGAAGGAATGATTGTCGGATGACTCAGGTGCCATCGCGCACGCAACTGGGTCCGGGTCTTATTGGACCCTCGGCCTTCTTCACCCACCCTACCATGAGGTCCCATGGCCGACAAGGAAAACGTGTGGGGACCTCTATAAAAACACTATACTACCAAGATCTTGTCAAAAATCACGGAAAAAAATGCGATTTCCATGAACCTATGCCATGTTGGCATGAAGGTAATAACAGTAGCCAAACTCTGTAATCCCCTTCGCTAACAACTCCATGCGTTTTGTTGAATAGCAGAATATGATCGGGTAATTTATTTCTAACTTAGAGAATAGGGTGCTAAGGCAGTTGACTTTATGTCTTTCCCACACGAATTCATAATGTTGCGTCATGGCTTAGTGTTAATAGTTTCATGCGATTAATCTCGTATGGTTCCGTACATGCTTTTCCCTGAAATTCCTCACGCTTAAAGGGAATGTCGCCGAGAACAGGAGAATTTGAAGATCTTTCGACAATTTCATTGTACCTATCTGTCAATTTCTTTTCCAACACATCAAAAATTAAATTCATATAAACAAATAAATAAATGCACAAAACATGTACTTATAGCTAAATAACTATAAAAAATACGTAAACACGTTCACACACCAATCACACGACGTTTACCAAAGCAACAACTATTAAAACCACCCAATACGCAAACAAATCTCTCACCCATTTCATATATACACGATCAGGCATCGACACATTCACCCCAATTCACACTAAAACAGGCAGTCCTCACACATTCTACCATTCCCACCACATTCAAAATATTCATACCAAATATCTAATAAATAAATAGACAACTTCAGAAATAAACACCTAAGTATGTACATAAATAAATAAATAAATAACACAACAGATGTTATTGTAAATAATTCACAACACAATCACCACATCCTTACATTAACACTCAACGATTCAAACCATTTTTAAGTACATACATAGAACATTCACACGACATTCACAAAAGAACCAAGTACAAAAAAAAAAACAAATCACTCGCGCTTGTTAAACATTCACACAATCATACGGTCACAACATAACATGAGCCACTTATCTCTCTCGGAGAACTCTTTTGTTCAACGGCGCGCTGACCAAACCGTTCCCGTCTACGGGGCACCCGATGACAGTTCCGTTCCGCCAAAAATTTTGTAGATGTTCCATGTCTTTTTCCCATAGAAACATCGGATTTATCGCAATTCGTATTTTAGAATTGCAGGACGTAAACCGTGGAATTGCAACACAAAAAGAAAACTCGACTCCTCGAAAAACACAGAAACTCCCGGCACAAAATTGCGACAAGGCCGCTCGGCGCCAAAAATCGCCTTCCTCCTTCGCCAGGTAAAATTCGACTCTTCATCGCCAGTCAAAATTCTCCTCTCGAGTCACAATTCCCGTTATTTTTTTTCCTGTCAACACAGTTCGCCATCCACAATTCACCTATGTCTGTGTGACAGATTGTCGGGCCCGCAACTTAAGGTGTGCGCGACCGCTAAATTTAAAATTTGAAACAATTTTTCCCAAATATATTTATTTTGGAAAAACCGAAAATAAATATTTTTGCGAAAAATACTTCGAATCAAATGTACCGGTCACGCCACAAAACTTGATTCATTACACTATGTAAGTTTAGTAATTCAATGTAAAGCGTGAGTTCAACTTATTGAAATACTATTGTGAGCAGGACCTCATGGCTCTTCAAATTAAATTAGCCACGTGCTACTCGTATCTCAATTAATGCTGAGAAATGTAAATTATGTTAACATTGGGTCTAATATTACAAGGATTGTGTACACTTCGCATAGAGTAATCAATAGTTTTCCCCACAATGCCAGAAGGCTCGAGTAGGTGGATTGATTTACAATTAAAGCAAGAATACGATTTAATGCACTAAAGGAGTATGTGGGAATATACGTAGCATATTTACATAAATACTTGTAGATATTGAATACCTTGTTATACACTGCATAGTTGCATATTAGTGTATTACGTCAAATCGAACCAGTTAAGAATGTAAACCGTGAATTTTATATTAAAAATACAATACACTGGCCTGTTGGGTTTTTGTTTAAATACCCTGGTTTTAAGGGAATCGATAATTACAAAATTATTATAAATCAGCAATAAGCAAGGAAAAGCGACACAGTGAAGAGACTGAAGAGAGAGTAATATTTTACGAGGCTTCTCATATATCGTATACTATATTTTGGGAGCTACTTTCTTCCCTTCTTCAGTACTTTTGCTACTAAATCATTGCCAGTGTTACAATTACTTAAATGCAAATAAAAGATACAATACCAGGTAACAATTAAAAATTAAAGGTTAAATACAATTAAGTTAATAAATTGAATGTAGAATTCCAGGTAAAAAAAACGGTAGGTACAGTTGTAATTGAAATTGTAAAAGTATTTTTTTTTTAATATGATTATAACTGTACCGATTTTCTTTACTTTTTGTTGTTCTTTGTACATGGAATTAGTGTAAATTAACTGACTTAATCATATTTATCCTTTAATTTATAATTGTTACGTGTTATTTGTACTCGTATCTTTTATTTTGTATTTAAACACTTCTAACACGGTCAATGATTTAGTAGTAAAACTAATGAAGACGGGAGTAAGTACTTTACCGGTCCAACTCAAGTACACGGGCGTTGGCGCCACGAGGAGAAATGCAAATCCACCCCAAAGGATTTTCGTATATATGAAGGACAACAAATATTTTAGTTAAAAAATTTTAATTTTTTATTTAAAAAAAATCATTTGGAGATAAAACCGAAATTAACAAACCGTGATATTATTAGTAAAAGTCCAACTATCACAATTATTACAAATTTATAATTTACATTCATTCTCTTTCTCTCTGGTTTCTGTTCACCCCTTGTGCGGCACCGCCATTGCTTTCAGCTCAATCCACGACTTGCCTATTGAGGTACCCTCTCCCTTAACTGATCTTCTCCAGGTGTTACTAGGTCGTCCAACACGGCGACTTACCTTGGTTCCCAGCGGGTTCCAATCAAGGACAAAAAACCTTTTCAATAGTCCAATTTTTCCAACCTTTTTATGATATCAGATGTACATATATTTTAGGGACATATCTCAGAGGAAGTTTAATAGGATATGTTTCTTCAGAACATGTCGTAAGAAATGTAGGTTTGGGTTTCATCTGCATCCCACTCGGGCGTATGAAGGGTAATGATGCGTTTGGGATCAAAACGGCGCACTTACATTTATTTTACTTGGATTCTCTGTAGGGTATTTGAAGGGAAATCTAAGCAACCAGGGTCTTCAGGACCCCAGAGTGTAGTCCAAGGTTAACTCTGCCACAAAGCTGCCTAATTTAAATTAATTAAAGTTTAAAGGAAAAACGCTTAATTGTGTCATGTTATTTTGTAGAATATAACATTCAATGTGTCTATGCACCTACCAAACTATGCAATCGTATAATACTCTTATATGTACACTAAGATATCGCACACATTTCGAACCGGTCATTCCTTTATGCACTTCTGCAGTAACATTTCGTACAGAGTTCCATTTCACCCGACATGTATCTGCATCTTAAAGTTGTGAAAAGCCTCAAGTGCAGAAGCACTTCCGTTATTGTTGGCTCTTAGCCAGCCGCTGGCGAAGCCATTCAGCCAACCAGAAACCTACAGGAAGAGTGAAAACGTTTGTTCTGAAGTGCGGAATTTAATGTTGGTTCTCGCACAGATATCCTGCTCTATGCTAAGATGTACATAGAAACACAAAAGATATTCCCTGTATGTACCTATGTGCTATTCTTATAAGGACCAACTGTATTTTCAAGGAAAGGACTAGACACATTTTCTCGATGTTGGTGACAGAGAAAAGCCACAAAGAGTTATAGCATACTAAGACCCTGCAATTATTACGAACATTTCTCTTCCACAAATTAAATGCAAAATATAAATAAAGTTCCTATTCATACTCAACTGGAAATGTGGACAAATCTATGTGAATAATATTGGGTTCAGGTATTATTGTATGCAACCTAGAGTTTGGTTTACTTGTTCATCTAAAGTATTCAGGAAGGATATATCTTTAACTAAAAAACCAAATAGTATACTCTATATTTCAACTAACATACTCTTGAGAATTAAGCTCTTACGAACTGAAAGAAGCTCTCAGAAGGCTCTAGGATCTCCGAAACTCTTGAAACGTTACTCTTGCAACAAGATTTAAATCAGGTCTCTCATATCATCATTATTATGAGAATATTACTCTAGTAAGGTTTAACTCTTGTTACATGATCTTATCTTGTCATCTTGTACTCTCATGGAGCCTTTTTTATGAAAGTTCTAGTCTTAAAGGGTTACACTCCCATAAAAATGTTATTTCAAGCAACTGACTCTTACGATTCTTATAATAAGAGCCTTATAAGAGATTAAGTCAAAAATTACTCATGTAGTAGTCAACAATAAATTTGAACAGCTGATTTTCAATTAACAGACGCGCTGGGCCATTGCGTGAAAAATAACTATCCAAGTTATTTGTGGCCATCCGATGGCCCATCGTTCTGTCGGTTACCCGACATTGGTTTCAAATTTCCATGTATGGGCCATTTGAACAGTATCTTCTCTCCATTCTCCACATAATCTAAAAGTTGATTATTTTTAAGGGGCGTTGCAATTTTTCGAGGCAAGATGCCGATTATCAACGATAAAATTTGAATCGCATGAACATTTCGCCCCGTGTTTGTGGAAAACAACGTTTGGCAAAGTCAATATAATTTTGAAAAAAAAATTTTTTTTATATGTCATCGAAAATGATACAACGTGACAGTAAAAACAAATCCACATGAGCTTATTTTTACCTGTACTTGTTAAACAAAGACCTTGTTTTATTATGTCATATTCTCTCATTCTATGTACATTTATATGGGAAGCTTAGCTCCCAAAACAAGAGTACAGTTCTATAATTCTTTTCTTACAAGAGGCTTATGAGACATGTGTAACTCTCATTGGAATGATGGACCTGTCCGCTCTTTAGAGCATAACTGCCAAAATCTTGAATGTGCGTGTTGCCTACTCACTTTTTACCTCGTCTGTTACTTCCTTTACCAGTTGCTCCAACTTCATCTGGGCTACGATCGGTTGGATTTCCCAGCGTGCGTGGGTAGCTGATTCCTGAAAATGAGCTTCCATTAGCATGCCCACGTTAGGATCCTCTGCCCAGTCCCCATTTTTCTTACGTAGGAAGAACGGCAAACATGCATTTATTGTAAGGTTCTTCTTGAGTCCGGCAGCTTCTGTACATCCCTCAGTGTTCTCACAGAATTCTTTTCATGGGTCACGTTTGGCTTTTTAAAAGAGATAACTTCATTTTGTATCGGTCCCAGTCCTCCGCCTTACCGGACCGACTTGCGTTGTTGAATCCACTCCGTGCCTTGCGTCTGGATTCCGTAAGTTCACCATTCCACCATAGGGTGACATTTTTCCTTACGGGTTTTTCCGGGCAAACGTTTCGAAAATTCGATACAAGAATGCTTGTTAGTTGCTCTACCTGTTCGCTTATTAGCCTTGGAGTCGTTAGGTCCACGGCTTCCAATGCTTCAAGGTGTCTCTTTGTTTTCCTCGTGTAAATCTCCCATTTTGCTGTTCTTGGGAGAGTGTGACGAAATGTCGGAAACTCGCCAACCTCGTATCTTCCCCATCATACCTGGGGTTGTCACGGTAATATTACCTCCGCTCTGTTACTGATAATAAAAGTGAGTTTATTACCAGTGTTGATTATGTTGAGTTTGGTTAAGATTAGAAATCATAATAAGTGCTTACCCCTTTCGTTTCTGTCAGTGCTCCTCCATATCTCATGCTGTGTATTTACATCTCAGCCGATGATGACGGCTTTCGTCGCAGCATACTTTCTGCAATTTTGGTGTGATCGGTTCCGCATCATACAGGAGGTAAACGACCGACAGCAGACAACGCTGTGCATCGGTGTTACCTGTCCTCACCTCACAGTGCTCTGTAGTTGTGTCTCCACTGCTAAGTTGTGGGATAAAAATTACATTTATTAGTTAATTTTTT
Organism: Chloromyia formosa; assembly: GCA_964017055.1. Lineage (NCBI taxonomy): Eukaryota > Metazoa > Arthropoda > Insecta > Diptera > Stratiomyidae > Chloromyia > Chloromyia formosa. The sequence continues at coordinate 13,528,722 of OZ024813.1, read as the reverse complement.
GCGGTAATACACCTTCTCATTTTATCGGTGCCTGTTGGTTAGAACACGCCGAGTTTACTGCCAAATCCAAAGACCGCAGTGCAGTCTTACACAGATGCAGTTCCTGCATCGGCGCAATGCCAGCGTGTCCCTGGCTAAGGTGCCGCAGCAGGTTGACCATTCCCGTTCCGTTGCGGTGCAGATTTGATTGGACGCTTATTTCGATCCGCCTTGGCTACCTTCCCAGGCTCAACTTTTATTGATACCCTTTTCAATCACGTTCATCCTTCCGTTGGCCCGTTTTTTATCCGCGGACCCTCTGTCGTCTCCCACCACAAGCACCACGTTTGGTGCTCCGTTGAGATCCCGTTTCGCTGGCGCAGGGGTTGGTTTCGTCGAAGTTTCCGTGGGTTTCCCCTAAGACTCCGATTTCACCACTTTCTTGGCCGCACTCTTCGCCTTTCTTTGTCTAGCTCGATTTTCGCTCCGTTTCTGGCATTTAGTTGGCCTAGCCGCTTCCGTTCCGGAAGTTTGCGGTTCCGAGGTTCCACAACTGTCCATTTGGTTCACAGCACTGCTAAAAAGAATCGCTACGTCCATTGGACTCTCAGTAATCATGAGAGTGAGCTCTTGTTTACCTCCAAGGTCAGCGTACTCTCGTTCGTTTGGCCCTGTACCGAAGCAGACTCCCTCGCGACTTCCCGAAAGTTTCGTAGACTTTCACGCTACGCGGCACCTACTACCTTTGATGCAGAGCAATCAAGGTTTCTCTCCTAGTTTAACAGGTCGCTACTCTGTAGAATCACTAGATTCAAGGAAGGAGCAAAGTGAAATGTTGGTTCCGAAACCTCGCAGGTGGACTTTCGCTTCAGTCACAAGCTCCAGCCTTTAATTTAGTCCCCATGTTACTTATGCGGAGAGTCTCGTAGGCACCCCTCTGCCAGGTACGGTCGAAGAAACCGTTTACACTACCTGTATAGGTAGGTGATTGTACAGGTGTTTTGCAGTAACCAGCCGATATTATGTTACGAACGTTTGGAAGAATTGTCACCGCCGCCTGTATTTCTACCGACACTAGACACCCGAATCTCTTGCCGAAACGTCACTATGGGACTGAACTCTTAGTACAACATCATCACGACCTGCTGAAATACCAACATCCGCAAGCCATCGTCTGCGCTGTTCGAAAAAAGTACCTGAGGGCTCTTGCTCGCAGAGTTCAATTAACATGCCAATTTACCAAGCAGCAAATCCGAAGCCCCCAAAAATGGGACAGCATCCCATCGATAGATTGAAATTTTTGTCCAGATTTGTCTGAAGTGTGTGTGAGTGTGTGTCTTGAGCTATTCGGAGGACAGTTGTACTGCAGGTTCGTGTTTGTCAGTGTAACGTGTAAGAAGCCCTTTAAAGACGAAATTCATTGCGAAACAGATAACTATAAAAGCTTCGCTGACAAATTTAATAATTATGCAAAACAAAAATGGTTAATATTGTTAGTTTATTCCCTAAAAAAAACCGTTTAATTAAAAATATGTATTTCCAATATAAGTGATTGCGTGTTGAGAGAATCATTAGAATGACAAATTTACCAAAACAAGAGTTGAGCGAAAATACGAATAGAAAAAAAAACCTCCTAGCAAGCAAATACCCAAATATAACATTTTTGTATTGTACTTCTTTACAAAAAAAAAAATCGATTACTCCAGCCAGTTAAATCGGTGTGTAGTCAATGCCACAATAGAAACTGCTCGGTATTCACCAGAAGTCTGATAATGGTATGAAAAACACACATTTTTAGCCTATCTTCATCGCTCTAAGGGCCGGAGCAGCGTTATTTTGCTGATGGCTGAAAAGAGCCTCTTACAGGAATTGAAGCACAAAATCTGCCAATTTATATTCAAAACTCGCCATAGTCATAGGATAGCTCTTCTCCGGGCTACCTCTCAACCATCATGTGTATGTAGGGTATGGTGCAAGCTTTTTCCGTTCGCCACTCGTTGTCGAGGATGTTTCTACCTTTTCGCTTAGTTTTATTCGTTCCAGCCGGGACTTGAGTGCTCTTTTATTGTTTCCTTCAATTAACTTGAAATATGATATCGGATGCCTGATAGGATAGCAAAAAAAGAAAACATCAGCTCTCTGACGGTTTTATAAGACCTGAAGTTTGAGCGATACCGGCGGATACATCCTTTGAATTTATCGTCAATGCAGTAGGCAAGGTCGTGATGAAGTTGTATGGATGTTGGATCCTCTTGAGATACAATATATATTTGTATTTAAGCGATTCCATTAAATTAGATCAACAGATCAGTCAGCCTGAACGTCACAGGTTGAGAAAGACTTTGTTCATATGCCAAAGACTAGTGTATAGTAAGTGGACTTGTGAATTTTTGACCAGACGCTGCTAAGCTTCCCGTTCACAATCGTGAATAGAGCCAGGTTTTCATCTGTCTTCACAAAAGTACCAAAAACTGTTAACATCCCATTCCCGAAAGCTAATATACTTATACAATCCCACACATCGTCCGTTCCGAATATATAGTTATAGCTTCTATCCAACAGCACACACTCCTATTTTTAAGGATTCGCCCGAAACGAGCATCATGGAAAA